>JANUWF010001053.1:0-640000 GCA_026120185.1 Voacanga thouarsii | reverse complement strand
AAGATATCTTGACCGAATTTGAGGGCAATCAGATCTATTTTGCCCCATAATCTAGCATAATCTCTGTATAAAAGACAAAAAACCTAATGCATTTAGAAATATAGGAACATCAAACTATGCTCCATCAGATCTTTTAAAATTGTAAATATATATATATATCTTGACCATATTTGAGGGGCAATCAAATATGTTTTGCTTCATAATCTAGTATAATCTCTGTATAAAAACTCAAAATCTAACTCATTTAGAAACTTAGGAGCATAAAATTAACAATCTAACTGCTAGATTAGTTAAATTTGCTTAAAAACGTATCTTGACCAAATTTGAAGACAATCGGATATGTTTGTCCACATAATCTAGTATAATCTCTGTATAAAAGCTCAAACCTAACGCGTTTAGAAATATATGCAAATCAAGTTGTCAATCCAACTGTTAGTTCTGTTAAAATTTCTAAAAAACGTGTTGTGACTAAATTTGAAAGTAATCAGACATGCTTTGCCCCATAATCTAAGCATAATCTCTCACTACAAAAAAGTGACTTTTGACAACGCTTTTATTTGCAACATAGCAAAATTTGTGGCGAAAGCTTAGTTTTTACCACAGTTTTGAATTTCGTGGCATATAAATCTTTTTAGTAACATTTTATTTTGTCACGGCTATATTTCTGTAAGTAAAAGTTCTTTTTTCCACAGATTTAAAAATTATGTGGGTAAAAATAATTTTTTACCACAAAGATTTGAAATTATGGGTAAATAAATTTTATTTCCCACAGTTTTACTAAACTGTGAAAAAAGCATAGTTTTTCTTATTTTATCAAATATTAAAAAATGTCAACATCAAATGGAAGTTTTCATTAAATACCATTGTTGAGGTAATTGTATAATTCAAGTGGTTGTGTGTTCAAATCTTGATATTACTATTTCATTTTTATATAATTTTTTGGACCAACTACCTAATTTTTTGAAAATTTTTCTAAATATTTTGCTAGATTATGTACAAAAATATATCTGATTACCTTCAAATTTTGTCATAACACTTTTCTTAAAAATTTAACAAATATAATGATTGGATTGTTAATTTGATACACCTATTTTTGTAAATGCGTTAGGTTTTGAATATTTTTCTATATATTATACTAGATTATATGTCAAAATATATACGATTACCTTTAAAATTTGTCATAGCACTTTTCTTAGCAATTTTAGCAAATCTAACAATTGGATCGTTAGTTTGATGCACCTATCTTTGTAAATGCATTAGACTTTGGATATTATACTAGATTATGTATGAAAAAATATCCATTTACCTTCAATTTTTGTCATTACACATTTTTTAGTAATTTTAAGAAATCTAATGGTTGGATTACTAATTTGATACTCCTATCTTTGTAAATGCTTTAGGATTTGGATATTTTTCTAGATATTATACTCGATTAATTACCAAAATATATCCAATTATCTTCAAATTTTGTCATAACACTTTTTTTTTAGTGATTTAAACAAATCAAACGGTTGGATCATTAATTTGATATATATATCTTTGTAAATGCATTAGATTTTTTATATTTTCTAGATCTTATACTATATTGTGTGTTAAAATATATTCGATTACCTTCAAATTTTGTCATGACACTTTTATTAGTAATTTTAATAAATCTAACGGTTGGATCATTAATTTGATATGTATATCTTTGTCAATGTGTTAGGTTTTGGATATTTTTCTAAATATTATGCTAGATTGTGTAACAAAATATATCCAATTACTTTCAAATTTTGTCATAACACTTTTCTTAGTAATTTTAAAATATTTATCGATTGGATCGTTAATTTGATATGTCTATCTTTGTAAATGCGTCAGGTTTTTAGTATTTTTGTTTAGATATTATGCTAGATTATGTACCAAAATATATCTGATTACCTTTAAATTTTGTCATAACACTTTTCTAAATGATTTTCCAAACCTAAGGGATAGATCATTAATTTGATATGCCTATCTTTGTAAATGTGTTAGGTTTTGGACATTTTTTAGATATTATGCTAGATTATGTATCAAAATATATTTGATTACCTTCAAATTTTGTCAAAACACTTTTCTTAGTGATTTTAACAAATCTAACAGTTGGATCATTAATTTGATGCACCTATCTTTGTAAATGCGTTAGGCTTTGGATATTTTTCTAGATATTATGCTATATTATGTGTCAAAATATATTTGATTACCTTCAAATTTTGTCATAACACTTTTATTAATAATTTTAACAAATCTAATGGTTGGATTGTTAATTTGATATACCTATCTTTATAAATGCATTATGTTTTGGATATTTTTCTAGATATTATGCTAGATAATGTGTCAAAATATATCCGATTACGTTCAAATCTTGTCATAACATTTTTCTTGTCAATTTTAACAAACCTAATGGTTTGATCATTAATTTGATACGATTATCTTTGCAAATGCATTAGTTTTGGATATTTTTTTAGATATTATGCTAGATTATGGAAGGAGAAGGGGAGAAAGATCTACATTTTAGTTATATGACTACAGTAAAAGATAATTATTGTTTATCTTATTTGACTATCGTCATATTATTTAATTAAATATAAAATTTTATATTATTCAACAATTATTGTGTTAATTTTTTGTGATAGTTTAAGATTCTTTTATGAATTTTTTAAATATAAATTAGATACTTTGTTTATTTAAGTCTATTCTATTAATCTCACCATTTTTATTGTTTTCTTAATGAAAAATAATTCTCCTTTTTATTTTACCGGTTTTTGGAGGACAAAAAAATATATAAAGGCTATGTAGTGTGCCTGGTTTGTGTGGGAAGAAGCAAAACTACTTTTTAGGTAAATTTGATTTGATTTACATGTAATAAGTGAAATGGTTTTCAACACAATAACTATTCTTATTAAGTAATTAGTTAAGTAATCCTCAATTACTAGGAGATATATGATTCTATTAGGCCAAAGTTTGTTATTTATTTAAAAATTTATAGTAGTTAATATTACATTTCAAATTTGATATGTTGTTTAAAATTTTCAAAATTAATACATACATACATACATACATACATACATACATACATACATACATACATACATACATACATACATACATACATACATACATACATACATACATACATACATACATACATACATACATACATACATACATACATACATACATACATACATACATACATACATACATACATACATACATACATACATACATACATACATACATACATACATACATACATAAAAGAGAAGATTTAATATTTATGTTACATTAATATATAGTATTAATATTACATGAAAACTTTTTCGTATCTAATTTTTTTTCCTTTAAATAAGATATACGAGTGAAATTATTATTAAATTTCAACAAATTTACAAGTGAGGCTTGCATAATCAAATTTATAATTTACTTTTGTATTATAATACTTGACTATAGATTAAATTCACGTCTTATAAATATTTTTAAACTTGCCAATTTTGATTGAAATGTAAAACAAGTTAAAAAACTTTTATATGATGAAACTCATTTGGTTGTTAGATTTTAAAATTAAAATGTTTTTGTATTAATAGGCTAAGTGTGAATTTAGTTAGCAATTCTTCTCAAAAGAATACTACTTTAGGTATATTTTGACGAAAAAGATAGATATAATACAAATGTATTTTATTTATCAAATATTAAATATTATATATCTAATAATTTTTATTATATTATCACAAAATCAACTCAATTGTGTAACTATTTCAACTCAAATTTTCAATTAACCTAAAATTACTTTAATTTAAAAAATATATTATTTTATATTATTTTATTTTTCAAAAATTATTATATACTTATAACACATTATATTCTTTTTTTCATACCATATTATATTTCACTAAATCTTATATATTTAATAACTTTTATTATATTATCACAAAATCAACTTAATTCTGTTACTATTTCTATAATTGCATAACATTTCCAAAGGAGAAAAAAAATTGTATTCATAATTAGCATTATCTTCCTGTCACTCATATTACCAGCACATGTGTCCCACTCTATTTACTATGTTACTCCAAAACCCTAGCCTCTTTCACAGGGGCATAGCCCTCCACTCTGCAATCTATCAGTCATCACGCCCAGGCCAACTGAAATAGAGGCAACAAAACTCACGAAGATTGAAAAATGTAGAAATCACAGAGAAACAGAGAGAGAAGGAGAGAATCAAAGGAAGATTAAGGAGGCAGTGGTAAGGAATATGCCCAGAATGGCTAGCGTAAAGGACATGCTGCTTTTGCAAGACGACCCACCCCCAGGTGGGTTTGCTCTAGTCAAGTTCGCTCGTAGGTCCCCAATAAAGGGCCTAGTGCATTGGTCATTTTCTTAGCGGCTTTTGGTGCTTTTTCCTTTGGCATGTACCAAGTTGGCCAAGGCAACAAGATCTGCAGGTGAATATTTACTCAGTGTAAATCTAGATGTTTTCTGCAAAATTTTGCAAATTGTAATAAAGATGAAGTCTTGAATTGAATTAGGTTGGCAATTTAGTGAACGGGTTTATGGTTGATGATATGTTATTTATTTATTTATTGGTATACTGTAGAAGCAGGGCTGAAATAGAAAAAAAAAAGTTGTTTTTTAGATGAAGTGAGCTTGGTTTTGTCATTTATTCATTCTTGCATTAGGATAATAGTTTGATGCTAAAGGGATCATATGTATCTCTGAAGTTGGAGGCTTATTGGTACTGAAATATAGCTTGACATGCGGAGCTTTTGATTGGGCTTTTGTCCATCCAGTTGGGTTTTGTTTGCTAATTGATTTTATTTGCTTTGTATTTGGATGCTAGCTATAGGGGAGTTACTAATTTGGTTAAAAGAATTTGATAGGTACTGCTAATATGAGAGGATTTTCTTTCATTCCTTGCATTTTGTTTGCTTCTATTTTTTCTCCTGCTAGACATTGGTAAGTGGATAACTTCATTCTTAAGGATTCGGGAACTTGTGATTTTAATATATTTTTTGGATAAATAGAGGAAATAGATGGCATTCTTTTTTCTACCATTCCAATTGAAGGCTAAGAAATGGAATTGGGAACACTTAGCTACTATATTATCATTTTGTTCAGTTTGATTCACTTTGATCACATTTGACTCCATGCTTCTCATAGCAACTTTGGTTCTTGTTCTGAATTTTTTGTGGTACTTTTCTTTTCGTATGGGACTAAATTGTTAGTTTTGGAGCCATTTATTTGTATATTCCTTTAAAGCTTGTGAATAGGTTTGTGATCAGTCTTTATTTGCAATTTTTATTAGAGGGATTTCTCAGGAATGCAAATCAAACTACAAATGATGACTCAAACATTTACTTATATTGTTGTGAGTTTTCATGTTGTTTGAGTGCTACTATCTTGAACTTTTAGCAATTCCTTAACATTCATGCTACATACACCGCATTTCAGCATTTGTGCATTTGAATTTTCAAGGTGTTTAGTGAGGTCCCTTAATCTCAAGAACAAATAGAGATTATTATTTCAAACACACTCCTTCATAAATCGGAGAATTAGTTTTGCTATTACATAGAAAAATGAAAATTGAAAAATATATGAATGCTAATCTCATTACTTAGGTTTGAGCTAAATTCAGACTAGGATGTTAATTTCAAAATAAATCATTTTAACATTTTTTTCCAAATGAATGGAAAACTTGAGATGTAAAGTGTTCTTCCAACCCAAACTTTCAAAAATTACAAGATGTTACTATATGTTTTACTACTTTGTATAGGATGTTGTGATGATTAGTTCTAAATATAAGTTACATTGTTTCATGTAAGATACCTTGGAACTTTGACTTTGTGAGGATTAGATTGTATGGTTGGAGGATTGAATGCCAATTGTATCTTTTCTGCTGCAATTATGATATTAGGAGACTAATCTTGGAAGCATTATGTTAAAGGACTATATTCTCCAAACTACTTAGGAAGTTTTTTCTGAAATATACTATAAAGTCATTATTATGTTGCAATAACAATGCAAGGAGCAGTTATGAATGATTGCTACTTCTGTGCATCCTAGGTTGTAGAGCTGGTCAAGTCCTATTAATACTTGGTTCAAGTTTTTTCTGAAATATACTATAAAGTCATTATTATGTTGCAATAACAATGCAAGGAGCAGTTATGAATGATTGCTACTTCTGTGCATCCTAGGTTGTAGAGCTGGTCAAGTCCTATTAATACTTGGTTCAAGTTGCTGATCAGGATCTGTCACTTGGGTTCCTCAAATTGTTTTAAGGTTGTTGAAAGGTGGCACTGATTGGATTTTGTACTACTTCATCTTGAGAATCATTGGACTTTGCAGAATGAACTGTGTTAAGGTTAAAGTTTCCAGTATAAATGTTGTTAAGCTATAAAGAATAATAAGTAGAATCTATCACTTCAGAACATAACAGAGATGCTTTTGAACTTGAAGGTGTAAGAGACAAAAGTCGGCACTATAAAGCCTAGTTATCCTTCTTTGTCACCTTACTAGGCCATGTACTAAAATAATAATGAACTTAATTTGCCATTTGATTGGGCTTTTTGAGCTAATTTTGTGAACTAGGTCTATTTTAGGGAAACTCTTGATAGAAAACTCAATTTAGGGACAATATGTTGGAATAGTTCTCAAGCTCTTTCTCATTCAATTGCTTGCTTGAAATATTCATATTCCTTCTTTTGTCTTTTTAATTAAGTCTCTATGAAGGGATGTGAAAAAACCTCTCTTTTAGCATAAGTTCTGTTATTGAAATTTGTCAACCAAGAGATAGACATCAAGTTTAAGAATTGGTTTTAGATTGTAGGATGAGAGGTAGAGGAAATAAGAGAAAAACATACGTATGCAGAAAGGATTAATATATATAATTAGGTCATAGCAAAATTTTTGTAGATTTTTTTGTAAATTCTTTGAATTGTGATGCACATTAGAGAATCCATCCTACATAAGAGTTTCTTTATGGCAAATATTGATTGTAATAAGGAAATAACTCCTCTAAAGGATGGATTCTAATAATTTCATTGCATTTACCTAGCCGCTGGTGTGCAGTGGTTGTATTGTGTGTTATGCTTGGATTGAGATTTCTAGTTGATTAAAGATGTAACAATTATTTCAAATTTGATTATGTAAGAGAAAAATACTTCAACTCTCTATGAGCTTCTTAGCAATTCTTTACGTTGGAGAATGGAAAGAATACCACCTAATATTATTTTCATTTTTTTTTTTTGGGTTAAGCCTTAAGAAAATTCCAGAAAAACCATATCGGTCCATTTTAATGTCAAAAGTGGGTTTCTGATTCTCCAAATTTTTGTGGTGGCAAAATGCAACTAGTATTGTATTTGTGGAATTGGGCATCTCAATATTTTTCAAAAAAGGCTTTTTTCTTGAGAACATCCTTCTGATGTTTTTGAATTCCTAGAAAATGGTTGCCTCCATGAATGGCTTCTCTCTCTCTTTCTCTCTCCCCACTTTGTCTCCAGTAGATATGTTTTCTACCTTATGGGTTTTAAAATTTCCTCCTAAAACCTGTAGGTCAAATCCCTTTTAAAGTTACTATTTAAGGAGTCTCAAGTTGGATAAGTGGTATTAAGAAAGTGATGTATTCTGTGAATTAGACAGAGAAGAGTGGGTATTTTTTGCTATTATGCAGATATTCAAATGTTGTGTAAATGCTAAGTAGTAATGGAATAGTCTCTGAAATGCTAAGTAGTGATGTTGAAAATGCTGAGTAGTTTTCAACTGAAAATGCTGAGTAGTGATGCTAAAAATGTGTGTAAATGCTGAGTAATAATGCTGAAAATGCTAATAGTAATTAAGTAGTGATATGCTGAAAATGTTGAGTAGTTTCCAGCTGAAAATGCTGAGTAGTGATGCTAAAAATGCAAAACATGCACTGTGTTTGTTGCTTGTAACTGCATTAGCAGTTAATTAGTCAGTGATATCTGGGAATCTTTTCATTTTTGATTTTATTCCTTTTTATTTCAAAGGCTGCTTGCAACAAACCATGTGCACTACTTCTAGTGGAGTTTGATCAGTGTGGATTAGAGTTTATGTCTATTGTTTGAAAAATGTAATGATGGTTGTATTGTATGTTGACATTAGGGAATATGTTTTCTAGCATTCCTACATATTTTCTGAATCTTAACATGTTCACCATCTGAGTGTGTCACAAATAATTACTATTGAATTATTGAGTACCAAGTGTGATTAAATCGCTAAAAGAGTTGAGTTGGAAGGAATATAGGAAACAATGTAAAGAAGCCTTGGTTGATGGTCTAGTAATCATCTTCGCCACCATAATATACATCTTATAGTGGGTGCAACTTATTTCTCAGATTTTGTTTCTAAAAGATAAAGGATGCACCTTTTTTCTCTTTGATAAACATTAGGACTGAATTGCAATCAAGTTCACCATTTTTTTTTTTTTTGAAAAAACCAATGTTGCCCTTGTTTTCTCTGGTTAAACAATGAAGTACTTCTCTAATTTGCAAAAGAATTTAGGTCTTGGAGTTGATGGTTGGATACTTTAACTAGTGCTAAATCAATCTTCTTACATTAACATGTGAATGTCAATGTAGATTAGCTTTCTTCTAAGTTTAGCTTATGTGTTTTATGATTCCGAATTTTATGTTAAAGTGGATGATGAGACCAAATTTGTAGTGACTTTAGAAGTTCAGATTTGTAGCTTTATTAAGAAGTAATCTTGTCCTTTTTTTCCTTAATGATAGGAAGAATGAAGATCAAGGTGGTTGAAGGTTCATTTAACTGTGGCATTGTTTTTTGTCCTCGATAAATTTTTATAACTTCTGATGGATGTCATGGTTAGAATTGTGATTTTGTTTTGGAATATTTTGAAGTAATATCAAGGATTAGATTCATGATACTTTTTAAACTCTATTTATTTTTTTTGTGTATATTAAGTTATTATTAATTGAAGATGACATTTTGAATGTTCATTCAATGGATGATAGTTGATTGTTAATATTAAAGGTTTTCATAGTTCTATATGTATAGTAGATGACGATCTTGTTAAAGTAGAGGGGGAAAAAATTGTCAATATCATCATATTGAATTCAATGTTCATTCAATATAGATGTAAAACATTTGGAAATTTGTCCAAAAATCGTGGCAAAAAGTATTAATTACAACAGTAAGGAAATTATAGCAAATGGGCATGACCCACGGTTATGTCAATTTGGAAAAGAACCGTGACAAAAAGGATTATTTCCAACATAAACTTAATTGTAACAAATAATATTTGTAACAGTTGTAAAATGTTAGAAAAACCATGACAAAAAATTGAAATCTTTGCCCACAGTTAATAACCGTTGGGAAAAACTGTGGTAAAAGTTTGTGAATAAATACTACACTTCATTTACAACGGCTCCAAAACTGTGATAAATCCGTAATAAAAGGTATTCCTCAAGGTTACACACTGTGGTAAATTTTTTGCAATGACCATAACACCCACGCCTCGAAAACAGTGGTATTTCTGTGACAAAAACGTATTTGCCACAGTTTTGGCCCATTTCACCACACTTTCTATGGCATTGCCAAAAGTTAATTTTTTTTATCTACAGAAAAGTCCAAAACCTAATGCATTTAGAAATATAAGAATAATAAATTAATGATCCAACTGTTAGATCTATTAAAATTGCTATAAAAAAAAAGTATCTTGACCAAATTTGAGGGCATTCGGATCTATTTTGCTACATAATCTAGTATAATCTGTGTATAAAAGCCCAAAATATAATGCATTTAGAAATATAGGAATATCAAATTAATGATCCAACCGTTAGATATGTTAAAATTGCTAAAAAAAATGTATCTTGACCAAATTTGAAGAAAAACGAATAGATTTTGCCACATAATATAGCATATTCTCTGTATAGAAGTGCAAACCCTAACGTATTTAGAAATATATGAACATCAAATTAAAGATTCAACCATTAGATCCATTAAAATTGCTAAAAAAAAGTGTCGTGGCCAAATTTGAAGGTAATCGAATATGTTTTGCCATATAATCTAGCATATTCTCTATATAAAACCCCAAAACCTAACACATTTAGAAATATAGGAATATCAAATTAATGACTCAACCATTAGATCTATAAAAATTGCTTTAAAAAGTATATTGACCAAATTTGAGGGCAATCGGATCTAATTTGTCATATAATCTAGCATAATCTATGTATAAAAAGCCCAAAATCTAATACATTTAGAAATATAGGAACATCATATTAATGATCCAATCATTAGATCTATAAAAATTGCTTTAAAAAAACATAATTTGATCAAATTTGAAGGAAATCGAATATGTTTTGCTACATAATCTAGCATATTCTCGGTATAAAAGCTCAAAACATAATGCCTTTAGAAATATAATCGCATCAAATTATCAATCCAACCGTTAAATCTGTTAAATTTTTTTTAAAAAGTGTTGTAACCAAATTTGATGGTAACTGAATATGTTTTGCCCTATAATTTAACATAATCTCTACAAAAAAAAATCTCAAATCTAACGCATTTAGAAATATAAGCACATTAAATTAACGATCCAATCGTTAGATAAAAAAAATATCTTGACCAAATTTGAAAGTAATTGGATATGTTTTGCCAAATATTATACTGTGTGTGTGTGTGTGTGTGTGTGTGTGTGTGTGTACACATGTTATATTGTTAATATTTAAAAATTTACAGATCAATTTATAGAATTTTTTGAAATTTTATTATAAATATTTTAAAATTTAGGGAGCAATTTGTAAATTTTTAGAGGCCGTTTTGTAATTTTACAAAATTTAAGGACCAATTTGTAAAATTTTTAAGATCATATTGAAAATATTTAAAAATTTAGGGTCTAATTTATAAACTTTTTCGAGTAGTATTATAAATATTTCAAAATTTAGAGACCAATTTGTAAATTTTTTGGAGTCATTTTATTATTATTATACAAAACTTAAGGACCAATTTATAAAATTTTTTAGGTCATGTTGTAAATAATTAAAAATTTAAGAATAGGAATTAGTTAGGAAATACAAATTTTGTCGCTAAAGATATAACTAATAGTGATGAAAGTTCATATTTTTAGCTAGGAAATGAATTTTCGTCACGGTGATGTAGCATTAGCGAGGAAAATTTAGTTAGGAAATGAATTTTCGTCATTAATGATACATCATTAGCTAGGAAACTTAAAATTTTCTCACTAATACGCTTATTTCCTAGCTAAAGCCATCACTTTTAGCTAGGAAATAAAATTTTGTCGCTGTAATCAGTAGCAACAAAAAGTTTTTGTCGCTAAAGAAAAATTTTCCTCGACCCTTTAGCGACAAAAAATTTTTCCTAACTAAAATTTTGTTACCAATGTATCATTTTCTTGTAGTGTTGGTCGAAGGCAAGCAGAGCTGCCTGCCGTCGGGCTGGCTGAAGACCAATGCTATGTTTTGAGTTCCTTCTTTGTTTTGTCTTAATTTGTTTCCTCTTTAATTTTTGGGTTTTGCCTATATATTAGGGCTACAAAAAGACATGTTTAATGGCTAGGATTGCAACTTAATTTCTAGAGCAACTGTGCCTATAAATACTTCATTATTATACTTGTAATAAAACTTTGGATATTAAATTGATATCAAAGCATTTTTTGTGTGAGTAATCTTCTTGGGTTCTTCCCCAAAAAAAATCAAGATCTCATCTTAGGATTTTAGTCATTCCATTTGAATAAGTCTCTAAACAATCAAAGGATAAATCAATTGAAACTCTTCCTATAGTCTTGGTTCCTTAGTTATTCTTAGGTTCTAGTTAGCCTCCTAATTGATTGCCCAGTTCTCTCTATCTCATTAATTATTAGTTCTTTTCTGAATTGGGGATACTTAGGTATTGAATTGGAAGGCTAAATCTAATAGATCTAAGGTTCTAGGTGCCTTTATTGTCTTAGGGTTGTAGACTTTAAGTTGGGTGTTTTGTTTATTCTACAAGTTTTCATCAATCAATCTTTATTTTGAGATCCAACATGTGTTCTTGTTATCCCTTATTAATTGAGCCATGAAATTCAATTGAGAAAGACCCCTAAAGATTTGTATCATTTTGTCTAGTTGTATTGAAGTTATGAGATATAAATGGTTGAATTTTTTTTTAGAAATATATAATATTAATTTAGTTGTTATTGTTCTTAATCCGCATATGAAAATCGATAATTTACAGGCCTACCTTAATTGTTATTATAACTCTTTATTTCCTAAGGATAATAATGATGATTCTCATGCCACTCAAGATCTTATACTCATTCTTCCTTTTTTTTTTTTTTTTTGGCACAATTGAGAATATAAACAATATTATTTGTAAGTTGTATCATGAATATTTTATAAGGTATCATTTAACAGTTCAAACTTCTCAACATATTAGAGTTTTGATAGATCTAGTCCTAGTAGAGTTAAGAAGATAAGACTTTTTATGTTAAATGATCAAAATGGTAAAAGAGGGTTATTAAGTTTCATAGCAAAATTTAAACTATATTTAGCGTGTATTTTAGGATGTAATAATTCATGTAAAACATTTGAGCTATACTTAGATAAGGATTTGATTGAGATGAGTTTGTTAAAATTTAATAAAATATTATTAAATAGAGAGTAAATGTGGGATTCAATCATTAATGAGAGAGAAAATATGATGTATTGTGAAAAAATGACAGTTTTCGGAAAAAAAAACTATTTAAATTAATATTATTTTAAATTGAAATTTTGGTTTGAATTGGAAAGAAAAAATTCCCAAGTACACCCTTGATATCACACAGCTGTGAGCTGAAAATGGGAACAAATTCCCTGTTCGAGTATTAATAGTTCAAGATATTCTTATTGTTCTCGCTTTAAAACCATTGCAATTTAAGAGACCTTTAGTGTTGAAAGTAATATTTTAAGTAAAACTCATTCAATGATGACACTGGAAACTCTAAAAATTTAATCATTTATAGATAATTAAAATAAAACCGATACTCGTAACTTGTAGTGCTAAAGGAATACTTTGAGTGAAACACGCTTAACAATGATGTTGAAAACTTTAAAAATTAAATAATGTGTAGATAATTAGATAAGAATCAAAATTATGAGTAAGAAAATGTAGTAAGAAAATGTATGTCTTGACTTCTTTAGAATATTGAACGTTAACATCAAACAATAGTAATTAAACTTTAAAGTAAAATAATTAAAAAATAAGAGAACTATGAGATTTACACTTTAAGAAAATACGTATGAAACTTAGTTTAAAAATTAAGATTATTATTATTTTAAAAAAAAACACCAACACATTGGCTGGTTGACCACGATGGTTAATATTGAAGTTAGCCATTTGGCCAATCATCAATCTGGTCTTCCAACCGCAAGCACGAACAGATTGCCATCTATTGAATGGAGACCATTTATTTTTGGACGGAAAACATGCAACGCCACATATCAAAAGCTAACTTTGACAGTTCTTCAAAATTGTGATATGAATTTCCCAAATTGCCTTGTTCAAACTCTCAATTTTCTTCCTTCTACCCTCTAATCTTTACTCTACTCCAGCCTCTTTGTCCACTAATTTTCCTTGTACCATCAAAAACTTGTGCAAATGCACATCCAAACCATCAATTGCCGCCTCCTTTCCATTTGCAACCTTCTTCTTCTTTAGTAGAAACCACTACTCCTCTCAACCCTATTAACAGACCCCTCCTCTACCTCTTATCGCAAATCACCTCTCTCTACCACTTCCTCTCCACTTGTGCAATAGCCATCCTCTTCCCCTTAGGGATGGCAATTTCCCCGTTTAAATCGGGGATCTGGTCTAGCCCAACCCGACTTGGTCTAATTGGGTTGGAGATTCTCCGATTTAAACGGGGACAGGATGGGGACGGGGATTACACAATCCCCGCTCCTAGCCCGGCCTTCCTAGCCTGCTACACATATTTTTATATTACACACACACACACACACACATAGAGATCAATTATATATGTTATATATGTATACATATTATATAAATTATAAATATATTATATATATATACATACCAATATATATATATATATATGTACATATACTATATAGATTATAGGTAGATTATATATGTATATAAAGTTAAATAAAAAAAATAAGTGGAAAAAAAGAAAAAGAAAAGAAAAAAATTATAAATGATCAATTTTACTTTTACTAATTTAGTAATATGATAAATACGTGAATCATTGAAAACACTACAAAAATTTTCAAAATGAATAAAAAGTTTTGAATAAAAATATATCGGAGGTAATTTTTTTTAATTTTTATAAATATTCTCGAATTCAAATGGACTCCACTTCTCCGTTAGCCGAGACTGGAGATTGTTTTGTCCCTGACGGGTCGAGGGTGGGGATCCCCCGCCTTCCCCCATGACGGGAACGGATCGAGGATGGGAAAATGCGGGCTATGTAGGAGCAAAGCTGAGATTTCTAGTCTCCGGCCCGGTCCGATCCCATTGCCATCCTTACTTTCCCTAGTCATTATCCCCAACCTCCCA
Organism: Voacanga thouarsii; assembly: GCA_026120185.1. Classification (NCBI taxonomy): domain Eukaryota; kingdom Viridiplantae; phylum Streptophyta; class Magnoliopsida; order Gentianales; family Apocynaceae; genus Voacanga; species Voacanga thouarsii. The sequence goes on along the minus strand of JANUWF010001053.1, from coordinate 625,450 downwards.
TTTTCCTTTTTCTCCATCGTCCTCAACTATGAAGGAAAAAACTAAGCAATAGCAGTACTATGGAAGTTGAAGTATGGTGTTGAGGTTGAAGATATTTTGTTGTTGCATCTATGGATAGGAAATTGACCTCCCCCACCCCCACCCCACACCCCACACCACCCCCATGGAGCAGATGTTTCTTTGGCGACAAGGAGAAGGGAGAAAAGTAGAGAAGGAAAGGGTATGGCGGAAGAGAGATGTTGATGGTTGCCTGTAGAAAGACAAAGAGAAAATGTGAGAGCGGTTGCTAGCTGGAAAGTTAAGCAAAAGGAGACGGGTGGTTCAAGATGCCTATGGAAAGAATTAGACTAAGTTTGGATTGAAAAAAAGGAGAATAACTAGAAGAAAAAGAAAGGACAGGAGAGGAAAAGAGAATATTGAATATGTTGTGAATTTGATTCAAAATAAAATCAGTCAATATAAAATTGTAAAGTAAAGATACTAGAAGATGAGAGAAAAGAGAGAATCACTTATATACGATTTCATTGATTATTTGTTTGTTTACATATGACCCCTATTTATAAAGGTTTCAATACATCATCTAAAAGGATAAGAAATGAATTTAATAAATACTATCTCATCTTATTCATTAATAACCTTAGAAAAACGAACAGTCACATTATCTTCAAGATAAATAGATAGAATGAAGAAAATAAATAGTGATAGGGTCTAAATTAGTCATATTTTTTCTAGTTATTTGAGGCTCTTTTGTGATACATTTTGTTCAATAACTAGCTATATTCCTTCATATTTGAGATTTTACCCTTGGAAAAGTATTTTGTACATTATTTCAAATTTTAGAGGTAAAACAAAGCAAAAACATCACAAAATAGAACAGAAGCGGCGCTATCCAGGGTAAAGGAGCCGATGCCGGCCACACACTGTTGGCATGCACTTCGAGACGACAAAAAATTATTGAAACAGGACCGGAACAGAACCAAACCGATGCCGGCTCTAGCAGCCAAGGTGGCGTTGGTTGTACTCTGGGAAATGTTGGATGGAAACAAAAAAAAATTTGGTGAACGATTGAAAAAACAGAACATAACTAGCGCTGACTCCAGTAGCCAAGGCGGCGCCGGCTATGCCCTGAGGATAAGACGGAATCTTGATTTTTCCATGCAGTTTTTGGTAATCTGCAGAATTTTAGTATCTTCCTACTTCTACTCGGCCAAGAACCTTGCACCAATGAGTTTAGGCACTTCCTAAACCTATAAATAGATGGAAAACACAAGAGAAAATGGAGAATTTAGAAATCATAACAGAAAATCACTCAAATCAAATGAGGAATTCTTCAAATCAATGAGAGTTGTACAAGAAGGTTTTCAAAGGAAGAAGAAGGAGGCTTGTCTATGAGTGCTTTCTTTTACTTTGTTTTCTTTTTCTTGAACAATTATGTATTAATTATTTTATTGTAATTTGACATTGTTTTAGATATTCATGATTTTGAGAGTTATTTGATCTTTTGATTAATTGATTGTTATTCTTGGTGTTTAATTACTTGTGCTAATTACGAGATTAATTGATTGTGTTCTTTCCATTAACTTGCTTGGACGAAGGGGTTAATGATGGTCTCAATTCATTAGTTTCATATTTGTTGTCTTTTAATTTGCTTAGACAAAGGGGTAAATTGTTAGGAACAAAGTAATTAAAGGTTAATTGATGGCTGTCAGGATATGGATTCATTGGTTAATTTCATGTTTCAAATTTGCCAGGATATGAAAATTTAATCAAAGATTGTGGTTAATGCATCTTTTAGGTGAATTAGTTGAGACAGGATATGTGATGCTCGTTTGTCTAGAAGATAGGGATTTCATGAATTGGACAAAGAAGTGAATCTATATTAGTCCTTCATGATGCCAAGAAAATAATTAGTTGTGATAATGATTAAGTACTCGAAGATCATGTTTGTCAAAATAATGGTTTAAATTACATAATTCTACATCCTTGATATGTACATATTATTTTATTTTATTTTATTTTACTTTTCTTTTTATTTCGTTTTTACTTTATTGGGTCGGTTAAGCAATGAAAGAAAATGGATTAATGCATACTTGTTCCTTGAGGATCGACACTCGTTTGAACCCTATGCTATGTTAATGATGAGTACGCTTGCTCATATGTGTAATTTGGGATTAACGTTTTAATTTAAACTTGATTGGGAATGTGCTTATTTTTATATGATTTTTATACCCAAATAAATATGCATCAAGTTTTTTACGCCATTGCCAGGGAACAATATCATGAAACCTTGGATTTCGTTGATTTAACCATGTGAATATGTAAATATGTCAATATGTAAATATGTACAATTGTTCTTTTCGCAAAAAGGTGCTATCTTTTGTATCTTGTATATTTTTGTATATCTTTGTAATCTAATTTACTAACTTTGACTATATTCAATTGACTAACTTTTTCTTTTAATTTGGTGTTCATCTTCAGGAAAAATGGCGAGTTGGACTCAGAGGAAGTTTAATGAGGGACAGTACCCCCATTACGCTTCTGAGATAACACTTACAGCACCAGAATCAATAGAGCTAGAAACTGTGATTGGGAAATTTGCTGTCCATGTCACAAGGCGTTTCTAAGAAATAGATTCTACATTTGAGAAGTTCGAGGCAATGATGTGCAATATGGAAAGACAAATCTGGTTTTTGACTGACATGGTGATAAAATCCCACGACCTAACACCAATAGGCATTGAGGAAACAACTACTGTCACATTGCAAAGTGGAAAGGAGTTGCCCGACATTGCAAACTGCAACCGGCACCGACTGGAGGAAAAGAATCGGCACCGGCTATCCTATAACTCTGAGACCAAGCAGCCCAGCATTGAACCGGCGCTGGCCGAAGCACTAAAATTGGCACTGGCTACACCCTGTCCATCTCCCGAAAATTCTACTAGAAATTCTCCTGTCCAGCCTAAAATACCATATCCTACTCATCTCCACAAAGCCCAAAAAGATGCCCAATTCGACAAATTCCATGAGATATTCAAACAACTGCACATAAACATCCCACTCAGCGAAGCTTTAATCCATATGCCCAAATAAGCCAAATTTCTTAAAAGCCTGCTTGTCAACAAAAAGCGATTGGAAGAGTTATCCACAGTGGTCCTAAATGAAGAATGCTCTGCCATATTGTAGGACAAACCAAATTTGCTACATAAAGAGAATGATCCATGGAGTTTCTCTATTCCATGTTTAATTGGCACTCTTAATTTTTGTAATGCATTAGCTGACTTAGGTATTAGCATTAATTTACTGCCATACAAAACATTTAAAAAGCTAGGCCTGGGAGAACCACAACCCACTAGGATGAGTATTCAACTTGCAGATAGATCTATCAAATATCCTAGGGACATAATAGAAGATATGCTGGTGAAAGTTGACAAATTCATATTTCCATTGGATTTTGTTATTCTTGACATAGATAAAGATTCCAAAGTCCCTTTAATCTTAGGTAGACCTTTTCTAGCTACAACAAAATCATTAATTGATGTTCATGGGGGAAGGTTGACACTTAGAGTTGGGGATGAGGAAGTAGTCATTCAAATCTACAAAAACATGTAGCACCCTTTATCTACTGATGATTCTTGTCTAAAAATTGATATTCTTGACGAACCTATTTTGGAGTTTGTGCAGGAATCAATTGAGGAGGATTTGATGGAAACATCAGTGGCATATTTGGAGGACTCTCATGATGCGGATGGGATAAAGAATTTTGAAATTGAGAAAAGCAGTTTGGGAGGAATGAAATCATCTATAGAGGAGCCCCCATAATTGGATTTAAAAGACCTACCCGAGCATTTGGAATATGTGTTTTTAGCTGAAGGACACAAATTGCCTGTGATCATTGCCAAAGATCTCACGAAAGAACAAAAGACCAAATTGGTAAGTATGTTGGGGAAATATAAGGGAGTTATAGCTTAAAAGATCACTGATATAAAGGGAATTAGTCCATTCTTTTACACTCACAAGATTTTGATGGAGGAAGGTGTGAAACCCATAGTGCAACCCCATATAGGCTAAACCCACATATGAATGAAGTGGTAAAAGGTGAGGTGGTTAAGTTTTTAGATTCGGACATCGTTTACCCTATTTCTGATAGTGTTTAGGTGAGCCATATTCAAGTGGTACCAAAGAAAAGAGGAATGACGGTGAGTCCCAATGATAAAAATGAGCTTGTCCCTATGAGAATAGTCACGGGTTGGAGGTTTTACATTGATTATAGGATGCTAAACAAAGCCACTGGAAAAGATCACTTCCCTCTCCCTTTCATTGACCAAATGTTGGAAAGGTTAACCGGACATGAGTATTATTATTTTTTGGATGGATTTTCTGTCTACCTACAAATCCTCATAGCTCTTGAGGACCAAGATAAAACTACTTTTACATGTCCATATGGTACTTTTGCATATCGTCAAATGCCATTTAGTCTTTGTAATGGTCCCGGAACATTCCAAATGTGCATGACAGCCATATTTGAAGGGCTCGTGGGGGATATCATGGAGGTATTTATGGATGATTTCTCAGTCTTTGGTGATTCATTTGACTTGTGTTTATTCAATCTTGAAAAGGTACTAGCAAGGTGCGAAGAGACTAACCTCATGCTCAACTAGGAAAAATGCCACTTTATGGTACAAGAAGGTATTGTGTTGGGGCATAAAATTTCAAGTATAGAAGTTGATAGAGCAAAAATTGAAGCGATTGAGAAACTACCTCCTCCTACTTCGGTGAAACCTATAAGGAGCTTTCTTGGTCATACAGATTTTTACAGGAGGTTTATCTTAGATTTCTCAAAAAATTCCAAACCTCTTACCTCTTTACTTGAAAAGGATACTGTGTTTGATTTTGATGAAAAATGTCTTAACGTTTTTATCATGCTTAAGGAGAAATTAATCAATTCACCTATTTTGAGTGCACCTGATTGGTCTCTTCCATTTGAGCTAATGTGTGATGCAAGTGATTTTGTAGTTGGTGCGGTACTGGGACAAAGGCGGAATAAGCATTTTCAACCCATCTACTATGTCAGCAAGACTTTAATGGATGCTCAAGAAAATTACACAATAACAGAAAAAGAATTGCTTGCTATAGTATTTGCATTTGATAAATTTTGTTCTTATCTTATTCTGTTAAAAGTCATTGTTTATACAAACCATTCTGCCCTAAAGTACCTACTAACTAAACATAATTCCAAACTAAGATTGATAAGATAAGTATTATTATTGTAGGAATTCGGTTTGGAAATTAGGGATAAAAATGGTGCTGAAAACCTGGCTACAGATCACTTGTCAAGACTAGATAATCCCAATTTGGAATCCTTGGCAGAGGAAGGCATCAATAACACCTTTTCGGATGAACAACTCTTACTCATAGAAGATGAGATGCCAAACACCCCTTGGTTTGCCGATTTTGCTAATTACTTGGTTGCAAGAATTGTTCCAAAAGCTCTCACAATGCAACAAAAGAAGAAATTCCTCTCCAAAGTAAACCATTATTTTTGGAAAGATCCGCATTTGTTTAAGTGTTGTGCGGACCAAATCATTCGTAGATGCATGGATGCTAAGGAAGGAGAGGATATTCTAAGACATTGTCATGACGGATTTGCTGGAGGCCACTACCAAGCCAACAACACTGCACGAAAGGTGCTCGACTCCAGATTCTATTGGCCCACATTGTTCAAAGATGCCCACACGGTTTGTCCAAAGTTGTGATAGGTGTCAATGTACAAGTAACATCTCTAAATCTAATGAGATGCCATTACAAATTTTTCAAGCCAGTGAAGTATTTGATTGTTGAGGGATAGACTTTATAGGACCTTTTCCTAGTTCTTTGGGGAACAAATACATCCTGGTCGCAGTGGATTATGTTTCTAAATGGGTAGAAGCACAAGCGTTACCCATGAATGATGCAAGGGTGGTGGTAAACTTTTTGAAAAAACTTTTCACCAGTTTTGGTGTGCCTAAGGTACTTATTAGTGATAGGGGAACTCATTTTTGTAATGCACAAATGGAAAAAGCTCTTCACCATCTAGGCGTGAAACACAAATTGGCTCCTATCATCCCTAAACAAGTAGTTAGGTTAAAGTGGTTAATAGGGAAATCAAAAGAATCTTGGAAAAAAACTGTTAACCATACTAGAAAAAATTGGAGTCTAAAATTAGATAACATTCTTTGGATATATCGAACAGCTTTCAAGACCCCAATAGGCACAACTCATTTTCAATTTGTTTATGGAAAAGCCTGTCATTTACCTATTGAGATTGAGCATAAAGCTTATTGGGCTATTAAATTTGTTAACCTTGATCTTGAGTCAGTTGGAAAGTCAAGGTTGCTTCAACTTACCGCCTTGGAGGAGTTGCGCAAGGATGCTTATGATACTTTGCTACAGTATAAAGAGAAAGTAAAAAAAATGGCACGACAAGCATATCACCCGCCAATCTGAATTTGAGCAAGGCGATCACATGTTGTTATTCAACTCTCGATTGTGAATTTTTCCCGATAAGCTAAAATCCAGGTGGGCAGGACCATATACGGTAAGTCAAGTTTTCCCATTTGGAACCCTTGAACTCACTCACCTCACGAGGCGCACTTTCAAGGTCAATGGTAATCGCGTGAAACGCTATGTCGATAAGGTTCTTCGCAACACAGAACATGTGGAAATGCTTTTGGAAACTGCACAATAGACCCTCTAGTTGGTTGATTTTTCTTTCATTTGTTTATTTTTCTTTTCTAGTTTTTATGCTTTGGTGTGCTCTTTTGTATTTTTCTTTTTAGGTACTTTACCAATACCCCCTTCTTCGGGAACTCAATTCTTGTACAAAAGAATGCCCTATATATGGAAGTATTATCTTTCTTATCTCTTCTCCTTTATAATTTTGGTCCCATGACATTGTTTCGTCCTTGTTCTATTTATTTGGCCATTGAGGACAATGTCCAGTTTAAGTGTGGAGGAGTGATTCAATTGAAAATTCTTCTATGCATCATTTTTTTTTTATACTTTATCCTTCTTGTGAGCAAATTTTCAAAATTGACTTCAATCTGTATTTTTAATGCATGTCTTTATGATGGATTATAGAGCATATGTTATATATCATTTATGGCTTATGCAGGACTTTTTGCATGCAATTGGACTAAGTAGTTCTTGATCAAATGCTTTATATTGATCTTAAACATGTTTTTCTACGAAAATTCATGGAGCATTCTAGAATTTACTTGAATACCTCTCGAGGAAAAATAAGAAAGATATTCATGATTTAACTTAGGGATGACGATAATAGGCTTTCTTTGGATAGTTTGAGCTTTTCAAGCCTACCTATTTTTATATTATCCCTAGTGCCTATTTTGAGCCTAAATTTGTAATTTCATTCTTAAAACTCGTTATCATACTGTGTCTATTATTTCTTTCTGAGAGTTTGAATAATTCTTTCAAAACTTTAATTGCTCTTGATGGATAAAAGTACATGTAGGAGAATGTTGAGGGAGAACACTTGTGAAAAGATCATAACTTGTTGCTTTCTAATAGAGCCTAAATTAATTATATTTTTCTTAGTTATTTGAGGCTAAATTAAGACACTTTTTATACAATAACTAGTCATATTCTTTCCTATTTGATATTTCTCTTATAAAAATACTTTTCTGTAATTTTATACAAAAATAAGGGAAAATTAGAGTTAATTGTATGATTTTTCAGAATAAGGACGGCGCCAGCCCGAGAAAGGAGAGCCGGTGCCGGTTAGCTACTGGAAGCACAAAGAAGTTGAATGCAACAGGGCAATTGCAATTGAAATTGGAGAAGAAAAATTGGTTCTGTGCGGCTTGGTTCATGGCTTACTTGAGCCGACAGCAAGACAAGAGCAACAGAAGACAATTGCAAGAAAGAATTGATTGATTTCGGTGGGGTTAAGGTGGAAACAAAAGTCAACAAAAACGGCTAAGCAAAGAAAGAACAAAAGCAATAGGAGAAGGAAAAAGAAATCAGAAATTCAATGGCTCAATTGAGCTGATTGCAATAGCAAGAGAAGAAAAGGAAACTCGGTCAGCAAAAGCAGGAAAAAGGAACTAGCTTCATGGCTTGGTGGTCAGCTAAGCGAGAAGAAACAAAGAAAAGCAGCAGTGGCTGTGCGGCTCGATGGTGGCTCAATTGAGCCAATGCAAGACCAATTGAAGGTTTTTGGTGGCTGGACAAATTCCGTGTAGGCTTAATTGGAAGCCAACATTCCACAATTCCAATTCAAACATTAATTGAAAGCTCCAACATAAAACGAAAAGAAAACAAAAGCAAAGTCCAAAATTGATTTCCAATTTGCACACAGTCAAGGCGGTGGATTTAGTTTTTATTTAGGCTTTTATTTTAGCTCTTATTAATCCTTTTTGGTTTTAGATTATTTTTAGGTAATTACTTTTTCTTTACTTAGGACTCTTTTAGGAACTTTGTAGGCCTATAAATAAAGGCCAATTTACCCTAAGAAGAGGGGGGTGCATAATATAGAGACTTAGATATATTTTAGAGTGCATCACCAATATCTTCTCGAGAGGAATTCATTCAGTTCAAGGAGGATTATACAAGAGGGTCTTCAAGGGAAGAAGAAGAAGGATTATCTATGAGTATCTATTTCTTTCCTTTGTTTTCTTTTTCTTGAACAATGATATGTTAATTGTTTTATTATATTTTGACATTGTTTTAGGTATTCATGATTTTTAGAGTTATTTGATCTTTTGGTTAATTGATTTTTTTTTTTTGTATTTAATTACTTGGGTGTATTACGAGATTAATTAGTTGTTTCTTTTCATTAACTTGCTAGACTAAAGAGGTTGATGATAGTTGCAATTGATTAATTTCATATTTATTGGCTGTTAACTTGCTAGACCAAAGAGGTTAATTACTGAGGATTGAGTAATTAAAGGTTAATTGATGTCTGCCAGACCAATGATTCATTGATTAATTTCATGCTTTAAATTTTCTAGACCAAGGAAATTTAATCAATGATTGTGTTTAATGCATCTTTTAGATGAATTATTTGAGATAGACCAAGTGATGCTAATTTCTCTAGAGGATAGTGATTTCACAGATTGACCAAAGAAGTGAATCTGTCTTAATCCTTCATAGTGCCAAGGGAATAATTAATTATAATAATGATTAGGTATTTTAAGATCATATTTGTCAACATAATGGTTTAAGTTACATACTTCTCAATCCTTGACATGTATATATATTATTTTATTTTATTTTCCTTTTTATTTCTTTTTCATTTTATTGAGTTGGTTAAATAATGAAAGAAAAGTTATTAATGCATACTTGTTCCTGGAGGATCGATACTCGTTTGAACCCTATGCTATGTTAATGATGAGTACGCTTACTCATATGTATAATTTAGGGTTAACGTTTTAATTTAAACTTGATTAGGAATGTGCTTATTTTTATATGATTTTTATACCCAAATAAATACGCATCACTTTCATCATGCATTAATAGTGTATGAGTTGGAAAGGAAAGAAGGAAGAAAAGGCAAAGAAAGACAAAAACAAAAAAAAAACAAATAGTGAAAACAAAAAGCTGCTAGAAAAGATGGAAAGAGAGAAACTGAGAAAGAAAAGAACAGTAGTAGTGAAAAACAAAAGAAGAGAGAAGAGAAAGAAACGAAGAAAGATTTAAAGAGAAAGAAAAGAAAGATCACAAGAGGAATGGTGATTGAGCTATAAAAGTTGAGTTCACGTCAAGTTCTTAACACCATTGCTGAAAATTTGAGTGATCTTGTGAAGAAAAATTATTGATGAGTTGGGAAGGATTGAAAAAACTATGCAAGATTTGCTGAAGTTGAATTGTAATTGCTAAACAAGGTTATCGGTTTTGATTGATTTCGGGATAGGAAAACAAGTGAAGTTTGGAAGTTATTGATACATTTTGTTTATCATTTTCTTGCGAATTCTCATCTTCTTTGATATTTGAATTTCCTATATTCTTCATTTGACGAGCTACATTACAAGCCCTTTAGCCTTACATTACAAGTTTAAAAGTCCTACTTAACCTAAGTAGATTCATGATATGTCTTGGATTAGTAGAGAGAGTGTATGAAAAGTAAGTTTATGGAATGTATATTCTTTTTGAACTAAATTCTTTCCAATGGTTTGAGAATATTGTTAAGTATTCGGATGGTTCTACTAAATCACTATTCACCTACACAAGTCTTGCATTTGTTGTGAAAGATGTAGTAGTATGTGTTTTATATTCTTGAATGAAGAAAGCATTATAGATATTGTTTTGGAATTGGTTTGACTGAATCTGATGAAACCTTGTGCTTTCATACTTATCTTTGATACTTTGCTTGAGGACAAGTAAAGAGTTAAGTGTGGGAGAATTGATAGGGCCTAAATTAGTCATATTTTTCCTAGTTATTTGAGGCTCTTTTGTGATACATTTTGTTCAATAACTAGCTTTATTCCTTCATATTTGATATTTTACCCTTAGAAAGGTATTTTGTGCATTATTTCAGATTTTAGAGGTAAAACAATGCAAACATGTCGCACCAACTAGGGCAGAGGAACCGGCGCCGGCCATACACTGTTGGCATGCACTCCGAGGTAACAAAAAATTGTTGAAACAGGACCAGAACCGAACCAAATCGGCACCGGCTCTAGCAACCAAGGCGGCGCCGACTGTACTCTGGGAAATGTTGTGTGGAAATCAAGAAAAAATCGGCAAACGATTAAAGAAATAGAACACAACCAACACCAGTTCCAGCAGCTAAGGTGGCGCCGGCTGTGCCTTGAGGATAAGACGGAATCTTGATTTTTCCATGTAGTTTTTGGTAATCTGCAAAATTTTAGTATCTTCCTACTTCTACTCAGCCAAGAACCTTGTACCAACGAGTTTAGGCACTTCCTAAGCCTATAAATAGATGGAAAACACAAGAGAAAAGGGAGAATTCATAAATCATAACAGAAAATCACTCAAATCAAAGAAGGAATTCTTCAAATCAAATAATGTTGTACAAGAAGGTTTTCAAATGAAGAAGAATGAGGCTTGTCTATGAGTGCTTTCTTTTACTTTGTTTTCTTTTTCTTGAACAATGATGTATTAATTGTTTTATTGTAATTTGACATTGTTTTAGATATTCATGATTTTGAGAGTCATTTGATCTTTTGATTAATTAATTGTTATTCTCGGTGTTTAATTATTTGTGCTAATTACGAGATTAATTGGTTTTGTTCTCTCCATTAACTTGCTTGGGCAAAGGGGTTGATGATGGTTTCAATTCATTAGTTTCATATTTGTTGTCTTTTAATTTTCTTAGACAAAGGGGTTAATTGTTAGGAACAAAGTAATTAAAAGTTAATTGATGTCTGCCAGGATATGGATTCATTGGTTAATTTCATGTTTCAAATTTGCCAGGATATGAAAATTTAATCAAGGATTGTGGTTAATGCATCTTTTAGGTGAATTAGTTGAGCTAGGATATGTGATGCTCGTTTGTCTAGAAGATAGGGATTTCATGAATTGGACAAAGAAGTGAATCTATATTAGTCCTTCATGATACCAAGAAAATAATTAGTTGTGATAATGATTAAATACTTGAGGATCATGTTTGTCAAAACAATGATTTAAGTTACATAATTCTACATCCTTGATATGCACATATTATTTTATTTTATTTTATTTTATTTTTCTTTTTATTTCATTTTCACTTTATTGGGTCGGTTAAGCAATGAAAGAAAATGGATTAATGCATACTTGTTCCTTGAGAATCGACACTCGTTTGAACCCTATGCTACGTTAATAATGAGTACGCTTGCTCATATGTGTAATTTGGAGTTAACGTTTTAATTTAAACTTGATTGGAAATGTGCTTATTTTTATATGATTTTTATACCCAAATAAATACGCATCAAACAGCCACTTAATATTTTCATAACACTCCCTCTTGGATGTTCATTTTCAACCACTTCGAAAAATGTCTCGTTAAAAACCTTCATAGGAAAACCCTGTGGGACAAAAACCTAATGAAGAAAAAGAGTACACTTTCCGTTCTAGTGGAAATACTGCCTCATTAAAAACCTGACTAAGAAAAATTCCAGTAGGAAAAAATCTTAGTTAGGAAAAAAGAGTACAGTATACATACTCCATTTCTTAATAACATCTTCAAGATGACTTTATATCTTTCAACCGATGCATTCTAATTTTATGTACTAATTTTTCAAATGACGCAGTCGGCAATGCCTTAGTGTCTGCTAGATTATCACATGATCGAATCTGTTGCACATATATTTCACCTCTGTTCTAGAGTTCGTAAGTAAAGAAAAATTTTGGTGAAATATGTTTTGTCCTATCTCCTTTAATATATCCACATCTTAATTGAGTTATACAAGTTGCATTATCTTCATAAAAAGGTATTGGAATTTCCTTTTCAGAAGGTAATCCACAATTTTCTCGAATGTAATGGATCATTGATCTCAGCCACACACATTTTCGGCTTGCCTCGTGAATAGCTATAATTTCAGCATGAATAGAGGAAGTAGGTACTATACATTGTTTTGTAGAGTAACATGATATAGTAATACCACCACATGTAAATAAATAACTAGTTTGAGAACGTACTTTATGTGGATCGGATAGATAACCAGCATCAGCATATCTAATCAACATTGGACTAGTTCTATTTGAATAAAATAATCCAAGATCCATTGTCCCTTGAAGATATCTTAGGATATGTTTAATCCCATTCCAATGTCGTTATGTTGGGGAAGAACTGAATCTTGCTAATAAATTCACAGAAAATGTTATATCAGGTCTAGTATTATTAGCAAGATACATCAATGCACTAATTGCACTGAGATATGGTACTTTATGACCAAGTAGTTCTTTATTATCTTCTCGAGATCGAAAATGATCTTTATTTATATCTAACGACCTCACGACCATTGGAGAACTTAATGGATGTGCTTTGTCCATGTAAAACCTTTTAAGAACTTTTGTTGTATATGTTGATTGATGAATAAAAATACCATCTTCCAGATGCTCAATTTGTAAATCAAGATAAAACTTAGTTCTACCAAAATCCTTGATTTCAAATTCTTGCTTCAGGATATTTCTTTCCTTTTAGAGTTCTTCTAAATTTCCAATAAGGTTAATATCATTAACATATATCACAAGTATCACAAAACCAGATCCAGATTTCTTAATAAAAATACATGGACATGGTGGATAATTTTTATATCCTGATTTCAATAAATATTCACTAAGACGATTATACCATATGCATCCAGATTGCTTTAAGCCATAAAATGACTTTTGTAATTTAATGGAATAATTTCCATGAGGGTTAGAATTATATGCTTCAGGCATATTAAATTCTTCTGGGATTTTCATATAAATATCATTATCAAGGTTCCCATATAAATAAGCAGTCACAACATCTATTAGACGCGTGTTAATCTTTTCACGTACTACTAGACTCACAAGGTATCGAAGTGTAATTACATCCACCACAGGTGAATATGTTTCATCGTAATCAATATCCGATTTTTACGAAAAACCTTATGCCACAAGTCATGCTTTATATCTTACGACTTCATTATTTTCATTTCGCTTTCACACAAATACCCATTTATAACCAATTGGTTTTACACCTTCTAGTATTCGGACTACAGGTTCAAAAATCTCACACTTTGCAAGTGAGTTTAACTCCGATTAAATCGCATCTTTCCATTTTAGTCAATCATTTCTATGACGACATTCTTCAACTAATGTTGGTTCAAGGTCCTCATTATCTTTTAACACTTCAAGTGCTATATTGTATGTAAAAATATCATCAACAGTTATTTCCATTCGATTCCAAGTTCTGCCAGAAGTTATATAGTTAATGGACATTTCACTATTCTATTCACTATTTTCAGATATTTGAATCTTTTCATCAGTTTCCACTTGATGCCTTTTTCCTAATTCTTCAATTGGATCATTCTGATCATTTAATCCTCTTTTCTTTCAAGGATTTTTATCTTTTGAACCAATGGGTCGTCCACATTTCTAACGTGTTTGTGATTCAGTAGCTATAGGAATTGTATTTTGTCTTGTTGGGACTTCTATCTGAATAGGAGCATCTATAGCTGGAATATGTGATTTAGTTACCCTTGTAGAGTCAGCAAAAGAATCTAGTAGTTGATTTTCAAGTCTTTGCAAATGAATGATCTTTTGAACTTCTAGTTCACTTGCACTTGTGCGCGGATCTAAATAATTCAATGATGTTGTCTAGGCAAGCTCCTTTTTATGTGATTTATGTTCTCCCTCTAATTTAAGAAATAAAGTTTCTTCAAAATGACAATTAGCAAATCTTGTTGTGAATACATCATGTGAAACCCCAATTGAAACCAACCTTAGAGTGAAGGGGTTGGGATGCATATCATATTTTATTGCATACTTGAAAATATTTTTATATGATTTTTTGTGCTTTGGATTTGTGATTTGTAGCCTAGATGGCTTATTTGTGCTTGTTGAGTAAGAATGGTAAAATGGTAATTTTTTGCTCGAGGAGAAAATAGGGAGATAGCTTGAGGATTAAATAGGAAAAATATTTGGGAGAGAAAATAAGAATAAGAGTTGTTGTGGTTTAGCGATTAAAGCTTTGGAATTAATTCTTGAGGTCTTGAGTTCAAATTCCATCATTGGAGTTCTAGCATGATTAAATTTTATTTTTGTGTGGGAAGGCTATATTTCGGTCCTTGCATGATTTAGTGAAAAGTAGGAGTGATGTCCTAGGGGAGACATGATAGGAATGTCCTAATCCTACTCTGGTGCCCTACAAAAAAATTCTAAGGGTTTCATACCCTTCTAGATTCCCCAGCTTTCCTTAATTCTTAATCAATTAGGTTGATTAATTTGTTCAAACCAATTTCATTCCAGAAAATTTCAGCAAAGTTTTGTGAGATTTAAGTTTCGAAAATGGCTGTGAATAAGTCATCTTGTTGGCTGAAAATGGGGAGGAGTAGTGGAAGGTTCCCAAGAGAATTAATCTCCATGGTTGAACCTTCAAACTCCAACCTAAGTATATTCATCTTGTTCATGTAGGAATCTGGAATTTTTTCAGCTTCTTGTTTAGTCCAAGTGTCGAAATTTTCGGCCATCATTCCCTCCCAAATGCTGCCAGAAAAATAGCCCTCTTGACCAGCTTGAAGTCTAAAATTATAAGGCCAAAACTGGACTGCACAAATGCTGTGCAAACCAGAACATTTTCTGGACAACTTTCGCAACTTTGGTGATCCTAAACCAAGTTGTTTCTTCCAGTTTTTCACCCAGCATCTTAGCCACATTTTTCCTTTATAAAGAAGGCTGGAAACCAGCCTTGAAAGACCTCTAAATACCCCCTTCAAATCTTCTGCAAGCTGACTGGAAAATGGCAGAAAAATCTGCCCAAGAATTCCAGCAAACTTGCGAAAAAACTGAACCGAATTTTCCAGCTTTGTTCCTTCTTTAGCCATGTCTGAAACCTCCACCATTTTTCTGTACCAACTCCCCTTAAACAACCATTAACTGAGCTTCATCATCTTTCCCAGCATTCTGCTCGAAAACCAGTCCATGGCTGCTTCTAAAATATCTCCATCAATTACTCCAATCAAGCCATTGATTGAAGACCAAAATTCCAGCAAACATATTTAGTAAATTACCATAAATCATTCCTCAAACAACCAGAAATCCCTTCACCATTGTGCACCATATTTTCGGCCACCATTAAGCTCTTTCAAACAACTTTCATTCCAGCAAAAATCACAGACAAACAACCGGCCATTGGAGCTTCCAAAAGTTCTCCATTGACCAAGATCTTCTTACCATATTTTGTTTCCAAAATTGATCCCCTAAAATATTCTTTTTGGATGTCAAACAACCAGCTTTCCTTTTCCTTTCAAACTAGAAAATTCAGTTGCCAAAACCCCTCAAGCAATTCAGCCACTCTCTTCCACAGAATTTCAGCCAGCTCTCCCTCAATCCTCTCCATGCTCTTCAACCTTCAAGAACACCAAAAACACCTACTAACCTTCTCTCGCCTAAGGCCACCAAAACCACTTTATTCTTCTTCACAAAAAAAAAAAACTCCAAATTGTACCTACTCACTCCTATGAATCCATTCCTACCACTTTTTAACATCAAACTCGAAAATCAAGCCTTCTCATTAGGATCAAAAATCAGTATTTTTGTGAAGGCTCAAGAACACCTTCAAGGTAAGCATGATCAATTGATTCCATCTTCACTCATCTTCAATTCCTAATGAATATATGTATATATAAACATACTAATGAATCTCTCTTTCTCTCTCTCTCTCTCTCTCTCTCTCTCTCTCTCTCTCTCTCTCTCTCTCTCTCTCTTGGTCGAATGGTGACTTCAACCATGGTCATATTTTCTTCATCTCTCTTAGGTGGATCAAGTCTCCTAAGAGTTAGGATCCCTTCGAAACTACTCAATGGTAGTCATCAATCAAGTAAGCATCTTCAAACTCCTCTTTAAATTCTAGATTCATGTTTCTAGGATGATATTGGAAGGAGATGGATTATGATTAGGGTTTGAGCATGTGTTGTTGTGTTGAGTTGAGATTGAAACATGAATAAATGTGTTTATGTGGTGGAGATGGGAATTGATGCATGCGTTGATTGTCTTGGATGATTGTATGACGTTTTAGGGTTTTGTTGCATGCTCTTCATGTCGTGAGTGGTTTATGTGATCAAGCATGTTAGAGATTATGTCACCTTTGGTGAATAGGGTTATGTTCATGTATTTTTGTTAAAGCCATGAATATGTTTATGTTAGTAGAGTTTGGATCATGCCTTGGTAAATTCATATTTACTAAGAGTTTGGATCATATTTCTATTGCCTTTATTCATGATTTGGATGATTTGATGAATTGGTGTGAAGTGTATATTCATGATTATGGTTAGCAATAGAAATATGATCATGACCTTGTTGTCCCTAAGCTAATTTTATTTCATCAATAAAATGATTATTGCTATATCTTCTTCCAGTGAATTTTGAAAACCCTAGGAAAATGTGGATTTAGTCTCTTATATAAAATAATGATATTTTAGTCAAATAAATGATAACTTTTATTAAAGAAATAAAATATATAGGCATTATGTAAAATAAGAATATCAAATAAAGCCTTTTCCATAAATAATCACAATAGGTAAAATATTAATTTGGTAAGTCTTATATGTTCATAAATACTATTAAAATTTATTAATTAGCTTTTAATCAAAACCTATTAAAATTTACTTACAACTAATTCTAGCTACCAATTATTTTCTAACCATTAATTATTACTAGATTATTATTTTACATAATACCATCTAGGACCTAAGACACTTAATCAAATAAATCCTAATTTATTTTTAGCAAGATTTAAACTTCCCACTTATTGTACCTATTTTCCCAAACTCTAGTTATTTTAATATCGAGTTAGATTTATTTTATAAACCCTTTTTTTTATTATCCGGCCTTAAAGCTTGGGACACTAGGATCATAGTTGTAGTAAGTTAAGCTAGGTTTATTTGTGAAAGTGAATTTCAGCTTGAGTTTAATTATGGCTTATATTTACCCCAGGCAGGGTTAGGTCAGCTGTTGGAGACCTTTGTTTTATCTCGAGTTAAGGATCAGGTAAGCTCCTGCATAAAACTTGTTTGTTGCAAAAAGTTATTATAGCAAGCTAAACCCGAAGTTTGTGAATGCTGATTTGGTAAAGGCAATTAGGGACTGTTTCCTCTCTTGTTTCAGTCAAACCAATTATTTGAAAATCAACAAGCAATTTTATTCAAATACTAAACTGTTTCTAAAACTGATTTTGACACAAACTTTGGAAACCCTTGATTGTCATTTTCAAGTAAAGTTATGTTTTATCAGTTTTCTCCCAAGTGGGATGAACTACGTTGAGTACTCAATAAGGGTAGGCTAGTAGTACTAGTTTTGCAGAGCAAGAGTGAGTCTTCTGACTGGAGGCCACCTCCAAAAGATGAACTCAACTTAGAGAAACGTTAGTACTACTTAGTCTTGTCGGTCCGAGCTAGCAATTTTCAGTCATGTGGATTGTGTGTTGCCGGAGTAGACAACCGATTTTTGTTTGGGTGTAGAGAAGGAGGAGAATCTTAGCCGATATGCTGATTACCTACCTTTTGTCAGTCTGCACAAAGTGTAGCATTCTGACCGTTGTATGGTTGTGGGGCCCAACGTGTGGTAACCCATGACCACTTTTTGAGTGGTTAATTTTATTGAACATGTATGATTGGAAAAGTCAAAACACCACTCTTTTATTTCACTATTGTTTATTGCTTGCCAGTATTTCTCTTATGAAGATTTTACACTTTGCATCCACGAACTGTTTTCACTGGACACTCAAAGTACACACAGGCTTACTGAGATTTTTATCTCATCACCATTTTTACCATGATTTCAGGTCGATCCTTCTATGGGGATGAGTAGCTAGTGTTGTCTGCCTTGGAAGAGATTTTGTTCTCTGTTTTTATGTAATGCTTTGGGGAAGTTGAGAGTGAATACTTTTTGTTATGGATTTGATTTTGAATTCTTGGATTGTAATAAGTTTTAAATTTAAAGTATCATTTTATTTCTATTATTTTGATTGTGTGACCTAGTTATAAAGACCCCTTGTCCTTTAGACGGAGCGACATCCCTGGCCCTGTTGGGCCTAGGTAGTGGGATGTTACACATTACCCGTCAATGGTTTAACATATCTGGTTATAGAGGGAGAAACATATCCAACATATATCCCTAATCTTCTTTGAGGACCCATTTTGGTACGTTGATTTGGCGCTATCGGTATATACACAGCATGTAATACCCCGCCCAAAACCACCTTTAATCTTTGGGGGAAAAGTCATGCATTGCATAGCATTTTGCATTTCATGTGATATTTTAAAATTATTTTTGCATGGGTGCATGTGATTTGCAAGGTTATACATGCATTAATTTATTTAATGAGAAATAGTTGTGTTGTTTGCATTATTTGAGAATCGTTTTAAGTGAAATTTAGTAGAGGAGATAGAAGGATGAGAATTAGAGTGAAAAGAACTTCTTAGAGATATATTAACACCAGAGTTGATTTGGATTAATAGTTTGGTCTGGTAATTATCCCTTGATGACTTGAGTTCGAATCTTATCTCTTGCGAATCTTAGCTTCCTTTTTTAATTCTTCTTCTAGGGTTTCTTCATTCTTTTGGCCGAGAACCCTAGCTAGCCGTCACTTTGGCGAGTTTTAAGTGGTATAAGACTCTCCTTGATAAGTATTAGAGATAGATAATATATTGGGTAAAGATCTTATTTTATTTCTCAAGGAAAAAAAAAATCTGATTTAACCCTTTTATTTATTTAATTATTCTTAGAGAAATATTTTATCTA
The DNA here is from genome assembly GCA_026120185.1 of Voacanga thouarsii. Taxonomy (NCBI): domain Eukaryota; kingdom Viridiplantae; phylum Streptophyta; class Magnoliopsida; order Gentianales; family Apocynaceae; genus Voacanga; species Voacanga thouarsii. The sequence continues at coordinate 606,026 of JANUWF010001053.1, read as the reverse complement.
AAACCCTAGCTACTCCTTTGAATTTCAGCCACCATTTTCTTAAGAGATAAATCTCCATATTTATCTTCCAAACTCAAAATTTTTTTATAAAGATAGAGACTAATTTTATTCTAGCTTTTATTCTTTTAATTTTCGAAAGTCTTAGCTAAGAGCAATTAAATTCCAGCTTTTATTTAATCAATCAGGTTTTATGTTTAAAGCCTTGATGGGAATTTAGTTAGTTTGAATTAAATCTATTTTATTTTTCCTAGCGAAATATTTTGTTGATTTTGAGAATAAAACCCTAGCTAAAAATCTGGAAAATTTCCAGCTTTGTTGCCGCCACCTTTGGGAGCAATCCTAGCTCAACTCAAATTCTTCCAAGCTAGGGAAGCTTATCCTAAATCCTCTAGTAAATCAGATTTTACTCTATTTCCAAACAAATCAGGTTTTGTTCCTCTTTTCCTGCAGATTTTCAATCAGCCTTATGCATATATATGCCACACGAAATGTTGCACTACTAGGTATACCCAAACTCTTCTAAAACTAACTTAAATCACCTAAAACACCTCTCACCAATTCAGATTTATTTTAGCTAGACAAACCAGATTTTTGTTCCCTCTTTTTCCAGGATTTCGGCCAGCATTACACACACAAATACTACATGAAAATCCACACTCCAAAACATACCAAAACTTCTTCATTGATTTAGCCAAATTACAACTCTTAAAACTCCCACTTTTCCCTCTCTGATTTGCATCAGAATAGCAGCCAAAACAGTCCAGAATTTCTCTCTTTTGCTTATAGTTTTCACATAGCACAAACACATCCACCTTGCACATAATTTTGGTTGTCAAGCCCGTACAAACTCCTTGTCTTGGTCAAAAACTGAACACACATGCAACCTCTCTTTGTGCACTATTTGCGGCCAACATGAGAGTGCAATTTCAGACTGCTTTTCTTCCCACAACCACTCTCAATTTTGGCCAACAAAAGGTACAGCAAGTTACCTGTTTTCCGCCATTACTGCCCAAAGAGGTTTAGAACCATTAGGAGTCCTTTATAGCATCATCTTCTAAACCCTAAATCAAACCCTCCTAACCCTAAACCGAAACATCCGTCTACTCCATCCTTGCTGCACAAAAATTTCTAGCAAACTCTCCTCTGCAATTTTCGGGAAAAAAAAAACAAAACGCTCCCTAAGGTAAGCGAAAGTCCTCTCAACCTCTTGATTCCTTTCCTTCTATTGATTCTCCTCTTCTTTTTCCCTTGAATCATGCCATATAGGGACTGATATCATCTTTCTTTCTTAACTCTCGATCAAGAGGAATTAAAGAAGACAGCTTTCCTTTCTTCTCAAGTGAACTCGTGGCGAACATCATAGGGGCATCTTGATCTTGTTAATCCGGTTGTTGTAAGGTAGAAGAGTTCTTATCCTTGGTGACATAATTAAGGTTTAATGTGATTGATGATGTCTATGGGAGTATAATAGCATGATGAATGTATTTAGTTGGGATAGATGTATATCTTGAGATGAGTATGTGTTAAGTATGTTCAATGGATAGCGATGTTATGTTTTGTTGTGATAATGATGGATGTGAATTTTGATGGTTAAGTCGAGACCTTTTTTATATATTGCGTATGTCTTTGATGGGTATATGTTCATGGTATATTTATTTTATGGAATGGGTGATTTATTTAAAGTTAGATGATAAGTCATGATGTTGAGCATGTTATGAGGAATTAGAGATGTGGTTAGTAATTTATTCGGGTTAGGTACCGTACATGATTTGTTTATGGGAATAAGTGAGTTTATATGCATGCTTGAGATGATTGAGATCCTGATCATGATATTATGTGATTCTAGATCAGGAGGTTACTTGAAGAAAGTAAGCAGTTGATTTTTATCTTGTTTATCTGAGGCGTACCACGTAAGTCCTTGCATAAACTCTTTTTGTTAAATGCTTGTGGTGGCAAGTCAAATATTGTAAAGCTTTGTGAAGCTATTGTTGAACTATGATTACATGGGTTGTAAACGTGGATGTTTATTCTCTAAATGATTTTGTCAACTAACGTTTTTATCAAGAACCGTCTTTCTCTTAAACGTTTTAGAAAACTCTTTTTAAAGAAAACCACATTTTACCAAGCCAAGCTATGGAAACACTGTGAATTAGGAATTGATGGATATGTTCGTTGAGTACTCAATAAGGGTAGGTTAATAATACTAGTCTTGGAGGGTTTAAGTGAGTCTTTTGGCAGGAGGCCACCTCCAGAAGATAAGCTCTGCTTGAAAATATGACAGTATTGATTGGTCAGGCTGGTCCGAGCTAGCATTTATACCTGGTAAGGTATTATTTCCCAGCATGGACACCCGGATGGTTTTGTTTGGTGTAGAGATGGAGGAGTATCTCACCCGATGGGCCGTACACCCATCCTTGATCAGAACGCCCAAAGTGTAGTAATCTGATCCTGTCAAGATGCACAAAGTGTGATACCTTAACCATTCTCTTACCATAGGGCCCAAAGTATGGCACCATGACTGTTTATTTTATACAAAGTGTGATAATGAGAAAACTCCACTTCTTGCAAAGAGAAATCATTTATAACTTGCCAAATATTTCTGCAAATGTTTTCAGCTATGCATTCACGAACTGGTCAAAGTACCATGTGCACACACAGGACTTATTGAGATGTTAATCTCACACTATTTCTATATCATGTTTTCAGGAGATTGATACTGTTAAGCAAGCGGGACATCTAGTAGTTGGAGCTTTTGTTACTTTATATATGTTTAAGAGACAGATGTTTATTTATGTTTTTAGAACCGATGTTTGCATATGTTTAGTCTTGTTCAAGTTTGATTCTGATATAATAAGAGTTCCCCTTTATTTATCTAAGTTTTGACATCTTTGGCTCGACTTTATATTATCAACCTTATTTTAAAGACCCCTTGTTCTTGGGACAGGGCGACATCCCCACCCTTTTATGAGTACGTAGTAGTGGGGTGTTACACAGCACACCCAAAAATTCTTAAATGAGTAATATTTGGCTCGGAACCAAAAGCCAATTGTAAGGAAGAAAATTTGTGATAACTTGTTGGCCTTATGTGCACAAGTGCTGCAGCATGCAAAATTGTATGTCCTCAAGCAGTTGTACGGAGATTTGTTCTCATTAATAACGGTCTAGCAATTAATTGTAACCGTTTAATGACTGATTCAGCTAGACTATTCTGAGTATGAACATGAGTTACTGGATGTTCAATAGTAATACCAATTGGCATGCAATAAGCATCAAAGGCTTGGGAGGAATATTCTCCAGCATTATCTAGATAGATCCTTTTGATAGGATAATTTGGAAATTGCGCTCTTAAGCGAATTATTTGGGTAAGCAATCTTGTAAACGCCAAGTTGCGAATTGATAATACACTGACATGCGACCATTAGGTCGATGCATGAATTAAAATCATAAAGTATCTGAATTGCCCACATGGTGGATTAATTGGTCCACATATATCACCATAAATTCTTTCTAGAAATACTAGAGACTCAAACTCCATTTTTATTGGAGATGATTTAATAACCAATTTCCCTTGAGAACATGTAGCACATGAAAATTTATCAGATGTCAAAATCCTTTGACTTTTCAAAGGATGACCATGCATATTTTCAATTATCCTTCGCATCATAATAGCTCCTGGATGACCTAAACGATCATGCCAAATAATAAATGTAGCAGAATCAATAAACTTCTGATTTACTGAATGATGCACTTCAATTGCATGGATTTTTGTGCTATATAGGCCAGATAAAAGAGATGGTAGCTTTCTAATAAAGATTTCTTACCCAACATTATTTGAGTTGTAACACCCCACTACCTAGGCCTGTCAGGGCCGGGGATGTCGCCCCGTCCAAAGGACAAGGAGTCTTTATAACTAGGTCACACAAATAAAATAGCGGAATAAAAATAATACTTTAACTTAAAATTTATTAAAACCCAAAATGAATCCAAGAATTCCCAAAAGAAAAACAAATCCATAAATAAAATCATCCACTCTCAACTCCCCAAAGCAATACATAAAAATAAAAGACAACATTCTCTTCCAAGGCAGATAACACTAGCTACTCATCCCCACAGCAGGATTGACCTGAAATCATGGTAAAAAGGTGATGAGACAGAAATCTCAGTAAGTCCGTGTGTGCTTTGGGTGTTCAGTGAAAACAGTTCGTGGATGCAAAGTATGAAATTTTTATAAGAGAAATATTGGCAAGCAATAAACATTAGTCAAAAGTAAGAGTGGTGTTTTGGCTTTTCCAAGCATACATAATCAAAAGTGCACAATAAAATCAACCACTCAAAAAGGGTGGTAATGGGTTACCACACGTTGGGCCCTGTGTCCATATGGTCAGTATGCCACACTTTGTGCAGACTGACAAAAGGTAGGTGATCGGCCTACCGGGCAAGATACTCCTCCTTCTCTATACCCAAACAACAACCGGGTGTCCATTCCGGCAAAACACAGTCACTTGACTGAAAAGAACACTGCTAGTTTGGATCGGCATGACTAAGTAGTACTGACGTTTCTCTAAGTTGAGCTTATCTTCTGGAGGTGGCCTCCTGCCAAAAGACTCACTCTTACTCTTCAAAACTAGTACTACTAGCCTACCCTTATTGAGTACTCAATGTAACGCATGCCACTTGGGAAAAATGAACAAAACATAGTTTCACTTGAAAATGGCAATTAAGGTTTTCCAAAGTTTGGGGCAAAACTGGTTTTAGAAAGAATTTTAGGTTTTAAGTAAAACTGCCCCTTGATTTAAAAATAATTTATTTGTCTGAAATTGGAATGGAAATAATCCTTAATTGCCTTTACAGAAATGAGTGACCATGCACTCTAGATTTGGCTTGCCATAAAAAAAAATCATTTTTCATCAAACATGTTTTATGTAGGAGCTTACATGATCCTTGCTCACAATAAAGGTCTCCAACAGCTGACCTAACCCCGCATGGGATAAATACAAACCACAATCAAACTCAAGCCAAAAATTCACTTTCACAAATAAACTAACTCAACTCACTACTACAACCATGATCCTAGTGTCCCAAGCTTTAAGGCCAAATAATAAATAAAAAGGTTTATAAGCCAAGGTTAATTTAATATTTAAAATAATTAGTGTTTTTGGAAATAAGAACTGATAAGTTGAAGGTTTGAATCTTGTTAAAATAATTTAGAGTTTATTTGATGAAAAGTTCTAGGTGGTACTAGGTAAAATAATAATTTATTAATAATTAATTGCTAGAAAATAATTGATAACTAAAATTAGGTGAAAATAAATTTAATGAGTCTTGCTTGAAAGATAATAAATAAAATTTTAATGGGTTTTGATTAAAAGATAATAATTAAATTTTTAGTAATAAATTTTTTACTAATTATGATTATTTCCATAAAAGGCTTTATTTGATATTATCATTTTATATATAATATCTATATATTTTATTTTTCTAGCAAAAGCTATTATTTATTTGGCTAAAATATCCTTATTATATATAATAATCCAAATTTACCCCTCCTAGGGTTTTTTTGGAAATTACTAGCAAAATCTCATTATGAAATATTTTATTCATGAAATAAAAATTAGCTTAGGGACAACTAGATCATGATCATACTTCTATGGCTAACCACAATCAAGGACATATACAATCCTTCAATTCATCAAATCATCCAAATCATGCATATAAGCATAGATCTAAATTTATCAAGACATGATCTAACCCTTACTAGCATAAATATGATCATGGCTTCAACAATCCAACATGAATATAAATCCTATTCACCAAATGTGACATAATCTCTAGCATACTTCATCACAAATACTACCTATGACAAGGAGACATGCATTAAACCTCAAATCATCATACAATCAACCAAGCTAGTCCATCCATGCATAAATCACATCTCCTTCATAGTCATACATACATTCATGCTTCAACCTCAACAATATATACTCAAACCTTATCCGCAATCCATCTTCTAGCAACATCATCCTAGAGACATGAATCTAGAATTTAAAAGAAGGGTTAAAACGGCTTACTTGATTGATGAATTCCTTGAAGTAGTTTCAAATGAATCTCAAGCCCTAGATGCCTAAATCTGTCCAAATGAGATGAAGGAAGAATGGCCATGGAGAAGAAACCATTCGGCTAGGTAAGTGAGTGGTTCGGCCAAGAGAGAGAGAGAGAGAGAGAGAGAGAGAGAGAGGAAGAAGGCTCATTAGCATGCTTAAACATATATATATTCATTAGAGATTGAAGATTAGCGAAGATGAAGTTGATTGAATAATCCTACCTTGAAGGTGTTCTTGAGCCTTCACAAAATTTCTGGTTTTTTATCCAAAAGTGCAAGTTGGATTTTGGAGTTTGATGTTAAAAATGGTACGGATGGACTCACAACAATGAATAGATGAAATCTGGAATTTTTAGAGGTAGTTTGAAGTGATTTGGAGAGGTATTAGGTGAAAGGAATGAGTAGGTGTTCTTGGTGTACTATGTGTTCTTGAAGGTTGAAGAGAGTAGAGAGCTTTTGGATGGAGACTACCGAAATTCTATGAGGATTAGGGTTGCCGATTTTCTGTAGGGTTTAGGTAGATGGTTTTTCTGGTTTGAAAGGGAAAAGGAAAGGCTAGTTGTTGGAATCCTTGAAGAATATTTTTATGAAGCAAATTTGGAAACTAAATATTCAATAATATCTTTGATTATGGAAGAACTCTTGGAAATCTGCCATGGCCGACTGCTTGTGCAAAATTTTGGCTGGATGAAAGCTGGTTGAAAAAGGCTAATGGTGGCCGAAATTAAGGAGTCTAATGGTGAAGGGAAGGTCTGGTTGTTTGAGGTATATTTTATGGAAAGTTGTTAAATCATGGTGGCTGGAATTTTGGTATCCAAATCAAGGCATAATTGCAGAATTTTTTTGGAAATCTTTTTGGCAGCCATGGCTGGATTTCGTGCAGAACTTAGGGAGGACAATGGAGTTCAGTTAATGGAGGTTTAAGGGTGGTTTGTGCAGAAAAATGATGGAGTTTCGGCTAGGGTTGAATTAGGAAACAAAACTGGACAAAATTCTGCACAGCATTTTCTCAAGACTGGAATTTCCTGGGCAGTTTTCGGCTGCCCTTTTCCAGGTGATTTGCAGAGGCTTTGAAGGGGAATTTCTGGGGCTTTCAAGGCTGGTTTCCAGCCTACTTCATGGAGGAAAAACATGGCTAAGGTGCTGAACAAAAACTGGAAGAAAACAGCTTGGTTTCGGACCTCCAAAGCTGCGAATCTGCCTAGAAAATTTTCTGGTTTTGCACAGTATTTGTGCAGTCCGAAAATGGCCAGGAAAATTCAGATTTCAAGCTGATGAAAATGGCCATTTTCTAGCAGCATTTGGGAGGGAATAATGGTTAAGAATTTCGTCACCTTGAAGGCACACAAAGCTGGAAAATTTTCAGTTCTAAGCATAAAGGAAAATGAACCTAACTAGAGTGAATTTTTAGAAAGTTCACTAAGAAATTTAATTCACTTGAAATCGTTCCTCCTCTTTCCTTGTTTCGGTCCATATGATGTCTTTTACTAAGACATTTTGAACCTTCAAAGCCACAGCACATTGCTGGAATTTTTCTAGAATAAAATTGGCTTGAACAAAATGAACAAACTAATGAATTGAAAAATAGGAAAAATTAAGAATCAAGAGGAAATGAATTCCCCTTAGGAATTTTGTGTAGAGTAAAAGAGTAGGATTTGAAGACTCCTATCATGTCTCTCATAGGACAACATCTCTACCCTACTCCAAACACCACTAAGGCCGAAAATGATACTTCCCAAGCAAAAATAAAATTTAACCAAACTAAAGCTCCTATGATGGAGTTTGAACCCAAGACCTCAAGAATTAATTCCAAAGCTCCAACCACTAAACCACAATAACTCTTATTCTTATTTCCCCCCTAAAAATATTTTCCTATTCAATCCTCAAGCTATCTCCCTTTTTCCACCTCAAGCAAAATTTACCATTTTGCCCTTCTCACTCAATAATCATAATCAAACCCTCTAGACTATAAAATACAAATCCAAAGCACATAAAATCATACAAAAATATATTTAAACATGCAAATAAATATGCTATGCATCCCAACTCCCTTACTCTAAGGTTGGTTTTGACTGGGGTTTCACATGAGTAATACAGAGATACTCAAAATATCTATTTTGGCGAATATCTTTAAAACTTAATAAATTTCTTCGAGATTTTGAAGAAAATAACGCTTTAGGAACAACAACATTTATTCCTCCGGGTAATACAATATTAGTTCTTCCAGAGCCTTTAATCAACTTTACACTACCACCTATAGTATTAACATTTGTTTCTCCCATCTGCAGATAAGAGAAATATTTTTTATCATTTAATATGGTGTGTGTTGTACCACTATTAATTAGGCATATATCTTCAATGCCACTTGTGTATCTAACAAGTAGAATAATAGCCATCTGGGTATAACAAAATATTTATAAATTTAAATACTCAAACAATAAAAACTTTAAACGGTAATTACTATTACAATGCCAAAAATATAAAACATAAAATAAACATATTAAAAGTAAACTTCTAATTTCTCTGGACACTTCCATTACCAATCAAATGCTCAATTCTTCCTTCAAGATGCTCAAAAAAATCAGTCACGTCCAAATGAGTTACATCAACATTAACATCGTCAAGGTTGGTATCATCATATCATGAAGAGAATGTTGTAGAGTAAAATTTGTTTCAGCATTTTTGCCTTTCTTCTCAATAGACGCCTGATACAGATCAACAAGATGTTTTGCAATACGATAGATACGAGACCAATGATGACCTTTCATGCCACAGTGATAACATTTATCTTCATAATTTTTAGGAACAACATCAAGAGAATGTTGTAGAGTAAAATTTGCTTCAGCATTTTTGCCTTTCTTCTCAATAGATGCCTGATACAGATCAACAAGATGTTTTGCAATACGATAGGTACGAGACCAATGACCTTTCATACCACAGCGATAACATTTATCTTCATAATTTTTAGGAACAACATCATTTCCTTTTCCTTTCTCGTTAGTTTTTGGCCATTTCTGGTGGTTGTCATTATTTCTAGTAACTTTGTTTTGACTATTGCGATCATAATGAATATTTTTATCACGACCATATATACGTTCACGGCCATGGCCATATCCACAACCACGACCACGACGACCTCTTTCAGGGCCAAAATTACGAGTTCTAACATCATTCACTTATAGGAATGGAGTACAACTTGTTGGTCGAGTTTCACAATTTTTCATTAATAACTTATTATTCTGCATACTTCTTGAATTCCTTTTCTCGATACTACTGCTACAAGAGCACATTCAAGGCATGAAAAGTAGAAAAAAATTTTTCTAACATATCCTTATCAGTAATATTTTCTCCATACAGTTTTAGCTACAAGCTAATTTTAAAAATAGCAGAATTATACTCACTAACGAATTTAAAATCTTGTAATCGTAAATGCATCCAATTATACCGTGCCTTTGGAAGGACGACCATCTTTTGGTGATCAAACATTTCTTTCAAATTAGTCCACAAAATAAGTAAAATTTTCACGGTAAGGTATTCAACCTTTAAGTCATCATGAAGATGATGGCGGAGAAAATTCATAACTTTAGCATCATTTTGTGATGATAATGAATTTCCTTCTACAATGGTATCTGCCAGATCCATTGCAGCTAAATACATTTCAGCATCTAGTGTCCAAGATAAATAGTTTTTCCCAATAATATCAAGGGCTGCAAACTCAAGTTTGATGAGATTTGCCATGTGAATACAAAATCAAATAGAAAAAGTACCTACCTTCCTCTTTTGTTCTAAAAAACTTTAAAAAAAAAAAAAAACTAGACTTTTTGATTGCATGAATCGAGAGAGAACTTCGATGGTGTTGGCTTGGTTATCACTTTCAATAGAACAACTTCAATAGTGTCACCATGATTATAACCTTCAGTAAAATAACTTCGGTAGAGTCTCGTACTGATAACGTGTTGTAAATTTGATTCAAAATAGAATTAGTAAATATAAAACTGTAAAGTAAAGATATTAGAAATGGAGAGAAAAGAGAAAATCACTTATATACGATTTCATTGATTGTTCGTTTGTTTACATATGACCCATATTTATAGAGATTTCAATACATCATTTGAAAGGATAAGAAATGAATTTAATAAATGCTATCTTATCTCATTCATTAATAACCTTAGAAAAACGAACAGTCACATTATCTTCAAGATAAATAGATAGAATAAAGAAAATGAATAACCACTTAATATTTTCATTACAGAATATTTATTAAATTTGAATAATTGATGGAAGAGAAGAGAAAATTAAATATTAATTTATATTATTATTTATGTTTTAGTATGAATATAAATATTTTAAATAATATAAAAATATTTATCAAAATTAATTTTCTCCAAATCTATTTCTAACCAATTTTAGACAAACCTAAGCATGATATTTTTAACTAAAACTAACCCTTTCCTTTTCCTCTCTTCCATAAAAAATCAATTCAATCATCTCAGTTGATTTCCTAAATTTGTTTCTTCTCCTTTTCTTTCCGTCTAAATCATTCAATCTAAATATACCCTTAGGTTTTCTTTTTTATTTAAATGAATGGATGAATTATGAAGTTGAAATGTGAACGGTAAAATAGGTTTTGTATTTTTAAGTGGGCATTGATGACTTTTCACGCTTCCCGTGCAGAATGAATGACCACCAACTTACCATTTAAACTGAACACCCAATTATCATAGGCCACATAGAAAGGGTACTCAATTGCCACTACCAATGTTCTAAGTCCTTCAATGAATTTGAGCCCCTTCTCTATTAAGAAGCAACAAAATTCTCAATGGCCATTGACCAACCAAGAAGAGGAACTACAACAATTTAAAAGGAAAATCGGAAGTTCCGCGACTTGCTCAATGAACCGACTTTAGTTGGACTTTGTCCTAGTCCCACGGGGTACAACTTTAGGAAACACTGCGAAACAAAGTATAAAAGGCAGCTCTCCCAAAGTAATCCCTTATCTTTGCGCTTGGGGTAATGCCGCCAGGCTCTAACCAAGTGGTGTATACTTACCATCTCCACACGACTTCTTCAGTCTGGGTTTAAGCTGTCCAGAATTTCTGGAAGGGCTCCTTTTAGGCCGAAAGCCCTACAAATTTAGTTCAAAACTTATGCCACAAAAAATTTGGGAAAACATGATGTCCTGATCGACCTTTAAACACTTGAATGATATAATGCATCACAAAACCAGATAAAAATTTTGCTTCTATTTATAAAAAGACTCAAAATTCATAGAGCTGGGGTCAAGTTTCTTAAGCCGTCGCTTGGTACATTCGGTCAAAATTGCATTCTAATGCGGGAATATTTGCCTTCCATAACTGTTATCACCAACAAGGAAATAAGCATACATTCACCATGCATCACACTCAAGGCTAGCAGACTAAGAAAGTTTACGTAGCTATGCGCAAAACCATGCAGTAACTAGACATCATATAAGAAGGGGGTTAAATGTTTACGAAAACAAGAAACGAGATGAAAATAATAACATCCTCCCCGATGAAAAGCTTGTACAAATGAGTAAAGAATGATAAGTAATATCACATCTAACTTCAATCCTTCAGCTGTGAGCAATCAAAACCTTATACCAATATATCTATAAACACAATTAACCATGGTTCCCGATTTGCAGATCTTATGAACAAATACCAACATTTAGCTATGTAACAGTAGAGATACAGTGACGGGCATCAGATCGAACTTCAACCCTTAAGCAACAAGATGCCTAAACCCTGGACAACCATGTGTACTCGAATTCACCACAATTACCTACAATTGTTGATATCTACCTAGAATAGTTTGGGGAGGGGAAAGAGCACATTTCGGTTCCTGAGTTCTCGCACAAGCACAACACCATGCCAACGCAAAAATGAAACGACCTTAGCTGGAACATGCCATTTCTGCTATTACCTCAGTAAACAACAATAACATAAGCAAAGAATTAAGTCCCATACGAACAAAATCAAGTTACTAAGACTGAGTCACATCTAGCAAGGCAAGCATCCCTGTAAAACTAAGTCATGTATGGTAGGTAAGCATCTCTAATCTGATCACCAGGCTAATGGTAAACAACCAACAACCTAATTTTTTACATTCATTAATCTTCATTGCAAAACAGATGGTAAGAAAGCCGAAATAAGAGACATCAGATAGGACCTAAGCATTCTAAAATCATACTCCCTTCTGATGCAGAGAAACATAAAATGCCCAGCAAAAAGGAGACAATAAGCAACAACAGACATAGAGAAACAGATTGAAATTTAAGCTACTTCTCACAAAGATGCAGCAGGATTTGGTGATGCATCTGAGACAGATGAACTAAAGGATGGTAGGAGCCAGCCTCTTTCTTTGGCATGCTCCACATAAAAATTGAATTTGTCCTTTGCATTTGGAATGTCAAGAGCCAGATCATCAAGTCCATCCTTTATCCTTCCAAAGCCTTTAGTCATCTGATTGATGGTAATCAGCCCTTCATTGAAGCATTCTTGAAGTAGATCCAGCATCCGATCATTCTTCTTCTCCATTGCCATAACCAGAGCTCTCTTCACTACTTCATGATTGAAGAAAGGCATGCCAAGATCTCGAATGCACTGACAAGCTTCACTGACAACACCTCCACTCTCATATTCCTCTAGAAGCTTTAATATCTTATCCTTAGCATCCTCCACAGCCCAGCCAGTTCCACCACCCCAGCACCTCAGAATCCTCTCCCCAGCATGACGAGCAGCTATAAGTGATCGAGCCATGTGGACAGTCTCACTGCCACTGCAGTTTGCAGGTAACCTACTGGCTATCTCTTCCAAATTCAGTGGAGCCAGCACATCATCAATGACAGCTCTAGCTAGAAAAAGAGCAAGTTCATTTGAGGCATCTAAAATGTCAAGTGCTGTGTCCTCTGCAGATTCCAAAAGCATAACAAACCCATTTACTATGTCTTCAGTTGAAAAAATTTCTATATGAAGTGCAGAAAGCAAAACAGATGCCATCTCCTTTTCTCTGTTTTTCCTATCCATGGCCAGGGTGATGAGCTTCTTTAAAAATATTGGGTTAAACTGAAGAGACCCAAGATCTTCCAAACTACGAATCAGTTCTGGAATGTCATCAGAAAGAAAATATTCATGAATTATGGTAACCACCTCTTCCTTGTATCGTCTCATTTTCAAATCATCCTTGTCTTCTACCTCCCCATCTTCACCCGAGGATTTCAGAAATGATACATCAAGCCAGCCTTCAGATATTGCCTTGGGAACCAAGGTAAAAAACATGGTCTTTGCAGAAGGAATATCAAGAGCAAGGTCATCGAGACTCTCTAGTAAGCGAGCAAAACCCTTAACCATTTGACTGGAGCTTATCAAACCTTCCTCTGCAACCTCTTTTAATAGCTTCACAATGGGTGCTTCTGCAGTGGAGATCTCCATTGCTAGAACTAAGGCTCTCTTCACAACCTCATGATGGAAAAATGAAACTCCCAACTGCCTAATGCACCTACAGGCTTCAGTAGTATCTCCACTCTCTACATACTCCCTCAAAAGGTCGGCTATCTTTTTCTTTACTTCCTCAACAGTAAAATGAGTGCTACCACCCCAGCGTCTCTCCACAAGTTCTGCATGATGAGGGGCAGATAGATAGCTTTTCTCAGCAGTTTGTAGAACTTGAAATCCTTTAGAGGACTCTGGGAGCATTTTCTCTGCCCTAGTAATGAATGCTGGAGGAAGAATGTCATCAACCACGGCTCGAGCAACAAATAAGGCAAGAATATCAACTGCATCTAGAATGTCAACAGCCAGATCATCAGCAGATTCAAGAAGCATGAAGAAACCTCGACTGATCTGGGCAGAGCTGATGACATCAGCATAGAGAGCTGAAAGCAACACCGAAGCCATTTCCTTCTCCTTATTATGCCTATCCATGGCCATGGAAACAAGTCTCTTGATGAAGTAGGGATGATATTCACTTGATCCCAACTCTTTCAGATCAGAAGCAGCAACATCTACATCACCAGTGCTGAAGTATTCGTCAATAATAGAAACTACAGCTTTCTTGTACTCATCAAGTGGATCACAGACCATGGATCCAACAAGCTCATAGGGCTCCTAGGAAGATCAGAAGTGCAAGTACAGTGAAAAAGTAATCCATAGGTGTTTTATGGCACCCCAATGACATTGCAAGATCCACTGGAACAGCAGACTAAAATCAGACAAAAAAGGAAAATATATCTTAGACAGAAATTTACCTCCCCACTATCATAGTTGGGATCATTCCGATCAATACGCGATTCCCCGTCAGTATCAAGTAATTTTCCCCAGGTTCCCTTGCCACCAGCACCATCTATTGCCACCATTATCAAAAGAGAGTTGTCAGGATAATAATGAAATCGACCAGAGTTCGGAGCATAAAAAGAAGAATCCATAGAGGCATAAGAAGGGAAAAGTTCCACAATCTTGTCATAATTTACAGGGAAAAAACCATGGAAGAAACCCAAGATTGGAAAACCAATGGACAGATGCATCCCCAATTAAAGTTGAATCCAAAGCGAACTATACCTCGCCATTCCTTGCCGGCAATTTAAAAACCAAACCCATTCCCACCCTCCATTCCCTAAAGTTTCCAGCATATATCGTAATAATCTATACCTCTTGACATATCATTTGGCCAGCAATTGAAAAACTAAACCTATTCCCACTCTAGGTTCCATAAAGTTTCCAGCATCAATCGTACCATTTAGTCTGGCAAGTAACCAAGCACTCAAAAGAGCAAAAAAAAAAACAAATTCATTAACCAAACAAGTAGGAAAAGGTAGCAGCAACAGACAATACTGCAGTGAAGAAAATACAAGCTAGACTCTCCTTCCTCTTCCCCATCTCCTCTGCCACGAATCATAAACAGTTCTCTCAATAGATGTACATCTGTTTGAGCCCATTTATAAAATATCACATGCCTAAATGGATTTCTCACAAGAAAATTTTCTGATGCATGCAAACATAGGTGTATCTTCTTACAACACTAAATGATACTTGCCGGGAAAAATATTGAAGGGAAGAAAGTATCACTCAATGCCTGAGGCTTAACTCCAAGATAAGCACTAAATGAGTCCCTTCCATGCAACCAACAACATAGGTAGTGAAGCAAAAGAAAGGAGCAGAGAGACTTTTAAAGCCAACTGTAGAAGAAGTTTTATTGCAAAACAGTCTTAAAAAATCTTTACAAAAAAGAGTAATTGCTTACAATCTTGGTCGCATAAAAAATAATAATAATAATAACAATAACTAGAGTCATGTCTGTATACAGTACAATTCACAGTTCCCTAATAGCAAGGTCATTGCAATTTTTTACCAGAGGCCTAGCATACCAAGAGAGGAGGTGATGAATGGAACCATATATATTGTCACAAAATGTTTTCATCCTTAAAAGTTGATCTCGGGAGTATAACAAATGAGCCATAAATATATAGAGAACAAGCTACAGCTCCAGACCTCAAGGGAATTAGCTTGAAATGAATATTGTAACTTAATCGAACTTTTCCTCCTTACCCACCTTCACTTAAAAATACTGACTGTCCTAAATAATAGAATGGGCTCCTTATTTTATGTCTAAATTATAATAATTCTAATAATAAAACTACAAGCTACAGTTTTTGTTTTTTACAGCTTTCCTCATTGAAAAAAGATGTAAAAATATAATACAAGTTTTTTGTCAAAGTCAGGATGGCCACGTCCCGACAAAGTGAACGTCAAACTACGTCACACAAGTTAATTGGTGTGGCTAAATGGAAGTCAAACTATGTTACAAACTCATCTGCCTCCAAACGACTCTGACAGGCATATTATGGTTAATGAACAGAACTTAGGACATCAGTCAACTTTAGAAAACCACCCCCACCCCCTTCTTTCTTCTGACAAATCCACAGCCAAAAAACACAACACAAAGTCAAACAAACTATAACAAGTGAAGCACATATTACTCCTTGCATCACTGACATATCACGCAACAATATATTCACTCATAGTAGGCAGAAACCTCTACAAATTGACCTGCTAATAAAAATAAATCTATAAATTGACCTGCTAATAAAAATAAATAAGTGAATATAACAGAACTTATCCTGCAAGAGAGTAGCTATACTTCTATTCACCAATTTACCATATAAATGCACTTCTTAGGCACTAGATCAGCATATAATGAAGTCTATATAATTATAATAAGAACCAACTTAGTCAATCCCCCGGCCCCTCACAATTCAGATACTAGGTATGAAGGCATCTCTCAGTTTTTTCTTATTAATCTCTCTCTCTCTCTCTCTCTCTTATTTCACAAACCAATAAGGAATCAGTCAGACAACTTTCACTGTCCTGCGAGCTAAAAACATAACCTACACCAACGTATGCCATTAGTGCAATGAAAAACAAGAGAACAACTTGAACTACTAAATCATGACAACTGCACATTTTAATAACGAAGTACCTGATAAAAGAAATGATTCTTACCCTTCTTGACGCGGATATGTTTCCCTGAATGTGATCGCCGCACATGCCTCACAGCAATCCCTCCTCCTGCTGATGCCTTCCCACCACCGGGGGCCTTTATATGATGTTCAGAAAGCAGAGTACTTGGAGACCTTGGAGATGGAGATTTCGGAGAAGAGGACAATATTTCTGCATTCTGAGCTGCTATTTTCAGCATCTCCCTTTGCTCCTCTGTCAAAAACCCCTCACTTGACGCCATTTTCTCCAAAAAACCAAAACCCTACAGCACAAAGATTTTGCCAAAAATTGAATATAAGATTCGTTCATCTCTAGAACTAATCTTTATCCTTTGCTAACAAAGGATTCCAAAAGATTATTTTCCCCAGAATCACTGAAAACGCAAAAAAGAAACAGATATATCCAATTCAAATCAATAAAACCTACAAACAGCCTAAACTTGCATAACACATGAACAAATAAAAAAAAAAAAAAGCAAAAAGCTAAATGAATCACTAAAATGGGGAAAATAATTAAACATCCACAGCAACAGATGACCTTGCATTTATACATCACTCACAAGATAATTAAACATGCACATGTAGAAACACGACTCTACTCGCACAAATTTCATCAAATAAAAACCCCCAAAAAAAAAAATCAATAACAATTACCACTCTTCACCAAGGAGATGAGAGAGAAAAAAAGCGGAATACGGCCAACTGACGCTCCCGTTGAGGCGAATCCTCAGTGCTCTTGGCTCGGATCTCGAGCCAAGATTGAGATTAATCTACAAACCAAATCCAAATACCGAAACCGATCTTCTCCCTTCCCACCCACAGTAACCACTGTGTTCTTACTGTATACACAAACCCCAGCTATACAAGCGCCTCAAACCAATCCCCCAATATATACATACTATGTCTGCAAGAGATACAGTACATAGAGATAGAGAGAGAAAGCTGTATGTATAGGTTTTTGATGATCGAATGGGAGAGAGAAAACGTGAAGAGAGAGAGAAGAAAATGGATGAGGACGCAGGGAATAAATAGGGAGGCTGAGGAAGCTACGGTTACATCTAACACGTCATCAAACGGGTTATGGCTGTGTCCACGTGGCTCTTCATTTCTTCTCTTCCCTCAAGTGGGGGCCAGTTTATTATTACTCGAGTAGGGTTTTATTGGTTCTTTTTCTAAAGTTACGGATCTGCCCTTTGCCGAGTGGGAAGTTTGATACGATGGTAGGGTGGATAGTTGATGGAATTTTCTTGGTTTTGCAGGGCTGTTGCTTTTTGTACTCACATAAAATAAAAGTAAAATTTATTATAAATTTAATTCAAAATAAAATTAAGAAATAAAAAATAAAAACTATAAATTAAAAAATTATAAGAAGTAAAAGAAATAATTACTCATATTTCAAATTCATATTTTGTTTATTTGTATCAGGCTTATATGTATAAAATTTTAAATATATTATCTCAAAATATAAGAAATAACTCTAATAAATACAAATTTATCTTATCTATGAAATTAATACCTTAAAAAAATGAAAAATTGCATTTATTTTTTAGATAAATGAATAACATTAGAAATCAAAATAGTAATATATATATATATATATATCTCTCTTCTAAATAAATGGAAAATATCAAAATATGAATAATTACCTTTTATCTTTTTTATTTCAAAATACTCTTTTTTGCATGTTCATTTTTAGAATATTGGAAAATGCCTTGTTAAAAACATTTCTAGGAAAAATCTTATAAAATTAGAACTTAGTGAAGTGAAAGAGTACACTTTTCATTCTTAAGGGAACACTATTTTTGTTAAAAACCTAATCAAGAAAAATCCAACAGAAAAAAAAACTTATTTAGAAAAAAATAGTACAGTGTATTTAATATATATATATATATATATATATATATATATATGTACTCCCTCTCTCGATAGCATCATTCAAGATGAATTCATATCTTTCAGTCGATATATCCCCAATTTATATAATAATTTTTCAAATAAAGCAGTTGGCAATATCTTCGTGAATAAATTTGTCAGATAATCACATGATCGAATTTATTACACATTTATTTTACATCTTTTCTAGAGTTCATGAGTAAAAAAAAAAATTAATAAAATATATTTTGTCTTATCTCCTTTAATATAACCATCTCTTAATTAAGTTATAAAGTTGTATTGTCATTATAAAGAGGTATTGAATTTTTATTTTTTTTTTGGAGAATAAAGCACAATTTTCTTGGATATAATGGATCATTAATCTCAATCACAAACATTATCGGGTTGTTTCATGAATAGTTATAATTTCAGCATGATTAGATGATGTTGCTATTATAAATTGTTTTGTAAATGATAGGAATCAATCCGGCCACAGGGATCGAGCTCAAGAAGGGAGAGAGGACGAAACCGAAATAAAATCGAGTTTTCCCGATCCATTGACGAGAGCCCTTACCAAACAATTCCAACACAACTTTCAAACATATTTACAAGCACACTTCAAGGGGATAGCATATGGGCAATGTCGGAAGAGGAATGAGAACAAACCATGCTGCTGGTATATGAAGAACGTCAACTAGAAGCTGTTCGCGCAGAAAAATGAAGGTGATAGAGCGGAATCGGTGCCAGCCTGAGAAGCCCAAACTGGTGTCGGTTGGGGATTGGTGAAAGTCTTGTTTTCATGACCGATCACTGTTCTACCAGAGTGGAACCGGCACTAGCCCTAGAAGCCTGAACCGGCGCCGGCTGTGCTCGGAAACTCAAATCCCAGACGATTTTTCAGCTATTTTGGGGTCTTTTTGTAATAAGAGTTGTTTAGTTCAGAGATAGAACACCCTTATACATTGCTTTTGTATTGTAAGAAAACAACAACATGTATCACATTTTTAACATGAATGAAGTATTCATCTTGAAGGCTTGAAGCATGGAGAGATTCCTTGTAACTTCAATCCAATACTAAACTAAGGGCTTAGTCCACCCTTGAGTAAGTGTCTATAAACTTTAAGGATAATTCAACTTAAAATTAACAAGGGTTCTTCTTGTATGTCGTCTAGGGTTCTTGTTGTTTCTTGTTTAAATGCCCACAATTTTTTATCCTTTTACTTCTTGATTTCTTGCTAAATCAAAGGTTCAAAGGTGTTTTTGTGGTAGACCTTTATCTACTAAATTTTGGGTTCTAAAAATTAGTTCTTCTAGGGTTTCTTGTTTGTGGGAAAAGGTGTTACTTTGTTACTTTCCTTGATCTCTTTATGTCCTATCTTGTTTGTTTGAAGTCCTTGAACTTTGCTAAAGTTTAAACAAGAGCCACTTTTAGATCTTGAAAGACTTTCTCTCTCAAGCTCATATCAAATTTGGTATCAAAGCGAGGTTAAGCTTAAATTTCTATCTTAGCTTGGATCTATCAAACCTAGAGTGTTGTTTGATCTTAAGTTTTTCTTGGATAAAAAAAAATAATAAAAAAAAGAGGAGAATGAGAATGATTTGTTGAAGAAAGATCTTTGGGAATACATTGATTCTTGTTATTGTGACTATATTAGGCTTGTTTGGGAAGAAACTTGTTTAGAAAGTTCTGTAGGAAAATCTTGCATATAAGGTGTTTGATAAAAAGTGTCAATGACCATACCTTTATGTTAGGATTCGTGGATTCCTAAACGCGAAAAACATCCACGAATCCCTTTTGAGGACCTAAGTAAATGATTAAGAAGATCTAAAGTTTGCAGAATTACCTCTGTTTGGTGTAATCGAGATCCTTCGATTCTAATTGCGCTGTTGTACGTGCAACCCGAACAATCACCAGACGTTGCAGTGCATGAACGTCCTCTATCGGATACACACCGCGAACTAACTCGTTATCCGGGGAGTGCTAGCGCCTAGGGTTTGAGAGGGTTTTTTTCTCTCTGATGAATGGGGGCACGAATATTCTCAACCGAATTGGGACACTTAAGAAGACGGCTAGGGTTTTCTTAAAAACCCACTCCGAACCTCTTAGAGTCCAACCCTAATAATATCTTATCATATTTTAATTTAAATTCAAATTAAATTAAAGTTGATATGATAAGATTCTGTCATTATCTTAATAATTTAACTAATTAATTTACCGACTCAGATTCTTATAATTTGGATATCATCCAAATACATCAAATGTAAACATATTTCCAGATTCATTGTATCTGGTTGATTTTCTAAGTTCGATTAACTTAGACATGTTTCCAAATTCATTGAATCTGGTTACCAGAAAACTAACATAACAAGTTCACTTATTATGTGACCTTATAGGTTCATTTAACATTAGCAGTGTACCCAAATCATATTTAAATGGCCCATAAGTTATAAGCGGTTTCTAGCAAAACATTATAACTATCCAGGTTAAATGAAGATTGGTGATCTCTTTGAACAAAATCATAATTTTATATTTAATCCTTTTGTCACACGATATCCAGATTAAGCATAAGGCACAGAGCATGTCATCCTTATTAAGCTTAATCAATCATTTCTTGATTTCATAGAAGACTGTTCAAACAAATGATATCAATATCTTAGATTGATATATTTGAGCACGGCCATGCATTTTAACAGTCTAACTTATCAAGGGGCCCATGGATATCTCTCCTATAATTGAGAGGGACAAATTTCTTCACTATCAATCATATTCCTCTCATTGACTTATTCTATATCCAACAGTAGTCTAATTTATTATCTGGTTAAAGACAACTTTAGACAACATCAAAATATAGAATTTATCAAGTAGGAAACTATGATGAATTTAGGTCGAAGGACTTTTAATATCATTATGGCTAGAAAGTACTTATGATATGTTCCATAAAGTACTCTCACAGTGGGTCATGTCCAATACAATGTTCTCTAACATTTATTTATATTTTGGCTCGATATCACAAATATCCATGACCAGTAAAACATAGTCATCAAGTCACAAATATACTAATCTTAATTTATTATTGTTCCAATAATAATAATCGATCAGGGATAGTTTTAGAATAGTCATTGTATTCATTGTTGGGTTTTACTATCAAGTCACGTACTTGATGACCACAAAATAAAATGCACTATTCATGGAAAGAAAAACCTCATATTATTATATAAAACATAACGACAATAGTATAAGTACAAATTGACTCTATGGTATATCTCTAACACTTTATGGACACCATGTGTTTGATGAAATGTCTCAAAAAAAGGATGTAGCTTGATCATTAGTATTATTCCTATAACGTAATCCTAGATTCCTTCTTATTGTATTGTCCTACTTGAATTAAGTATCTTTGTACTCAATTCCTTAGAATTGGTTTAAAAAATGTTGTCGTGCTCCATTATGTTCTTTGTTTTTGTTGTATGTTGTGAACACCTTATATTCTACTTGTTCTTGACCTTCTAAGTGTTTATTAAATTGAGTTATCCTAGGACCCTTGTATTGAAGCATCCTAAGAGCTAATAAACTAAGGTGAACTAAACCCTTTGAAGTTAGGGAGGAATTTGGCAGAACAAGTAAGACATTGAGTAAATGAAAAAGGCAAGAAAGAAAGATTCTTACTTGAAAAGCCAAGGAAGCAAACACAAAAGTGGAGTGTAAAAACTTAAGGAGTGAGTGAGGAAACCAATTTCTATTTTTGTTCTCTTAATTTTTTTGGCAGGAATATCAACCTAAACTCCATTGATGACTTAAGGAGAGGAACCGACTAGGCTAAATTTTGGTGGAGCAATTAGACCACAAGAGGAACTAGGAGATATTCATGAAACCCTCATATCATTGCAAAGAAGTATAGAGGGCATTTGGAGGGAGATGATCAAACTCCGCGCTTAACAAAGCCAAACATCTACCGTCGATCCAAGGAGGGGACAAGAGCCACCAGAAGCTTACAACACATCTCCCGTGAATACACAACTTGGAGAAGAATGGGATGAATATTCTGTTGGTGGATATCAACAAGTTCCTATGAGATGAGGGAGAAATGGGTTGAGAGGAGGTAGAGGAAGAGGCCGAGGGAGATTTGGTAAGAATCTTATGAGGGGAGTTGAAAGAAATATTGAGAGGGAATTTGGGTGGGAAGAGGGATACCCGAAGGAAGACTATGGCGACCAATATCGAGGTAACGGGATGAGAGATAGGAGGAGAGATGAAAATGAGGGAGAACGAGAATTGAAAAACATCAAAATGAAGGTGCCACAATTTTTGGAAAAAGTGATCCCAAGGCATATTTTGAATGGGAAAGAAAAATGAAAATTCTATTTGATTGCCAAGATTATAGTGACTGAAATAAGTGAAGTTGGTAGTATTGGGATTTTCAAATTATGCATTGGTATGGTGGGATCAGGTTTTCGCTAATAGAAGGAGAATGGGAGAAAATGCTGTTGAGACATGAAAATTGATGAAAAAATCTCATGAGGGCAAGGTTTCTACCACATCATTACTACAACAAGCTATATCAGAGGCTTTAAGTGCTAAGATAGGGAAATAGAAGTGTTGAAGATTATCACAAAGAACTTGAAGTGCTAATGATGCGGGCGGTTATAAATGAAGATCCACGTGCCACCAAAGCTAGATTTCTAAGTGGATTAAACCGAGAGATAGCCAATGTAGTCGAGTTGCATTCATATGAAACCTTGGAAGAAATGGTGTATATGGTTATGAAGGTAGAAAAACAACTGAAGAAAAGGCCAGTTGAGAGGAGAGGAAACTACCCAACTCCAGCCCCTAAGGAATTCTCTAAGACGACACCTAAGAAGGAAAGAGTTCCAAAGCTGCCACCTAGGGAATTCAATAAACCAAGGGAAGAAGGGAGTAGAGATAAAAGAAAAGCTATTGAGAAGCCGAGAAGCCGAGATATCAAATGCTTTTGTTGTTTCGGATATGGACACATAGCACACAAATTCCCAAGCAAGAGAGTGATGTACACAAATGTTTGTGGTGAGATTTCATCCGAGGAAGAGGAATATGAGAAATTGGAAGAAGTTCAAAAGGAAGAAGAAATTTCGAGTGAAGAAGATGAAGAAGTTGGGCAAGTATGTGGATTACTTGGTGTAGTAAGGAGATCTTTGAGTACACAAGTGAAAGAGGATGAGTATCATCAACAGAAGGAGAATATTTTTTATACAAGATGCTTGATCAACTAAGTACCTTGCAGTGTAATCATTGATAGTGGGAGTTGCACCAACGTTATAAGTGCTAGTGCGGTGGAAAAAATAGGCTTGGAAACAAGGAAGCATCTGCAACCCTACAAGTTACAATGGTTAAATGAAAGTGGGGAATTGATGGTTAATAAACAAGCGTTGATTGCAATTGACATGGGAAAATATAAGGATGAGATCTTGTACGATGTTATTCCTATGCAGGCTGGCCATCTACTTTTAGGGAGACCATGGCAATATGATAGGAGAGTAATGCATGACGGGAAGAAAAACACTTACACTGTGTATAAGGAGGGAAAGAAATTCATTCTACTGCCTATGTCTCCAAGTGAAGTGAGCAAAGATCAAAAGATCATGAGAGAAAATGAGAAAAAAAAGAGTGTTCAAGAAAATGAGAAAAAAACTCAAGAGAGAGAACACTGAGAAAGAAGAAAAGGAAAAAAGAGAAGGAAAATAAGAGAGAAGAGATATAAATGAGTAAATTTACAAAAGAGAGAGAGGTGATAGAAACTATTAAAGCTAAAGGAACCAGTGTATCTCTTAATTTGTAAAGGAATTTGTGAAAATACTAATAAAACTACTCTTTCTTTACTGTGTGAAATTGCAGGTTTTGTTGAAGAATTCCAAGATGTATTTCCAAAAGAAATACCCGAAGGATTGCTACCCATCCGAGGAATAGAGCATCAAATTGATTTCATCCTGAGGGTTGTCATTCCAAATAGACCAACTTATAGATACAACCCTGAAGAAGCTAAGAAGCTGCAAAAGTAAGTTGAGGAGTTGCTCAAGAAAGGCCATGTTTGAGAGAGTTTGAATCCAAGTGCGGTTCCAGTATTGTTGGTGCCTAAGAAAGACAGAACATGGAGAATGTGTAATGACTACAGAGTTATTATCAATATAATGGTAAAATATGGTTACCCTATCTCTAGGCTTGATGATTTATTGGATGAATTTCATGAATTATGTGTATTTTAAAAAATTAACCTAAAATTTGAATATTATTAGATCAGGATTAGGGAAGGTGATGAATGAAAAACTGCATTTAAGACCAAACAGAGTTTATATGAGTGGCTTGTGATGCCATTCGGGTTATCAAATACACATAGTATTTTCATGAGGTTGATGTATTATGTGTTGCGAGAGTATATTGGAAAATTTGTTGTGATGTATTTTGATGATATTTTGATTTACAACAAAACTTATGAAGATCATTTGCATCATGTTAAATGTGTGCTTATTGCCTTTAGAAGAGAAAGGTTATATGTGACTTTGAAAAATGTTCATTTTGTTTGGAAAATATAGCTTTTCTTGGTTATGTTATAAGTTCAAAGGGTATTAAAGTTGATGAAAAGAAGGTCAAGGCAATACAGGAATGGCCAACACCTATATCTGTGACTGAGGTAAGAAGTTTTTATGGGTTAGCCAGTTTTTATAGGTGTTTCATTAGAAATTTCAGCACACTAGCTGCCCCATAGACTGAAGTTATTAAAAATAATGTAGGTTTTACGTGGAGAGAAGAACAAGAAAAGGCTTTTGTTGCTTTGAAATCAAAATTAAGTGAAGCCCCATTGTTGTCTTTACCTAACCTTGAGAGAGTTTTTGAAGTGGAATGTGATGCTAGTGGAATAGGAATAGGAATAGAAGCTATGTTGACTCAGGATAAAAAAATCTGTTGTATTTTTTAGTGAGAAGCTATCAGGAGCATCCTTGAATTATTCCATTTATGACAAGGAATTGTATGCATTAGTAAGGACCTTGCACTATTGGTAACATTATTTGTTACCTAGGGAATTTATCATCCATACTAATCATGAAACATTAAAGTATCTTAAAGGCCAACAAAAGTTTAACAAAAGGCATGCTAAATGGATAGAGTTCATTGGTACATTTTCATACGTGATCAAATACAAGAAAGGTAAGGATAATGTGGTAGCCGATGCATTATCTCGAAAGTATGTGCTTTTAAATTTCTTAGATGTAAAATTACTTGATTTTGAGCTTATTAAGGATTCATATGCAAAGGATGATGAATTGGGAGAGATTTATCATGCTTGTGAAAAATGTGTCTTCTAAAAATTTTATAGACATGATGGGTTTTTGTTTAAAGAGGATAGATTGTGCATACCAAAAGGATCATTGAGAGAATTATCAGTGAAGGAAGCTCATAGCGGAGGTTCAATGGGACATTTTGGGATTTAAAAAATATTAGGCATTTTGCAAGGGCATTTTTATTGGCAAAAAATGAGGGGAGATGTAGAGAGGCAATGTAATTCATGCATTACATGTAAAAGGGCCAAGTCTAAAACACTACCTCAAGGGTTATATACTCCTTTACCCGCCCCTAATGCACCTTGGTTAGATACTTTAATGAATTTCATATTAGGTTTGCCACGAACCAAGGTGAGAAAGGATTTCATCTTTGTAGTTGTTGATCGATTTTCTAAGATGGCTCATTTTATTCCTTGTGCAAAAATTAATGATGCTACTCACATTGCAGGTTTATTCTTCAAGGAAGTGGTAAAATTGCACTGGTTACCACGGAGCATAGTATCAGATAGGAATACTAAATTTTTAAGTCATTTTTGGAGAATATTGTAGATAAAACTTGGAACTAACTTGTTGTTTTCTACAGCTTGTCACCCACAAACGGATGGACAAACAGAGGTTGTCAATCGAATCCTCACGCAACTACTACGGACAATCATCAAGAGGAACTTAAAAAACTGAGAAGAATGTCTTCCATATATATAGTTTACTTATAACAGAACTGTCCATTCTGCTACTTTATATTCTCTATTTCAAGTTATTTATGGGTTTACTCCATTAACCCCTTTAGATTTATCTCCTTTGCCTGTAGATGAACAATTGAGTCTTGATGGAAGAAAGAAGGCCAAAATGGTTAAGTCCATGCACGAGAAGGTTAAGTCTCTAATCGAAAAACGAAATGAGGCCATTGCCTACAAGGGTAACTAAGGAAGAAAGTAGTGGTATTCGAACCAGGAGACTGGGTTTGGGTGCATTTGCGCAAGGAGAGATTTCCCAACCCAATGCAAATCAAAGCTCGAACTGCGAGGAGATAGCCCATTTTAAGTTCTTGAGTAATATGGAGATAATGCCTACAAGATTGATCTACCAGGTGAGTATAACATAAGTGCTACTTTTAATATAACTAATCTCTCTCCTTATAATATAGGTTATGATTCGAGGATGAATCCATTTTAAGAAGGGAGAAATAATAGGAATCAATCCAACTACGGAGATCAAGCTCAAGAAGGGAGAGAGGACGAAACCAAAACAAAATCGAGCTTTCCTGATCCGTTGACGAGAGTTTGTGCCAAACAATTCTAACATAACCTTCAAGCATATTTACAAGCACACTTCAAGTGGGATAGTATATGGGCAATATCGGAAGAAGAACGAGAACAGACCATGCTACTGGTTTACGAAAAAAGTCAACTGGAAGCTGTTCGTGTAGAAAAATAACGGCGGAAAAGTGGAACCGATGCCAGCTCGAGGAGCCCAAACCAGTGCCGGCTGGGGACTGGTGAAAGTTCCATTTTCATGACCAAGCATTGTTCCACTAGAGTGGAATCGGTGCCGGCTCGAGGAGCCCGAATCAACTCCGGTCGTGCTCGAAAACTCGAATCCCAGATGATTTTTCAGCTATTTTGGGGTTTTTTTTAATAATAATTAAAAGTTGTTTAGTTCAGGGATAGAACACCCTTATATATTACTTTTGTATTGTAAGAAAATAACAACATATATCACATTTTTAACAAGAATGAAGTATTCATCTTAAAGGCTTGAAGCATGGAGAGATTCCTTGTTCAACTTCAATCCAAGACCAACCTAATGGCTTAATCCAGCATTGAGTAAGTGTCTATAAACTCTAAGGAAAATTCAACTTGAAATTAATAAGGGTTTTTCTTGTATATCATCTAGGGTTCTTGTTATTTCTTATTTGATTGCCGACAATTCCCTATCTTTTTAGTTCTTGATTTCTTGCTAAGTCAAGGGTTTTAAGGTATTTTTGTCGTAGACCTTTATCTACTAAATTTGGGGTTCTAAAAGCTAGTTCTTCTAGGGTTCCTTATTTGTGGGAAAAGGTGTTCCTTTATTACTTTCCTTGATCTTTTTATGTCCTATCTTGTTTGTTTGAAGTCCTTGAACTTTGCTAAAGTTCAAACAAGAGCCACTTTTAGATCTTGAAAGACTTTCTCTTTCAAACTCATATCAGTAAAACATTATGATATAGTAATACCACCACATGTAAATAAATAACTAATTTGAGAACATGTTTTATGCGGATCGGATAGATAATCAACATCTATATAACCAATCAACATTTAGTTAGTTTTATTTGAATAAAACAATCCGAGATCAATTGTTTCTTAGAGATATCTCATGGCACGTTTAATACCACTCTAATATCATCGTGTTGGAGAAGAACTAAATCCTATTAATAAATTCACAAAAAATATTATATTAGGTCTAGTGTAATTAGTAAAGGACATTAATGCACTAATTGCATTAAGGTATGATACTTCATGACTAAGAAATTCTTTGTCATGTTTCCAAAGTTGTAAATGATCTTTATTTATATCTAATGGCTTGATGACCAATAGAATACTTAATGGATATGCTTTGTCTATATAAAACCTTTTAAAAACTTTTATTATATATATTGATTGATGAATAAAAATTTCATATTCTAGATGTTCTATTTGTAGACCAATACAGAACTTTATTCTTTTGAAAATTTTAATTTTAAATTCTCATTTCAGGCTATCTCTTACATCATAAAGCGTTTTTGGACGTCTAATAAGGTTGATATCATTAATATATATAGCAAGTATCACAAAAGCAAATACAGATTTCTTGATGAAAACACATGGACATACTTGATCATTTTTTTTTATCCTGAGTTTAATAAATATTTACTAAGATAATTATGCCACATGCATTCAAACTGCTTTAAGCTATATAATAACTTTTGTAATTCAACGAAATAATTTTTACGAGGACCAGAAAATCTTTTTGGGATTTTCATATAAATATCATTATTAAAGTTCCCATATAAAAAAGTAGTAACCATATTCATTAGATGCATATCAATCTTTTCACGTACTACTAGACTTATAAGTTGTCTGAATGTAATTGCATTTACCACGATGAATATATCTCATCGTAATCAATGGTTATTGCTAAAAGTCTTGTGTCACAAATTGTGCTTTATCTCTCACAACTTAATACGAATCGCAGAAGGCTCCTCCTTGAATAAATCTTGTGGCTCAAGAGATCATAAAATTCAACAACATATATAGTACTCAAAATAGTGAATTTATACTTGAAATTTGAAGTTCAAACAACACTTGACTCAAAAAACTAGAATCCTATGAATGAAGGAAACCTAGAACTCTTAAATATAGTGAAATAAGGTTACTGATAAACATTGAAATACCCTTAACCTGAAAAAAGATCAAGAACAAATAGGATGAGAAGATTCAGGTACCTAACTTGGTTACTTGAAGAACATTTGAAAAACTTAATTTCTAAGACCCAAACAAAGACAACTAGTTGAATTATCCTTTGGAAATTTAGAGACTCAATATTAGGGTGGACTAATCTCTGATAGAAGTCTTGATTTTTCTAGGAAAATCCCAAAAGGAATCACCCTCACAACTCTCTCAAATGAGTGTTTGATTTCAAACAAAATGTCTAAGTTCAAAACTTATTCATAAAATAGTTATAATGGGGTATTTATAACCCCAATTTACCCTAACTAATTAGTAAGCTAAACATAGAAATTAGGTGGTCTTAATACAAGTTTTGAGGTCCTAAAACATAATACAAACCATGGTAATGTGAATATTTAAAAAAAATACCAAAACTAAGCAAAACAAGGCAACCACAGTTAGCTCGACTTTGGGCGGCGCCGTTTGGGGTGGAGTAGGTAGCGCCACCTACTCCTTAGCCTTCAAATTGCTCTCTAATAGTAACCAAGTGGTGCCGCTTAGAGAGCATCAAGTGGTGTCGCTTTCTTTCTACAGTACCAGGTGGCACTGCTTAATGCTTTCTAAGCGGCGTTACTTTTCTTCAAGTAGCTACCCCTACTTTGTTGCATTTTATTCCTTACTCTTGTAACCTCTAATTTCATTTCCATATGCTCCATTAACTCCCCATATAAAATGTCGGTCATTGGAGGTCTTTTTAATCCCACGTTCACTGTCCATTTTTTTACAAACCACTTAACTCTTAGTTTGTTAGCTTTATTGGCTAGGGAATCTCTTTGAAATCTCTCAAATATAGTTTTTTATTCAAAGAGTTATGAATTTTGATTTGATCTTCTTTTCCCCTTCTTTGAATTGGCCTTCATGCCTAGGTTAATTCCTATCATTTCTTACTTTTTGAAAATAATTCGTCTTCAAATCATTACTTGCGTTTTTTTTCCTGTTATGGGATAATAGAAGTAGAGTAAATTTCTTTCTCTCATTGCTCAAGGTATAAGTATTTCTTTTTCCATTGTGTATTACATTTTTATCAAACAACAAAAGTCTTCTCAATAATAATTCTCCAACATGCACAGGAATCACATCACAAATCACCTCATTTTTGTACTTTCCCATATTAAATGCAACATTGGCTTATTTGTTCACTTTCACCTCATTGTAATTATTTATCCATTGAAGCTTGTAAGGCTTATTGAATGTTTCACAGTTTCCATACCCAACTCCTTCCACTAATGTAGTACTTATGGCATTAGTAAAATTTTCTTTATCTATCATCATACCACACGGCCTTTGATTGATAAGATATCTTGAGTAAAAAATATTGTCCCTTTATGAATTGTCTTTATCTTCAACAACACAAGTACCCAAGGTTGCATTAGCAACACTAATTAATGAACTCTTTTGTCTAACCACATTCCCTTCTTTACTATCTACTCCTTCTCTAGGCTTTGTGGTTTCCATAGGCGATAGTCTTGGTGGCTCATTCATAATGATTTTACCTTCTCACTCTTTCTTTCGTTGATGTGAGCTTTTTTCTAATTCATGATTGCTTAAAGCATTCTTGGCCACTTAATGCATTGTACACTTTTTCTCCTTACCAAGCTTATCAATATTATGCTCAACCCTTTGTCATCTCCATATTGGCTATCACTTTCTTGCATTATTGAACTTTTCCCAATTTCTTCACTTTTTTGATCTAGCAATTCTTGTCCCTTAACTTCTCCTTCTATCTTTGCCTCTTTCCTAAATTCATGCATCTCACCTTACTTATTCTTTTTAACTTCTTAATCATTTTTCCCTCCTCCTTTTTTTGGTTCAAACTTAGCTCTTTATTTTCCTCATATTGCTCCTTCATCAACTCAAATACTTTACTCATTTTATTACATGACAATTTAAAGGACTACCAAAGACAATTAAGTGAAATATGTTCATACCTAGAATAATACTCACAAGAAATCACAACATTCCTTTACAATTTACCCCTTCTTTCTTGATTAATCACTCTTGAACAATCACATATGTTATAACTATATTCCCAACAAGTAGAGCAAACATGATCTTCTCTTCTCCTCAAGTCATCCTTTGAATATTTTTGCGATTCTTCCACACAAATTCTATCATTCCAATAGTTTAAACTCTCATAATCATCCCTTTTATATTCCCATTCATCTTTATCAAATCTATCAAAACCACTTCTTCTTGAACTAGGTTTTTCAAAATAGTCACTTCTTCTACCTCGAACCTCTATAGAATACAAATTATCATATTTATTTCCATATCCCCTTTCATATTTTTCAAATATTCCAAACCTACTTCTACTTATGCTTGGGCCTTTCATAATAGTCATGACTTCTATTTCGAACCTTCTTAGGATATTAATTCCAACCAACTGATAATTATTCATTATATGCATATTTTACATATTATTTGTACTTTAAAGTCTTGAAAATTTGATATATATTGCTACTTATCCCTTATTTTCTCCTTGTTTGATGTAGGTTGGAATGATTGAAAGTTAAAAGTAAAATTAAGGAGAAAAAGGCAAAAAAAAAAAAGAGTAATTGAAGCTAGTGGAAGAACATATATATACTCTCTATCTGTCCCTATTTTCTCCTTGTTAATAGAAGTTTATGGTGCTACGCCCGCCATCTTCCACGACATTGTGCATCATCAGGAGTTTAGAAATAGCAAATATTTTGGGAGTCGACGTTGTCGTGCATCTCAACTGTAATGTCGCTGTGCATGATTCCAGCACACAAATAATTCAAGTGTTACGGCATCATTTGAAGTTGAATCAAGTAAAAGAAAGCTTGCACAGTGACATGCAAAATACCTTCCATGGCACCATGCAACATTGCAGATTAACATCTGTCCTGCAATTTTTAGGGCTTTTTGAAGAAGAACATATATATACTATTTATCTGGGTCATTTGCAAAAAAAGCCACATGAAATACAATTGAAAGAATCTCTTGGGAATATCAAGAAGACCTAGAAGAGAAGATCAAGACAAGATTGAATAAAAAGAGGAGCACCTCAAAGAAGATTCAAAGTAGGAGAAGGGCACTTGTCCATGACTCTTCCTTTTCTATTATTTTGTATATTTGATTTGGGGATATTAATATTACTTGGATTTAATTGTAATTAAAAAGTTGTACTCTAATTTGATTGTGTATTGGATTATTATTTGATTTATTGAATTCTATTTGAGTATTCTATCACTTGGATTTGATTAATTAATTAGGCTATTCTCTTATATTGAATTTGAGAAAGGATGTATGAGAAGGGTACACATTTATATTGATTCAATAGATTTGTTTTCCCTTGATGAACTTGAGAAAGGATTTGAGCGATTAGAAATTTGTGAGAGATGGGGTTGCTGGGTCACCTAGAGAGAGGGATTTGGCACCTCTTGGCTTGAGGTTTGGGGATCCTTGATTTATACGCATCATTGGGTTTGATTTGTATGGTAGAGATATTTATGAGTTAGATTCAAGGATAGAGAATTCATTATTTGAGAGATAATAAGTTTTATAATATTGGGAGACCCTTGACAATTCTTGAATTTAGATTTAATTAATAGAGTGATATTTGATACATAATCACTATTTGGGAAAATTCATTTTGGTTACATGTCTAATATCATTTTCTTGCTTGTATCTTATTCTTATGATCTTTTAGACTCTATTTTGAATATTGGTTTAGTGTATTTTTATTGTGCTCCTCATTAGTAGTTAGTTATAATTAGTGGTAGCAGTAAGGGGGGGTTAGTGTCCTTTCCCGAGGATCTTTGATACTTACTAACTAAATTATATGCTACAAAATGGGTATACTTGCCCAAATATATGTGAATTTGAGTTAAATTAGCGTTTTAAACTAAACTTGATTGAGCCTCAAACATAATTCTATAGTATACTAGCATATTCACAACAACAAACACTCACAACACTAACAATAATGTAATTTTTTACAATACATTCACTTACAAAAATTGGAATAGAACACAAGAAATATTCCTCACTTCACTCATTCACATGTTTAACACTCTTTTGGATCTCACTTTTCCCTCATGTATACCCTCTTCTTGGCTTTTGTTAAAATGGACCCACCCTCTTGATTTTTCCAAACTCTTAATTCTTTAATGATTTCTTCCCAAAATATATTCTCCAATGACTTAGGAACTACTCCAACTAGACAGGTCAATCTAATCCTCCAAGATAAGCAATTAGGAGTCTTAGAAGAATTAGTCGAACACTTAGTAGGCAACTAGGATGAGATACAATCAAATAAAAGTTTTCAAGTAAAAAAATAACCACACAAGCTTAAGATTCCAAGAAAGAAGTATAATGATATCCACTAGGCAAAGTACCTCAAGGAATCAAGTAGTCAAAGATAATAAAAAGTAGGATTCAATGATGAAAAATATTCAAACAATCTTAAATATCTCAAAATGATTTATATTCTAGAGACTCAATCTACTAATAACAATAAATATAACAAGAAAGTCTAAAGGAATGATAGATGAAAGCTAGGGCTCATATAAGACATATAGAGGAACTTAGGCATTTTATCAAACACTTGGTAGGTAACTAGTTTAAATAAGGGTATTCAAGTAATGGGATGCCATCATAAGCTCAAAAAACATAATTTTACAATTAACAACCACTCAAGGCAATGTTAATACATAAGATTTTCAAGATTCAAAGAGAAATAGTAGTAAGAAGTCAAATATGCATAATGGCTTCCCAAGCTTAAGTTAAATTCACAAAGAATAAATTTATGGTGGCAAATAGAAAGGTATTTCCTATTAAATTCAAGTTAACATGTAAGAAAAATTATAGGGATTTAATGAAGGATGCTGTAGTGGTTATATATGAGCAATCACAAGTCATTGGGGGTAAACACATCAAACCCCTTGTGTGTAACCTTGTAACTCAAGATAATATAAAATTTTCACCTTTATAATAGCACAAATACTCAAGATTCATAAGAAAATTTCATTTTCAATGATAATTATAACATTAAGGATCAATTTTACAGTAAGAACATGGCAAAAATTCGAATTCTATAACTCATAAAAATAGCATGAACAAGATTTACAAGATTTTTCTTGTGCTAAAAAATTTTGTAGCAAATAGACCCAATAAGCCTTTAAATTTTTGCAATTAAAAACCTTAAATATCTACTTAAACATCAATCCAAAATATAGGTTCAATCTCACAACAAATTCATGGCACAATTTGAAGTTTTTATGTGAAACCCCACCTAAAGCCAACCTTAGAGTAAGAAGGTCGGGATGCATATCATGTTACTTTGTAGAATGATTTTATGTACTTTAGAATTATAATTTATAGTCTAAAAGGCTTGGTTATACTTATTGAGTATGAAGGGTAAGACGATAATTTTGCTTAAGGTCAAAATAGGAAGAATATTTGGGTGAGAAAATAAGAACAAGAATTGTTATGATTTAGTGGTTAGAGCCTTGGAAATAATCTCTAAGGTCTTGAGTTCAAATCCCATCATTTAAGTTTTTGTTATGATTATTTTAATTTAAGGTGGGATTTTCGTCTCTTGCATTCCATAGAAAAAAAATAGGAGTGTTGTCCTAGGGGAGACATGAAAGGAATATCCTAATCCTATCCTTATGTTCTAAAAGAATTCTAGAAGAATTCTTGTCCTTCTATTACCTCTAGCTTATCCTAACCTCTTCACTAATTTTGCTTGTTCAAAATTTATCCAAGTCCATGTTTTAATTCCAGAAAATTCAGCAAGGATTATTGGTGTTTGAATTTTGAAAATGGCTCTTAGAGATTGGAGATTTGACAAAAAATAGGGAAGGAGTTAAGGAAGGTTCCTAAGGGAAATTAATCTCCATGGTTGAACCTTCAAAATCCACTCCATAGTGTTCATCTTCTCCATGGAAGAAATTTGAAAATTTTCTAGATTCTTGAGCAGCCTAACCTTCAAAAATCTCAGCCATCTTTCTTACTCAATTGCTACCAGAAAAATGGCCAATTTATTCAACTTGAAGACTGGAATTCTTGTGCAAAAATCGGACTGCACAAACCAGAAAAAAATTCTTGGCAGTTTCGCAACATAGCAGGCCGAGGTCAAAGCTGTTTCTTCTGCCTTCAAACCAGTAAATTACCTCTACTTTTCCTCTATATAGAAGGCTGAAAACTAGACTTAAGGGACCCTCAAACACCTCTCAAAACCCTCTGTAAATTGGCTGGAACATTGCAGAAAACTGCACAGCAAATTCCAGCAACCAATTCAAAACATAACCAGAAAAAAAATTCCAGCCTTGTTCTTTTCAAGCCTTGGTCGAAAACCTCCACAAAATCTCTATAAGGTAACCTTTGGTCAGCCATAAACTGAACTTCATTATCCCCTCCACTGACCTTGCACTACTAGACTCCATAGCCACTTCTCAAATTTCTCCTACAATCACTCCAATCAAACTTCTATTTGAATTCCAAAATTTCCAGCATTTACTCCATGAAAACACCCTTGGATTAAGCTTCATAACTAGAAATCCTCCCACCATTGAACTTAGAAATTCAGCCAGCCTTATAGCTCCCTCAACCCTCATTCAATTCAGCAAACCACAGCAAACTAGTCGGCCATTTGCAGCTCCAAGAACCTCCATCAATCAAACACCATTACAATATCTTTTACCTTAAAACACTCCTTAAATTTCTCTATTTGAATTTCAAACAACTAGATTTTTCTCTCCTCTCTAATCTGAAAATCAAAATCCCATAACTTCCTCAATCATTCGGCCAGCCCCTTCAGAAATTCGTCCAGCATTTTATCTCTAATCCTCTCCAAGAACACCAAGAACACCAAGAACACACACTACCTTTCTTCAAGCCAAAGACCACTCTAAACACCTCCAATCCCTCCCAAAAACTCCAGAACATGCCTACATACTCCCTAGAGTCCATTTCTAGATTTTATAACATCAAATCTTGAAAACAAAAATTGGCAATTGGATCAAAACCATAATTTTCCTCGAAGTCTCAAGAACATGATCAAGGTAACTAAGAACAACTTTTGTTCATCTTCTTCCCTTCAATCTTTAACATATCATACTAATGCTCTCTCTCTCTCTCAACCAAAATGGTTGCTACAACCATGGCCGTTTTCTTTTTCCTTTCTTGGACAATTTAAGACTTTCAAGCGTGTGGATCTTCTTAAATCTTCATCGAGATAGTCATCAACCAAGTATTTCTCTTTAACCCTTATTTTGAATTCTGGATTCATGTCTCTTGGTTAATGATAGGAAGTATAGAATATGAATGGGAGATTGAGTATATGCATATGTATGAAGGAGTTGAGATTGGAGCATGAGAATGATTGATCATGGTTAAACTTTGTGAATTTCTTTGTGGATCAATGCATGTTTATCATGTCTTAAGAAATTATGAATGTTTAAGCATGCTAGAATGTTATGTCACCTTTGGTGAATAGGAAACTATGTTCTTACTTTCATTGAAGCTGTGAGTATGATTATGCTTAGTAGGGATTTGATCATGTGATAGTAGATATGGATTTAAGCCTTTGTTCATGAATAGAATAGTTTGTTGATTGATGTTGGTTTATATGCTCATGAATCTTGTTAGTAATAGGAAAATTATAATCATGACCTTGTTGATCCTAGTCTATTTTGATTAGCAAATTTTATTACCCCAATTAAAATTATTACCATGCTTTTCTCCCAAGATTTTGAAATTCTTAGAAAGTTTTGAAATTGGAATATTCAATAAAATAGTGATATTTTACTAGTCAAATAAATGATATCTTTTATTAAAAATTATATATATATATATATATATATATGAAACATTTTATATAAATAAGTAAAATATTAATGACCTTGTAGATCATATATTCATAAATACTATTTATATTTATTTGTTATCTATTAATCAAAACTTGATAAAATTTATTTATTATTAATTTTATTTATTAATAATTATTTACTATGTATCAATTAAGATATTATTAATAATTTAATATTTATTTTAAAAATACTATTTAAGAATGACCATTTATACCATTTAGAACTTAGGATTCTTCAACAATTAAACCCTAGTTTATTTATTAATAACAACACTCAAGATTTATTATTTGAACCTATAACTTATTAGTAATTATTTTACAACCCCTAGTTATTTTATCTTATCAAGATAGTCTTATTTTATAAAATCCTTTATCATCTAGCCTTAAAGCTTAGGACATTAGGGTCATCATTATAATAAGTTGAACTAGGATTATTTATGTAAGCAAATATAGCCTGAGTATAACCTTATGACTTGTGTTTATCCCAGGTGAGGTTAGGTCAGTTTTGGAAGATTTTTGAATTTGCTCAAGCAAAGGATCAGGTAAGCCTATGCATAAACTTATTTGAAGACAAAAGATTTCTATGGCAAGCCAAACCCGATGTGTATGGACACTCATTTTGTAAAGGCAATTAAGGACTGTTTCCTTTTTTGTTTCAGTCAAACAAATCATTTGAAAATCGAACAAGTAGTTTTGCACAAACACTAAACTCTTTCTAAAAACTAACTTTGACAAGAATTTTAGAAACCCTTAATTTCTATTTTTAAATAAAGCAATGTATTATGAGTTTTTCCCAAGTGGGACAATCATTGTTGAGTACTCAATAAGGATAGACTACTAGGATTAGTCTTTGAAGGGTTAGGGTAAGTCTCTCAGTAGGTGCCCACCTCTGAGGGGTGAGTCCTTCTCGGATAGGATGCTAGTCCAGTAGGTTATGCTGGTTCGAGCTAGCAAATTTTAGTCATGTGGTCTATGTGTTTTCGGAGTGGATAACCGGTAAGCTTAGGTGTAGAGAATGAGGAGTATCTCACCCGGTAGGCCGATCACCTACCTTTTGTCAGTCTACATAAAGTGTGGCTTTCTGATCATTATATGGTCATGGGGCCCAACGTGTGGTAACCCATGACTACCCATTTGAGTGGTTATATTTATTGTGCACATGTATGGTTTGAAAAGCAAAATGCCACTCTTTATTTTTAACCTTATTTATTACTTGCCAGCACTTTCTCTTATACAATTTTTACAGCTTGCATACATGAACTGTTTTACCTGAAACACTCAAAGCACACACGGGCTTATTGAGATTTTTATTTCATCACCTTTTATGCCATGTTTTCAGGTCAATCATACTGTGGAGATGAGTAGCTAGATTTGTTGTCTACTTTGAAGACTTTATGTTATTTATTTTATGTGTTGTTTGGAAAGAGGATAGTAATCAATTTATTTTGGATTTGTTCCTGAATTTTTGGGTTGTAATAAGTTCAATTTTAAAGTATTATTTTTATTTCCATTTGTGTAACCTAGTTATAAAGACCCCTTATTCTTTGGACAGGGCGACATTCCCGGCCCTGTTGGGCCTAGGTAGTTGGGTGTTACAAGTAGTATCAGAGACTAGGTATAGGCAAATATTGATAGTATATGTCCTGTTTTATTAAGTTTAAATATTTTATCTAACCTGTCTTGTTCATA
Source organism: Voacanga thouarsii (assembly GCA_026120185.1). NCBI lineage: Eukaryota > Viridiplantae > Streptophyta > Magnoliopsida > Gentianales > Apocynaceae > Voacanga > Voacanga thouarsii. The sequence continues at coordinate 567,237 of JANUWF010001053.1, read as the reverse complement.
CTGTAGGATAGTTAGAATGCTTAGAACCGCAAGGAAAGGGCAGCCATAGCATCCTCCCATCCCTATCTACCTGAAAGACCTACCAGTGCCTCAGCCTACACCTCAGCCTGCACCGTAGCCAATTATTCCCTTGGATGATAGCAGTGATGATGAGGTCTTGATTAATGAGCCACTCCCAATACCTGCGATAGACTTGGTTACTAACAGTGAAGATGAGGAAATTGATATGGAATATGTTCCCCACTCTCCTAGTCCCGTAGTTGACTTGTCAGCTGATAGTGATGATCTGGGGGAAATATATTATGAATCTCCACTTAGACCTTCCTTCATACCCCCACCCAACTAGGTTGAGACCGGGGAGAGTTCTAGATGACCCGGGAAAGAACCAATAGATAGGTTTGCAAGTAGGGTTGGGATAGACGTTACTAAGAATTCTGGGGGATGGTTATATGAGGCCGACTTTGAAGACTCCGATGAGGACTAGGGAGGCTAAAGGATGCTATGATTAGGATGTTTTATTTACAGCTTTCCATAAACTTCTATGTTAAGAATTTCTTTCATGTTTACTGCTTTAATTTCAAATTTATGCAAATAAGAGTACCTGGAGTACTCTAAAGTTTGAGAGAAATTTATATGTAATTCTTTATACAAAACTTGCATCTAATTTCCTTTCACTTAAATCTGAATGTGAATGCATGCTCAACTGAAATGATTTAAAGCTTGAATGCATAAACTTATTATCTAAGTATGGTTTAGAATGGCACCCAAGTGTCGTATAGCCACATTAGGCAGAAGAGTTCCGGAGGCAAAACCTATGACACCGAAGATTGAGATGACTCAAATGCAGTCACCCAACCAGGGAAATGAGAGTGAGCCAGATTTGGAAATGGGGTCAGAAGAACCTGTTAAAGTGACAATGGTGCAAGCATTCAGCAAGATGACTGAGATTCTTCAGACTTTGACTGAACGAAAGAATCCAAAGGGAGAGGACGAAGCTTTGGAGCAGTTTCTGAAATTTTAACCGCCCATCTTCTTAGGAGAAGCCGAGCAGGATCAGAAAGCTGAACAATAGATAGAGCAGATGGAAGACATCTTCGCTACGCTTCAGTACACTGAGAAGCGAATGGTGAAGTTTGCTGCATTCCGATTGAGGAGCCCAGCTCGGGCGTGGTGGCAACGGGTTCAGGATGACTGGGAGATGATTGATCAAGACTGGACATAGGCTAATTTTGTGGAAGCATTCAAAGCTGAGTATATCTCTCAGCGGATAGTTGAGAAGTAGGAAGATGAGTTTCAGAATCTAAAGTAGGAAGGTATGACGGTAGTTCAGTACATGGCACGGTTTACCCAATTATCAAAGTACTGCAAGAGGCTGGTGGACACAGAGTAGAACCGGACAAGACAGTTTGTCAAGGGGCTAAGGCAGGAGTTGAGAAGGGTGTTGACACCTTCTGCACCAACGACCTACTCAGGGGCCGTGGACGCAGCCACCCGGATTGAAAATGAGGACCGCAGCAGAATGGCACAGAGACCTTTTCAGCCGCCAAGACAACCGCCGGGACCTTTTTAGAGGCAGCAACCTAATAAGTGCTCTGCCAACTAGTAGTGGCAGAATCAGGGAAAGCAAGCTCAGACAGCACCGGTTAGTCCTACGCAAAATCTTCCGTTATGCCGACAATGTGGGAAAAGGGGCCACACAGAGAAAAATTATTGATCCAAAGGAGGTGAGCGGAAATGTTACCACTACGGAGGTCCGAACCACCTGCGGAACACTTGCCCTAAACTTCATCGAGTCGAGCAAGGAAATCTGGCTCAGATCCCGGGGGCTAATTGAGCCAATGCTACGAGAGAATTTGGGAGTAGAGCGCAGAAGCCTTAGGTGAAAGCAAAAGTTTTCGCTCTCAACCGGGAGGAGGTTGGAGCTGATGCGGCAGTAGTAGAAGGTACGTTTACTATCCAAGGTCATTCTGTTAATGCATTGATAGACCCTGGATCTACCCATTCTTATTTAAACAAGAACTGTGCACATTATTTGGGTTGGGATGGAGTAGAACGACCTTTTACTTTGTTGGTGAGTATGCCTTTGGGGAAGATGGTGCAAGTAGATCGGTATGTGTGAAATTGTACAATTGAAGTGGGGAGAGAAAGCTTGGAGGGAGATTTAATAATCTTGGCTATTGATGATTATGATTTGATATTGGGAATGGATTGGCTAGAGAAGCATGGGGCTAGGGTAGACTGTAAGAATAAGTCGCTTCAATTCATCAGACCAGGATGTGATGTGGTGGAATTCAATGGCAAGAGATTAAAGGAATTGAAATTTTCGATAGCTGGGGCTAAAGCCCAAAAATTGTTGAAGCAAGGATGTCAAGAATATATGGCTTATGTGATAAACAAGTTGAAGGACTAGCGCACTTTGGAGGATACCGAGGTGGTAAAGGATTTTCCCGACGTGTTCCCTGCGGAACTCACTTCTCTAACTCCTAACCGAGAAGTTGAGTTCACTGTGGATCTAGTTCCAAGAGTGGAACCAGAGTCCCGGACTCCATATCGGATGGCACTTGATGTGTCCAGACTTGGGTATAAAAATCATACAAAAACTAAGCACATTCCCAATCAAGTTTAAATTGAAATGTTCAACCCAAATCACACATATGAGCAAGCGTACTCATCATTAACCGAGCATAGGGTTCAAATGAGTGTCATCCTCCAGGAACAAGTAGACATTAATCACCTTTATTTCATTGTTTAACCGACTGGATAAAGTGAAAAATAAATAAAAAGAAAATTAAAATAAAGTAAAAATATATACATGTCAAGGATATAGAATTATGTAACTTAAACCATTGTTTAGACAAACATGATCTTAAAGTACCCAATTTTTATCATGACTAATTATTCTCTCGGCATCATGACGGATAATATAGATTTACTTCTTTGTCCAATCCATGAATCCTTATCTTCTAGGTAACTTAGTATCATATATCCTGTCTCAACCAGTCTTACCCAAAAGATGCATTAACCATAGTCCTTGATTTAATTCCCATTCCTGGTAAATTATGCATGAAATTAACTAATGAATCCATATCCTGGCATACATCAATTAACCTTGAGTTACTTTATCCCTACTCTTAACCCATTTGTCCAAGCAAGTTAATGGAAAGACCTAAACAATCAATCTCGTAATAAGCACAAGTAATTAATACCAAGAATAACAATTGATTAATCAAAAGATCAAAGAACTCTAAAAATCATGAATATCTAAAACAATGTTAAATTACAATAAAATAATTAATACATCATTGTCAAGAAAAAAAAAATAAAGTAAAAGAAAGTACTCATAGATAAGTCTATTTCTTCTTCCTTTGAAGACCTTCTTGTACAACCCTCCTTGAATTGAAGAATTTCTCCTTTAATTGATTGATTTTCTATGATGATCAATGAATTCTTCCTTTTTCCCTTGCGTTTTTCATCTATTTATAGGCTTAAGAAGTGCTTAAACTCGTAGGTACAAAGTTCTTGGCTGAGTAGAAGTTGGAAGATACTAAAACTCCACAGATTACCAAAAACTATGTAGAAAACATCAAGCACCACCTTAGCTTCAGGGCATAGCTAGCGCCGCCTTGGCTCTCGGAGCCGGCGTCGGTTGTGTTTTGCTTCTCTACTTGTTCGCTGAGTTTTCTCAAAATTTTACACAATGTGTCCAAAATGCAGTCGGCGCCACCTTGACTCTTGGAGTCGGCGCCGGTTCCCCTCTGTTCCAATAATTTTTCCATCGCTTCGAATTTCGTTTCAACAGTGCACGGCCGGCGCTGGTTCTAGAGCCCTAGCCGGCGCCGCCTCTCCTCTATTTTGCGACGTTTTGTTTTGTTTTATCCTAAAAATTTGAAATAATGAACAAAATACCTTTCCAAGGGTAAAATCTTAAATATGAAAGAATATGACTGATTATTGAACAAAATATATTACAAATGAACCTCAAATAACTAGGAAAAACATGGCTAATTTAGCCTCTATCAGCACCGGCGGAGCTGAAAGAACTGAAGGAGCAGCTAGAAGAGTTGGTGAGGCAAGGTTATATCAGACCAAGCACGTCACCGTGGGGGCACCTATGCTGTTTGTGAAGAAGAAGAATGGGACTCTGAGGCTGTGTATCGATTATCGGGGTTTGAACAACCTGACGATCAAGAATAAGTATCCCCTATCGCTAATTGACCAGCTGTTCGACTAGTTGCAAGGATCCAGTTGTTACTTCAAACTGGATTTGAGGCAAGGATGCTATTAAGTGAGGATAAAAGAGGAGGATATCCCCAAGACGACCTTTAACACAAGATATGGTCACTATGAGTTCGTGGTGATGCCGTTCGGGGTAACCAATGAACCAGCAGTATTTATGGATTTGATGCATCGAGTGTTCCAACCCTACTTGGACAAGTTTATAGTAGTTTTTATCCATGACACACTCATTTATTCCAAGAGCTCGGAGGATCATACAGAATATTTGAAGCTGGTATTGGAAAAGCTAAGAGACACAAGCTTTTCGCCAAGTTTAGCAAGTATGAGTTTTGGCTGGATAGTGTGACATTTCTTAGCCACGTGGTGACCAAGGATGAGATCAAGGTAGACCCAGCGAAGGCTGAAGCAGTTTCAGACCGGAAGCAGCCGAAGAATATCATCGAGATTCGAAACTTCTTGGGATTGGCTGGATATTATAGGAGCATTATCAAAGGATTTTCAACGCTCGCATCGCCTATGACTTAACTGCTGAGAAAGGACGTACCATTTATTTGGAGTGAAAAATGTGAGAAGAGTTTCCAAGAGCTGAAACGGAGATTAATGACAGCGCCAGTGTTGAGTCTACCAGAGGGAGATAAGCCTTATGCACTGTATACCAATGATTCGAAGGAAGGTTTGGGAGTAGTTTTGATGTAAGACCGAAAGGTGATCGCCTATGCTTCTCGAAAGTTGAGGCCTCATGAAGTTAATTATCCCACGCATGATCTAGAGCTGGCTGCCATTATGTTCGATTTAAAGAAATGGTGGCACTACCTGTACGGAGCAGAATATGAAATGTTCACTGATCACAAGAGCCTGAAGTACATTTTCACCCAGAAGGACTTGAATCTAAGATAGCGAAGATGGAAGGAATTTTTAGAGGAGTACTGTTGTCCAATCAACTATCATCCCGAAAAGGCCAACGTTGTTGTTGATGCCCTGAGTAGAAATGTGAAACCCCAGTTGAAACCAACCTTAGAGTAAGGGGGTTGGGATGCATATCATACTTTATTACAGGCATAAATATATTTTCGTATAATTTTATGTGCTTTAGATTTGTGATTTGTAGCCTAGATGGCTTAATTGTGCTTGTTGAGTAAGAAGAGCAAAATGGTAATTTTTGCTTGAGGTGAAAATAGGGAGATAGCTTAAGGATTAAATAGGAAAATATTTGGGAGAGAAAATAAGAATAAGAGTTGTTGTAGTTTAGTGGGTAGAGTTTTGAAATTAATTCTTGAGGTATTGGGTTCAAATTCCATCATTGGAGTTTTAGCATGATTAAATTTTATTTTTGTGTAGGAATGCTATATTTTTGGCCTTGTATTCTTAGGGAGGAGTAGGAGTGTTGTCTTAGTGGAGGCATGATAGGAATATCCTAATCCTACTCTTGTGCCCTACAAAAATTTCCAAAGGAATTCACACCCTTCTTGATCCTTAGTTTTTCTTACTTCACAATTCATTAAGTTGTTTAATTTATTCAAGCCAACTTTATTCCAAAAAAATTCCAGCAAGGTTATGTGAGGTTTAGGTTTCGAAAATGGCTATGAGTGAGTTATCTTGTGGCTGAAAATGGGAAGGAGTGTTGGAAGATTCCCAAGAGAATTAATCTCCATGGTTGAACCTTCAAAACTCCAACCTAGCTGTGTTCATTTCCTTCATGTTGTAAACTGATAATTTTCCAGCTTCTTGTCCAGTCCAAGTGTCAAAATTTTCAGCCACCTTTACCTCTCAAATTCTGCCAGAACAATGGTCAAATCACTCAACTTGAAGATTGAGAATCACATCCAAAATCGAGCTGCACAAAATCTATGCAAACCAGAAAATTTTTTGGGACAATTTCGCAGCTTTGGTGAGCCTAAACCAAGCTGATTCTTCCAATTTTTCACCCAGTATCTTAGCCACGTTTTTCCTCCATAAAGAAGGCTGGAAATCAGCCTTGAAAGACCTCTGAATATCCCTTCAAATCCTCTGTAAACCGACTGAACAATGGCAGCAAAATCTACCCAGAATTTTCCATCAAACTTGCAGAAAAAAAAATTGGGCATAATTTCCAACTTTCTTCCTTCTTCAGCCTTAACCGAAACTTCACCATTTTTCTATACAAACTCCTCTTGAATAGCCATGAATTGAGCTTCATCATCTTCCCCAACATTTTAATCGAAAAACTAGTCCATGGCTGCCCCTAAAAACTCTCCATCAATCACTCCAATCAAGCCATTGATTGGAGACCAAAATTTCAGCAATCATATTTAGTAAACTACCATAATTCATCTCTCAAACAACCAGAAATCCCTGCACCTTTGTATTCCATATTTTCGGCCACCATTAAGCCCCTTCACACAGCTTTCATCCCAGCAAAAAAACTGATTAACCAGCCAGCCATTAGAGCTTCTAAAAGCTCTCCATTGACCAAGATCTTCTTGCCATATTTTGTTTCCAAATTTGATGCCCTAAAATATTCTCTTAGGATTTCAAGTAACCAGCCTTCCTTTTCCTCTCAAACCAGAAAAATCAACTACCAAAATCTCTCAAACAATTCGGCCACTCCAATCCCACAGAATTTCGGCCAGCTTCAATCAAAAGCTCTCCATTCTCTTCAGCCTTCAAGAACACCAAGAACACCTACTAACCTTCTCTCACTTAAGACCACCAAAACCACTTCAATCTTCTTCTTCAAAAAAAATTCCAGATTGTACCTACTCACTTCTGTGAATCTATTCCTACCACTTTTAAAATCAAACTCGGAAATCAAGCCCTCTCATTCGGATAAAAAAAACCAGTATTTTCGAGAAGGCCAAGAACACCTTCAAGGTAAGCATGATCAACCACCCCACCTTCTCTCATCTTCAACTTCTAATGAAATATGTATATATAAATATACTAATGGACTCTCTTTTCCTCCTCCTCCTCCTCCTCTCTCTCTCTCTCTCTCTCTCTTTTGGCCGAATGCCCTCTCTCTCTCTTGGCCGAATGATTCTTCAACCATGGCCATATTTTCTTCAACTCCATTGGATGGATCAAGTCTCCTAAGAGTTAGGATCCATTCGAAACTACTCCAAGGTACTCATCAATCAAGTAAGCCTCTTCAACCCTCTTTTTAAATTCTAGATTCATGTATCTAGGATGATATTGGAAGGAGATGGATTATGATTAGGGTTTGAGCATGTGTTGTTGTGATGAGTTGAGATTGAAGCATGAATAAATGTGTGTATATGATGGAGATGGGATTGATGCATGATGATGATTGGTATTGGTTAGGTTATATGATGTTTTAGGGTTTTGTTGAATGCTTTCCATGTCGTGAGTGGTTTATGTGATCAAGCATGTTAGAGATTATGTCACATTTGGTGAATATGGTTTATGTTCATGTATGATTGTTAAAGCCATGATTATGTTTATGTTGGTAGAGGTTGGATCATGTCTTGGTAAATTTAGATTTATGGCTTTATTCATGATTTGGTTGATTTGATGAATTGGAGTGGAGTATATGTTCATGATTATGGTTTGGATGTGGAAATATGATCATGACCTTATTGTCCCTAAGCTAATTTTATTTCATCAATAAAATGATTATTGCTATAATTTCTTCTAGTAAATTTCAAAAACCCTAGGAAAATGTGGATTTGGTCATTTATACAAAATAGTGATATTTTAGTCAAATAAATGATAGCTTTTATTAAAGAAATAAAATATATAGATATTATATAAAATAACAATATCAAATAAAGCCTTGTATATAAGTAATCATAATAAGTGAAATATTAATTTTGTAAGTCTTATGTTCATAAATACTATTAAAATTTATTTATTATCTTTTAATCAAAACCTATTAAAATTTACTTACAACTAATTTTAGTTACCAATTATTTTCTAACAATTAATTATCAATAGATTATTATTTTAAATAGTTACATCTAGGTCCTAGGACCCTTCATCAAATAAACCATAATTTATTTTTAGCAAGATTTAAACTTTCAACTTATAGTACCTATTTCCCAAACCCTAGTTATTTTAATATCAAGCTAGATTTATGTTATAAACCCTTCTTATTTGTTATCTAGTATTAAAGCTTAGGGCACTAGGGACATGATAGTGGTAAGTTGAGCTAGTCTTATTTGTAAAAGTGAATATTTGGCTTGAGTTTGATTATGGCTCATGTGTAACCCAGGTGGGGTTAGGTCAGCTGTTGGAGACCTTTACTTTGAGCAAGGATCAGGTAAGCTCCTGCATAAAACCTGATTGATGTAAAATGGTTCTATGGCAAGCTAATTGTGGAGTGCGTGGTCACTCATTTCTGTAAAAGCAATTGAAGCGGAACGTAGTTAAGTATGTCTCAACGTGTCTCACCTGTTAGAAAGTCAAAGCAGAGCATAAGAAGTCAGTAGGACTGTTGCAACCGTTGCCAGTACCTGAATGGAAGTGGGAGGAAGTGACCATGGACTTCGTTACCAGACTCCCTATAGCAAGGACCCAAAAGGACGCCATATGGGTAGTGGTGGATCAACTAACAAAATGAGCGCATTTCATACCAGTGAATGTAAGGGATTCTATAGAGAAGTTGGCTCAGACCTATGTGCGAGAAATAGTCCGACTTCATGGAGTACCTTCAAGTATTGTGTCCGACAGAGATCCAAGATTTACATCTCGATTTTGGGGCAAGTTTCAAGAATCAATGGGGTCGAGTTTGAAGTTCAGTACGATGGTGCATCCGCAAACCGATGGACAGACAAAAAGAGTTATACAGATATTAGAGGATATGCTGAGAGCTTATGTACTGGATTTTGGGGATAAGTGGATTGAATGTGTGCCGTATGCGGAGTTGTCGTACAATAACAGTTATCAAGCTTCGATTGGAATAGCTCCGTATAAAGCCCTGTATGGACGCAAGTGTTGGGTACCGCTATACTGGAGTTGATCAGAGGATAGCTATATAAGCAAATCGGGAGAGGTCTATGTTCAGAAAATGTTGGACAAGGTTAAGTTAATCAGGGAAAGGTAGAAAGTAGCCTAGAGCCGACAAAAGAGCTGTGCAGATAATAGGCAGAGAGAGTTAGAATTTTAGGTAGGAGACAGGGTATTCCTAAGACTGACACCAAATAGAGGAATTTTGAAGCATCCAAAAGGTGGGAAACTGAATTTGAGGTATTTGGGACCATTTCTAATAAAAGAAAGAATTGGGCTGGTGGCGTATCGATTGGATTTGCCAGATGGATTAACAGGAATTTACGACGTGTTTCATGTATCGTAGCTGAAAAAGTACAATGCCGATCCCGGACAAGTTTTGAATAATGAGCCGTTGGTGTTGCAACCCGACTTGAGCTATGTGGAGAAACCCGTGAGGATATTAGACCGAAGTATCAAGTCTCTCCGGAACAAGCAGAATCCGATGGTAATGGTGCAGTGGGAGCATCATGGCACGCGAGATGTCATATGGGAAACAAAAGAGTGGGTAAAGCGGAAGTATCCTGATCTGAGATAGAGGTATGCTTGAATTTCTGGACGAAATTCTCTTAAGGAGGGGAGGATGTGAAACCCTACCTAAAGCCAATCCTAGCGTAAGAGGGTCGGGATGCATATCATGTTACTTTACATGAAAATATATATTCTTGAATGATTTTATGTGCTTTAGAATTATGATTTATAGTTTAAAAGGCTTACTTTTACTTATAGAGTATAAAAGGGTAAGACGGTAATTTTACTTAAGGTCAAAATAGGAAGGTAGCTTGAGGATTAAATAAGAAGAATAATTGGGTGAGAAAATAAGAACAAGAGTTGTTGTGGTTTAGTGGTTAAAGCCTTGGAATTAATCTCTAAGGTATTGAGTTCAAATCCTATCATTTAAGTTTTCGTCATGATTATTTTAATTTGAGGTGGGATTTTCGTCTCTTGCATTCCATAGAAAAAAAATAGGAGTGTTGTTCTAGGGGAGACATGAAGGGAATGTTCTAATCCTATCCTTATGTCCTAAAAGAATTCTTGTCCTTCTATTACCTCTAGTTTATCCTAACCTCTTCACCAATTAAGCTTGTTCAAATTTTATCAAAATCCATGTTTTAATTCCAGAAAATTTAGCAAGGATTATTAGTCTTTGAATTTCGAAAATGGCTCTTAGAGGTTGGAGATTTAACTGAAAATAGGGAAGGAGTTAAAGAAGGTTCCTAAGGAAAATTAACCTCTATGGTTGAACCTTCAAAATCCACTCCATAATGTTCATCTTCTCCATGGAAGAAATTTGAAAATTTTCTAGATTCTTGAGTAGCCTAACCTTCAAAAATCTCAGCCATCTTTCTTACTCAATTTCTACTAGAAAAATGGCCAATTTATTCAACTTGAAGACTGGAATTCTTGTGCAAAAATCGGACTGCACAAACCAGAAAAAAATTCCAAGAACTTAGAAATCCTCCCACCATTGAAAACACCCTTGGATTAAGCTTCATAACCAGAAATCCTCCCACCATTGAACTTAGAAATTCAGCCAGCCTTATAGCTCCCTCAACCCTCATTCAATTCAGCAAACCACAGCAAACCAGTCGGCCATTTGTAGCTCCAAGAAACCTCCATCAATCAAACACCATTACCATATCTTTTACCTTAAAACACTCCTTAAATTTCTCTATTTGAATTTCAAACAACTAGATTTTTCTCTCCTCTCTAATCTGAAAATTAAAATCCCAGAACTTCCTCAATCATTCGGCCAGCCCCTTCAGAAATTCGTCCAGCATTTTATCTCTAATCCTCTCCATTTTCACCAAGAACACACACTACCTTTCTTCAAGCCAAAGACCACTCTAAACACCTCCAATCCCTCCCAAAAACTCCAGAACACGCCTAAATACTCCCTAGAGTCCATTTATAGATTTTATAACATCAAATCTCGAAAACAAAAATTGACAATCGGATCAAAACCATAATTTTCCTCGAGTCTCAAGAACATCATCAAGGTAACCAAGAACAACTTTTATTTATCTTCTTCCCTTCAGTCTTTAACATATCATACTAATGCTCTCTCTCTCTCTCTCTCTCTCTCTCTCTCTCTCTCTCTCTCTCTCTCTCTGTCTCTCTCTCGGCCGAAATGGTTGCTACAACCATGGCCGTTTTCTTTCTCCTCTCTTGGACAATTCAAAACTCTCTAGCTCGTGGATCTTTTTAAATCTTTATCGAGATAGTCATCAACCAAGTATTTCTCTTTAACCTTTATTTTGAATTCTGGGTTCATGTCTCTTGGTTGTTGATAGGAAGGATAGAATATGAATGGGGGATTGAGTATATGCATATGTATGAAGGAGTTGAGATTGGAGCATGAGAATGATTGATCATGGTTAAGCTTTATGAATTTCCTTGTGGATCGATGCATGTTCATCATGTCTTAAGAAATTATGAATGTTTAAGCATGCTAGAATGTTATGTCACCTATGGTCAATAGGATACTATGTTCTTATTTTCATTGAAGCCGTGAGTATGACTATGCTTAGTAGGGATTTGATCATGTGATAGTAGGTATGGATTTAAGCCTTTGTTCATGAATAGAATAGTTTGTTGATTGATGTTGGAGTATTTGCTCATGAATCTTGTTAGCAATAGGAAAATTATAATCATGACCTTGTTGATCATAGGCTATTTTGATTAGCAAATTTTATTACCCCAATTAAAATTATTACCATGTTTTCTCCCAAGATTTTGAAATTCTTAGATAGTTTTGAAATTGGAACATTCAATGAAATAGTGATATTTTACTAGTCAAATAAATGATATCTTTTATTAAAAATTATATATATATATATATATATATAACCTTTTATACAAATAAGTAAAATATTAATGACCTTGTAGACTATATATTCATAAATACTATTTATATTTATTTGTTATCTATTAATCAAAACTTGATAAAATTTATTTATTATTAATTTTATTTATTAATAATTATTTACTATGTATCAATTAAGAGATTAGTAATAATTTAATATTTATTTTAAAAATACTATTTAAGAATGACCATTTATACCATCTAGAATTTAGGATTCTTCAACAATTAAACCCTAGTTTATTTATTAATAACAACACTCAAGATTTATTATTTGAACCTATAACTTATTAGTAATTATTTTACAACCCCTAGTTATTTTATCTTATCAAGCTAGTCTTATTTTATAAAATCCTTTATTATCTAGCCTTAAAGCTTAGGACATTAGGGTCATGATTGTAATAAGTTGAACTAGGATTATTTATGTAAGCAAATATAGTTTGAGTATAACCATATTACTTGTGTTTACCCCAGGTGGGGTTAGGTCAGCTTTGGAAGATTTTTGAATTTGCTCATGTAAAGGATCAGGTAAGCCTATGCATAAACTTATTTGAAGACAAAAGATTTCTATGGCAATCCAAACCCTATGTGTATGGACACTCATTTTGTAAAGGCAATTAAGGACTGTTTCCTTTCTTGTTTCAGTCAAACAAATCATTTGAAAATCAAACAAGTAGTTTTGCACAAACATTAAACTCTTTCTAAAAACCAACTTCGACAAGAATTTTAGAAACCCTTAATTGCTATTTTCAAATAACGCAATGTGTTATCAGTTTTTCCCAAGTGGGACAATCATTGTTGAGTACTCAATAATGGTAGACTACTAGGACTAGTCTTTGAAGGGTTAGGATAAGTCTCTCAGTAGGTGGCCACCTCTGAAGGGTGAGTCCTTCTCGGATAGGATGCCAGTCCAGTAGGTTATGCCGGTCCGAGTTTGTAAGTTTCAGTCATGTAGATTGTGTATTTTCGAAGTGGACAACCGGTAAGTTTGGGTGTAGAGAAGGAGGAGTATCTCACCCGGTAGGCCGATCACCTACCTTTTGTCAGTCTACACAAAGTGTGGCATTCTGACCGTTATATGGTTATGGGGCCCAATGTGTGGTAACCCATGACTACCCATTTGAGTGATTGTATTTATTGTGCACATGTATGGTTTGAAAAGTAAAACACCACTCTTTATTTTTAACCTTATTTATTACTTGCCAGCACTTTCTCTTATACAATTTTTACAACTTGCATACATGAACTGTTTTACGTGAAACACTCAAAGCACACACGGGCTTACTGAGATTTTTATCTCATCACCTTTTATGCCATGTTTTCAGGTCGATCCTGTTGTGAAGATGAGTATCTAGATTTGTTGCCTACTTTGAAGACTTTATATTATTTATTTTATGTGTTGTTTGGAGAGAGGATGGTAATCAATTTATTTTGAATTTATTCCTGAATTTTTGGGTTGTAATAAGTTCAATTTTAAAGTATTATTTTTATTTTCGTTTGTGTGACCTAGTTATAAAGACTTATTGTCCTTTGGATGGGGTGATGTCCCCGGTCCTGTTGGGCCTAGGTAATAGGCTGTTACATTTTATTATTTAAAAATAGCTAGAAAAATAGTGACGAAAATAAAAATAAAATTGTAACAAGCTTCTTAAAGGGATTTTGTACATTTTTGCCAAGGAAAGTTGATTGATTGGAATCAAATCATATTCAGCTCTTATACCACTTTGATAAGAATTGTGGAAGGCTCCTTCTTAAATGAATTTCGTGGCTCAATAGGTCATAAAATTCATCAACACATATAGCACTAAAAACAGTGAATTTATGCTTGAAATTTGAAGTTTAAACAACACTTGACTTAAAAGACTAGAACCCTGGGAATGAAGGCAGCCTAGAATGCTTAAATTTAGTGAAATAAGGCTGCTAAATCAACACTAAATACCTCTAACCCAACAAAGTTCAAGAACAAAAAGGATGGGAAGATTTAAGCACCCAACTTGGTTACTTGAAGAACCTTAGAAGAACTGAATCTCTAAGACCCAAATAAAGATAACTAGTTAGATTATCCTTGACAAAATGACTAAGTTCAAAAGTTGTTCATACAAGAGTTATAGTGGGGTATTTATAGCTCTTAACTTGCCCTAACTAATTAATAAGCTAGACATAGAAATTAAGTGGCCTTAATACAAGTTTTAGGGTCCTAAAACATAATGCAAACCGTGGTAATGAAAAATACATTAAAACAAGACCTAAATTAAGAAAAATAAGATAGCTATGGTTGGCTCGACTTTGAGCAGCGCTGCATGCTTAGTGGCCTTCAAACTGCTCTCCAGTAGTAACCATGTAGCACTACTTAGAGAACATGAAGTGGCACTATATCCTTTCTACATGACTAGGGGTCTAGGAAACACTGCTTTTTTTTAGGCAGCGTCCCCCAATTTATTACACTTCAATCCTTATTCTTTTGACCGCCTTTCTATTTCCATGTGCTCTATTGACTTTCTATATGAAATGTTGGTCATTTTAAGTTCCTTTTGGTTCCTCTTTCACTATCTACATCTTCACAAACCTCTTAGCTTTTAGCTTATTGGCTTTGTTAGCTTGGAAAGCTTTTTGAAATCTCTTAAATATAGTTTTTACCCAAAGAGCTATGAGTTGTGATTTAATCTTTTTTCCTCCTTCTTTAAATTAGCCTTCATGCCTAGGTTGATTCTTATCACAACTTCATTATTTTCATTTCTCTTTCACATAAATACCTATTTATAGCTGTTAGAGTTTTGCTCTAGAACCAATCATTTGTACAATGTATTTTACATATTTATCAACAAAAGACATTCTTTATCTTTTAGTTTAATTAATTATTTTCATGAATATGTGTATAAAACTAATAGATAAAGTCCTTAGCACAATGTATAGTGTTAAGAAAATCATGATAGAGATCATAATAAGAGATTCATACTACACTATGAAGTAGTTGTGCTTAAACTATCCCTAGTTATACTATTAATAAGATAGGATGTCATTAATGCACAAAGACTAGCATGTGTTATGCTTCTTAAATTTGATCAAGTGGTGGTTCTTATATCTGTGAGTATTGTAATACTCAAAGTTAACACGTGAATGCTTGTTACTTGAGTAAATATATTGGATGACCTAACTATGAGATAATCATATGGATAACTATTTAGTGCTAGTAATATAATCTCATTATAGCAGTTGTGCAAGTATCCTTAGACTTGAGATCTACAAGGTAATTTATTTACTAAGTATTGTACTTTGACTCTAATCTTTGAAGTCTCATCTAGGATTGCCTATAGGATGGATATTGGATATAATGTAAAATAAACTAAAGTAGTTGAGAGAGTTAATAAAATATTCATCACTCCTAATAGTAGGGGCGTATATCTCACGACCATTTGTATGGAATCATTACTCGAAAAGTCCTTGGCTAAGGTGACTATATGTTGGAAATAGTTCCAATTAATACACATGTTGAGTAATAAATTCTAGAATAAGTACTAATAAATTTAGATTTGAATTAATTATATTCTAGTAGTAGTTGACACAAATTCTATATTCTAAAATTGAATGAGATATAGTATGATGAAAGGAGTTTATTGCATTGATTTTTTGCTATTGAAAGGTTCACCTCAAACCATTTGACTTTTTGAATTTTTGGGTGGTCATAATGCATTGCTAGATGCCGCTCTTGACCTGCTAAATATGAACTTATTAACTAGAGAATTAATAAATTAATCTTAATAAGTTAATTTTAATTATAAAAAAGATTATTAATTCTATTATGATAGAATTAATTCATATTAGCTATCAATTGACTAGAAAACCTAACAGGTCACACACAATAGAGGAATTGATACTCAAGATATTATTTGATAATATTATGGGGTTAATTTATGAGAAGAAATAATAATAATGGGTTAATTATAAAGGGTTATAATTAGTTAGGTGAAATTGTAATTATTTGAAAAGTTTATGGTTGAGTTATAAACTAGTTATAATTCAAGGGGTTTTATTGCAATTTTAGAATGCCAAAGCCCATAATGGAAAAAGGCTATATTATTGTTGCTTGTTTCCTGAAAGGTTTAGGGAATGTACAGGTTTTTCATTATTGTTGTTTCTTAAAGAGTTTAGGAAACACATAGAATTTATAAAAGGTTCTTTGAAGGAAAAGTAAATAAAGTGGTTTTCTTTTCTTTACAGAAATAAGAAAAATGCACAGTAAGTTTTTTCTTCAATTTTGGGAAAAACAGTTTTCTTTTTCTTTTCTAATTAAATTAAAATATACTTGAAAATTATACCAACTAGTATCGGGATTAATTGCACCTATTGAGTACAATTCCTTATGTGGACTATGTTACAGAAATTCCTACACTTAGGATTTTGGTGGTTCATGCTTGAACAAATTCACGGAAAGGTTTCGCGTGTGAAGAAAAATTTTAAAAGCTACGGTTTGAGTAATGATTTTTCCTTCCCTCTCTTAACCCATTAAGTTACATACGAGTAATCCTATTGTGTGAATTTTGTTTTAATTTCCATTGTACATTAATTATTATTGCATGATCGAAATCCAACAATAACCAATTGGTTTTATTCATTTTGGTGTTTGGACTACGGGTTCAAAAACCTCACATTTTGTATGTGAATTTAACTCCAATTAAATCACATCTTTCCATTTTGACCAATCACTTCTGTAACAACATTCTGATGTTGGTTTAAGATCATCATTATTTTTTAAAATATTAAGTACTCTATTGTATGAAAAACATCATCAACAGTTCTTTCCATCTGATTCCAACTTCTATCAGAAGTAGATAAATTAATAGAAATTTCAATATTCTTGTCACACTTTCAGACACTTAGATCTTTTTATCAGTTGCTACTTGATTCTTATTTTATAATTCTTTAATTTGATGAGCATGCTCATTTAATCCTCTTTTCTTTTAAGGATTTTTATCTTTTGAATCAAAAGGTCATCCATGCTTCTAGGGTACTTTCAATTCAACAACTATAGGAATTTTATTTTGTGTTGTTGAGACTTTTATCATAAAAGGAGTATCTATAGTTAGAATATGCAATTTGTTTACCCTTATAGAGTCAACAAAAGAATCTAACAATTAATTTACAAGCCTTTGTAAATGAATTATCTTTTGAACTTCTAATTCACTCATACTTATGTATGGATCTAAATAATTCAATGATGTTGTTCAGATAAGCTCTTTTTTATGTGATTTATGTTCTTCTCCTAATTTAGAAATAAAAGTTTTATTAAAATGACAATCAACAAATCATGCTATGAATACGTCTCTAGTCAATGGTTTAATATATTTAATTATAGAGGGAGAATCATATCCAACATATATTCCCAACCTCCTTTGAAGACCTATTTTGGTACGTTGATTTGTGCAATTGATACATATAAAACACATTCAAAAGTTCTCAAATGATAACTTGTTGGTCGTATACGCATAAGTGCTGCAACATGTAAAATACTATATCCCCAAGAAAATGTAGGGGGATTTGTTCTCATTAATAATAGTCTAACAATTAATTGTAACTTTTTAATAAATAATTTAGTAGATCATTTTGGATATGAATATGAGCTACTGGATATTTAAAAGTAATGTCAATCGACACACAATAAGCATCAAAGACATGAGAGGATATTTTTTGGCATTATCTTGATGGATTCTTTTAATAGGATAATTTGAAAATTGTGCTCTTAAGTAAATTATTTAGGAAAGTAATCTCTCAAACTTTAGGTTGCAAGTTGATAATAAACTAATATGTGACCATCAGGTTGATATATCAATTTAATTTATAAAGTATCTAAATTGCCCGCATTGTGGATAAATTGGTCTACATATATCACCTTGAATCCTTTCTAAAAATGTTGTTGATTCAAACACTACTTTTGTTGGAGATGGTTTAATTACCAATTTTCATCGAGAATATGCAACAAATAAAAATTTATTTGAAGTCAAAATCATTTTACTTTTCAAGGGATGACCATATGTATTTTCAATTATTTTTCGCATTATAACAACTCATAGATGATCTAAAAGGTCATGCTAATTGATAGAATGTAACAGAAATAGTAAACTTATAGTTTGCTAAATGATGTATTTCAATTGTATCAATTTCTATGCAATATAGGTTAGATGAAACAGATGGTAACTTTTATAGTAAAATTTTCTTATCCAAATTTATTTAAGTAATATGGAGATATTCAGAGGCATTTTCCTACATTATTTCAATATGATATCTATTTCAACCAATATTTTTAAAACTTAATAAATTTCTTAGAGATTTTGAGGAAAATAGTACTTTATGAATAATAATTATTGTTCTTTCGGGTAATAATACACTAATTCTTCCGGAACATTTAATTGATTTTGTGCTACTACTTATAGTATTAACATTTGTTTCTTCTATTTTCAAGTAAGAGAAATATTTTTTATCTTTCAATATGATGTGTGTTATACCACTATCAATTAGACACATATTTTTAATGTTACTTTTAAATCCAGTAAATGGAGCAATAACCATCTGATAATGAGAACATATTTATAAATTTAAATACTTCAATAATAAAATAAAATTTTAAATACTAATTACTATTACAATATTAAAAATATAGGAAAAAAAAATTAAAAGTAAAATTCTAATTCTTCTGGATATTACTATCACTCATCGAATGATCAAGTTTTCTTTCTAGATATTCAAAGAAATCAGCTACACCCAAATGAGTAATATTGACATTAACATATTCACTATTGGCATCATCATCATCATCATCACAATGAGAATGGTGTAAAGTAAAGTTTGCTTCAATATTTTTATTGTTCTTCTCAATAGAAGCCTGATAAAAATTACAAGGTGTTTTACTGTACGACAGGTATATGATCAATGACCTTTCATGACATATTGATAATATTTATCATCATAACTTATCAAGATCACATATTTTCCTTTTCCTTCATTGTTATTTTTTGCCCATTTTTGATGGTTATCATTATTTTTTGATAGGAGTTATCATTGTTCAAATTTTGAATTCATGTTTAGATGTCTACTGATTCCCACATTTTTACCTTATTTTGTGTAGAATTCATAGAATGGAAAGATATGAGAAAGAGGGTGAAAAGAATAGGAAAAACATACTAAAAATAGAGAACAAGTAGTGCCATTTGACCTAAGTCGAGCAAGGCTGCTTGGCCATTGAAAAACCATTGCCATTGTGAAGTAGAATCTAGGTAGTGTCACCTAGGTGGCCTTGAGTGGCACCACATGGTCCTTGGAAAGAGTAATTTTTGCTATTAAGCAGGGCCACTTGGTGCCTATTGAATAGGGCCCTTTGATACGTGGAATCCTTCTCAAATTTAGTTTCTTAGGTGATTTTTGGATGGTGAAAACTTATAAATAAAAGAGGAAAGAAGCCTAAAAGGTGGCTAGGCTAGATGAAGGCTTTAAACCCAAAAAGCAGTTATCTTAGAGGGAGAACTGAATAAGAGAGTATTGGAAACAGTTCCAATTGACACACATCTAGAGTAGTGGGCTTTTGGTACAAGTACTATTGTATTCGACACGCTACTGGCGAGAAGGTTTCATCATAGTCAATACCATGTTGTTGATGATAACCCTTCACCACTAGTCGTGCTTTATAGGTAACTAAGTTACCATTCTTGAAAACCTACTTGCACCTAATATGTTTAATTCCTTTGGGTAGATCAACCAAAGTTCATACTTGGTTGTCGTACATGGAATCCATCTCTGACTTCATGGCCTCAAGCCATTTGTCAGGTTCTGAACTATTCAGAACATCCTTGTAGGTAGTAGGCTCATCTTCGTCTATGAGCAATACGTTATTATGGTCACTAATGAGAAATTCATATCTCTCAGGTGCCATATGCATCCTACTAGATCTACGAGGTTCTTGTGTATTAGAAGGTTCATCTATTTTCTCAATAGATGTGGGGTTAGACGGTTGATCCTCATTTGTTTGATCTTCATGGACTTCACTAAGTTCAATCTTACTCCTACTGTCCCCCTTGAGCATGTGCTCCTTCTCTAAGAAGACGACATGTTTCGAAACAAACAATTTGTTTTCGGAGGGTTGATAGAAATGATATCTAAAAGATTCTTTCGGATATTCCACAAACAAACACTTATCAGACTTACTATCAAGTTTTTCTGACTGTGGCCTTTTAACAAAGGTAGGACAACCCCATACTCACAAGTGACATAACTTTGGTCTTTTACCAAAGAACATCTCAAATGGGGTAGTATCAATTGATTTTGTCGGAACTCTGTTAGTATATAAACAGAAGTTTCTAGTGCATGCCCCTAAAACGATTTTGGTAGGTCTGCAGAAGCCATCATGGTCCGTACCATGTCTAGAAGGGTTCGATTCCTTCTCTTAGATACACCGTTATGTTGAGGTGTATATGGTGGAGTCCATTGAGATAATATCCCATTATCTCTAAGATAACTCAAAAACTCTTGACTCAAATATTCTCCTCCTCGATCAGATCTTAGAGTCTTAATACTTTTGCCAAGTTATTTCTCTATTTCATTGTTGAAGTCTTTGAACTTTTCAAAGGCCTCAGATTTGTATTTCATTAAATACAAATACCCGTATCATGAGAAATCATCGATAAATGTTATGAAATAGTTATAACCTCCTCTTACTTGTATTGATATTGTGCCACATACATCAGAAGGTATGAGTTCTAATAACTCCTTGGCTCGTTCTCATTTTCCTGGAAAATGAGTTTTAGTCATTTTGCCTAGTAAACAAGACTCGCATGTGCCATATGATTCATAATCAAATGACCCTAAGTTACCAAGCTTGTGTAACTTAGAAACACGATTTTCGTTTACATGGCCTAGATGACAATGCCATAAGTAAGAGGTGTTAGAGTTATCTATTTTAGATTTCTTATTGTTTATATTGAGAATTGGATTGTCCAAGTCTAGAACATATAAACCATTAACCAAAGTTGCTGAACCATAATGAATATCATTCAATGAAAAAGAACAACATTTATTCTTAAATATTAAATGAAATCCACATAAGTCTAAACACGCAACTGAGATAATAGTTTTCATTAAAACTGGTACATAATAACAGTTTTTCAGTTCTAGAATCAATCTCGAAGGCAGGTTCAACTCATATGTCCCCACAGCAAGTGCAGCAACCTTTGCCCCATTTGCAGTACATAGGTCCACGTCGCCTTTCTCTAGCCTTCTACTGCTCTTTAGTCCTTGTAAGTTATTGCACAAATAAGATCCACATCCGGTATCTAATACCAATATCTCATTTCTAAAGGCAGTATTTATCTCAATCATAAACATACTTAGAGAAGAAGTAGAAGTGCTTGTAAGTTTCTCCTTCTACTTATTGTCCTTGATGGTCTCCAAGTAGGCTTTGCAGTTGAGCCTCTAGTGGCCTATCTTCCCACAATGATGGCATGGGCCCTTGGTAGCTACGTCCTTCTTGTTCACACCACCTTTGGGCTTCATGGGAGCTTTCTTCTTCTTCTTTTGAACTTTCTTCTTAGAAGAGGAAGATTCTACCATTAAAACCGCATTGGAATCCCTCTTCATGGAGGACTCCGCAATTTTGAGAAGATTGATCTCTGGGATAGTGACTCAATCTTATTCATCTGATAGTTAATCACAAATTGTGAGAAACTATTAGACAAAGACTGAAGAATTAAGTCAACACTTAAGTCATGGTCTATTGTAAACCCGAGAGATCCAAGCTTCTCTATCAAGCCCAACATCTTCAGCCCATGAGTGGCCACAAAAGAACCCTCTGCCATTTTACAACAAAATAGTTGCTTTGAGATCTTATATCTCTCAGTTCTGGCTTGGGCATCAAATAGCTCTCGAAGATGTAAAATGATCGATTGAGCATCCATATGCTCGTGCTGTTTTTGCAACCCAGGAGTTATGGATGCCAGCATAATTCATGATGCTGTATCGCTATCCTCCTTGTGCCTCTTGTGGACAGTATGCTCATCAGCATGAGCATCTTGGGTTGGTGGTGGTGGAATAGGAGCATCTAGCACGTAGAGCAACTTTTTCGATTTGAGAACAATTCTCAGATTTCTATACCAGTCGAGATAGTTTGATTCGGTTAACTTATTGGTTTCCAAAATGCTACGTAAGTTCAAGTTCATTGACATGATGCAAGTAACCTAGATATAAAGATAGAGAGCATTAGCTATTTGTATATGCACATGATATGCAAATAATTAGGACTTTAATTAAACGCATTTTTACTCCAATATTTTACTCAAACCAATAGCCCCCACTACTGATTCGGGAAAGCCCGTTGGAAGCTTTCCTAGTAGACCGGTATCCAAATTCCTCTGGAATAACATTGGTTTGCCCAACAAGCCACCCTTGAGTTCATTGGTAGGTATCCAATACTAATTACATCGTATGTAACTACCGGATCATTGGGTGATTATCAGCTTTTAATCTTAAAGCCTTTTGGGCTACCCCAACTTTTCTTCTAAATTTTTTTATGCTTGAGTTTGCCTAACCGAGATAAAGAATTTAGTTAAACCCGACCCATTAATCAGGAATTTAATTCCATAGCTTGAACATGCCCAATGTCAAGTAGGCTTGGGTTTGCCCAACAACCTGGTCTCGAAAAAGGACTCTCATTCTTACTAGATTAACGGAAGGAATTAGGTTTAATATTAATTGAGGGATTTGTTCCTTTTAGTGATTTCGTTGAATGACATGCATAATAATCAATAATCACATAATTAATAATCATGGTAATAAAGCGATTACGTGGTATGGTTATGGACTTTACCCTAAATTAATTTCTTTGAGCCATAAAAGAAATTAAGATAGTTAACCCTATGTGTTCATGCATGATTTAAGTAGAAGGTCTTACCTCATTGCCTTGTTTTGGTTGCCATCTCCAGAATAAAATAATTCTAATCCTATTTAACCTATGTAAACTAATTACATAATTTCCTAAAGAGAGAAAACCTCGAGTTACATTCGAGGGGAGTTAGATGAGAAGAGAATTACACAAGAATTCTAGAGAAGGCAGGACACGCAGACCCTATTTCATAAAAACTAAAAATGTAAAATGCATGAACAGATATAATTGGTTTTAGTCCATAACCATCCACCATGCCATTGACTATGCTTAAACAAACTAAACATATACTTTTATTATTCCAAAATCACTATTTTTTGGAAAAATAAAACAAATTCTAAAATCACCATTTTACAGAATACATCAATTTTAGATTTTCAAAATCATTATTTTGAAGAACAAAATTGATTGTCTCAAAACTGATTTTGAGAAAATGCTTTCGGGTCTTGTCTCTCATCAAATGAGGTTTTTTTTCCCTTTCAAAATTCTGTTCCGAAATTTTTTTTAAATAGCTGGAAGTCACAAACAGAGCAGAACCGGCGCCGGTTCGGAAGCCGGAGCCGACGTCGGCTCTATTCTGGTTTCCAAAAAAAAAAAAAAAATTTCTTCCAAAAACGATTTTCAGACATCGCGAACAGAATAGAACCGGTGCCGGCTTGGAGACCAGAGCCGGCACCGCCTATGTTCTGCAACAATGGCGGCGATTTTCAAAAAATTCCAGAAACAATTTCTAGTGCTTTCTTCTTCTGCAAATTTTCAGTGAGAACAATTCTTAGCTGTATTTTCTGTTTTGAACCTATAAACAACAACCAATTTGTTGGTTTAAACAAAATCAAAACGGAAAATTAAGATGAAACGGAGGGCAACATCCATGTTGCAAGAAAACGTTTTCTGCATAAATTTTTCAGCTCCAAAGAAAGCATCTTTTTGAAATAGTCTATGACTATAACACAATCATATTGTGCTACGGACCCAACTCATAAAGATCGAAACGATTTTGACTCAAGTGAAAACGATTTTCACAGCAAACAAAGACAAACACGAAAACAGTTTTTCATGCCAAAATAATGTCCGTAGACCACACATAGCATGTCTCTGATACCACTGTTAGGTATCTTAGGCTCGTATCCTATACGGCGCAGCGGAAAATAAAACGAGATACCCTCCTAGGACCTATCTACGTGTGGAAAACAAGACATAATGAGGGTAAAGGTAACAGTTTTTACCTTTGCGTGATCGTTCGAAGAACAAAAATTTCTTCTTTAAGTTAAGGCGCGATTCAACAATCCTCGTGATCAACCTCCACGTAAGTTGAACGTCTAACCACTATAATCACAATGTATGATTATCTCTAACAGTAATCCACACAGAGAAATACTCAAGCACCAAATTTCTGTGCTAGCAGAAAAAGGATGGTGGCTAGGGTTCAAGATCAAAATCGAGAGAGAGAAGAAGAAGATTTTCGTGGCTGTTGTTTTTGTGTGTTCAGCTATTGGCTAGGGTTTTTCGTGTGTTATTAGCTACTATATATCACACGAAATTCCCTTCCCAAAACTGAGAATTCTAATCCTATTAGAATTCCCTAATTGTAATTGGAAACATCAAGTTCTCACAATTACAACTTGTACCACAAATTATAGCTAATTATAATTTGTCCACAACAATTTTTCTTTCTCTCAATTAACCCCACAATGTTATCAAATAACATCTTGAGTATATAATCCTTTATTGTGTGTGACCTATTAGGTTTCCCAGTCAATTGGTAGAGAACATGAATTAATCTAAACGTCTTTGAGATTAATAATCTATAATTAAATAGAATTAATCCTATTAATTCTAATCAGGATTGGTTTATTAATTCATCAATTAATAAACTCATATTCCCAGATCATGAGCATTATCTAGCAACACATCATGACCACCCAAGAGTCCAGGAAGTCAAGTGGCTTGACATGAACACTTCAATAACAAACTTCAGTACAATTAACTCTTTTCACCATATAATATCTCATTCGGTTTGGAGTACGGAATTAGTGCCAACTCCCTCCAGAATTAATTCTGCCCTGAATACAATAGTACTTGTACTAGGAACCCACTACTCTAGATGTGTATCAATTGGAACTGTTTCCAATACACAATTGCCTTGGCCAAGGACTTTCGAGTAGTAATTCCTACAAGTGGCCGTGAGATATCCGCCCCTACTATTAGGAGTGGTGAATCCTTTATTGACCCTCTCAACTACTTTCGTTTACCTCACCATGTACCCAATATCCATCCCATAGGCGGCCCTCGATCGAGTTTCGGAGATTGGAATCAAAGTACAAGGCTCAGCAAACAAAGTACCTTAGAGATCTCAAGTCTAAGGATACTTGCACGTTTGCTATATTGAGATTATATCACTGGCACTAAATAGTTATCCATGTGATTATCTCAAAGTTAGGTCATCCAATGAACTTGTTCCATTAACAAGTATCCATGTGTTAACTTTGAGTATCTCAATACTCACGGTTATGAGAACCACCACCTGATAAAATCAGGAAGTCTAACACATGCTAGTTTTAACGCATTAATGATGTCATATCTCATTAATACTATGACTAGGGACTATTTAAGTACTAACACCATCCAGTGTAGTATGAATCTCATATTATGATTTCCTTAACACAGTGTTGTACTAGGGACTTTATCGAACAGTTATATTACTTAAAGCAAATAAAAAAAATTGTAAGATAAATAATGCCTTTTATTAAAATAAAATATGTCATATACAATATACAAGTGATTGCCTCTATGGCATAACACTAACAGAGAGAAGATATTGGAGAAGAAAAGGGTATCATTTAAGAAACAATAGTAAAAAAAGAAGAATCTAAACTTGTTTATGAATTTCCTTATTTCCTCTTTTTTTGTATTTTGCTTAATGATGTTGTCTCAATTGTTTTAACTATATTTATAGGGTTGAACTCTAAACTATGATCCCTTATTAGATTATTCTTTTGATCAATTAATTGTTAATTTCTAGTATTTGATTGCTTAGGTATATTGTATTGAATTGATTGGCCTGTGTTTACTTTTTTGTAATAAATTTGAGATATGAAGATAGGGGCTGAACTTTAGATTAATTGATTCAATATGTGTTCTCCTTTGATTAATTTGAGAGAGAAATTGAAGGAAAGAATTGGTAATCAAATAGTTAATAATATCACATAGAGATAGGAGTGTTAATTTCTTCCATGTCGCTTATAGATAGGGGCATTCATGTGTTTCAAGTTTAGCTTTGGTAATTAGGGGTTCGTGTGTAATACATCTTTGGGCGAGATTAATGAGATAGATATATCCATTAACTAAACTTGGGGATAAGAAATCCATAACTCGAGAAAGTGGAATTTGTAATTGTAACCCGTACCGATACTAGATTGATTATTTAATTGTCTTAAGTTTAGTTCATTATTTGATATAGTTATGGGGGATTCTATTTAAATACATATATTTTACTCTTTCTCTTAATCTTTGATATTCTAATGGCTAATCTTGTGGGAGTTATATTTATCCTTTATGTCTATCCTTATACTTATGTTATCTTGTATATTGGTAGACTAGGCAATAGGAAATAAGTGAGTAATAGTACTTACCTCATCCCATGAGTTCCAAGATACTTGTCATTAAAACTCTATAATACATGATAGGTACACTTACCTAAATATGTATTGTGTAAGTAGTTCTGGTATTTTATTTAAAACTTGTTTGAGCGTGGAACTCTTTGCATATCACACAAACCACACGTCATTCTTCGTAACTTTATTTTGATCACTGTGATCATACTTAATATTTCT
The DNA here is from genome assembly GCA_026120185.1 of Voacanga thouarsii. NCBI lineage: Eukaryota > Viridiplantae > Streptophyta > Magnoliopsida > Gentianales > Apocynaceae > Voacanga > Voacanga thouarsii. The sequence continues at coordinate 540,404 of JANUWF010001053.1, read as the reverse complement.
ATATGACTATGTACATGTCCATGACCATGGCCACGACCATAATCATGACCTCTTTTGGAGTCAAAATCATTAATTCTAACAATGTTCACTTTTGGGAATGGAGTAGAACTTGTTGGTAGGGTTTCATAATTTTTCATTAATAATTCATTATTTTGTTCAATTACAAGGAGACATGATATCAATTTTGCATTTTTTTTAATCTCTTTTCTCAATATTATTGCTATAGGAGCGCATAAGGCATGAAAAGCAAAGAAAGTTTTCTCTAATATATCTTTATTAGTAATATTTTCTCCGTGTGATTTTAAAAGTGAAATAATTTTAAACATAGTATAATTATACTCACTAACAGATTTAAAATCTTACAATCCCAAGTGCAACCAGTTATACAGTACTTTTGAAAGAACTACCATCTTCTAGTGGTTAAACCATTCTTTCAAACTATTCCACAAAATAAATGGATATTTCACGGTAAGGTATTTGATGCGTAAATTTTGGATATATAAAAATCATCAAATTTAAATCCATCCCTCAGTTAAGTTTTAATTAAAATATTAATCCCAAAATACACTTATGAGCAAGTATACTCATCGCATGCAAGCATAGTATATGGAATTAACGAGTATCGATCCTCAAATGAACAAGTACACACTAATCACTTTTTATTCATTGTTTAATTGACCCAATAAAGTGACAAAATAATAATAAAAAAATAAAAATATATATACAACTCAAGGATGTATAAATATGCAATTTATACAATTATACTAGAATACATGATAATGAATCATTTAGCAACTATTTCAATTAATCATTATCTTGGCATTATGAAAGAATATAAAGTAAAATTTAATTGTTTCCCAAGTCATGAATCTACTTTTATAGACTCCATTTCTTTCCCAATCTATGAAATCACTATCTTTTGATTAAATTAGCAGATTTCCCAATCAAACCAACATAACCAAAATATGCATTAAACTCAATTCCTAAAAAACATGAAATTATCTAAGGACCCTTTCTCTAAGTGAAATCAACTAATATTTGATCACTTTAGTTCTTTAATCTTAACTTCGTTGTCCAAATCCATTAAGATTTGACAAATATGAAATCAAGGAAATGAAATCCTAACATCGTTTCCCAAGTCAATTAGAAGAAAACACATCAATAACCAATAATAACAAGTAATCAAATACCAAAGATGATAGAAAATTAATCAAATAACTAAATTAATCCAAAAATATTGTCATTGTTTACAATGAAAATATTGAATACATCATTGTTTAAGAACAAGAAAACAAAAGTAAAAAAAAAGCACTCATAGACAAGCCACCTTTTTCTCCTTTGAAGACTCTCTTAAACAACCCTCTTTGGATGGTAAATCTCTCATTCTTTGAGTGATTGAAAATTTTTTTCTTTGACTCACTACTTTTCTAATGTGTTTTCCTTATTTTTATAGGCTTCTTTGATGCTAAAATTCATTACTTCAAGAGTTTTTGCCTAGTAGGATTCGAAAAATACCAAAATCTTTGGAAAACTACCAAATTCATGTACAAAATTTTTGCCTCTACAGAGCGAACCTGGCGCCGGGTCCAGTTGACCCACCTGGCGCCAAGTGTGTTATATTTTTCCCCTGGACGTTGCTCTGTTTCCCTAATATTCTAGATTAGGCCTGATGCTTGGTCCACTTGCTAGACTTGGCGCTAGGTGTGTTCTGGAAATTTTTACTTTTTGCTTAGAATCAACTTAAATCTGCACAAATTTATCAAAAACACTTCCTACAAGCAAATTTCAAATAAGAAGGCAAATTTGTGAAACCCCACCTAAAGCCAACCCTAGAGTAAGGGGGTCGGGATGCATATCATATTATCTTGCATGAATATATATATTTTTGAATGATTTTTTGTGCTTTAGAATTATGGTTTATAGGTTAAAAGGCTTAGTTATGCTTATTGAGTAGGAAGGGTAAAATGGTATTTTTGCTTGAGGTCAAAATAGGAAGATAGCTTGAGGATTAAATAAGAGGAATATGTGGGTGAGAAAATAAGAACAAGAATTAGTGTGATTAAGTGGTTAGAGCTTTGTGAATTAATTTCTATGGTCATGAGTTCAAATCCCATCATCTAAGTTTTTATCATGATTATCTTAATTAAGTTTGAATTTTTGTTTTCTTGCATTCCATAAAAATAGGAATGTTGTCTTAGGGGAGACATGAAAAGAATGTCCTAATCTTATCATCATGTCCTAAAAAGAATTCTAGAGGAATTCTTGTCCTTTTTATTACCTCTAGCTTTGTCCTAACATCTTCATAATTTAAATGAACCAAAATCCATTAAATCTCTTCTTTTAATTCCAAAAATTCTGTGATAATTCTTCAACCTTGAATTTCGAAAATCAGTCCTGAAGGATAGAGGATTGGCTAAAAATAAGAGAGAAGTTAGGATGGGTTCCCAAGAGAAATAAATCACCATGGTAGAACCTTCAATCCTACCTTCATGTTGATTATGGTTTTAATGAAGGAAAATCTTAAAAAATTCCAGCATTCTTGTCAGTCCAGCTTTCAAAAAATTCAGCCAGTAATCCTAACCATTTGCTGCCAGAAAATGGTTATTTCATGTGGCTTGAAGACTGAAAATTCTGTGCAAAATTCGGACTGCACAAACTGCACAAAACCAGAAAAATTTCCTGCACAATTCACTGCATTCTAAGCTGAAATTGAAGCTGTCTTTTGTCATTGATTCAGCCGAGGCACCCTCTATTTTTCTCCAGAAAGAAAGCTGGAAAACCACTCTTAAAAGACCCTCAAACACCCAAAAAAAAACCAGCTACAAATCAGGCTGAAGAAATGCAGAAAATTCTGCATAAAAAAGCTTGTCCATTCGAAACATTGAACAAGTTGAAACCAGAAAAATTTCCAGTTTTGTCTCGCTAGGCCTAGACTGAAAAACACCTTCAAACCTCTGCAAATTGGACCTTGTTCAGCCATGGACTGAACACCATTAACCTCCACACTTACCTTGAGTACTTGGACTCCATGATCATACCTCAAAAACCTCCTAAGATCACTCTATCCAAAACTCATTTGAACTTCAAAAAAATTCCAGAATTCTTGCTTCATTAAATCACTCTTGTATCAAGCTAGCAAACCAGAATTTTCTCTGCCATTGTAAACTGAATTTCAGCCAGCCTTAGAGCTATATTAACCTTCATACATTTCAGCAAAACCAAACAGTCCAGCCGGCACCATTGAAGAGCAAAGAAACCTCTCTCCATCAAACACCATTAACATATCCTATACCTCAAACCACTCCTCAAATCACTCAATTTGAATTTCAAACAATCTGATTTTTCTCTCCCTCTCTAAGCTAAAAATCGAAACCCCTGAATTCCATAGACCATTCGGCCATCACTCACCAGCAATTCGTCCAGCATTTTCCCTCAACTCTCTCCATTTTCACCAAGAACATCAAGAACACACACTACCTTTATTCAAGTCAAAGACTACTTTAAACACCTCCAATCCCTCTCAAAAACTCCAGAACACTCCTACATACTCCCTAGAGATCATTTCTGGAATTTATAACATCAAGTCTCGAAAACAAAAATTAGCATTCGGATCAAAACCAGTTTTTTCTCTCGAAGTCTCAAGAACATCATCAAGGTAACCAAGAACAATTCTTTTGTTCATCTTCTTCCCTTCAATCTTTAACATATCATGCTAATGCTCTCTCTCTCTCTCTCTCTCTCTCGGCCGAAATGGTTATGACAACCATGGCTATTTTCTCTCCTCCTCTCTTGGACAATTCAAGACTCTCAAGCGTGGACCTTCTTAAATCTTCATCGAAGTAATCATCAACCAAGTATTTTCCCTTAACCTATCTTCTAATTATGAATTCATGTCTCTTAAATGTTGATAGGGAGAATAGAGTATGAATGGGGGATTGAGTATATGCATATGTATGAAGGGGCTGGGATTAGGACATGGGAGTGATTGATCATGTTTAAGCTATATAGATTTTCTTGAGAATCAATGTATGATCATCATGTCTTAAGAAAATTATGGATGGTTAAAGCACATTAGATGAAATGACACCTTTGGTGAATAGGATTTTCATGTTCTTATCTTCATTGAAGCCATGGTTATGATTATGCTTAGTAGAGATTTGCCATGAGATAGCAAGTGTTGATTTAAGCATATGTTCATAAATGCATTAGTTTGTTGTTTGATGTTGAGGAATATGTTCATGATTCTTGTTAGCAATAGGAAAATCATGATTATGTTCTTGTTGATCCTAGGCTATTTTAATTAGTAAATTTTATTATCTTAATTAAAATTATTATTATATTTTTCCCTAAGGATTTCGAAATTGCTAGGAAGTTTTGGAAATGGGATGTTACATGAAATATTGACATTTTACTAGTCAAATAAATGATATTTTTCCTTAGAAATAATATATGCATAGGCATAATATTAAATAAGATCTTTTATATAAATAATAATAATGACCTTGTAGACCATAGTTCAAACTTTTGCTTATATTCATAAATATTATTTATATTAAAATTTGTTTGTTATTTATTAAACAAAAATTTAATATAATTCATTCAGTATTAATTTTATTTACTACTAATTATTTATTATTTATTAAAAATTAATTAAAAATTATTTGTAATTTATTATTTATTTATAACAAAGCTATTTTTAAATTACCATTTATTAATATTTAGGGCTTAGTATTATTCAATATTCAAACCTTAGTTTATTTATTAATAATAACACTCAAGAATTATTATTTGAGTCTATAATTTATTAGCAATTATTTTAGAACCCCTAGTTATTTTAACTTATCAAACTAGACTTATTTTATAAAATTCTTTATCAGCTAGCCTTAAAGCTTAGGACATTAGGGTCGTGATTGTAATAAGTTGAATTAGGATTATTTGTGTAAGTGAATTTAGCTTGAGTGTAACCTTATGTTTTGTGTTTACCCCAGGTAGGGTTAGGTCAGCCTTAGAAGACTTTTGAATTTGAGCAAGCAAAGAATCAGGTAAGCTCCTGCATGGAATTTGGTGAAGACCAAAAATTACTGTGGCAAGCTAAACGCGATGTGTATGGAAATTCATGTTGCAAAGGCAATTAAGGACTATTTTTCCTATTTTTTTCAGTCAAGCAAATCATTTGAAAATCAAACAAGCAGTTTTGCACAAAATGCTAAACTTTTTCTAAAACCCAACTTTGGCAAGAATTTTAGAACCCTTAATTGCTATTTCCAAATAAAGCAATGTATGATCCATTTTCTCCCAAGTGGGACAATCAACGTTGAGTACTCAATAAGGGTAGACTACCAGGACTAGTCTTTGAAGGGTTAGGGTAAGTCTCTCAGTAGGTGGCCACCTCTGAGGGGTGAGTCCTTCCCGGATAGGATGCCAGTCCAGTAGGTCATGCCGGTCCGAGCTAGCAAGTTTCAGTCTTGTGGACTGTGTGTTTCCGGAGTGGACAACCGGTAAGTTTTGGTGTAGAGATGGAGGAGTATCTCACCCGGTAGGCCATACGCCTACCTTTTGTCAACTTGCACAAAGTGTGGCATTCTGACCGTTGCTTAGTCATGGGGCCCAACGTGTGGTAACCCATGGCTACCCATTCGAGTGGTTGTATTTATTGTGCATATGTATGGTTTGAAAAGCGAAACACTACTCTTTATTTTCAACACTTATTTAACGCTTGCCAACGCTTTCTCTTATGAAACTTTTATAACTTGCATACATGAATTATATTACCTGAAACATTCAAAGCACACACGGGCTTACTGAGATTTTTATCTCATTACCTTTTATACCATGTTTTCAGGTTGATCCAGCTGTGGAGGTCAATAGCTGACTTGTTGCCTATGTTTTGAAGACTTTATGTTGTTTTCTTTATGGATGTTTTGAGAGAGTGTAGCAAACAATTTATTTTGGATTTGTTTCTGTATTTATCTTTTGGGTTGTAATAAGTTTAATTTTAAAGTATTTATTATATGTGACCTAGTTATAAAGACCCCTTGTCAATTGGATGGGGCGACATCTCCGGCCCTGTTGGGCCTAGGTAGTGGGGTGTTACAATATTCTTAGTTATTACATAAAAAGTAACTCAATTTAACCTCAAATAAATAGAAAAATAGTGATGATTTTAGCCCCTATCACATACCCTCACACTTGAACTTTTGCTTATCCTCATGCAAAACGCTTTAAGTTAAGAAAATTATTAAGAAAACACAAGCTCTTTCTCATTCCAAAAATTTAAAGCATAACAAGGATTATAACATCCAAACTTTAGATAAAACTCTTGCCATTCATCAAACCATTTGAAAACAATTAAAATTTTGAAACATTTGATAAGACATCACAAAACTCTTGAAGTCAAATTAATCAAGTTTATACCTTAATCTAAGAAAATTATTTCACCCTTCAAGTAAAAATATAGATAACATAAATTACACATGTCAAGCTATCTATCAACTCAAGCATTATAAATCCAAAAATTACACAACTCAAGTCATGTTGTAAGGAAAATACTCCAATTTTTTATTTCCATTTTTTCCCTAATGACTTAGGGAATTGATAGCCTTAAGTGCATGAATTTCTCTTCACACACCATATTGGCCCCCTTTTAGTCATCACTTATCATTTTTTTGCAACCTCTTTCCTTTCTTTTGCTCTTGGGAATTCATAACCTCAAGAAAGTAGATTCCTCTTCATTATCTGTATTGGCCCCCATAATCAAGCAAAAACAATACTTTCTCATCTTCAAAGAGGAAACAACAACCAACTCATTTCGCTCAATTTGTCAACTCACAAAAATTGTCCACAATTTTCCACAATCTTTTCACTCAAAGATCTTTTATCTCCTCACATTCCTTATCACAACTCAAAACTAAGTAAAGTTTAAACCCATAGTACAAGAGTTAGCCAACAAACTTTCCTCACATCCATCATATTCTCCATATTCAAACTAGATGAATCAAATAATATTCAAACACCAATGCATAAATAAGATTAATCCAAATTCTCAAGTCTTAAAAAATATCCTAACAAATAAACCACTTTCATAAAAATCCACCAAATGAATGAAAAAATTTCCTAAACTCTCCCCCCACACACAAAAATAATATGGAAAATATTTTCAATACCTAAACTCTCCCCCCACACTTAAATGGGACATTGTCCTCAATGGCACAAAATTAACACAAGAACGCATCGCCAAAGGGACAAAAAAAATGACAAAGGAGGTAGAAAGTTAAGCAATACTTCCAAAGTGCAATAATGCTCCAATAAATATTAAAACTTGGAGAAGAATAGAAAAGCTTGTTCAAGAAGACTTTACTCAAACCTACAAAAGAAAACCCAAATAATAGCACAAAGAAAATAATTGCAAAACAAAAAAAAAAAAAACACAAATTAGGTAAAAGATTAATAAAAATCCTAAGAAAGTAAATAAAGACAAGGACTCACTCCGCCACACTTAAACTGGAAAACATTTTCCTTAGTACTAGGGGAAAAAAGACACCTAACAATAATAAAAAAAAAAAAACAAAATAAGGATACAAACTCTTTCCACTCATCATGCTTCCTCATCAAACCCTTGTAAAAGAAATGAATGCTTATTGAAAAAGGTAGGCATAATGAAAGTAGAAATAAGAGAGGGTTTTGAAAAATGGAGAGTTCATGAAAAATATTAGTTGGAAGGAATGTAATGCATGACCCCCCTTCTGTAGCACATTTTTAGACATACAAATCAAGTTTCCAATACAAAGGTGTAAATTATATCTAAAAAGTGTATAAACAATAGAATCACCACTTATCCCTTCAAAGGATTTGTCACAATGAAAACTCCCCTTTGAACCTAGCAGTGTAGATCTTAAAGATAGGAACAAGAAATCCTTACTTTCCAAGGTATGATCTACAATAACTAAGTTACCTTCCTTTAAATAGGGTGAAGGGTAGAAATTACCACTATCCTCTAAGGACTTCTTAGGATGTAGCTTTGAAAAATCCAACTTTTTGAGACATATTAACCTCCAAGCATCATCATTTTGCGCATTGTCCTCCAAGAATGGAGAAGAACCTAAGAAATCATGTGATATAGAGAGATTATAATTATTAGTACATAAATGATAATCGAATACCTCCCTTTCCACATTGTGCAATTGTCCCTCATAGCCTCTTTTTTTTTTGTTGCCATGTTCAATTGTACGGGCCAGCATGACTCATAAGCCTTCTCAACAATCTTAGCTAATTATGTCCTTTGATCGCACAATCGTTGGGAAGCTTTTTCATGCCACTGAATAGATGAGTTTTTATTGGCGACAAAAGAATTCACTAATACTTCTAATGATGTCTCACTAAAAACATCAATGGGAGCTTCTAACTTTGCTAATCTATCATCAATGTAACTCATTTGATCTTGTGCTAAAAAATAATTGCCCATGATGTTGTCAACCTCACGCTCAAAGAAAAACAAAAATCAAATAAAAAATAAAAATAAATACAAACAAAAATAATAGAAAAATAAAGAAAAGAAAAAAATAAAAGGAAAAAAATAAAGAAAAGAAAAGCACACACATTAGATATATTCACAAACTACCTAAACACAAAAATTAGTAGTATTTACAAGTACAACATGAGCTAAGCTGGTTAATTAAGTCATACAATGTGACAAACAACAAGATATAACACCTATTTACACAAAGAACATATATACATATTCTCATATTTACATATAGACATACAAACGTATAAATATGGTTAAATCAACAAAATTTAAACTTTCATTGTATTGTTCCCCGACAATGGTGCCAAAAATTTGATGCGTAAATTTTGGGTGTATAAAAATCATTAAGTATAAATCCATCCCTTTTTCAAGTTTTAATTAAAATATTAATCTCAAAATATACATACGAGCAAGTATACTTATCGCAAGAATAGTATAGGGAATTAACGAATATCGATCCTCAAAGGAACAAGTACACACTAATCACTTTTCATTCACTATTTAATTGACCTAATAAAGTGATAAAATAATAATAAAAAATAAAAAAATATATACAACTCAAGGATATAAAAATATGCAATTTAGACAATTATCCTAGAACACATGATAATGAATCATTTAGCAACTATCTCAAGTAATCATCATCTTGGTATCATGAAGGAATATAAAGTAAAATTTAATTATTTCCCAAGTCATGAATCTACTTATATAGACTCCACTTCTTTCCCAATCCATGGAATCACTATCTTTTTATTAAAGTAGCAGGTTTCCCAATCAAACCAACATAACCAAAACATGCATTAAACTCAATTCCTCATAAACATGAAATTAGCTAATGATCCTTTGCTCTAGGTGAAATCAACTAATCTTTGATCACTTTAGTCTTTTAATATTAACTTCATTTCCCAAGTCCATTAAGATTTGATAAATACGAAATCAATGCAATGAACTCTTAACATCGTTTCCCAAGTCAAATAGAAGAAAACAATAACCAATGATAACAAATAATCAAATACCAAAGATGATAGAAAATTGATCAAATAACTAAATTAATCCAAAAATCATGAATCCCAAAATAATATCAAATTACAATGAAAACATTGAATACATCATTGTTTAAGAACAAGAAAGCACTCATAGACAAGACTTATTCTTCTCTTTTGAAGACTTTCTTGAACAACCCTCCTTGGATGGTGAATCTCTCTTTCTTTGAATGATTGAAAATTTTATTGTTTGATTCACTACTTTTCTGTTGTGTTTTCATTGTATTTATAAGGTTTTTTGCTACTGAAATTCGTTACTTGAAGAGTCTTGGCCGAGCAGGATTCGAAAAATACCAAAATCTTTGAAAAATTGCCAAATTCGTGTACAGAATTTTCTCCTCTCCAGCGTGGACCTAGCGCCGGGTCTAGTCGACTCACTTAGACCCAGGTATGTTCTGTTTTTCCCCTGGACATTGCTCTATTTTCCCTGTTGTTCCAGATTAGACCTAGCGCCCAGTCCACTTGCTAGACCTGACACTAGGTATGTTCTGGGAATTTTTACTTTTTTCTCGAAATCAACTTAAATCTGCTCAAATTTGTCAAAAACACTTTCTACAAACAAAATGTCAAACAGGAAAGAATATGCCTAGTTATTACATCAAAAGTATGTCAATTTAACCTCAAATAGCTAGGAAAATAGTGATGATTTTAGCCCTTATCTGTATTTCTCTTTTAAATCATCATGAAGATTATAGTGGAGAAAGATCATAACTTTAGCACAAGATTGTGATGATGAAGATTTTTTTTTCTACAATGGTATCTACTAGACCCATTGCAGTTAAATATAATTTAACATCTAGTATCCAGGATAAATAATTTTTTTTCGATAATATTAAGAACAAAAAACTCAAGTTTGGAAAGATTCGCCATATTAGTACAAAATGAAATAGAAAAGTACCTTCCTAGCAAGCCGCTTGATTATAAATTTTAGCAGAGTAACTTTGATAGAGTCTCGTACTGATAACACATTATGAATTTTATTTAAAATATAATCAGGATACATAGTAAAAACTGTAAAGTAAAGAGACTATAGGAAGTAGAGAAATAAGAGACTTACTTAGTTTCAAAATTGATATTCTGTTTGTTTACATAATACCCAAATTTATAGAGATTTAGATGCATCTTAAAGGATAAAAAATGAATCTAATAAATATGATATTATCTTATTCATGAAATTAAGAACTTCAGAAAAATGAACAGTTACATTTATTGTTTGGATAAATGAATAATCACATCTATATTCTAAATAAATGGATAATATTGAAAAATTAACCCCTTCTTATCCTTTTGATTTCATAACAAAAAGTTCTTTTAAGGGGGTTTTTTTAAAATGGAAATTAGATTAATTAGTTTTTTATGTCATTTTTTACATTGCTGTTATTTTGTTTTGCCATATGGGTTTGATATTTGTGTATTATCAATAATGATGACTAGCTTTCCATTAAAATATTTTTTTAAAAGTAAACATAAATCTTATTTTCATTTTTACATTACAAATCAAGTAATTAATTATTTACAATTCAAGTAGTTAATTACAGTGAATTGACTTAATAGCATCGAAACAAAGTTCCTTTGCAATCTTAGTTATTAGGCTATAAGTAAATAAATAAATTTCACGTTTTAACATTGTGAACGACAAATATAAACACAAAATCCAAATATAAAATGTCACTGAGAATGAAAAGGAAGTTTTCAAGATAAAACATATTTAAAAAAAAAATATATCACTTTTACCTTTTTGTTCTTTCTTTCAAAATTTTTCTTTCCTTTTCCCCTTTTATACTTGAGGATAAGGGAAATGTATATAAGTTGTATGGACTTTTATTATTACTAGGTAAGAGGCCCGAGCATGGCTCATGTTAAGTAATTTATTTTTCTGTTATTTTAATTATTTATTTATCATAACATATTACTTTTCTGAGGTTAATATGTTAAAATGAACATGGAGAAAGAAAAGTATTCCTTTAATGCTAATCTTAGAATTGGTAAAATGAGCATGCTTAATTTGATCAATATGATAAACATGTATCTTGGGATTTTTCTATTTGTTTCATGTTCTTTTATGTTCCTTTCTCTTCTTAGTTACTCTTCTATTCTTTGGACCTAATACTATTGTTAAATGTTTTAAACAAAATCTTTGCGATTTTCAAGGCTTGAGCACTACAATACGAACCTACCTCATGAACCACTAATTACATCTGGTGAATTCACCATGATTGTAATTTATTGTTATTTACAATCCTCATCATTTCATTAAAAAGGACAATAGTAAATGGAGAGTTGATAGAATTTAGACGATTTTAAGGCTTGGAACATATGATTTTGAAGTGTATATTGAGTTTTTTATTCCAATGTCTACAACAATGGGAAATGATGCTGAGCCATGGTGCAATTGGTGTACTGAGTCATGCTAGTATGCAACATCCTTTATGTATAATGTATTTGAATGATGCCATGTGAAACAGAGAGTAGAATGGTGTTGGTATGTAACATTCATTTGTTAAACATTACTAATTATTGCTCCAACCATTGTGGCCATGTTTCACACCAATCAATGAACTTTCTAGCCCGAACTCAGAAACTCCTCCTAATTGAATATGATAAAAATGGTTGGGGTCCGCTGCACTAAAAAGCGGAAAGCTTCTTGGAAAGAAATAAGTTCAACATTATCATGATCATAAGATAAGGAATTCAATAGAAGAAGCAAATAAAAACAAATTCATATAAACAATTTTTATGGGAAGTGAGAATGAGATAAAATGCCATGTGCTAACCTAGAGATCTTGTCAACCCCAAACTCAACACCGTGCCATTCTATTAGGAAATAGTTGAGGATTAATTGTCGTGATGGCTATTAATCCTTTTGATATCATTCATATAGAAATTGATAAGAACTATGTTGTGCAACAATGAGGTTGGCCTTTTGTGAGGCTCTCTGACACTTTAAAATTGATAATTCTTTTCATGTCTTCTATAACTTTTTTGTTCAAAGTTTGACTTTACTTGATTAAAATCAAGGGTTTGATTTTACTGTGATCAGTTTTGACCTTTTGGGAAATCTGTTTGAATCAGAACTCCATTTGTTTGCAAAAGATGAGTGAATCAAAACTATAGGTATGGTTTTCTTTTAATTAATTTATTTAGTAATTATCATTTTTTTTATTTGTGTACTCTAAGAAAAGTAAGATGGTACCTTTCAGTTATAGGAAATAGCTAATTTTTTTAGCTAATTGAAGCATCTTAGCTTTTCTTTTCTTTTCTTTTCTTTTCTTTTTTATTTGGCTAGGAATCCGTGTGGAATGATAATTAGTTTCTTCATAAGGCATTTTTGACTTAATCACTCTAATTTTCATTTATTTTGGTAGCATATAAACCATGTAGAGAGGGATTTTAAAAAATTAAATGCTCTAGAGGTTGTAATGATAGCATATGCAAACCACCTGTTTTTATCTTGGTGTCAAATGATCACCAGGGGTTCATAAGTATTAAATTTATATTTTGCTAGATCGTATGTTTTTGTAAATCAAGGGTCTTTTAGGAACTTACAATCTACAAGCATTTTAATAGTTGAAATACAAAATTCTAGAACAATGGAATCCAGATGACAATTCAATGCTGAAAATTAGGACTTCTTTGTTGCTTGAGAACCTTTATGAATAGATTCCTTAGAATAAGAAGTTAGTCCTCCCAAACATCCAGCATATCATGCAAAAGGAACACAATCAATATTCATAAACTTGACTTTCCACTAGTATGTTGAGTAGTAAATGCCTAAAGATATGTTTGAAAATTCTAACTTGGCTATGGTAAAAAAAGAAGGATAAAAAAGGGGGGAAAAAAAAGGTAATAACGTGCTTTTTGCTCATCAATCCTATATGTAATAGTCTTCCCTCTTCAGGGGAGAGATTAAATTTATCTATAGTCTTCTCTCAAAGTTATCTGAGAGATAATGGAATATTATCTTAGTGGACTCTTCCATATACATCCCAGTATAATGGTGTATTCGAAAGAAGGAATCGAACCCTATTAGATATGGTTCAAACCATAACGGCTTTTGCAGAATTACTCCAATTGTTTTGGGAATATACAGTGGAAACTACTGTTTATATTTTAAATAGAGTTCCTATAAACAATTGATACCGCCCCTTATGAGTAATTTTTTGGTAAGAAACCTGCTTATGTTAAAAAGAAATCCATGAAAGAGTTGTCTTTTGAGATTATCATGCATAGTTTTATTGTTGCAAACAAAAATATAGCCACTAACAATCTTATTTCTGGGCAAAGAGTCCGAGAACGCTAAAGTCTTGAACCTCTTGTCGACAACATTCTTGCTTTTGCTAATATTGTTGTTACTATTCTCTTTGTTGGGGCCCTTGTTCTTAGTCTTCTTCCCACTAATTATGCCCATGGCTAACTCCATGGTCATCCATCTCACCGCCTTTACCACCATTTCCATGATGCACTTTGCTATTCACCACAACATTATTAATCCCCTTACTATAGCCAAAATTCATCATAGGATTAGAATAAATCCCTTTATTAAACCCACCATTTAATCCAACCCTAACCCCAACATCGAGCACACTCTTCACATGAGACCCTAAAGATCCATAGCTAGAATTATTTCAAGCCTTCCACCTATCATTGCTAAAACTATTCAAATCAACCTTCAAATTGGATAGAGAATTGCTAGAATTCACCTTTCCACCTACCCTTATATCAAAATTGTGACGGTCTTCAATCTTCTTGGACACAAATCATATGTGAATTCTCTATTATTACCACCCTATTATTACCACCCTCGACCACCCTATCACCTCTTTTGTAAATTATTCTGTCCCCTATCTTTCAACTACTCCACCACCACTATCGATTGGGAAATGTATAATGATAGATTGATTTGGATTAGCTTTTATAGTTTAATTTTTAACTTTCTTTAAAATCCATCTATTTCTTTATTTAATTTTTGAATGATCAATTATTTTGGATTGCATTATAAAAGATTATAGTACCATATTATTAAAGCTAACTCCATTCTTCCTTTACTTATCTTCTTGCAATTGCAGATCTTAGTAAATTTAGGGATTTAGGCTGTTAAAGAAGAAGATGGGGCCGGTCACATGAGGAAGTGGGGGGAAATTATTGTGTGATAAAAATGCCCCTAGTAATTTAATCATATTAGAAGGGTGCAAAATGTTTAACCAGATTCTTTTACAAATGTGGTAGTTAGGACCAAATTAGCAAATAAAAATAGTTTAGAGATTACAAGAGTAGAATAATAGTTTAGGGACAATGATCATAATATATATATATATATATAGTTTAAGGACTATTTCAACAAAATTTCCTTTTTCCAAACGAATAAATTTATCAATTTTTATATAGTGCAGTTAATATTCATTTACCTAAATCATATGATGGCAAGGTAAAGTCAGAAATTAGAATTGAGATAACAAATCATAATATATAAATATATGTATATCACAAATCATATGTGAATTCAGATTCACGTAGTTTTGCCTTTTTAAATTTGTTTTGTGTTGAGGGGATAATAAGGATCAGTTGGGGTGGGGTGTAGAATTTCACCTTCAAACATTACTAGATTTCCTCTAGATAGGTCCCCAAAATTACTGTTAAAAAAAAAAAAAAAAGCAACCTTTCAACTTTCCTAACATGAATGCATTTATTTAAGAGTAAAACACCTTCTCTAAAGAGTAGAACATTATCTCCACTCTGTTTTGGTTAGAGAAGTTTCAATAGTTCATCAAAGATCTTTATAGTTCCTTCTTTTTTCTCTCTCCCTCCTTTCCTCAATGATATTCCATTGATCTTTCCTCTGCCTTTTTTTTTTTTTTTTTTTCACATTTCATACTCTCCTTTTTTTTCTCCCATTCCTATTCTTGACCATTCAGTTATGGATGTTGAAGAAATTTTGACCTCAACTAAAATGAATTGCCTGATCTTAAGGATAGTAAGCACTTTTTTTTGGCTAAGATTCTGACTCACAATAACAATAGCTCAAAAGCTCTTAAAAGCACTCTGCTTCAAGCTTAAAGTTTGTTAAAAAAAAAAAAAAGGTAACTTTCTCCATTATTGAAGAAACATTCTCCAATGCTATTTTGAAAATCAAAGACAAAATTAAAGTATTGGACTAAAGCCCCTAGTCGTTTAGAGAATCTCATATCATCTTCAAGGATTGGTCTCCAAAGCTTAATCTTGAAGCAGTTGATTTTATTATGGCCTGTTTGGTAACTCAATTAAGTACTTAATATTATTTAAGTATTTATTTTATTAAATATGCTTAATAACAAATAATATTAAATATTTAATTAATTAAATGAGTTTGATAACAATTTTTTGTTATCACTTAATTGATTAAGATATACTAAAATTATTTTATAAATTTTAAGTGAATTAAAAGTTACTTAAGTTTAAAGTTTGAATACGTTAAATACTCATCCAATTACTAATATTTTTAAATTTAATCTAAATGTTAATAAACTATAGTATAAAACTAAATTAGAATTAATTCAAACTTTTGATTTAGATTTTAGAATTTGATTTTTAAACTTTAAATTTTAAAATTCAGTACTTATATATTTAAACTTTATTTTTCAAAATTTAATTTTATCAAACAAGCCCTATGTCTAGATTTTGAATTTAGGTGCATGATCTCCTCGTGAAAAGCATAATAGACAAACAACGAAGATTATTGGTGTAAGTCTAGGTAAGATAATGGATATTAAAATTACGTCTTCAGAAAGTGGGATTATGAATAAATCATGTGTTTAACAGTTAAGCTTAACATCAACAATCTATTAAAGACATGATTTTTTCCCCCAAAGATGAAAATGATCTAGATTATGGATTTAGTTCAAGTAGGAATGTATCTAGGAATTTGAGGTTGAGATGACAAGTTATATAAAAGGATATATTGAAAGATAATATTATGATTTTTGAAAACTTTATAGGGGAAAATATAAAATTTTAAAGGACCATTTTAAAAATTTTAAATTTTTCTAAGATAAATTACAAGATTTTAAAATTTTTAGACTGGGCGGGGTTGACACCCACCCCTGCCTCTTCCCTAATTGCGTCTCAAAATTCAAGTATGAGAGATTGTTAATTTTTTGAAGGAATTTGATAGAGACAGAGCGTGCACGGTGGACATAAAAATGGAGGAAATAAATAGAAACAGAGCATGGCAACAGTATGGAGACATGAAAAACATACCTCTTGGAACCTTAAACCTTGAAGATCGTAGAAGAGTTGGTTGAAGCATAGAAACAACTCTCTTCTTCCCCGTGGAGTGAAGCTTCCGGTGCACTGTCTACCTTTCTTCTTCACCTCTGGTGCAATGCTTGGCTTTTCAATTCTCAGAGTATGACCCAGCCAAATCAAACGTTGGTGAACACAGACTTGGGTTGAGAAGAATATCAGTTTTCTTTCATAGCTCTCTATATCCTTTCATAGGCTTGGCATCTTCTATTAAGAAAACAAAAGCTAGTGAAGAAAACCAAAAGCCAGAAAACCAAACAGCCACATGAGAGACCGAGAGCCAAGAGACTCGGGAGAAATTTTTTTCTTTTTATTTTATTTTATTTTTTCACACAGAAAGCCAAGAGTTATCAAACCAAAAATAATTATTTTGAAAAAAATAATATTCTCGGGATTTAATATCCGAATATTAGTAACAAAATAAATTTTGGCTTCACCTTAAACTCTTTTGAACCGTGTCTGGAAAAATCCTATGGTCCAAGCTATTGGGCCAAAATAAATATTTATTATTTTTCTTGGACTTGAAAAGTCCAAAATAATAAACATTAATTATTTTTCTTGGGATGAAATAAATAACCCAATAAATAATTACTGTGCCCAAATGAACCCAAAAATAATTAAACTGTAATTATTTATTTCTTGGGTTTAATTAAATAAATAACCCAATAAATAATTAAGTATTAATTATTTTCCTCTAGTTTAAGTCCCAGTTAATTTTCTAATTATTTAAACTAGACATCGGCCTTGAATAATTAATTAACCAATTAAACTAGATAATAAATTTCTCTCAATTTATTTTATTCCAGTCTAATAATAAATTAGACTTCCTGAATAAAAACCTCTCAACTAAAACCAATTTCTCAACCCAAAAACAATTAGGACTTATGGGCTATTTCGAGGACCAAAAAGACACATCGCCTTGGCTATTAAAATGATCAAAATACCCATAATATATAAATAGATGTATTTTGTATTTTAAATATTTCCTAATATCACCATAAGGAAATATTGACCCCAAGGACAATGCTGCATTCGCAAAGTCTTCGACCTACAGGTAAAATGACTAAAATACCCCTCTACACATCGCCGTACATTTAGAGAGGAAGAAGTGTACTAACACCTCTCTAAATGACATCTACCATCCTTAGGCTTCTAGTCCAATGATCCACGACTTCCTGGAGTGTTTCCGCTTTCCAAGGGAGTTAGCCTAAAGCAAACATCCAAGTCATGTTTCCCAAGGCCTTGGATATTTAGACCATTTAGATAACCACAAGGGGCGATGTAGTGTAGAAACTATCTAGTACAAGTCTGTCTTAACTAACTAGTGACATATATCTAACATGCAAGTATATTTGCCCTACGATAGAATCTCAACTATAGCATATCAAAGTATATGCTTCCAGCTTTGCCAGACTACCAACTCATACTCAAGTTATAGAGTACTAGTCCACACTGTAGCAGTAGTAGTCTAGGTTTCTACCATATAGTACTTTTAAAAACCACTACTACAGGTCATGTTCTACGTATTCGAAATACGCTTATGTCATGAAGTGAGTGGACTACTCACTGGCTAAAGGTAAGCCATTCCCTATTTGGAATACATAACATAATAACCTAAACATGATTAGATTCCCATTCTCATTAATTGGTTAAGAACAAATATTAATATATTTAAATAACACATAATCCATACCTTACTATGAAAGACCACCATTTACATGGATCACTTATTTAAACACAATGGGTCTTTTTCAAATGAAATTATGCACAAATAAAGAAAATAAATTCACAAACGATTTTCGCAAATAAATTATTTTATTAAAATATTCGATATTTTCATCAGAAACCTAGTCTAAGAGGGCATACATTCCAACAATCTCCCACTTGCACTCTAAGACTAGGTAAGTCCGTAGGTGCCTATCCCAATGGTGTCTAAGTGTCTCTTGAAGAACCTCTCAGCCAAAGGCTTGGTGAATGGATCTGTTAGATTGTTCTCAGAGGTAATCTGGACCACCACGACTTCCTATCTCTAGATAAAATCCTGCATCAGGTGGTACTACCTATCAATATGCTTCCCCTTCTTGCGATTTCAAGGTTCCTTTGAGGTACTTGAGAATATGCTTTACAACATTGTCAATGAACCTCCCCAGGGTTCGGCTGACATCTGCTAACTAAATTTACGGCAAAGCAGATATCTAACCTAGTACATAGCATGGCGTACATGAGACTTCCCACGGCCGAAGTGTAGGGAATCCTACTCATCCTGTCTTTTTCTTCTTGAGATTTAGGACAGTCTTTTGAAGAAAGAGACAACCTATATTTGCAAGGGATCAGAGTTCCCTTGTATGAGTCCATGCTATATCTGGCCAGCATCTTATCAATGTATGCGACTTGGGATAATCTCAACATTTTCTACTTCCTATTTCTAAGAAGTCTGATATCGAGAATGTAGCTGGCTTTTCCCAAGTCCTTTATACTAAATTGGTTAGATTCCCAAATCTTTGTAGATGACAATGACCCTACATCATTTCCAATGAGTAGAATGACATCCACATACAAGACAATAAAAACTACATTAAACCCCTCAAGTTTCTTGTACACACATGGTTCATCCTCGTTTTGAATAAAACCATAAGACTTTATAGTCTCATCAAAACGAATGTTCCACACTCTCAATGCTTGCTTAAGTCAATAAATGGACTTCTTAAACTTGCAAATCATATGTTCTTGGCCTTTAGCAATAAAACCTTCCGGTTGGAACATATAGATGTTTTCGCTAAGATGGCCATTCAAAAATGCCATCTTGACATCCATTTGTCATATCTTTTAGTCATAGTGACATGCGATGGCAATGAGGATATGGATGGATTTAAGCATGGCCATAGGGGAAAAAGTTTCATCATAATCGATCCATTCTTTCTAAGTATACCCTTTTACCACAAACCTAGCTTTGAAGGTTTTCACCTTCCTATCTGCTCCTCTCTTTCTTTTGTACACCCACTTACATCCAATGGGTTTTATCCTTTCAGGTGATGCTATAAGATCCCAAACCTGATTGAAGTACATAGACTCAATCTCGGCTTTCATTGCTTCATACCATAGATTTGCATCGGCATAAGCAATTGCCTCCTCGTATATAGTGGGGTCTTATTCCTAACGGTCAGAAACCAGCTCAAAAGCTTCTCCATACCATCTATCCAGAACCCTAGACACTCTCCCACTACGATGAGGCACCAATTGTACAGGCTTTTGAGGTTGTGCCTTTTCTTGTTCCACAATTGGGTCAAAAGAAGTTGCTTCCGAAGATAACTTCTCCTCAAGTTCCAACCTAGTTGAACCTTTTGTGGAAGTACTTTGATCATCCTCTAAGTATCTAGCAGTGGTACTAACCAGTACTTTTTGCTCCTTAGGATGATAAAAGTAACCACCCTTTGTCCTTTTGGATACCCAACAAAATAGCATAATTCTAATCTTGGTTCCAACTTGTCTCTCTTGACCAATACATAAGCTGGGCAACCCCATATCCTGAGATGATTCAGACTTGGCTTACGCCCAGTCCACATCTCATAGGGAGTCTTAGGTACTGACTTGGAAGGCACCAAGTTCAGAATATATACCGCTGCTTCCCGAGCATATCCCCAAAAAGATACTGGAAGAGTAGCATGAGACATCATGCTTCTGACCATTTCCATCAATGTCCTGTTCCTTCTCTCAACTACTCCATTCTGCTGGGGTGTCCCCGACATAGAGAGCTGAGATACTATCCCATGATGTACTATGTAGTCCTTGAATTCACCTAGGAGGTACTCTCCACCACGATCCGATCGGAAGGTCTTGATTAATTTACTTGTTTGACGCTCCACTTCAGCCTTAAACTCCTTGATTTTATAAAAAAAAAAAAGTCAGACTTGCATCTAATCAGGTAAATATAACCAAACCTTGTACAATCATCCGTGAAAGTAATGAAGTACTCAAAACCTCCTCTAGCTGGGGTAGACAATGGACCACACACATCAATGTGAACAAGACTCAGTACTTCCTTGGCTCTATCAGCCTTTGGGATAAAAGACCTTTTCATCTTTCCCATCAGGCAGGATTCATACTTAGGCCAATTTTTCAATCTTAATGTGCTAAAAGGCCCATCATGAATTAGCCTCTGAATCCTGGTTGAGTTGATGTGACCTAACCTCAGATGCCAAAGATATAAGTCATTGACATTGGTCTTTCTCTTCTTAGTTAAAGATTCAGATTGAGCGTTATTTGATTGATGATTTATAGGGTTTAGATAGAATAGATTTCCATACATGTGCCCAATACATAATATTTCTCCATCTCCACTGATAGAAATATCAGAATGGAAAGATACATAATATTCTTGATTTATTAGTTTTGCAACTAAAATCAAATTCTGACGAAAACTAGGTACATATAAAATATCTATTAAAACGACTTTTTTATTACAATAAAAAATAAGATCCAGCTCTCCCACTGCAAGGGCCCAGACTTGTGCTCCATTTCCTACGCGTAATCCATGTTCGCCTTTCTTGAGTCTTCGTATATTTCTAAACCCCTCAAGAAGTTACAGATATGATCAGTGGCTCCTGAATCAATAATTCAAGTGGAAGTTGATCCAACCATTGATATAGACTCTAGATAGAAAACATTACCAGTGGGGTTTTTCTTGTCTTGAAGATCTGGACACTCCTTTTTCTAGTGTCCCTTCTTCCCACATTTGAAGCACTTGCCCTTTGGTTCATCTTTGGGCTGGGTCTTGGGCTGGGCTGCTGCGTATTTCCTTTTGAACTTTCTGGGCTTGGACCCAATTCTTGAGGTAGAAGCCTTAGCAATTTTGGCCTTTGATTATGGCTTCATGGCCTTCTCTACCATCTGGAGTTCCTTCATCAACTCAGTCAAACTCATGTTTAACTTGTTCATATTGTAGTTTAATTTGAATTGAGTAAAGGAACTCGGTAGAGACTCGAGAATCATGTCCACTTGGCTCTTGGGGTCAATGATAGCCCCTAAGATTTCTGCCTCCTCGAAAGCAGTAATCATCTTGAGCATATGTTCCTTGACTGATGCTCCCTCAACTATTTTAGTGTTTATTATAGTTCTAAGAGCCTCCTGCCTTGTGGGTCGGCTCTTATCCGCGAACATAGTGGCCAATGAATGACTAATGTCATACGCAGAAGCCATGTGCTCGTGTTTAGACTGGAGCACATTAGACATGGAGGCTAGCATATAGTAACATGCCATTTCATTAGCCTTCTTCCATACCTTCTCAGCCTCTCGCTTTTCATCGGTGAAACTTTCCCCGATAACAGGGCAGGTTTCGTAAAGGACATACTTATACTCCTCGACTATGAGTATTATGTCCAGGTTCCTTTTCCAGTCCACATAGTTTGGTCCCGTTAACTTATTCTCATGGAGAATAATGGCCAAAGGACTAAAAGAACCTCCCACCATTTCTGAAAAAATGAAAAATAAAAGAAAGGATTTAGTTTGTGAAAATAAATTTGTGTACTGAAATGAATTTAGCTCTTAGGAAAACTGACATAGCTTCTTTGGAAGATTAACAGTACCCTAAGCTAAGTGTATTAACCACCACAAATTAATTTCCCTTCTAGGTAATGATCTAGAGGATAACTCCATCGTGGGATAGCCGTTTCCTCTCATTTTCTATGGACATTCCTCGCACTATAACCTCCAACGTGGACTGGCCGATTATAGTACGTGTTTCAGGTTATTAATCACATCCTTCCATTATATCTAGATTCTTGTGGTATCTCCATCCTATATGGGTTCACTCTTAGGGTGACGCGAGGGGACCCATGATCTCTAATAAGGATCGTGATGGAAGCCATGGGGCCGTTGGAACCTCTTTCCCACTTAGTCTTTTAAAATAAAGTTTTTCCTAAAAAATATCATTTTGAAATTTCCATTAAGTTTTTCCTTAACTTAAAAATAAAATATCCAAGATTATTAAAATCTCTATGTCAAGGATTATATCCTTTGAGAGATTTTTCCATGGACTAATTTTATTTAAGTTAAAACTTAATGATTTCAATAATTTTTCAATTAAAACTTTCTCGAGACTTTGGTTTCAATTTTATTTAGCAAAACAATTTTTCTTGTGCAAAATAAAATAAAATGGCTTTCTATTTTAACTTATAAAAATACCTAAATCCAATACATTTTCTATGTCAAGGATTAAATCCTTTGAGAAAATATCTAAGGATTAATTTTTGTTCAAGTTAAAACAACCATTTAATTTTTTCCAAGAAAAAAGTTTTTCCTTGTATAAATATTCCCAAAGACTTTGATCTTTGAGAAACCGCGCACATAGGTATACAAAATAAATAGAAAACCAGAAAACCTTAAACGTTTTCATGCTTTTCTATTTTTAAACTTAAGTGCGCAAATAATAGAATTAAACACATTAATTAATTAATGATCTTGTTTAATCCTAAAATCCTTTACTAATATTTTTCAGCAAATATATTCCAAGAATATAAACTATTGGAAAAATATTAACTTCGTCTGGTATGGGACCCAAATTAAAAAAAAAATTACAAAATTTGGCTGGCGATCCACGTGCACTTGCCGCACCGGATCCGCACCCTTTTGCTCTGCAGTCCACCGCAGCCTCGGTGCACCACCGCACTGGATCTCCATCTGCTGGACCGCCCAAACCCGCGAACCGCCCTGCTGACCCGCGCTCGTGCCTCGCGCGTGCGCTGCTGGATCCGCGCTTCGACCTTAAGACCCGTGAACTGGCCCGGATTCTCTTTATGCTCGACTCGTGCAAGACCTGCATATTTATTTGAATGGCCGCTCCGACCCAGTTGCATGACCCACGAAATTTGAAGTTGCAATTGCAATTTTGCAATTGCAAAATCGGCTCCAATTTCACAACAAATGGCTTAGCTTTTGCGTGCGCGGAAGCAGCTCAAGACACAAAAACATCGGCACGGCTTAGGCGGCGGCTAATGAATAGTAACTTCATCTTCTCCGCGAAATTTGTCTACAAACTGTCTATGTTTTTTTCTTCCAATCACTTCCTTTGACTTCTTTGGACATTTTTCATTTCAAAAACTCATCCAAACCAAAATAACAACCGCCTATACCATTTAAATTGGGTTTACACGATCAAAATCACAAAACCAAATTTTATAGAGAATTCCTATGCTTCCACTGTGAAGCTCACAATCAGTCTATCCCATACCAAAATAGCGAAAGATCACATGTTTAAGCTCCAAACAATGTTCTTCTCCATTTTTATTAACTAACATGATCCATAAGTCAATCCAAATCAATGCTTTGATACCACTTGAAGGAATTTGACAGAGACAGAGCATGCATGGTGGACATAAAAATGGAGGAAATAAATAGAAACAGAGCATGGCAGCAGCATGGAGGCATGAAAAACATACCTCTTGGAGCCTTAAACCTTGAAGATCGTAGAAGAGTTGGTTGAAGCATAGAAACAGCTCTCTTCTTTCCCGTGGAGTGAAGCTTCCGGTGCACTGTCTACCTTTCTTCTTCACCTTTGGTGCAATGCTTGGCTTTTCAATTCTCAGAATATGACCCAGCCAAATCAAATGTTGGTGAACACAGACTTGGGTTGAGAAGAATATCGGGTTTCTTTCATAGCTCTCTATATCCTTTCATAGGCTTGGCATCTTCTGTTAAGAAAACAAAAGCCAGTGAAGAAAACCAAAAGCCAGAAAACCAAACAGCCACACGAGAGACCGAGAGCCAAGAGACTCGGGAGAAATTTTTTTTCTTTTTCTTTTATTTTATTTTTTCACACAGAAAGCCAAGAGTCATGAAACCAAAAATAATTATTTTGATAAAAATAATATTCCCGGAATTTAATAGCCGAATATTATTAACAAAATAAATTTTGACTTCACCTTAAACTCTTCTGAACTGTGTCCAGAAAAATCATATGGTCCAAGCTATTAGGCCAAAATAATATTTATTATTTTTCTTGGACCCAAAAAGCCCAAAATAATAAACATTAATTATTTTTCTTGGGATTAAATAAATAACCCAATAAATAATTACGTTGCCCAAATGAACCCAAAAATAATTAAACTATAATTATTTATTTCTTGGATTTAATTAAATAAATAACCTAATAAATAATTAAGTATTAATTATTTTCCTCTAGTTTAAGTCCTGGTTAATTTTCTAATTATTCAAACTGGACCTCGGCCTTGAATAATTAATTAACCAATTAAACTAGACAATAAATTTCTCTCAATTTATTTTATTCCAGTCTAATAATAAATTAGACGTCCTGAATAAAAACCTCTCAATCCAAAAATAATTAGGACTTATGGGCTATTTCGAGGATAAAAAAGACACATCGCCTTGGCTACTAAAATGACCAAAATACCCCTACTATATAAATAGATGTATTTTGTATTTTAAATATTTCCTAATATCACTATAAGAAAATATTGACCCTAAGGACAATGCTGCATTCGCAAAGTCTTCGACCTACAGGTAAAATGACTGAAATACCCCTCTACACATCGCCGTACATTTAGAGAGGAAGAAGTATAGTAACATCTCTCTAAATGACATCTACCATCCTTAGGCTTCTAATCCAATGATCCATGACTTTCTGGAGTGTTTCCGCTTTCCAAGAGAGCTAGCCTAAAGCAAACATCCAAGTCATGTTTCCCAGGGCCCTGGATATTTAGACCATTCAGACAACCACAAGGGGCGATGTAGTGTAGAAACTATCTTATATAAGTCTGTCTTAACTAACTAGTTACACATACCCAATATAGAAGTATATTGGCCCTACGATAGAACCTCAACTATGGCATATCAAAGTATATGGTTCCAGCTTCACCAGACTACCAACTCATACTCAAGTCATAGAGTATTAGTCCACGCTGTATTGGTAGTAGTCTAGGTTTCTACCATATAGTACTTTTAGAAACCACTACTATAAGTCCTGTTCTTCGTATTCAACATACGTTTATGCCATGAAGTAAGTGAACTACTCATTGGCTAAAGTAAACCATTCCCCATTTGGAATGCATAACATAATAACCTAAACATGATGAGGTTCCCATTCTCATCAATTGGTTAAGAACAAATGTTTATGTGTTTAAATAACCCATGATCCATATATTACTGTGAAAGACCTCCATTCGCATGGATCACTTATTTAAATACAATGGGTCTTTTCCAAACGAAATTATGCACAAATAAAGAAAATAAATTACAAACGATTTCCGCAAATAAATTTTTTTACTAAAATATTCGATATTTTTACCAGAAACATAGTCTAAGAAGGCATACATTCCAACATTTTTTGGTATAATGTAGGAGATTAGGATATGTTAATGTGTGTTGTGGTTTCCTTAAACCTACAGGCCTATGCAATAACTCAGTTAATTATTTAGAATTAATAAATAATTAATAAAGTATGTCTGATAATGAATAATATTAAGTACTTAATCATTTTAATACACTAGATTGATTAAGATGTACAAAAATTATATTATAAATTTTAAGTGAAATTAAAATTATTTAAATATGAAATTAGAATGATTATATAATTATTTTTTTCTATTTAATCTAAATAGTAATAAAATATAGTATAAAATAAATTATGGTTAATTCTATCTTCAGATTTATTATTCAAAATTTAATCCTCATTTTTTTAAAATTTAAAATTCAACACTTAAATATTCAAATTTCAACTTTATCATATGACCTCAAAATATGGCCTAAAGGATCTATCTTTAGTATATAGTTTAGCCCATGATTCATCAAATTTGCCAGTTTTAAATCCTTATAATCGATTCTAAAAAGAAGACTGGAGAATACCAAATCCAAAACTAAAGCTCTTATTAAGACAAAATTTCTATTTAAGACTCACAGTAATAAAAAGTTGCTTCAATAGATCAAAATACAGAATTGAAATCCCTAGGTGATTAAGAGAATTTTTTGCAACCAAGCTCCTCTAAAGAAATTACACGTAAAGTTCCCTTAATGGTATATGGTGGTACCGTTTTAGATAGAAAGCCTCGACAGGCTATAACAAATTTCAATTTTCAAAACCAAAACTATGAAGTGCCAAACTTGATGACTCACTTAGCCTCATCCTACAAGCTTATTAAGAAAACACGTGGTAGCCTACCCTCCCCTTAACATGTTAATCTATTTGTCTGATTAACCTTTGCACCTTAATATATTCCTCCCATAAAGAACCTGAAATAACAAATAAACCCAAACGCCTTCTTAACAAAGACTCGATGGCTTTGAAAAGATAAAAGCTTTTTAAATGAGAATCCTTTATTAAATATAAGTTCACTTTGCCATTGGAATAATTTTTCTCTAAGCTTCAAATTTTCCATTGTTATGAATCTCAAAAGAAATAAGATCTTGTTACTAATTTTGTTATAAAAAAGAATCCGATGACCACAAGACCACGGGTGGTCATCTATATGAATCTGGGAGAATCGAGGGATGGAGGCAAGATAGGTTGGATAGAGGTAATGAATAGAGGAGGTTAGGAGAGATGTGTCTTTGTTAGATTTGGATAAAAATACGACAGTAGATAAAAAGATGTGGAAGGAGAGGATTCATATAGATGACCACACATGGTCTTGTATTGGTTCATGTATCCGATCCCAAGTTATTTAGGATTAAGGCTTAGTTTGTTGTTGTTTGTTGTCATAAAGAGAATTTGATGTTGGAAAAAAAAAAGCAAATAATCCATATCAAAAAGGCCGCAAGGAAATTCATTCTGGCATTACTTAAAAGGAATGTGGAATTGGAGTTTGTAGTCATATTGAGAAAGTTGAGGCTCATTATAATGCTGATGAAAATTCACTAACTTTCGTTATGCCGAGGAGGTAAGCCTAATCATGCCGCCACTATGATTCCTTTATCCTAGAACTGTTGAGGCATCTCAAGACTTGCGGCAGTGAGGGCATTGAGGGGATTTTTGGCTTTTCATAAATCTTCTACTCCATTTATTTTTAAATATAAGTCATATTCCCCTGCCTTTAGCCCCCATTGCATGAACATTAGAGCTACTATAGCTTATATAGAAAGGACTAAAGAGAAGAAAGAGTGACTTAGCTCGTTATGCACATTAGACTCAAGTTTAAAGAATACCTGAAGTTCTAGTTTCTATTTGGCTTAAAAAATTTCATATTCTTCCTAATAGAGGTAGAGTGAGGCCTAACTTTGTATTAGAAACATAACATCGACTTTTTATTATCATAGCAAATGATTTTATCATCAATTGCCTGATATTGTATCATCAACCTCTCAACTGTGGCAATTAATGAGGGTTTATTGACCACTAAATTCTACAAATAAAAGCACATTTTAGGATGTATGAATCCAAGTTAGCACATCTTTTGACGGACCACGCTAGATATTATGGGTTTCAATTACATTATCAACCAAGAAGAAACGAGAGGAGCTAAACTTCTTGGGAATTCTAGTAGATAAGGCTTTAAAAAAGTGGTAAATGAGGCAGTTCTTAGAGTTATAGGAATTGCTTATATTATCAGGGTTTGTCTATTTAATCAAGTAAATGAATGTCTTTTTCCAAATTTCTAGTTCATATATGCACTTTTGTTCATTTTTAGAATAGCCTTCTTCTCGAATTGATTTTTTCTATTAGTCATCTCATCTAAAGTTCATAGAGTTGACCTAGCCAAGAACTTTCTATTTAGTTGATCTGGCCTTGTTGAAGTGCTCACAACAAACACTATTTATCATCAAGAATGGGATCACATTAAAGTGAGATCATTCCTTAGTTTATACAATTGTGCTCAGGAAGGATTGTCCTTAATATGAACTTGCAAAGAGAAGATATAGAAGGTCAACAATATGATGTTGGCTAAAACTCCATTTCTGTTATAGCTACTGCACCTCTTGCTTTTCTGACAGCTAGCTGATAGAAATTTGATGAGAGTATGGGTAAGTTAATGCAAAATCTTATATAGCAGTTACAATAGTCTTTAGACTAATATTACAAAATGAATTACAAACCTTAACAGCACCAATAAGAAATATGCCGATAGCCACACCACCCCTAGTTGAACCTTGAGTAGGTTCGCAAAATTATAATATTGTGGGGTCACTATTGCCCAATGGGAGTAAAGGTTCACCCTCAAATACCTTAGTTCCCAGGCCTTATTTGCTTGCCATACCCAGAAATATACCTTATGTCAAGTAGGGTAGTTTGGGACCTGTAATTAACTCTATTTTCCTAATAGAGTAATCAATCGAGTTATTTGTGGATAGACAAACTCTAACTAAGAGTGTTCCTATGGTTAGTTACACTGGGGAGGAAGGGACAATTCGAGTATGCTTTTAAAGGGCTTTTGTTCTCTTACCTTGGAGGGCAAGCACTAAAATTTACTACAAGATAGCAATTTTAGTTTTCCTGGAGGCCAAGTCTTGGGAGGCTATGTACAGTTTAGTTTTTAGAGTAGGTCCTGAATAAAAATATATCTAGAAACATCGTAGGACATATCCCAGGTTTGAATTTACTCTAGTAGGTGGGAAACCTGCGAGTACTAGCCAAGAATAGTGGCTTTTATTTCCTCCAAATATGCAAGTAGCCAATCTACGTCTTAAGTAGATAAGGCCTCAATAGGTTAGGGAACTCAGCTGCCAGCCGTTCAACGTGGCATTGCATATCTATAGATAACCAATTAAAAGGTGGACTCCCAGGCCATTGCTGATGTATTAAGGTAGAAATTTGGATTAAATATTATTGGGACCGACATTCCAACATATCAGAAACCCTATTCGGAGCCAACTGTAGCGTTACCCATAGGCTTCAAAGTACCTAATTTCACAACTTTCTCTGGTGAAGATGAGAAGATAACCATGGAGCATGTCGAAAAGTTCACAGCCCAATATGGTGCGGTAGCTTCTAATGAATATTTCAAGCTTTAGTTACAGCTTTCAGTTTGTATACAAGCTTGCTATCGAACTCAGAACATGCCTAACCTAAAATGGAACATTTGTTCCATGAGAGATTTTATTAACCAATCCCAAAAATGTCGATCACTAATTTACCAACCATAGAACACAAATCAAGAGAAATCGTTACTGAGTTCTTGGAATAGTTAAAGAGACTTAAAGTCAAATATTCAACTAGGTTGGTTGAATCTAAGTATGTGAGAATTGTAGTTGGTAGGATGCATTCTCAGTTAAAAGAAGCCCTGATCCTACAGGATTTCTCAGACTTGTTATGACTAGCTTCTCATGCTGCACGTCTTGAGGAATTCATTAAGTAGAAAAAAAGAAATAAGGAGCAAGATTCGGCAAAAGACATGATTTCAGTGGTTGATGACTTTATCTAATCTTAAAGAGAAAAAAGCTAAAGAAATTCTTGTTACAAAGTTAGTCACTAGGAAAACTTATGTACATTTCACCTTGAAACCTTCTTAAAGTAAAGAATTCATCAACTTTGGCAACATGGAGAGTCATGGTGCAAAGGATAGTTACTTGTTCGACATCACTAAGACTGACTAGATTTTCGGCCACTTATTGAAGGATAAGTAAATGAAGCTATCATATGGTCAACAAATACCTTCAGTAGAAGAAAGGAAAAAAGTATTGTAAGTGGCATAATACTTATATCAGTAACAATTACCTTATCTTTAAGGTAGCCATACAGAAGACCATCTAGGAAGGGAGGCTCAAGTTTGCCGATAATCCTGTTTTTGAGTCTATGGTTGATTCAAATCCCTTTCTTAGTGTGGTTGTTAACATGGTGATCTGCCAAGGAAGTCATAAGTTAGGCCCTATGTAATACCTTACATTTTTAAATTTCAGATAGCTACTACTTTTGAAACAACAGGAATTTATATCAGTAGTCAGAATTAGAAATGATCAGTATAATGAGATGAACATCTTGATGCAATAAAAATATCTAGGGGCATTATTGGAATTTTAGAATTTATAAGGATTTAGAAGGAATTTTGGATTTGTTCTACCCATACTCTAAATATTCAGATTGTGACTATTTTTAGTAGAGTGAGAGTTTGAGGGTACGCTCAAAACAAAAATTGAACAGTGTGATGAGACATACATTTTGATATAACCCGACCTATCAGGGGCATTATCGTCATTTTGACCGCCATCGGGTTTTGACAGTAAATTGGGAAGAATTTAGAATTTTGATTCTCATTATTGAGTTCAGTAAAATTTATAAATTCCATTGGTTGAAAAAAATATTTTCCCAATACTCCGAGATTATAGTTATTTTCTGAGGAAATTCTAAAATGCGGTCGAAATTGAGACAACCGACCGAATATGATTGGTGGATGAAAACAAGTATCAAAATACTATTGGAGGAGTAAAATATTTATAGGATTATTAAATTAAAAAATCTTATTGAATAAGCTTAAGAATTATCTATTTAAATTAAATCCACCAATAGAAATTTAGCTTTAAATGGATAGCCCAGAATGTAATTAATGTTGGTTGACTTTGAGCAGTAGAATAGTGGCAGAAGGGCTGTAAAACAGCTAGAAATTCGTCCAAGAAAAGACCAAAGGAAGGAGAGAAAGAAAAGAAAGGAAAAGGAAATAAAAGTTAGGAAAAAAATAGAGAAAAGGGGGATAAGAGAGAGAAGAAGAGTTTTTGGAGAGAAAAAGGGAAACTTGAAGCATTTTTTTAGCCAAATCAAGTAACAAACAAGGTAAACATTCAAGCTTCAAGAAATAAAGTTGTAGATTAAATCATGAGGATTACTTTGATATAAATTTTGTTAGTAAATTCACGTGATTTATGAATTTTTTTCAAAAATTTAAGTTTTTTTTTTTTTTTTGTGAGTTTATGTGTGTTGTGTGTGTGTTGGTTGTGTTGGATTGTGCCATAGAAGCAATCATTTAGACAATGTATTTTGCACATTAAATCAATAAATTGCATTCTTTATCTTTAAGTTTCTTTATTCCATATGTTCATATATATAAAAATTGTTAGATAAAGTCCCAAGTACAACACCGTGTTAAGGAAATCATGATAGAGATTGTGATATAAGGTTCTTACTACACTAGAATGTGTTTATTCTTAAATTATCCATATTCATAGTATTAATAAGATATGACATTATCAATACGTTAAGATTAGCACGTATTGTACTTCTTGATTTAACCAAGTGGTGGTTCTCACATCCGTGAGATTGTGATATTCAAAGTTAACAGATGGATGTTTGTTACTTGAACAAGTACATTGGATGACCTAAGATAATTGTTTAGTGCCAGTGATAGAATCTTATTATAACAAATGTGTAGATATCCTTGACTTGAGAACTCCAAGTTTTGTTTGCTAAATATTGTACTTTGATTCCAATCTCTGGAGTCTTTATAAGACCACCTATGGGATGGACATTAGGTACAACATGAAGTAAATAAAAGTAGTTGAAAAGGTCAATAAAGGATTTACCACTCCTAATAGTATGAGTGAATATCTCATGGCCACTTGTAGGATTCATTACTTATGAAGTCCTTGGCCAAGGCGACTATGTGTTGGAATTAGTTTTAATTGATACACATGATAAGTAATGGATTTCGAGAACAAGTACTAAAATATTTGGGTCAGGATTAATTAATATTCTGGATGGAGTTGACACTAATTTCATACTCTAAATCGACTGAGATATTATATGGTGAAGGAGTTTGTTGCATTGACGTTTCACTATTGAAAGGTTTATGTCAAGCCACTTGACTTTATGGATTTTTTGGGTGGTCATGATGTAGTGCTAGATACCGCTCATGATATGTGAAATATGGAGTTATTAATTAGAGAATTAATAAATTTAATCCTAATTAGAATTAAGAGATTAATTTTAATTATTAAAAAGATAATTAATTATATTATGATAAAATTAATTCATATTTGCTACCAAATAACTAGAATACCTAATAGGTCGCACACAATAGAGAAATTGGTACTCAAAATATTATTTGATAATATTATAGGGTTAATTTGTTAGAACAAAAAATTATTATGGGTTAATTATAAAGTGTTATAATTATTTAGGGTTGAATTGCGATTATATAATTCCTATAAGTGAATTATAAACTTTTTATAATTCATAGGGCCTAATTGCAATTGTTAAAATTTCCAAGCCATAATTGAAAAAGAGGAACAACAATATTTGTTTCCTAAAAGGAATTAAGAAATCTGTGCGTAAATCCTTTTTGTTTTCTTGTGTCGGCGGTTTTTGAAGAAAAAGGAAATTAGTTTCCTATTTACATAGAGAGAATTTATTCTTTGTGTAAGGAAAAAAGAAATTGCTATTAGGATTCGTGGACTCCTAAATGTGAAAAACATCCATGAATCCCTTCCGAGGACCCAAGTAAATGATTAAGAAGATTTAAGGTTTATAGAATTACAACTATTCGGCATAATTGAGATCCTTTGATTCTAATTGTGCTGTCGTACGTGCAACCCGAACGATCATCAGACGCTGCAGTGTGCGAACGTCCTCTATCGGATACATACGGCAAACTGACTCGTTACCCCGAGAGTGCTAGCACCTAGGGTTTGAGAGGTTTTTTTCTGGTGAATGGAGGCGCGAATATTCTCAACAGAACCGGGGCTCTTTAGAAGACAGCTAAGGTTTTCTTAAAAACCCTTGAATCTCTTAGAGTCCAACTCTGATAATATCTTATCATATTTTAATTTAAATTCAAATTAAATTAAAACTGATATGATAAGATTATGCTATTATCTCGGTAATTTAACTAATTAATTTACCAAGTCAGATTCTTATAATTTGGACATTATCCAAATACATCGAATGTGGATAAATTTCCAAATTCATTGTATCTGGTAAATTTTCTAAATTCGATTAATTTAGACATATTTCCAGATTCATCGAATCTGGTTACCAGAAAAATAACCTAACAAGTTTGCTTATTATGTGACCCTATAGGTTCATTTAACACTGGCAGCGTACTTAAATCACATTTAAATGGCCCACAAGTTATAAGCGGTTTCTAGCAAAACATTATAACTATCCAGGTTAAATGAAGATCAGTTATCTTTTTTAACCAAACCATAATTTTATATTTAGTTCTTTTGTCACAGGATATTTAGATTAAGCATAAGGCACGGAGCATGTCATCTTTATTAAGCTTAATCAATTATTTCTTGATTTCATAATAGACTGTTCAAACAAATGATATCAATATCTTAGATTGATAAATTTGAGCACGACCATGCATTTTAATAGTCTAACTTATCAAGGGGCCCATGAACATCTCTCTCATAATTGAGAGAGATAAATTCCTTCACTATCAATAATATTGCTCTCCTTGATTTATTCTATATCTAACAGTAGTCTAATTTATTATCTGGTTAAAGACAACGTTAGATAATGTCAAAATATAGAATTTATCAAGTAGGAAACTATGATGAATTTAGGTCGAAAGACTTTTAATATCATTATGGCTAGAAAGTACTTATGATATATTCCATGAAGTACTCTTATAGTGGGTCATGTCCAATACAATGTTCTCTAACATTTATTTATGTTTTGACTTGATATCACAAATATCCATGACCAGTAAAATATAGCCATCAAGTCACAAACATACTAATCTTAATTTATTATTGTTCCAATAATAATAATAATCGATCAGAGACAGTTTTAGAATAGTCATTGTATTCATTGTTGGGTTTTACTATCAATTCATGTACTCGATGACCACAAAATAAAATGCACTACTCATGGAAAGGAAAACATCATATTATTATATAAAATATAATGACAATAGTATAAGTACAAATTGACTTTAAGGCATATCCCTAACAATTGCCTCCGTAAGGAACCTAAAAAGGTGAACGTGCAGAGAGAGTTTTTATTTTTGCCTTCATTTTCTTTTCGAAAGAAAAAGAAAACAATTTCTTCCCAATTAAATTAATCATAAAGCTACCAAGCATTATTCTACTAGCATAGATTTTGGTAGTTTTGAGTATGTTCTTCGTGTGGATTAATATTAGAGAAATTTATATACTTGGAATTTAGTGGCTTGATTGGATTGACGTTTGACGGGGATTCGAGCGGAAGAAAAAAAATAATATAGAAGCTACATTTTTGAGGTAATTAATTTTTCTTCCTTTCTCACGATCCTTTTTAATTACATATGAGTGATTCTTTGCGTGGATTTCGTTTTATTTTTCCATTGCTTGTAAACTGGTTTGCATGATCAAAATCCAACAGTGGTATTAGAGCCATCTCATATGTGATGTATAGATTTAAATATTATTTTGAAATTATTTCAAAATAAATTCGAGGTTATGAAATTGTTTCATAAATATTTTAAAATTTGAAATAGTTTCAAGATTATATTCGGGTCCATTAAAATTGTTTCATATAAAATTTTAATTTTGGAAAAAAATTTATTTTAGTGGGTTATATATATATATATATATATATACATGTATTAATTACTGAAATTGGTTTCATAAATTATAGAAATTGTTTCCTTTAATTCATAGAAATTATTTATGTGGAAAAGAAAAAAAAGAAGTTTTGTTACTTTAAATTAACTAAGGAAACTGAAGTCGAAAAGGAGAAAAATTTTCGTTAATTCTCTAACGGAAATTCATTAAGAAAACAGTACTTTTGATGGTTTTTTGGTTTCATCCTTCCCTAGATGATTAACAACCTTGGGAGGCTTGTGCTATTTTATACTTAAAAAAAAAAATTTGTCGTTTTCCATATTTAATTGCAAGAGTTGACCAAATCTTGAATTGATTGCAATTCAACATTTTTTCCAATTGATTGAATTGGAAATTGTCTTTAATTGAAAGCCGAATTAAATTTTTTATTGTGCTCGTATTCACTGATTAGATTATGCCTAATTATACACACACACACACACACACACATAATGTATATATGTATATGTATCTACATATATATGTACATATATATACATATATACATTGTATATATGTTTGTATATGTATATACATATAATATACATATACTATATACATATATACATATATATATACATACATATATGTATATATATACTATATACATATATACATATATATGTATGTATATATATACATACATACATATACAATGAGACTATTAATTAAATAATTAAAATCCATGAAATAATATTAAATCTAAAGCCCTCCATTAATCTAGCAAGAACGAAAGTTCTTTTTCGAGAATAGGTTGTTGGGCATACCCAAGCTTACTCGACATTGAGCATGTTTAAACTATGGAATATGATTCCTGATTAATAGGTTGGATTTAACTAATATCTTTATCCCTGTTGGGTATACCTAAGTATAAAGAATATTAGAGACTAAGTTGGGGTAGCACTAAGTGTTTTAAGAATAAAAGATGTTAATCACCTAACGATCTGGTAGTTACATTTGATGAAATTGGTATTGGATACCTACTATTAAACTTAAGAGTGGTCTGTTGGGTATACCCAAGGTCATTCTTAAAGAATTTGAATACTGGACCACTAGGAAAGCTTCCAACGGGTTTTCCTGAGTTAATAGTGAGAGCTATTGATTTGAAAAAAAATAGTGGGTTGAATATGTGTTTAATTAAAGACTTAATTAAATGTATTTCATGTGCATATCTTTCATCTAGATCATTTGCATCATAACAATAAATTTGAACTTACATAGCATTTTGGCACAAACAAGCTTATCGAATCAAACTTCTTGGACTGGTATAGAAATTTGAAAATCATTCTTGAATCGAAAAAGTTACTCTATGTGTTAGATGCTCCAATTCCACCACCACCAATTGATGATGCTCTTGCTGAAGAGCATGAAGTCTATAAGAAGCATAAAGAGGATAGTGACATAGCATCTTGTATCATGATGGCGTTAATGACCACTAAGCTTAAAAAATAGCATGAGCTTATGGATGCTCATACTATTATCTTCTATCTAAGAGATCTTTTTGATAAGTAAGCAAGAACGGAGAGATATGAGATATCTAAGTAGTTATTCCGTTGTAAATTGGTAGAAGGCACTTCAGTAGCCACTCATGAACTTAAGATGCTAGGGTTAATTGAGAAGATTGGATCACTTAGGTTTACTATGGATCACGAATTAAGTATAGACTTAATTCTTTAATCTTTGCCAGTTAGTTTTTTACAATTTGGGATGAATTACCAGATAAATAAGATTGAGACCATAATACCTGAGTTGATCAACCTTCTTAAGATTATGGAGTCTTCTATGAAGAAAGAACATAATGCAGTCTTATTGGTTGATTCTTCTTCTAAAAGGAAAAATGTTTCTAAAAAGAAGAAGAAGAATCCAATTAAACCTAAAGGTGGTGTAAAGAAGAAGGAGATAGATACCAAAGGACCATGTCACTATTGTGGCAAAATGGGCCATTGGAGGCACAACTGCAAAAGTTACTTGGAGGTTGTTAAAGAGAAGAAGCAGAAGGAGAAGCTTGCAAGTACTTCTACTTCCATTCCTGGTATGTTTATGATTTAGATCAATACTGTTTTTAATAATGAGATATAAGTGTTGGATATTGGATATGAATCTTATTTGTGCAATAATTTGTAGGGACTAAAGAGTAGTAGGAAGTTGGAGAAAGGTGATGTGGACCTTTGTATAGCAAATGGAGTAAAGGTTACTGCACTTGCCGTGGGGACTTATCATCTACACCTGCCTTCCGAATTAATTTTAGAATTACAAAACTATTTTTATGTACCAGTTTTACTTAAAAAAATTATCTCAGTTACTTGTTTAGACTTGCTTGGATTTCATTTAAATTTTAAGAATAAACGTTTTTATTTTTCATTAAATGATTTTGACTATGGTACTGCAACCTTGATGAATGGTTTATATGTTTTAGAAATGAAAAATCAAGTTCTCAATATAAACAATAAAAGGCTAAGAAAAGATAACACAAACCCATATTGCTTATGGCATTGTCGTTTAGGCCATGTAAATGAGAATCACATTTCTAAGCTACATAAGTGTGGTGATTTAGGCTCATTTGATTTTGAATCATATGAGACTTGTGAGTCTTACTTATTAAGAAAAATGACTAAAACCTTTTTTTCTAAGACAGGGGAAAGGGCTAAGCAATTATTGGAACTAATACATACTGCTGTATGTGGACTAATGACATTACAAACAAGAGGGAGTTATCAATACTTCATTACTTTTATCGATGATTATTCTCGATTTAGGTATTTGTATTTAATGAAATATAAATCTTAAGCCTTTGACAAGTTTAAAGAATTCAAAAATAAAGTAGAAAAATAACTTAGTAAGATTATTAAAACTCTAAGATCCGATTGAGGAGAAGAATACTTAAGTCAAGAGTTTCTAAGTTATTTTAGAGATAATAGGATATTATCTCATTGGACTCCACCACATACACCTCAACATAATGGTGTATCTAAGAGAATGAATCAAACTTTATTAGATATGGTTCGATCCATATGGCTTTTACTGATCTACCAAAATTGTTTTGGGCATTTGCATTGGAAACCGTTGTTTTCATACTAAATAGAATACCATCAAAGACTGTTGACACTGCCCCATTTGAGTTATTTTGTGGTAAAAGACCAAAGCTAACTTACATGAGAATTTGGAGATGTCCTGCTTATATGAAGAGGACAAAGTCAGATAAATTAGAAAATAAATCTGACAAGTGTTTATTTGTTAGATATCCAAAAGAATCTCATGTATATTATTTCCATCTCCCTATTGAAAACAAAGTGTTTGTTTCAAGGCATGCTGTTTTCCTAGAGAAAGAATTCGTGCTTAAGGGAGATAGTGGGAGCAAGATTGAACTTAGTGATATTCACGAAGCCCAAACAAACAATGATCAACTAGTTGATCCCGAATCCTTTGATCAAATAGATGAACCTTCTACTACACAAGAGCCTCGTAGGTCAAGTAGGATATAAGTAGCACATGAGAGATATGGATTTCTCATTACTGACCATAATGACGTATCGCTCATAGAAAAAGACGAGCTTACCACTTACGAAGAAGTTCAAAATAGTTTAGAATTTGACAAATAGCTTGAAGCCATGAAGTTAGAAATAGATCCCATGTATGACAACCAAGTTTGAACTTTGGTTGATCCACCTGAAGAGATAAAACCCATAGGTTGCAAATGAGTTTTCAAGAAGAAAACTGACATGGTTGGTAAAGTGATTACCTATAATGTGTGATTGGTTGCAAAAGGTTACCGTCAGAAATAAGTTATTGACTATGATGAAACTTTTTCACCAGTAGTAATGCTGAAGTCCATTAAGATACTCCTAGCACTTACCGCTCATTATAATTATGAGATTTGGCAAATGAATGTAAAAATAGCTTTTCATAATGGAAATCTGATTGAGGAAGTGTACATAACACAACCTATGAGTTTCATATCCAATGATCACACTAAAGTGTGCAAGTTGTAAATGTCAATTTATGGACTAAAGTAAGCTTCTAGGAGTTGGAACCTCTATTTTGATGTGACAATTAAAGAATTCGATTTCAAACCAAACATGGATGAACCTTGTATATACAAGAAGGTTAGTGGGAGTGTACTTATTTTCCTATTACTATATGCAGATGACATATTACTAATAGGAAATGATGTCCCTATTCTACAATCAGGCAAGATTTAGTTATCCAAGAAGTTCTCCATGAAAGACCTTGGAGTTGCAACCTACATTTTGGGAATAAAGATCTATAGAGATAGATCAAATGAGCTTCTTGGTTTTTCACAATCTGCATACATAGACAAAGTACTAAAGAGGTTTAGCATGGATCAATCTAAGAAGGTATTCTTAGCCATATCCTATGGGGTAAAGCTTTCAAAATCTGTGTCCTAAGACACAAGATGAAAGGGATCACATGAATAAGATAACATATGCTTTGGTAATTGGTTCTATCATGTATGCTATGATATATACTAGACTCGATATATCTTGTGCTCTTAGTTTGATGAGCAGATACCAATCAGACCCTAGAGAAGTTCATTGGATGGCTGTCAAGAATATCTTGAAGTACTTGAGAAGAACTAATGATGTATTCTTGGTATATGGAGATTGAGACTTGTAAGTTAGATACTGATGCCAGTTTCCAATCTGATAAGGATGATTACAAATCCCAATTAGGATACGTGTTTACTTTTGTAAGTGGGGCAATTAGTTAGAAAAGTTCCAAATAAGATACAACCACTGAAATTGAGTACATAGCAGTTTTTGAAGTAGCTAAGGAGGTGGTTTGGATTAAGAAGTTCATTACAAAACTAGGTGTGTTACCTAGCATTGTTGATCCAATATCCTTGTATTGTGATAATAATGGAGCCATTGCATAAGCAAAGGAACCACGGTCTTATTGATAGGAGCTAAATTTATCATTATTTTCCTAGTTATTTGAGGTTGTTTTGAGATACTTTTGCTATAATAACTTGGCATATTCCTTCGTATTTGACATTTTGCTTGTAAAAAGTGTTTTTTTATAGCAAATGTGTATAATTTAAATTAAATTCGAGCAAAAAGTGAATAATTCTAGAATGCACCTGGCGCCAGGCCCAGCTAAGGGACTAGTTGCCAGGTCCATTTTGGTCAAGCAGAAGAAACAGAGCAAATTTCAAGAAGAATCCAGAATAGACCTGGCACCAGGCCCAGCCAATATACCAGGCACTGGGTCCATTCTGGTTAAATAGCAAAAATTGAGAAGAACAGAACTAACTTGGCGCCAGGTGACTTAACTCTACCCGGTGCCAAGTACACTTTGGAAGGCAAAAATTTTGTGCACGAATTTGGCATTTTCCAAAAGATTTTGGTATTTTCTGAATTCTATTCGGACTAGACTTCTCGAGCAACGAATTTTAGTACCAAGAAGGCTTATAAATACAAGAAAAACATAAGAGAAAGGTGTGATTTGAAGGATCCAAGCTGGCTACTCAATCACCACTTAAAGGAGCATTGTTCAAAGGAGGTTTCAAGAGAAGAAGAAGGACTTGTCTATGAGTTTTATCTTTTATCCTTTGTTTACTTTTCTAAAACAATAATGTGCTTAATGTTTTGATTGTAATTGGATATTATTTTAGAGATTATAATTTTGAGTTAATTGGAATTTTTTTAATCAATTTATTGTTATCCTTGTTATTTGATTGCTTGTCTTCATTGGTTATTGATGCAGATTCTTCTAATTGACTTGAGAAACGATATTAGGAGTTCATTGAATTGATTTCATATTTGTCAAATATTAATAGACTTGAGAAACGAAGTTAAGATTAAAGGACTAAAGTGATCAAAGATTAGTTGATTTCACCTCGAGCAAAAGGTCATTAGCTAATTTCATGTTTATAAGGTATGAGTTTAATGCATCTTTTGATTTCTTTGGTTTGATTGGAAAATCTACTAAATTAAAATCTACTAAATTAATCAAAGGATAGTGATTCCATAGATTGGGAAAGAAGTGGAATTTATATAAGTAAATTCATGACTTGGGAAATGATTAAATTTTACTTAAGTTCCTTCATGATGACAATGCAACAATTGATTGTGATGAATGCTGATTGATTCAATATTGTGTTTTCAAGATAATTGTCCAGTTATATGAAATTGCATCATTGTGTTATATCTATTTTTATCTTTATTTATGTTCCTTTTTAGTCTCTTCTTATTTTATTGGCTAAACAATAAAGATTTGGGTAAAGTAAGATGGGAGGCAAAGTTCTCGTGGATTCAATACTTGCTATTCCCTATGCTATACGATGGGTATACTTGCCTGTATGTGTGTTTTTAGTGGTTGGTATTTTAATTAAAACTTGAGTAATTGTGTTATTTGTTAGTAATATTTTCTACACTAAAAAACATGCATTAAGTTTTTGGCGCCGTTGTCGGGGATGGGTACTATCGGAAACACTCGAGTATTGCTGATTTAGCCTTTGTTGTATTTGTAAATATCACTAACTTTTGTGTTTTAGTAGTTTGTGAATATTTCTAATTTGTGTATCTTTTTTTTCTTTCTTTTTTTAATTTTAATTTGTTTTTAATTTTATTTTCGATTTGATTTTTTGTTTTTCTCTGAGTGCGAGATTCAAAACATCATCATGGACAATTATTCATCAGCACAATGCCAGAAGAGCTATAATGATGACACATTAGCAAGTTTACAAGCTCGGATTACTGCTTTTAGTGAGGTATCACTTGAAGCTTCAATCAATTTTTTTGTTGCCAACACAAACGCGCCTATTAGGTGGCATGAAAAAGCATCCCAACAAATGAGCCATCAAAGAATACAACTAGCCAAGTTGGTTGAAGATGCCATAAAGGTCTATACACTTGAACAAGAGATTCCCCAAGGAAAAGAGAATGGATAAGAGGAACAATTGTTAGTGTTGTGCCCTAGAGGCAATCACTTGTACATTGTATATGACACATTTTATTTTAATAAAATGCATTCTTTATATTACAGTTTCTTTTGTTTACTTTTAAGTAATATAACTGTTCGATAAAGTCCCTAGTACAACACTGTGTTAAGGAAATCATGATAGAGATCATGATATAAGATTCCTACTACACTATATAGTATTAGTACTTAAATAGTCCCTAGTCATAGTATTAATAAGACAGAACATCATTAATGTGTTAAGACTAGCATATGTTAGACTTCCTAATTTGATCAAGCGGTGGTTCTCATATCCGTAAGTATTGAGATACTCAAAGTTAACACATGGATGCTTATTAATAGAACAAGTTCATTGGATGACCTAACTTTGAGATAATCACATGGATAACTATTTAGTGCCAGTGATATAATTTCAATATAGAAAATGTGCAAGTATCCTTAGACTTGAGATCTCCAAGGTACTTTATTTGCTGAGCATTGTACTTTGATTCTAATCTCCAGAGCACAATCGAGGGCCACCTATGGGATGGATATTGGGTATATTGTGAGGTAAACGAAAGTAGTTGAGAGGGTTAATAAACGATTCACCACTCCTAATAGTAGGGGTAAATATCTCACGGCCACTTGTAGGAATTATTACTCGAGAAGTCCTTGGCCAAGGCATATGTGTATTGGAAATAGTTCCAATTGATACACATCTAGAGTAGTGGGTTCCTGGTACAAGTATTATTGTATTTGGGCTAGAATTAATTCTGGAAGGAGTTGGCACTAATTCCGTACTCCAAACCGAATGAGATATTGTATGGTGAAAGGAGTTAATTGCACTAAAGTTTCTTATTGAAGGGTTCATGTCAATCCACTTGACTTCCTGGACTCTTGGGTAGTCATGATGAGTTGCTAGATATCACTCATGATCTGGGGATATGGGTTTATTAATTGATGAATTAATAAACCAATCCTGATTAGAATTAATAGGGTTAATTGTAATTAATTATGGATTATTAATCTCAAAGACGTTTGGATTAATTCATGTTCGCTACTAATTGACCAGGAACCTAATAGGTCACACACAATAGAGGATTATATACTCAAGATGTTATTTGATAACATAGTGGTGTTAATTGAGAGAAAGAGAAGTTGTAGTGGACAAATTATAATTAGATATAATTTATGGTCCAAATTGTAATTGTGAGAACTTGAAGTTTCCAATTACAATTAGGAAATTCTAATATGATTAGAATTCTCAGTTGTAGTAGGGTTTTTCAGTTTTCTATGTATGACATGCACGAAAACCTAGATGATGGTCTTTGGACGGTAATAACATCTCCAAAACTCTCCTCTTCTTCCCTTTCTTGTGGTTCTTGAATCAAACCCTAGCCACCACTTTGTCTTCTGCT
The DNA here is from genome assembly GCA_026120185.1 of Voacanga thouarsii. Classification (NCBI taxonomy): domain Eukaryota; kingdom Viridiplantae; phylum Streptophyta; class Magnoliopsida; order Gentianales; family Apocynaceae; genus Voacanga; species Voacanga thouarsii. Next base: position 496,764 of record JANUWF010001053.1, on the reverse strand, counting down.
AGCACAGAAAATCATGGTGCTTGAGTGTATCCTCTGTATGGATTCCTGGTAGAGATAATCACACACTATGATTATAGTGGTTGGACGTTCAACTCTCGTGGAGTTTGATTAAGAGGATTGCTGAATTGCGCCTCGACTTGAAGAAGAAAATTTTGTTTTTTGGACGATCAAAGAAAGGTAAAAAACCGTTACCTTTATTATCTTTATGTCTTGTTTTCCACACATATGGAGATCTTGGGATGGTATCTCGTTTTATTTTTCCACTACGCCATATAGGATACGAGCCTAAGATATCCAATAGTGGTATCAGAGACTTGCTATGTGTGGTTTACAGACATTGTTTTTGGCATGAAAAACTATTTTCATGTATTCGTGTTTATCTTTGTTTGCTATGAAAATCGTTTTCACTCGAGTCGAAATCGTTTCGACCATTATGGGTTGGGTCCATAGCACAATATGATTGTGTAAAAGTGACAACGTACTTCGAAAAGATGCTTTCTTTAGGTGCTGACAATTTTCTGCAGAAAACCATTTTCTAGCAACATGGTTTTTTCCTTCCGTTTCATCTTAATTTTCTATTTTGTTTGTTTAAACTAACAAATTGGTTGTTGTTTTAAGCTTCAAAATAGACAATTCTATTGAGAATTGATCTCACTGATCTGTTGCAGAAGATTAGGGCACCAGAAATTATTTCTGGAAAATTTTCAAAATCGGTGCTACTGTTCCAGACTATAGCCGGCACTGGTTCTGTGCTATTTTACGAACGTCCAGAAATCATTTTTGGAAGAAAATTTTTCTTAAAACCATACCAGAGCTGGCGTTAGCTCTGGCCTTCAAACCGGCGATGGTTCTGCTCTGTTTGCGACGTTCCAGCTATTTAAATAAAAAAAATTTCCTAGAATAGAAGTTTGAAAGGGAAAATCTTATTTGATGAGAGGCGATAAAAAAAAAAAAAATTCCAAGGGGGCGCTGCCCCTTGACTAGCTAGCGGAACCATCATTTTCACTGCCAGAAACGGGACCCAAAAGCATTTTCTCAAAATTAGTTTTGAGACAAACAATTTTATTTTTCAAAATAGTGAATTTGAAAATTTAAAATTAATGTATTTTTCTAAAATATTGATTTTAGAATTTGTTTTATTTTTCCAAAATAGTGATTTCGGAATAATAAAAAATTATATATTTATTTTATTTAAGCATAGTCAATGGCATGGTGGATGGTTATGGACTAGAGCCAATTATATCTGTTCATGCATTTTTACAGTTTTAGTTTTTTATGAAATAGGTCCTGTGTGTCCTGCCTTCTCTAGAATTCTTGTGTAATTTTCTTCTCATCTAACTCCCCTCGAATGTATCTCGAGGTTTTCTCTCTTTAGAAAATTATGTAATTAGTTTACATAGGTTAGATAGGAGTAGAATTATTTTAATTTTGGAGATGGCAAACAAAACAAGGCGAGAAAGTAAGACCTTCTACTTAAATCATGTATGAACACATAGGGTTAACTATATTAATTTCTTTTATGGCTCAAAGAAATTAATTTAGGGTAAAGTCTATAACCATACCACGTAATCGCTTTATTACCATGATTATCAATTATGTGATTTATTGATTTTTATGTATGTTATTCAACGAAATCACTAAAAGGAACAAATCCCTCAATTAATAGTAAACCTAATTCATTCCATTAATATAGTAAGAACGAGAGTCATTTTTCGAGACCAGGTTATTTGGCAAACCCAAGTCTACTTGACATCGGTCATGCTCAAGCTATGGAGTTAAATTCCTGATTAATGGGCCAGGTTTAACTAAATTTTTTATCCCGGTTGGGCAAACTCAAGCATAAAGAAATTTAGAGGAAAGATTGGTGTAGCCCAAAAGGCTTTAAGATTAAAAGCTGTTAATCACTCAATGATCCAGTAGTTATATACGATGTAATTGGTATTAGATACCTACCAATGAACTTAAGGGTGACTTGTTGGGCAAATCCAAGGTTATTCTTGAGGAATTTGGATACCAGTCCACTAGAAAAGCTTCCAACGGACTTTCCCGAATCAGTAGTGGGGGCTATTGGTTTGAGTAAAATAGTGGAGTAAAAATGCGTTTAATTAAAGTCCTAATTATTTGCATATCATGTGCATATACAAGTAGCTAATGCTCTCTATCTTTACATCTAGGTTACTTACATCATATCTACAAATTTAAACCTACGTAGCATCTTAGAAACCAACAAGTTAACCGAATCAAACTATCTCGACTGGTATAGAAATTTGAGAATCGTTCTCAAATCGAAAATGTTGCTCTACGTGCTAGATGTTCCTATTCTGCCACCAGCAGCTTAAGATGCTCATGCTGATGAGCATGCTGTCCATAAGAGGCACAAGGAGGATAGTGATATAACATCATATATATGCTGGCATCCATGATTCCCGAGTTGTAAAAACAGTTTGAGCATATAGATGCTCAATCGATTATACTACATCATCAAGAGCTGTTTGATGCCTAAGTTAGAATTGAGAGATATGAAATCTCGAAATAACTATTCCGTTGCAAAATGGTAGAGGGTTCTTCTGTGGCCACTCATGGGCTGAAGATGCTGGGCTTAATAGAGAAGCTTGGATCTCTCGGGTTTGCAATAGATCGTGACTTAAGTGTTGACTTAATTCTATAATCTTTACCTAATAGTTTCTCACAATTTGTGATTTACTATCAGATGAACAATATTAAGTCCACCATTCCCGAGTTGATCAATCTTCTCAAAACTGTGAAGTCCTCCATAAAAAAGGATTCCAATGTAGTTTTAATGGTAAAATCTTCATTTTCTAAGAAGAAAGTTCAAAAGAAGAAGAAGAAGGCTCCCATGAAGCCCAAAGGTGGTGTGAACAAGAAGAACGCAGCTACCAAGGGTCCATACCATCATTGTGGGAAGATGGGCCACTAGAGGCACAATTGCAAAGCCTACTCGGAGACCATTAAGGACAAGAAGCAGAAGGAAAAGCTTACAGGCACTTCTACTTCTACTCCGGGTATGTTATGATTGAGATAAATACTGCCTTTAGAAATGAGATATGGGTATTAGATATCGGATGTGGATCTCATTTGTGCAATAACTTGTAGGGACTAAAGAGCAGTAGAAGGCTAGAGAAAGGTGATGTGGATCTACGTACTGCAAATGGGGCAAAGGTTGCTGCACTTGCTGTGGGGACATACGAGCTGAACCTGCATTCGAGATTAATTCTAGAACTGCAAAAATGTTGTTATGTACCAGTTTTAATGAAAAACATTATCTCAGTTACTTATTTAGACTTATATGAATTTCATTTGATATTTAAGAATAAATGTTGTTCTTTTTCATTGAATGACATTCTTTATGGTTCAGCAACTCTGGTTAATGGTTTATATGTTCTAGACTTGGATAATCCAATTCTCAATATAAATAATAAGAAACCTAAAATGGATAACTCTAACACCTCTTACTTATGGCATTATCGTTTGGGCCATGTAAATGAAAAATTGTGTTTCTAAGTTACACAAGCTTGGTGACTTAGGGTCATTTGATTATGAATCATATGGCACATGAAAATCTTGTTTACTAGGCAAAATGACTAAAACACCTTTTCCAGGAAAAGGAGAACGGGCCAAGGAGTTATTATAACTCATGTATTCTAATGTATTTGGTCCAATGTTAATATAAGCAAGAGGAGGTTTTAACTATTTCATAACCTTTATCGATGATTTCTCATGATACAGGTATTTGTATTTAATAAAATACAAATCTGAGGCCTTTGAAAGGTTCAAAGACTTCAAGAATGAAATAGAAAAATAACTTGGCAAAAGTATTGAGACTCTAAGATTTGATCGATGGGGAGAATACTTGAGCAAAGAGTTTCTGAGTTATCTTAGAGATAATGGGATATTATCTCAATGGACTCCACCATATACACCTCAACATAACAGTGTATTTGAGAAAAGGAATCGAACCCTTCTAGATATGGTACGGACCATGATGGCTTCTACAGACCTACCAAAATCAGTTTGGGGATATGCACTAGAGACTTCTATTTATATACTAAACAGAGTTTCGGCAAAATTGGTTGATACTACCCCATTTGAGATGTTCTTTGGTAAGAAACCAAAGTTATCTCACTTGCGAGTATGGGGTTGTCCTGCCTTTGTTAAAAGGCCACAGTCAGACAAACTTAAAAGTAAGTCTGACAAGTGTTTGTTTGTGGGATATTCGAAAAAATCTTTTGGATATTACTTCTACCTACCCTCTGAAAACAAATTGTTTGTTTTGAAGCATGCCGTCTTCTTGGAGAAGGAGCACATGCTCAAAGGGGACAGTGGGAGTAAGATTGAATTTAGTGAAGTTCATGAAGATCAAACAAACGAGGATCAACTATCTAACCCCACATCTATTGAGAGAATATATGAACCTTCTAATACACAAGAACCTCGTAGATCTAGTAGGATACGTGTGGCACCTGAAAGATATAGATTTCTCATGAGTGACCACAATGACGTATTGCTCATAAATGAAAATGAGCCTACTACCTACAAGGATATTCTGAATAGTTCAGAATCTTACAAATAGCTTAAGGCCATGAAGTCAGAGATGGATTCTATGTACGACAACCAAGTATGGACATTCGTTGATCCACCTAAAGGAATTAAACCTATTGGGTGCAAGTGGATTTTCAAGAAGAAAATAGACATGGATGGTAACTTAGTTACCTATAAAGCACAACTAGTGGCGAAAGGTTATCGCCAACAACATGGTTTTGACTATGTTGAAACCTTATCGCTAGTAGCCATGTTGAATCCATCAGGATACTCCTAGCCATTGCTGCTTTTTATGATTATGAGATTTGGCAAATAAATGTGAAAATAGCTTTCCTAAATGGAAATCTGACCGAGGAAATATATATGATACAACGTGAGGGTTTTACATCCAATGATAGCACAAAGGTGTGCAAGCTGCAAAGGTCTATTTATGGACTTAAGCTGGCTTCTAGGAGTTAGAACATCTATTTTAATGAAACAATTAAAGAGTTTGGTTTCATTCAAAACATGGATAAGCTTTGTGTATTCAAGAAGGTTAGTGGGAGTGCAATCGTTTTCTTTTTGCTTTATGTAGATGACATATTGCTAATAGGAAACGATATACTTGTCTTGCAAATGGTTAAAATTTGGTTGTCCAAGCAATGCTCCATGAAAGACCTTGGAGAAGCAACCTATATTCTTGGAATAAGAATCTATAGAGATAGATCCAAAAGGTTGCTAGGCCTTTTGCAGTCTACATACATAGATAAAATGCTAAAGAGGTTTAGCATTGATCAATCCATGAAGGGTTTCTTACCCATGTCACGTGGTGTAAGCCTTTCAAAGTTGATGTCTTCCAAAACACAAGTTGAAAGGGATCACATGAGTAAGATTCCATATACCTCGGCAGTTGGATCTCTCATGTACGCTATGATATGTATCCATATGGAGAAGGTGATTTGAATATAAACGGATGTATTGATGCTAGTTTTTAATCTAATAAAGATGATTTTAAATCAAAATCTGGCTACGTGTTTATGTTGTGCAGAAGGGCAATAAGTTGGAATGGTTCCAAACAAGAAACTATTACCGACTCTACAACAGAAGTTGAGTACATGGTTGCTTTTGAAGTAGCTAAGGAAATAAAGATAGAAAGAGTTCCCACGGATGAGAACATAGCTGACCCGCTTACAAAAGCACTATCCCAAAAGAAACATGATTGTTATGTTGAGTCATTCGGTATTAGATACATGAATGATTGGCTCTAGTGCAAGTAGGAGTTTGTTAGTGTTGTGCCCTAGAGACAATCACTTGTACATTGTATATGCCACATTTTATTTTAATAAAAGGCATTATTTATCTTATAGTTTCTTTTGTTTACTTTGAAGTAATATAACTGTTCGATAAAGTCTCTTGTACAACACTGTGTTAAGAAAATTATGATAGAGATCATGATATGATATTTCTACTATATTGTATAGTGTTAGTACTTAAATAGTCCCTAGTCGTAGTATTAATGAGATATGACATCATTAATGCATTAAGCCTAACATGTGTTAGACTTCCTGATTTGATCAAGCGGTGGTTCTCATATCCGTAAGTATTGAGATACTCAAAGTTAACACATGGATGCTTATTAATGAAACAAGTTCATTGGATGGCATAACTTTGAGATAATCACATGGATAATTATTTAGTTCCAGTGATATAATCTTAATATAGCAAATGTATAAGTATCCTTAGACTTGACATCTCCAAGGTATTTTATTTGCTGAGCATTGTACTTTGATTCCAATCTCTAGAGCTCGATCGAGGACCGCCTATGGGATGGATATTAGGTACATTGTGAGGTAAACAAAAGTAGTTGAGAGGGTTAATAAAAGATTCACCATTCCTAATAGTAGGGACAAATATCTCATGGCCACTTGTAGGAATTACTACTCGAGAAGTCCTTGGCCAAGGCATATGTGTATTGGAAATAGTTCCAATTGATACACATCTAGAGTAATGGGTTCTTAGTATACGTACTATTATATTCGGGTCAGAATTAATTCTGGAGGGAGTTGGCACTAATTCCGTACTCCAAACCGAATGAGATATTGTATGGTGAAAGGAGTTAATTGCACTGAAGTTTGTTATTGAAAGGTTCATGTCAAGCCACTTGACTTCCTGGACTCTTGGATGGTCATGATGTGTTGCTAGATATCGCTCATGATCTGGGAATATGGGTTTATTAATTGATGAATTAATAAACCAATCCTGATTAGAATTAATAGGGTTAATTCTAATTAATTATGGATTATTAATCTCAAAGACGTTTGGATTAATTCATGTTCGCTACCAATTGACCAGGAAATCTAATAGGTCACACACAATAGAGGATTATATACTCAAGATGTTATTAGATAACATAGTAGGGTTAATTGAGAGAAAGAGAAGTTGTTGTGGACAAATTATTGTTAGTTATAATTTATGGTCCAAATTGTAATTGTGAGAACTTGATATTTTCAATTACAATTAGGACATTCTAGTAGGGTTAGAATTCTCAGTTTTAGTAGGGTTTTTTGGTTTTATATGTATGACATGCACGAAAACCTAGATGATGGTCTTTGGACGACAATAACACCTCCAAAACTCTCCTCTTCTTCTCTTTCTCGTGGTTCTTGAATCAAACCCTAGTCGCCACTTTGTCTTTTGCTAGCATAGAAAATTGTGGTGCTTGAGTGTATCCTCTGTGTGGATTACTATTAGAGATAATCACACACTGTGATTATAGTGGTTGGACGTTCAACTCTCGTGGAGTTTGATTAAGAGGATTGCTGGATCGCGCCTCGACTTGAAGAAGAAAATTTTGTTCTTCGAACGATCAAAGAAAGGTAAAAAGCTGTTACCTTTATTATATTTATGTCTTGCTTTCCACACATATGTGGATTGTGGGATGATATCTCATTTTATTCTTCTGTTGTGCCGTATAGGATACGAGCCTGAGATACCCAACAACAGTTGCACAATATGAAAAGGAAGGTATTCAATTTTTCTCTATGTGCTAATATTTCTAATCTATTTTTGTCACATGATTTCATAGGTTCCTCTCCATTCTTGGAGGACAATGGTCCAAATGATGGCGTATAGAGTTTTACATGTCTCAAGGAGTTAGATTTATACATGATTCATCATAAGAACCCCTTGGAGGATGTTGACAAAATCTACCCTTCACCCCAATTTCGGGGAGGTAACTTGGTATTTGTAGAAGGATTGAAAAGTAAGAATTTCTTGATCCCATCTTTGAAAAATCAAATACTAAGTTTTATGGAGAATTTCAATTGTGACAAATCTTTTGAAGGGTTAAGTGGTGATTCTCGTGTTCATACACTTTTTAGACATCTTTGTGTTGGAAACTTGATTTGCATGTCTAAAAAAGTGTTATGGAAGGGGGGTTTTGCATGTACATTCATTGCAACTAATATTCTCCATGAACCATCTATTTTTCAAAACCCTCTCTTATATCTACTTTCATCATGCCTATCTATTTCAATGATTTTTAATTTTTTGTAAAAAGATTTGATGAGAAAGCATGATGATTGGAAAGAGCTTGTATCTTTGTTTTGTTTTGTAATTGTTAAGTGTTATTTCCCTTAGTAACAAGGAAAATATTTTCCATCTTAAGTGTGGGTGAGTGAGTCGTGTTTTTATTTGCTTTCTTAGGATTTTTAGTTTGTTTTCTCTTATTTAGGTGTGTCTTTATTTAATTATTTTTCTTGTACTTTTATTTGTGTATTCTTTTGTAGGTCTGAATAAAGTCCTCTTGGATAAACTCCTCTTTATTCCGTGTTTCATATTTATTGGAGCATTATTCTATTTGGGGAGTATTGCTTAACTCTATCCTTCCGTTATCATTTTTTTGGTCCCTTTAGAGATGCTTTATTGTGTTAACTTTTGGCTAATGAGGACATTGTCCAGTTTAAGTGTGTGATAGTGGATTAGTAATATTCTTTGTTCGAGTTTTTGTCTATAATCTCAGTGTTTAATTGGTATCAAACAATTTTGTTGAAAAATTGAAAAAATTGAAAATTTTCAAAATTTGAAAGTTTGGATATTTTGGAGCTAAATTGAGCTCATTTATCTATAATGGAGTGATGATTTTCTTACAAATTTTGGGTATGGATTTGTCATTCATTATGGTTGGATTTTTATTTAAAGCTAAACTTGTGTATTAAGTTGGATTTTTGCTAAGTCTTCAGAATTTAAGCTAACATTGGTTATATTTGGCATTTGAGTTTTGTTTTATTCTTTGAGTTTGAATATGGATGATATGATGAAATATGGGAAAAGTTATTGATTAATTCCTGTATTATAGATTTAAAATTTACTTAACTTTAAGTTGTGAATAAGGAATGCAAGGAAATAAAAAAATTTGAGTGACAAGGAAAGAATGTGAGATGAAAAAAAATGCTTTTATCTTGGTCTGACAAATTTAAAACATGAAATTAATCAATGAATCCTTGGTCTGACAAACATCAATTAACCTCTTTAGTCTAGCAAGTTAACAGCCAATAAATATAAAATTAATCAATTGCAACTACCAACAACCTCTTTGGTCTAGTAAGTTAATGAAAAGAAACAACCAATTAATCTCGTAATACGCCCAAGTAATTAAATACCAAGAAGAACAATTATTTAATCAAAAGATCAAATACCTCTAAAAATCATGAATATCTCAAACAATGTCAAATTATAATAAAATAATTAACATATCATTGTTCAAGAAAAAGAAAACAACGTAAAAGAAAGCACTCATAGACAAGCCTTCTTCTTCTTCCTTTGAAGACTTTTTTGTACAACCCTCCTTGAACTTGAAGAATTCCTTCTTTGATTGAGTGATTTTCTATGATGATCAATGAATTCTCTCCTTTTCCTTTATGTTTTTCATCTATTTATAGGCTTAGAAAGTTCCTAAACTCGTAGGTACAAAGTTCTTGGCTGAGTAGAAGTTGGAAGATACTAAAACTCCTCAGATTACCAAAACTGCGTAGAAAAATCACGCACCGCCTTAGCTTCAGGGCACAGCCAGTGCCGCCTTGACTCTTGGAGCTGGCACCGGTTGTGTTCTGTTCGTCCACTCGTTCATCGATTATTCTTCGAATTTTACACAATGTGTTCCAAAATGCAGCCGCTACTGCCTGGGTTCTGTTCTGCTCTGTTCCACCAATTTTTCCGTCACTTCGAAGTTTGTTTCATCAATGCATGGCTAGCGCCGGTTCTAGGGTCCTAACCGGCGATGCCTCTCATCTGTTTTGCGATGTTTTTGTTTCGTTTTACCCTAAAAATCTGAAAGAAAGAACAAAATGCCTTTTCAAATGGTAAAATCTCAAATATGAAGGAATATGACTAGTTATTAAACAAAATATATTACAAATGAGCCTCAAATAACTAGGAAAAACATGACTAATTTAGCCCGTATTATATTCCCCCACACTTAGCTCTTTTCTTGTCCTCAAACAAAGTATCAAGAACAAGTAGGAAAACATAAGGTTTGACAAATCACTCAATCAATTTCAAAACTATATCTTCAATGCTTTCTTCATTCAAGAATATAAAACACATGACACTACATCTTTCACAACCAATGCAAGACTTGTGTTAGTGATAAATGACTTAGTAAAACCATCACAATACTTCACACTATTCTCAAATCATTGAAAAGATTTTATTTTTAAATGAATAAGCATTCCATTGGCTTACTTCCCATACACTCATTCGACTAATCCGAGACAAATCATGCTTCTGCTTAGATCAAGTAGGACTTTTAAGCTTGTAATGTAAGGCTAAATGCTTGTAATGTAGCTTATCTAACGTAGGATATAGGAGAATTAAATACCAAAGAAACTGAGAGTTAGCAAGAAAATGGATAAACAAAATGTATCAATAATTTCCAACTCTTCTTGCTTTCCTATTTCAAGAATCAATCAAACCATAACCTTGTCTAGCAATTACAACTCCATTCAAGCAAATCTTGCATTTTTTTTTTCTCTTTTTCTTTCAACATTTCTTTTCATCAACTCTTTTCTATTTCTTTCACAAAATCACTCAAATTTTTCCAGTAATGGTGTCAAATACTTTATATGAACTTTAACTTTTTTTTCCAGCTCAATCACTATTCTTTTTGTGATCTTTTCTTTCTTCACTTCATTCAATAAGTTTTTTCTTCTTTCTCTTTCTTTTTTTTTATTTTTCCTTTCCAGCTCAACTTGTTATTGATCCATGTCTGAAAGTAACAAGTCATGATCTTTTTCCCTAACATTCTTCCTCAACATTCTCATACATATACTTTCATCCATAAAGAGCATAAAGATCTGGAAAATTATTCAAACTCTCAGCACCAAGCAATGGACAAAATATTGTGACGGGTTTTAATGAAAGAATCAACAATTTAGGCTCAAAATAGGCACTAGGGATAATATAACAATAGGTAGGCTTGAAAAGCTCAAACTATCTAAAGAAGGCCTATTACCGTCATCCCTAAGTTAAATCATGATTGTCTTTCTTATTTCACCTCGAGAGGTATTCAAGTAAGTTCTAGAATGCTCCATGAATATTAGTAGAAGAATAGGTTTAAGAATAATGTGAAGCATTTGATCAAGAACTACTTCGTCCAAGTGCGTGCAAAAAGTCATGCATAAGCCATAAATGATCTAGAACATACGCTCTATAATCTATCATAAAGACATGCATTAAAAAATATAGCTTGAAATCTCCAGAAAATCAGAAAAATTTGAAAAATTTTTGCTCAAAATTTTCTCCCAAGAAGGTTAAAGTATATGTATAGAAAACTTGTCAATCAAATCACTCCCCCACATTTAAATTGGACATTGTCCTCAATGGCCAAATAAATATAACAATAACAACAATACCATGGGACCAAAAATATAAAGGAGAAAAGATAAAAAAAACAAACTTCGTTTCCTTTGGCATTGTGATGTACAAGATCTGAATTGTTTGAAGAATGAGGCATTGCAAAGTACCTAAAAAGAAAAATACAAAAGAAAACACACCTAAGCATAAAAACTAGAAAAGGAAAATAAATCAAAACAAAAGAAAGTGAGAGTACACGAAAAAAAAACAAAAACTTACCAAAAAAACATTAAAAGATGAAGGAAAAACAAGAGTGCTCGAGAAAAATCAACAGTCCTCCTCCTCATCATCTTCCTCAACTGGTGTAGAGGTACCCGCACCACCATGTGGCCCAGAAGAATGCTGCCTCAACTCGGCTAACTGCTACTCCATAGTAGCTTTCCGTCTTGCCATGTTTTCCATAGTACCTTGCAAGCGTAGGAGTACTACCATTTGCTGATCGAGTAGCCCCAGCACAGTAGTCTCAAAGTCAGTCTGGTAGTGGGACTGAGAATAGCTAGCCCGTGCACGTGTTGGTGTTGGTGGGTGCTCCTCCTCCACTGTAGGTGGCCTTACCTGCCCAGGATGTCTGACCTTGAAGGGAGTTAGCCACTTTTTTAACTCTTGGTTGTACTTGTACTTGCAACTCATAAGAGTTTGCTCAGTGACTATATCGTGCTCAGTGATAGCCTCCATGAGTTCTCTCTCAAGACTGACATCAAAGTCTTTTAGAATTTTTATTATAACCACGGGAAAATCAAAGGCTTTTGTGGAGAGCCGGTGATAAACAACCTCCCTAATAGATTGGATGATCAAGGGTGCAAGAGGGATAGGTAATGTGTTCATCATCCGATGCAAAATATAAGTGTCAATCAGTCTAGTCTCATTGAAACCACTAGCACGGGGTATAACATTGAACCCGAGCATATAGGCTAGTGCTCGAAAGTTGGCTGCCAAATCATTGTTGGAATAGAAGCTATTAGCTTGGAAGGCATTATGCTTATGTAAGCCTAGGGTAGCTCTAGTCCCTCTAACATCCCAATTCGGGTTAGAAAGAATTTTTTGATTATTCACATCAATCCATTGCCAAGTATCATCGTCAAAAACCTGAAGAAGGTTAGCTAATTGGTTTTGAGTGATGACAATAGGAACTCTTTTCATTCTTGTTTCAATATGGGGAAGATGTTTATTGCCCTTATCCGTCATATTAGCATAGAATTCCTTAATAAGCACGGGACAATACTTCCCTTTCAATTGTACTATCGACCCCCATTCTAACCGTCTAAACATCATTCCTAATTTGAGTGTACGGTCTAAGGTGGGTGAGAAAGTACGCTCGACAATAATCTTATTAGAGGCTCTCTTATTGTGCCATTCCTCACAAGATGCATCTATAAACTTAATAGGTCTTAGGGATAAGGGATCAACAGATGAAGGGGCTGAGGAAAAGGAAGTTCTCACCATTTTAGAAGACTGACCCCTCGCTCTAGACATGATATCAAGTGAGGAATAGAGGAATAGGAAAAGAGAACAAGTAAGCTCAAAGACAGAAAACAGGATTGCTACATTTGCACAGATATTCCTCAAATCTCACACAAGCCTTAACCAGTCTCACAATCCACAAAACCTAAACTCCTTCAATATATATCAACTCCCACAACTAATTCAATCAATCACCTTCAATCAATGCAACACAACCTGCAAAGTACATGTACAGTTCACTATAAAGCTTAAATTTGTTGATATCCTCAAAGCATGCTAGTAAACATGATCATGTGAATAAAGGCAGTATCATGGTGTCATGTGATCAATAATGCATGTTCTATATATTTAAGTATCACCAATAGCCATAATTCTAGCCATTGCTATATGCATGCTGTCTTGAATGATCATGTACATGAGTTAAGTATCAAAGAACCATTTACTCCTAATCTAGTCCAACTCATGAAGCTCAAGAAGTAATTCACAGTTCAATCATAGCATACATAATCCCAAATTTCGGCCAAAAGTGTCCCTAAAATTAGAAAAAATCATCTCCATCATTTTAATCGTAGGAATAAAATAAAAATCATACCTTTATGCTCTTGTATGCATGGGCAAGCAAAAGATGCAAGCTTTTTGTAGAAATCTAAGCTCCTTGCTTGTGGATTGAATGTGATGGTGTTATGAAAAATCGAGGATTTTGAGAGTTTTGATCCGTAGGATCATCAAAAGAGAAGTCAATAGACGTTATAGAAGTGTTTAGGAGTTGCAAAATTAAATTTTTGGGAAGTGAGGGATGTGAAGCCAGTGTGGGATTGAGAGAATTTGAGAAGGAGAATGGATATTTTGAAGGAAAAGTGGCCAAAATGGCCCTTAAATTATGCTTGACCCGACAGGAACCGGCGCCGGTCTAAGCTCTTAGAGCCGGCGCCGGATCGGTTCTGTCCGGTTCTCCATTTTCTTTTTTTTAAGTAAAAATGAAAAACATACAATAATGCTAAATAATGCACTTTAATTAATTAATCAATACGACAAAAATAACAAAATTGTCTCAAACACAAAAATTGAAAGTAAAGGAAAGTAAGACTACTTCAATGTTTCCCACGGCTGTGATCCCATGAATTTTCCTCAATATTCCCTGGTAATGTCCCCGCTTGACGATCTCCCAAGAGTTTGGCTAGTTGACCAATTTAGTTCTCTAAATTAAGCATGGAAGCCTCTAAGTTCCTTGTCGTTGCATCGACTCCTTGGAACTTAGTTTCCGTGGTACTTACCAATTGGCCAATCAACTCTTCCAATGGTAGTTTGGAGGTGCTACATTGTTGGTCATGGGATTTTAGTTCCTTTGATTTCCGCCAAAATTGAAAGAACATTACCTAGGTTGATTCCCATTACTCCAAGGGAAATTAGGGTGATTTCGCCAATCAGGATTATAGGTAGAGCTATAAAGGTTGTTACCTGGCCGGACATTACCTGCAAAGGACGCTTGTGTCGACGTTTCTTGGAGTGACCCCATATTTTGGCATTCATGATTGGGGTGTCCTTCTCCACAGAAATCACAATTGACGTTTAAAATCTAGCCTTGAGGCATCACCATCTGTTCCATCTTTTGAGTTAAGGCATCCACCTTAGCCTCTAATGCTGCTATAGCATCCACTTTGTGCACTCCTTGCACACGAGCTTTTGACCTTGCACTTCCCAAGAATAGTTATTAGAAGCCAAATTTTCAATAAGCTCAAATACCTGTTCCAGGGTCTTATAATTGACGGAACCCCCTGCAGAAGAGTCCACCACTTGCCGTGTTGTGAACGTGAGGCCATTCAAGAAGATAAGCATTTACATTCCTAGCTCAAATCCGTAGTGTGGGCATTTTCTTAACATCTTCTTAAATCTGCCCCAACTTTCATATAAGGGCTCAGAATCTAATTGTTGGAAGGCGAAGATTTCATTCCTAAGTTTAGCTGTCCTGGCTGGGGGAAAATATTTGGCAAAAAATTTTTCATCTAGGGTATTCCAAGTTGTGATGGAACCTATAGGTAAAGCCTTTAACCAAGATTTAGCTCTTTCTCTCAAAGGAAAAGGAAAAAGTCTTAACTTAATGGCATATTCAGAAACACCATTCTTCTTGAAAGTATTACAAATCTCAAGAAAACTAGCTTAGTGAGTATTGGGATCCTATTCAGGTAGCCCATCAAATTGAACCATATGTTGCACCATTTAGTTAATGTTAGGCTTTATTTCAAAATTGTTTGCATCTATCCTAGATCTAGTTATACTCGAGCCTGTGCCCGAGATTGCGGGTTTCACAAAGTCATCTATAACTCTCCTGTTATTCCCAGCAATGTTCTGTTGAGCACCATCCATCTCAACAATTAGGTTCCTTTAAATTGTCTGGCGAATTTTTGATAACGTCTTCTTGATTTCAGGGTCAAAATCGACTATCTCGCCTTCGGATTTTCGGGTAATGTACCAAGGGTAACACCTAAGAAAACAAGAAGCAAGTTAGATACATAATTAATTATTAAAAACAAAACTACAAGGTTACAAAGTTAGTAAAAAGAATATAGTCAAAGTTAGCAGGTTAAGTTAGGTTACAAAGGTGTACAAGAATATATGAAATACAAAAGACAACACCTTTTTGCGGAAAATAAAAATTATAACAACACCTTTTTGCGGAAAATAAAAATTATACATATCTACATGTTTGCATATTTACATATTTACATAGTTAAATCAACAAAATCCAAGCTTTCATGCTATTGTTCCTCGGCAACGGCACCAAATACTTGATGTGTTCAGACTTGGGTATAAAAATCATACAACAACTAAGCATATTCCCAATCAATTTTAAATTAAAACGTTTAACTCAAATCACACATCTGAGCAAGCATACTCATCATTAACCGAGCATAGGGTTCAAAGGAGTGTCGATCCTCAAGGAACAAGTAGACATTAATTACCTTTCTTTCATTGTTTAACCGACTCGATAAACTGAAAAATAAGTAAAAAGGAAAATAAAATAAAAATATGTACATGTTAAGGATAGAGAAGTATGCAATTCAAACCATCGTTTAGATAAACATGATCTTAAAGGACCTAACCGTCCATAAGTTAAATTATGATTGTCTTTCTTATTTCACCTCGAGAGGTATTCAAGTAAGTTCTAGAATGCTCCATGAATTTTAGTAGAAAAATAGGTTTAAGAACAATGCAAAGCAATAGATCAAGAACTACTTTGTCCAGCTAATATATAAATATGTAAATATGTAGATATGTATAATTTTTTTCTTCTGCAAAAAGGTGCTATCTTTTGTATTTCATGTATTCTTGTACACCATTGTAACCTAACTTAACCTACTAACTTTGACTATGTTCTTTTTACTAACTTTGTAACCTTATAGTTTTGTTTTTAATCATTAATTATGTATCTAACTTACTTCTTGTTTTCTTAGGTGTTACCCTTGGTACATGACCCGAAAATCCAAAGGAGAGATAGTCGATTTTGACCCTGAAATCGAGAGAACATTATCAAAAATTCAGTGAACAATTCAAAGGAACCTGATTGTCGGGATGGATGGTGCTCAACAGAACAATGCTGGGAAGAAGAGGAGGGTTTTGGATGACTTTGTGAAACCCACAATCTCAGGCACAGGCTCGAGTATCACTAGACCTAGGATAGATGCAAACAATTTTGAAATAAAGCCTAACATTATCTAAATGGTGCAAAATGTGGTTCAATTTGACGGGTTACCTGAAGAGGATCCCAATGCTCACTTAGCTAGTTTTCTTGAAATGTGTGATACTCTCAAGATGAATAGTATTTCTGAAGATGCCATTAAGTTAAGACTTTTTCTTTTTCCTTTGAGAGATAGAGCTAAATCTTGGTTAAAGTATTTACCTATAGGTTCCATCACAACTTGGAATGCCCTAGCTAAAAAATTTTTGGCCAAACATTTTCCCCCAGCTAGGAGAGCCAAACATAGGAATGAAATCTTCACCTTCCAACAATTAGATTCTGAGCCCTTATATGAAAGTTGTGAGAGATTTAAGGAGATGTTAAGAAAATGTTCACACCACGGATTTGAGCTAGGAATGTAAATGCTTATCTTCTTGAATGGCCTCACGTTCGAAACACGGCAAGTGGTGGACTCTTCTGCAGGGGGTTCCATCAATCATAAGACCCCGGAATAGGTATTTGAGCTTATTGAAAATTTAGCTTCTAATAACTATTCTTAGAGAAGTGCAAGGTCAAAAGCTCGTGTGCAAGGAATGCACAAAGTGGATGTAGTGGTAGCATTAAAGGCTAAGGTGGACACCTTAACTCAAAAGATGGAACAGATGGTGATGCTTTAAGGCTAGGTTTTAAACGTCAATTGTGATTTTTGTGAAGAAGGACACCCCAATCATGAATGCCAAAATATGGGGTCACTTTAAGAAACGTCGGAATAAGTGGCCTTTGCAGGTAATGTCCGGCTAGGTAACAACCCGTATAGCTCTACCTATAATCCTGGTTGGCGAAATCACCCTAATTTCTCATGAAGCAATGGGAATCAACCTAGGTAGGGTTCTTTCAATTTTGGCGGAAATCAAAGGAACCAAAACCCCATGACCAACACTGCAGCACCTCTAAAATCACCATTAGAAGAGTTGATTGGCCAATTGGTAAGTACCACGGAAACTAAGTTCCAAGGAGTCGATGCAACAACAAGGAACTTAGAGGCTTCCATGCATAATTTGGAGAACCAAATTGGACAACTAGCTAAACTCTTGGGAGATCGTCAAGCGGTGACATTACCAGGGAATACTGAGGAAAATCCACGAGATCACAGCCATGGGAAACATTGAAGCAGTCTTACTTTTCTTTACTTTCAGTTTTTGTGATTGAGATAATTTTGTTATTTTTGTCATTTTGATTAATTAATTAGAGTGCATTATTCAGCATTATTGTATGTTTCGCATTTTTACTTAAAAAAAAAAAGGAGAACCGACAGAACCAAGCCGGCGCTGGTTCTAAGAGCTCGGACCAACGCCGGTTCCTGTCGAGCAAAGCATAATTTAATAGCCATTTTGGCCACTTTTCCTTCAAAATCTCCATTCTCCCTCTCAAATTTTCTCCAGCCCGCGCCGGCTTCACATCCCTCACTTCCCAAAAATTTAATTTTGCAACTCCTAAAAACTTCTATAACATCTATTGACTTCTCTTTTGATGATCTTATGGATCAAAACTCTCAAAATCTTCGATTTTTCATAACACCATCATATTCAATTCACAAGCAAGGAGCTTAGATTTCTACAAAAAGCTTGCATCTTTTGCTTGCCCATGCGTACAAGAGCATAAAGGTATGATTTTTATTTCATTCCTACGGTTAAAATGATGGAGATGATTTTTTTCTAATTTTAGGGACACTTTTGGCCAAATTTTGGGATTATGTATGCTATGATTGAACTGTGAATTACTTCTTGAGCTTCATGAGTTGGACTAGATTAGGAGTAAATGGTTCTTTGATACTTAACTCATGTACATGATCATTCGAGACATCATGCATATAACTATGGCTAGAATTATGGCAATTGGTGAAACTTGAATATATGGAACGTGCATTATTGATCTCCTGATACCATTATACTGCCTTCATTCACATGATCATGTTTACTAGCATGCTTTGAGGATATCAACAAATTTATGCTTTATAGTGAACTGTACATGTACTTTGCAGGTTGTGTTGTATTGATTGAAGGTGATTGATTGAATTGGTTGTGGGAGTGGATATATATTGAAGGAGTATGGGTTTTATGGATTGTGAGATTAGTTGAGGGTTGTGTGAGATTTGAGGAATATTTGTGCAGGGGTAGCAATCCTGTTTTCCATCTTTGAGCTTACTTGTTCCCTTTTCCTATTGCTCTATTCCTCACTTGATATCATGTCTAGAGCGAGGGGTCAATCTTCTAAAAGGGCGAGAACTTCCTCTTCCTCAGCCCCTTCATCTGTTGATCCCTTGTCCCTAAGACCTACTGAGTTTATAGATACATCTTGTGAGAAATGGTAAAGTAAGAGAGCCTCTAATAAGATTATTGTCGAGCATACTTTCTCACCCATCTTAGACCGTTCACTTAAATTGGGAATGATGTTTAGACAGCTAGGATGGGGGTTGATAGTACAATTGAAAGGGAAGTATTGTCCCGTGCTTATTAAGGAATTCTATGCTAATATGACGGATAAGGGTAACAAACATCTTCCCTATATTGAAACAAGAATGAAAAGAGTTCCTATTGTCAGCACTCAAAACTAATTAGCTAACCTCCTCCAGGTTTTTGATGATGATACTTGGCAAGGGATTGATGTGAATAATCAAAAGATTCTTTTTGGCCCGAATTGGGATGTTATAGGGACTAGAGCTACCCTAGGCTTACATAAGCATAATGCCTTCCAAGCTAATAGCTTCTATTCCAACAATGATTTGGCAGCCAACTTTCGAGCTCTAGTCTATATGTTCGGGTTCAATGTTGTACCCCATGCTAGTGGTTTCAATGAGACTAGACTAATTAACACTTATATTTTGCATCGGATGATGAACACATTACCTATCCCTCTTGCACCCTTGATCATCCAATCTATTAGGGAGGTTGTTCATCACCGGCTCTCCGTAAAAGCCTTTATTTTTCCCTTAGTTATAAATGAAAATTCTAAAAGACTTTGGTGTGAGTCTTGAGAGAGAACTCATGGAGGCTACCACTGAGCACGATATGGTCATTGAGCAAACTCTTATAAGTTGCGAGTACAAGTACAACCAAGAGTTGAAAAAATGGCTAACTCCCTTCGAGGTCAGACATCCTGGGCAGGTAAGGCTACCCACAGTGGAGGAGGAGCACCCACTACCACCAGCACGTACACGGGCTAGCAGTTCTCTGTCCTACTCCTGAACTGACTTTGAGACTACCTTGCTGGGGTGACTCGATCAGCAAATGGCAGTACTCCTATGCTTGCAAGGTACTATGGAGGACATTGCAAGACGGCAAGCTACTATGGAGCAATAGTTAGCCGAGTTGAGGCCGCATTCTTCTGGGCCACATGGTGGTGTGGGTACCTTTACACCAGCTAAGGATGATATGATGATGAGGAGGACTGATGATTTTTCTCGAGCACTCTTGTTTTTCCTTCATCTTTTAATGGTTTTTTAGTAAGTTTTTATTTTTTTTTTATGTGTACTCTTTCTTTCTTTTGTTTTGATTTATTTTCCTTTTCTAGTTTTTACGCTTTGGTGTGTTTTCTTTTGTATTTTTCTTTTTAGGTACTTTGCAATGCCTTATTTTTCAAGCAATTCAGATCTTGTACAGCACAATGACAAATGAAAGGAACTTTGTTTTTCTTATCTTTTCTCCTTTATATTTTTGGTCCCATGGTATTGTTGTTATTGTTATATTTATTTGGCCATTGAGGACAATATCCATTTTAAGTGTGGGGGAGTGATTTGATTGACAAGTTTTCTATACATATACTTTAACCTTCTTGGGAGAAAATTTTGAGCAAAAATTTTTGAAATTTTTTTGATTTTCTGGAGATTTTAAGCTATATTTTTTAATGCATGTCTTTATGATAGATTATAGAGCGCATGTTCTATATCATTTATGGCTTATGCATGACTTTTTGCACGTACTTAAACGAAGTAGTTCTTGATCAAATGCTTCGCATTATTCTTAAACCTGTTTTTCTACTAAAATTCATGAAGCATTCTAAAACTTACTTGAATACCTCTCGAGGTGAAATAAGAAAGACAATAATGATTTAACTTAGGGATGATGGTAATAGGCCTTCTTTGGATAGTTTGAGCTTTTCTAGCCTACCTATTGTCATATTATCCCTAGTGCCTATTTTGAGCCTAAATTGTTGATTTCTTTCATTAAAACCCGTCACAATATTTTGTCCATTGCTTGGGGCTAAGAGTTTGAATAATTTTCCAAATCTTTATGCTCTTGATGGATGAAAGTATATGTATGAGAATGTTGAGGAAGAATGTTAGGGAAAAATATCATGACTTGTTACTTTCAGTCATGGATCAATAACAAGTTGAGCTGGAAAGGAAAAAAAAAAAAGAAAGAAAGAGAAAGAAGAAAAAACTTATTGAATGAAATGAAGAAAGAAAAGTTCACAAAAGGAATGATGATTGAGTTGAAAAAAAGTTAAAGTTCATATAAAGTACTTGACACCATTGCTGAAAAAAATTGAGTGATTTTGTGAAAGAAATAGAAAAGAGTTGATGAAAAGAAGAGTTGAAAGAAAAAGAGAAAAAAAATGCAAGATTTGCTTAAGTGGAGTTGTAATTGCTATACAAGGTTATGGTTTGATTTATTCTTGGAATAGGAGAGCAAGAAGAGTTGAAAATTATTGATATATTTTGTTTATCGTTTTCTTGCTAACTCTTAGCTTCTTTGGTATTTGATTCTCCTATATCCTTCGTTTGATAAACTACATTACAAGCCTTTAGCTTTACATTACAAGCTTAAAAGTTCTACTTGATCTAAGTAGAATTATGATGTATCTCGGATTAGTGGAGAGAGTGTAAAAGAAGTAAGCCTATGGAATGCATATTCTTTTTAAACTAGATTCTTTCCAATGGTTTGAGAATAGTGTGAAGTATTGTGATGGTTCTACTAAGTCATTTATCACTAACACAAGTCTTGCATTGGTTGTGAAAAATGTAGTGTCATGTGTTTTATATTCTTGAATGAAGAAAGCATTGATGATATAGTTTTGAAATTGATTGAGTGATTTGCCAAACCTTGTGTTTTCCTACTTGTTCTTGATACTTTGCTTGAGGACAAGCAAAGAGCTAAGTGTGGGGGAATATGATAGGGGCTAAATTAGTCATATTTTTCTTAGTTATTTGAGGTTCATTTGTAATATATTTTGTTTAATAACTAGTTATATTCCTTCATATTTGAGATTTTACCCTTTGGAAAGGTATTTTGTTCTTTATTTCAGATTTTTAGGGTAAAACGAAACAAAAACATCACAAAATAGAGGAGAGGCGGTGCCGGCTAGGACCCTAGAACCAGCGCCAGCCATGCATTGATGAAACAAACTTCGAAGCGATGGAAAAATTGGTAGAACAGAACCAAGGTGGCGCCAGCTATGAAGTTGGAATCGGCGCTGGCTACATTCTGGAATACATTGTGCAAAATTTGAAGAAAAATTGGCGAATGAGTGGAGGAACAGAGCACAACTAGTGCCAGCTCCAAGAGTCAAGGCGGCGTCGGCTGTGCCTTGAAGCTAAGGCGGTGTGTGATTTTTCTACGCAGTTTTTGGTAATCTGAGGAGTTTTAGTACCTTCCAACTTCTACTCGGCCAAGAACTTTGTGCCTACGAGTTTAGGCACTTTCTAAGCCTATAAATAGATGAAAAACACATGGGAAAAGGGGAGAATTCATTGATCATCATAGAAAATCACTTAATCAAAGGAGGAATTCTTCAAGTTCAAGGAGGGTTGTACAAGAAGGTCTTCAAAGGAAGAAGAAGGAGGCTTGTCTATGAGTGCTTTCTTTTACTTTGTTTTCTTTTTCTTAAACAATGATATGTTAATTGTTTTATTGTAATTTGACATTATTTGAGATATTCATGATTTTTAGAGGTATTTGATCTTTTGATTAAATGATTGTTCTTCTTGGTATTCAATTACTTGGGTGTATTACGAGATTAATTGATTGTTTCTTTTCGTTAACTTGCTAGACCAAAGAGGTTGATGGTAGTTTCAATTGATTATTTTCATATTTATTGGCTGTTAACTTGCTAGACCAAAGAGGTTAATTACTGAGGATTGAGTAATTGAAGGTTAATTGATGTTTGCCAGACCAAGGATTCATTGATTAATTTCATATTTTAAATTTGCCAGACTAAGAAAATTTAATCAAGGATTGTGTTTAATGCATCTTTGGATGAATTAGTTGAGACAGACCAAGTGATGCTAATTTATCTAAAAGGTAGTAATTAGTTGAGACAGACCAAGTGATGCTAATTTACATTTATCCTTCATGGTGCCAAGAGAAGAATTAGTTGTAATAATGGTTAGGTCCTTTGAGTTCATGTTTGTCTAAACAATGGTTTGAGTTACATACTTCTCTATCCTTGACATGTACATATTTTATTTTTCTTTTTATTGGTTTTTCACTTTATTGAGTCTGTTAACTAATGAAAGAAATGTGATTAATGTCTACTTGTTCCATGAGGATCGACACTCGTTTGAACCCTATGCTCGGTTAATGATGAGTACGCTTGCTCATATGTGTGATTTGGGTTGAACATTTTAATTTAAACTTGATCGGAAATGTTCTTAGTTGTTGTATGATTTTTATACCCAAGCCCCTATCATCATTAACCGGACATAATGCAATTGGCGCCGGCTTGGGCCCAGAACCGGCGCCGACTCCATTCTAGAAGGCTATTCAATTTTTTTTTTCATTTGTTCCCTTACCCTATTTCTTTTTTCCCCCCCAAATTGTTCTTATTTTGTCTTTTTTCTTCTTGTTTTATTTTTCTTTGATTTTCTTATGTGTTTCTCTTATTTGTCTTGTTCCTATTCCCCTAAAATTATTCCTTCCCTTCATCTTCGTCTTCACCTTCTTCTCCTTCTTCACATTACTTTTCTTCTTCTAAATACCCACCATGGATTCAAAATTTTGTCCAACTGATTCGTTGGGGGAATACATTGGTGAAAAAACTCTCTTCGTGTTAAGCTCAATTTTATCCTCTTGAAATTCTTGGCATTGTGTATATGTGTTTTTAAGGAAAAATTTATTAAACGTGGACCTATATTTGTTGAGTTTATTTGATGATTGAAGAATGCATATAATGAATTTTAAGTCTTGTGATTGCTTATAAGCATTGGCTATGTTTTTTTCTAGAAATTTTGCATCTATGGAGACCTTAGACAATTGAGCATCCTTGTGCTACTTTGTTTGTTGATTGAAGATTGGTTGACATTATACTTATGCTATCTACGGTGGATATGATTCTTATTTTTCTCGAGTATAAAAAATCGGGAAAAGTTCTTCATTAAAAAGAGAACCAATTGCGAAATGTGAGACAAGAAGAGAATCTCGTGAACCCTTTGGAGGTTATGGTGGTCTATGTGGTGGTGCTATTGGACAATTTGGAAACAAGGAGGAGGACTCTACTTCAAGGAGCACTTAAAGGCTTTGACTTTATATTTTTCTTTTCCCTTGATATGTATTTTTGTTTTAATTACTCTTTATGCTTTTACTTGTGTGTTCATTTTTCTATTTGTAGGTTGATTTCGCTGGGATTATTCTTCCAACTTCATGAAGCATGAACTTCTCATATCTTGAAGCTAATCTATACTTGGGGAGTATTGCTTAAACTTTCTACCCATTTTTAATTTTGGTCCCATTGGAGATGCTTTATTGTGTCTATTTTTTGCCCATAAAGACATAGTTCAGTTTAAGTGTGGGGGAGTGTTTTGGTGATATTCTGGGTCCAAGTTTTTTATCAATTATCTTTATTTTTCTTGTTGTTGAGTTACTTTGGAATTCGAAATTTGGATTTTTCATAGAGCTAATCTACCTTGGGGAGTATTATTTTCTCTTCCTTCTTTATATTCTTGGTCCCTTGGTTATGCTTTAGTGTGCTATTTTAGGCCATTGAGGACAATGTCCAATTTAAGTGTGGGGGAGAGCTTTAACATTTTCTCAAGTGCATTTGTGTGATTTTCAATGGATTTCCAATTATATATGTTTAAGGGATTTTCAATGATATATATTTGAATTGTTTTGAATTGTTGATTTTTTTTATAAAAAAAATTAGAGCTAAAATGAGTTTATTTGTTTATGATGAAGATATGATTTCCTTTTTAACTTTGGATATGAATTTGTCATTTAGTATGGTAGGATTTTATTAAAAAGGTAAACTTTTGTATTAAGTGAGATTTTTCTAAGTCTTGAGAATTTAAGTTAACCTTGGTTATATTTGGTATTTGAGTTTTATTTTATTCTTTGAATTTGAATATGGATGATATGATGACATATGGGAAGAGTTGTTGATTAATTCTTGTATTATGGATTTAGAATTTGCTTAACTTTGAGTTTTGAATAAGGAATGTGAGTTAATATATATATATATATATATATATATATATATATATGAGAAAAAATTGAGTGAAACAAATTGAGTTGAAGAAAAATGTTCTTATTGTTTTTATCTTTGAAGACCTTTAGTTGAAAAGGGGGTCAATATGGAGAGAAGTAGCAAGTGTATTCGGTGCACTCTCTTGAGGCTATCCCAAAGGCAAAAAGGCAAGAAAAATAAAGGAAAAAAATTGTTGAAAAATTATTAGAGAAAAAATGATGAGTGATGATTGTAAAGGGGGCTAATATGGTTTGTGAAGAGAAATCCATGCACTTGAGGCTATCGATTCCCAAAGTCATAGAAAAAAAAGAAGAATGGAGTGTTTTTCTTATTTCACTAACTCGAGTTTGGTAAAATTGAGTTTATAATTCTTGAATTGGTTAAATGACTTGACTTGTATGATTTATGTTATCTATATTTTGCTTGAGGAGTGGAATAGTTTTCATGCACTGGATATAAGCTTGTTTAACTTAACTTTGATGGCCTTAGGATTATTTGATTTAATGTATGAGTTTCCAAAGGTTTTTTAAGGGTGAATGAATGACAATTTTATGTCTAAGGTTGGAAAGAAATTATGGCTTTGTTATGGATGAATATGAAAAAAATAAATAAATTATTTTAAGTGTTTTGGTTAAGTATTTACTTGAGGACAAGTAAAGATTCAAGTGTGGGGGAGTATGATAGGGCCTAAATTAGTTATATTTTTCCTAGTTATTTGATATTATTTTGTGATACATTTTGTACAATAACTAGTCATATTCCTTCCTATTTGATATTTCCCTTATAAAAATACTTTTCTATAATTTTATGCAAAAATAAGGAAAAATTAGAGCTAATTATATGATTTTCCAAAACAGAGGTGGCGCCAACCTGAGAAGGACAGCCGAAACCGGATTGTCACTGGAAGAACAAAGAAAAAAAGCAAAAAAAGAAGCAGCCGAAATAAGGAAGAAAGAAATTAGCTTCCGGGTGGCTCAGCAACAAACACTACAAGAAACAAAATTTCGGTTGGCTTCAGCAATTTCATGACTCAACCGAGCCAATACAACAAAGCCGATGCAAACAAAGAAAGAAGGAAAAAGAAAGCAGTTCGGTTAGTAAGCAATAAAGCAAGAAGAAAGAATTAATTTCGGTGGTGGGCCAAGAAGAATAAAAAGTCAACAATATCATGCGGTTTGCGGCTCAGCAAGCTGATGCAGCCGAAACAAGAACGGACAAAACAAAGAAAAGAAACAAATTCGGTGGCCTGTTTGGCAGATCAATTAAGCCGACACCACAAAGGAGAAGGAAATTTGGTGGCTCAATTGAGCCAATGCAACAAAGAAGAGCAGCGATGGTTTGCGGCTCAATTGGAAGCTAAATCAACAATTTCAATTACAAACATCAATTGCAACTCTCATCACTACACAACGAAATCAACTTCTAGTCCAAATTAAATTGAAGTCAAACTGAAGTTCAATTTCAAAGGTCAAGGCGGTGGACTTGGTTTATTTAGGATTTTATTTTAGCTTTTACTACTTCTTTTTGGTTTTTTTTATTTCTTTAGGTAATTACTTCTTCTTTATTTAGGATTCTTTTAGGAATTTTGTAAGCCTATAAATAAAGGCCAATGTACATAGTTTGAAACCCCAACTAAAACTAACCTAAGGGGGTCGGGATGCATATCATATTTTCTTGCATGCATAAAAATATTTTTGATGATTTTATGTGATTTGGATTTGTGAGTTGTAGTCTAGATGGCTTAATTGTGCTTAGTGAGTAAGAAGGGCAAAATGGTAATTTTTCTTGAGGTGGAAATAGGGAGATAACTTGAGGGTTAAATAGGAAAAAATATTTGGGAGAGAAAATAAGAACAAGAGTTGTTGTGGTTTAGTGGTTAGAGCTTTGGAATAAATCCTTGAGGTCTTGAGTTCAAATTCCATCATTTGAGTTTTAGCATGATTAAATTTTATTTTTGATAGGTAGGTTAATTTTGGCCCTTGCATGCCTTAGGGAGGAGTAGGAGTGTTATCCTAGGGGAGACATGAAAGGAATGTCCTGATCCTACTCTTGTGCCCTACAAAAATTTCTAAGGGATTCATACCCTTTTTTGTTCTCTAGCTTAACTTAATTCTTAATCAATTAAGTTGCTCAATTATCTAAGCCATTTTTATTTCCATAAAATTCCAGCAAGGTTCTGTGATTGTGAAGCTTCAAAAATGCCTCTTGGAGGATGGGATTTTATCTAAAAATGGGGAAGAGTTATAGAAGGTTCCCAAGAAAATTAAACTCCATGGTTGAACCTTCAAACTCCAATCTTTTGGTATTCATCTTCTTCATGTAGTAATTTGGAAATTTTTCCAACTTCTTGATCAGTCCAATTGTCAAAATCTTCAGCCATCTTTTCCTCTCAAATACTGCAAGAAAAATAACCAATTCACTCAGCTTGAAGACTGAAAACTTCAGCCAAAACCGGACTGTACAAAAGTTGTGCAAACCAGAAAAATCTCTGGACAGTTTTCGCAGCTTGATGAGCCAAGAACCAAGCTGTTTCTTCCACCTTTCCAACCAGCAATTCAACCCTGTCTTCCCTCCATATAAAGAAGGCTGGAAACCAGCCTTAAAGGACCTTCCAATACCCCTTCAAACCTTCTGCAAGTTGGCTGAAGCATTGCAGAAAAATCTGCACAAAAATTCCAGCAAGCTATGAGAAAAACCAACCAGAAATTCCAGCTTTGTTTCTTCTTCACCCTTGTCTGAAACATACTCCATTTTTTCTATAAGACCAACCTTAGTCAGCCATGAATTGAGCTTCATCATTTTCTCCATTCATCTACTCGAATAAAGCTCCATGGCTGCTCCTAAAATCCCTCCATCAATAACTACAATCAAGCTATCAATTGGAGTCTAACATTCCAGCAAACTTCCATGGATTAAGCCTTAACTATCCAGAAAATTCCTTCACCATTGCACTCCATAATTTGGCCACCCTATAGCTCTTTCAAGCATCATTCATCTCAGCAACATTCCAGCCAAACCAGTCGGCCATTGAAGCTCACAAAAGACCTCCTTCAACCAAGAAATTCTTACCATACTTGCTACTATAATTCACTCCCTAAATTATTCTTTTTGAATTTCAAACAACCAGCTTTCCTTTTCTCCCAAATCTGAGAATTCAATCACCAGAATTTTCCAACCCATTCGGCCACCCTTTCCAAGCAAAATTTTAGCCAGCCTTCCTCCATTCTCTCCAAATCTCCAAGAACACCAAGAACACATACCACCATTCTCCACGCCTAAGACCACTCTAAACCTCTTCAATCTTCTCCAAAAACTCCAGATCACACCTACTCATTCTCTTGAATCCATTTCTACAATTTATAACATCAAATGCCGAAATCAAAGTTCCACTTTCGGATAAAAAACCAGAATTTTCTTGAAGGCTCAAGAACACTTTCAAGGTAAGCATGAACGATTATCTCCATCTCCTTTTATCTTCGACCTTAATGAATATACTAATAAACTCTCTCTCTCTCTCTCTCTCTCTCTCTCTCTCTCTCTTGGCCGAATGGTTACTCCAACCATGGCCATTTTCCTTCTTCCTCCTTGGACGGATCAAGCCTTCCAAGCGTGAGGATTCTCTTGAAACGTCTTTAAGATAGTCATCATTCAAGTAAGCCTTTTCAATCTTCTCTTTAAATTCTAGATTCTTGTCTTTAGGATGTTATTGGAAAAGGATAGATCGTGATTAGAGTTTGAGCATGTGTTTATGTGTTGGAGTTAGGATTGAAGTATGAGGATGAATGTGTTTATATGATGGAGTTGGAATTGATACATGAGGATTATTTGTCTTGGTTGAATTTTATAATGGTTTGGGGTTTGTTGTATGTCTTCATGTCGTGAGTAGTGTGAATGATTAAGCATGATAGATATTATGTCACATTTGATGAATAGGGTTTTATGTTCGTGTATCCTTGATTGAAGCCATGAATATGATTATGTTTAGAGGAGTTTAGATCATGTGTTGGTAGATTTGGATCTATGCTTTTATTCATGATTTGGATGGTTTGTTGATTAGTGTAGAGTGTATGTTCATGATTATAGTTAGCATTAAGAATTATGATCACAACCTTGTTGTTCCTAATATATTTAAGTTAGCCAATTTTATTTCATTAATAAAAGTTAATACAATATTTTTTTCTAGAGATTTCGATAACCCTAGGAAAATGTGGATTTGGATTGTTATATGAAATAATAATATTTTAACCAAATAAATGATATCTTTTATTAAAATTAAAAGATAAAAATATTATATATAATAATAACATTAAATAAAACCTTTTATATGAATAATCATGATAGGTAAAATAATAATCTTGTAAGTCATATATTCATAAACACTAATAAAATTTATTTTTATCTTTTAATCAAAACATATTAAGATTTACTTATTATTAATTTTATTTACCAATTATTTTCTAATCATTAATGGATTATTATTTTAAATAATATCATCAAGGACCTAGGACCCTTCATCAAATGAACTTTAGTTTATTTATAGCAAGATTTAAACCTACAACTTACTAGTAACTATTTCACAAACCTTAGTTATTTTATTATCAAGCTAGATTTATTTTATAGAATCCTTTTTGATTATCTAGCCTTAAAGTCTGGAACACTAGGGTCATGATTGTAGTAAGTGGAGTTAGGATTATTTATGAAAGCAAATTTTTGCTTGAGTTTAATTATAGCTTATGTTTACCCCAGGCGGGGTTAGGTCAGCTTTTGGAGATCTCTAATTTATCCCGAGCAAGGGATCAGGTAAGCTCCTGCATAAAACTTGTTTGTTATAAAAGGTTACCATGGCAAGTTAAACACGAAGTATGTGAACACTGATTTGGTAAAGGCAATTAAGGTCTGTTTCCTTTCTTATTTCAGTCAACCCAATTATTTGAAAATCAACAAGAAGTTTTACTCAAACACCAAACTATTTCTGAAACTAATTTTGACAATGACTTTAGAAACCCTTGATTTCCATTTTCAAGTAAAGCTATGTTTTATCAGTTTTCTCCCAAGTAGGACAATCATCGTTGAGTACTCAATAAGGGTAGGCTAGTAGTACTAGTTTTGAAGAGCAACAGTGAATCTTCTGGCAGGAGGCCACCTCCAGAAGATGAGCTCAACTTAGAGAAATGTCAGTACTACTTAGTCATGCCGGTCCGAGCTAGCAAGTTTCAGCCACGAGGACTGTGTTATCGGAGTGGACAACCAGTTTTGTTTAGGTGTAGAGAATGAGGAGTATCTTACCCGGTAGGCCGATCACCTACCTTTTTGTCAGTCTGCACATGTGGCATTCTGACCGTTATATGGTCATAGGGCCCAACGTGTGGTAACCCATGGCCGCTCTTTTGAGTGGTTGATTTTATTGTACATGTATGGTTGGAAAAGTCAAAACATCACTCTTGATTTTAATATTGTTTATTGCTCGCTAGTACTTTTTGTTATAAAGTTCTTACTTCTTCCATACATGAACTGTTTCACTGAACACTCAAAGCACACACGGACTTACTGAGATTTTTATCTCATCACCCTTTTTACTATGATTTCAAGTCGATCCTGCTGTAGGGATGAGTAGCTAGTTGTTGCCTGCTTAGAAAATATTCTGTTATTTATTTTATGTAATGCTTTGGGAGTTGAGAGTGAACAATTTTTATTTCAAATTTGTTCTTGAATTTTTGCGTTGTAATAAGTTTTAATTTCAAAGTATTATTTAAAGTTTTGTTGTGTGTCCTAGTTATAAAGACCCCTTGTCATTTGGAATGGGTGACATCCCCGGCCCTGTTGGGCCTAGGTAGCAGGGTGTTACACATAGAAAATGGGAGGTGTACAATTTAGGGACTTAGATTTATTTTGGAGTGCATCACCAATATTTTCTCAAGATAAATAGTTCAAGGAGGGTTGTGCAAGGAAGTCTTCAAATGAAGAAGAAGAATGCTTGTCTATGAGTATCTATTTCTTTCCTTTGTTTTCTTTTTCTTGAACAATGATATGTTAACTGTTTTATTATAATTTGACATTGTTTTAGATATTCATGATATTTAGAGGTATTTGATCTTTTGATTAATTGATTGTTCTTCTTGGTATTCAATTACTTAGGCGTATTACGAGATTAATTGGTTGTTTCTTTTCATTAACTTGCTAGACCAAATAGGTTGATGGTAGTTGCATTTGATTAATTTCATATTTATTGGCTGTCAACTTGCTAGACCAAAGAGGTTAATTGCTGAGCATTGAGTAATTGAAGGTTAATTGATGTTTGCCAGACCAATGATTCATTGATTAATTTCATATTTTAAATTTGCCAGACCAAGGAAATTTAATCAAGGATTGTGTTTAATGCATCTTTTAGATGAATTAGTTGAGACTGACCAAGTGATGCTAATTTATCTGGAAGGTAGTAATTAGTTGAGATAGACCAAGTGATGCTAATTTACCTTTATCCTTCATGGCGCCAAAAGAATGATTAGTTATGACAATGGTTAGGTCCTTTGAGATCATGTTTGTCTAAATAATGGTTTGAGTTACATACTTTTCCTTGACATATATATATTTTTATTTTTATCCATTTTTCACTTTATTGAGTCGGTTAACCAATGAAAGAAAGGTGATTAATGTCTACTTGTTCCTTGAGGATCGACACTCATTTGAACCCTCTGCTCGGTTAATGATGAGTACACTTGCTCATATGTGTGATTTGGGTTAAACATTTTAATTTAAACTTAATTGGGAATGTGCTTAGTTTTTGTATGATTTTTATACCCAAGTCTGAACACATCAAATATCAATCCATGGCACATTAGGTATGGGCAAAGGAGTATAAAGACTATGGGGAAGGGATCTAGACTTAGCTCACCTACAAAAAATGCATTGACAATAATGTCTCTCCACATCCTTTCTCATTTTTGGCCAAAAGAAATTCTCCTTAAGAATGCCTAAGGTCTTTGCAACACCAAAAATACCCCCTTAGTCCCCCACTATGGGCCTCCATAACTAAAAACACCCTAGTAGAACCCTTTGGCTCACAAAGCCTTGCCTCCCTAAACAAGAAATCATCATACCTATAATATTTAGCAAATGCACCTTTCTCACAAGCATGGAAAATATCCCTAAACTTCTCATCATTAACATACAAATCTTTCAGAAGTTCAAAACCAAGAAGTTTAGCATAAAAAAAGTTTAGTAATGCATACCTTCGAGATAGTGCATCCGCTACCATATTTTTCTTACCCTTCTTGTATTGAATGATATATGGAAATGTCCCAATAAACTCCATCCACGTTGCATGCCTCTTGTTCAAATTTTGTTGGCTCTTGAAGTGTTTAAGGGTCTCATGATTAGTATGAATGACAAACTCTCTTGGCAAAATGTAGTGTTGCCAATATTCTAAGGTCCTCACCAAAGCAAAAAGCTCTTTGTCATAGGTAGAGTAATTGAGGGCCGCCCTAGATAATTTCTCACCAAAGTATTCAATGGGATTTTTATCTTGGGTCAAGACCGCACCTATTCCCACCCCACTTACATCACACTATATCTCAAAGGCCTTCTCAAAATTAGAAAGAATAAGAAATAGAGCTTACCTCAATTTGTCTTTGAGGGTTTGAAAGGCTTGTTGTTGGGCTTCCTCCCATCTAAATCCCACCTTTTTCTTTACCACTTCGGTTAGAGGGGCTGCTATAGTGCTAAAATTTTGGATGAACCTCCTATAGAAGCTAGCTAGCCCATGGAAACTACAGATTTGGGTAATGGCGGTAGGAGTTGGCCAATCATGGATGACTTTCACTTTTCCCTCATCAACCTCAATTCCTTTGGCACTCACAACATGTCTAAGAAATGTAATCCTCTCCCAACAAAAAGAGTATTACTCAAGATTAGGATACAATCTCTTTCTTCGGAGGGCAACAAGCATATTTGAACATGATTCAAATGATTCACATGTGATTTGTTATAGATTAATATATCATCAAAGTACACAATAACAAATTTTCCAATAAATTCCCTCAAAACATGGTGCATTAATTGCATAAAAGTTCTAGGAGCATTAGACAATCCAAAGGGCATAACAACCCACTCATACAACCCTGGTTTAGTTTTTAAAGCCATTTTTCATTCATCCTCTTCTTTTATTCTAATTTGGTGATAACCGGTTTTCAAATCAATTTTAGAAAAAATGTGATGTGTTCAGACTTGGGCATAAAAATCATACAAAAACTAAGCACATTCCCAATCAAGTTTAAATTAAAATGTTCAACCCAAATCACACATATGAGCAAGCTTACTCATCATTAACCGAGCATAGAGTTCAAACGAGTGTTGATCCTCTAGGAACAAGTAGACATTAATTACCTTTCTTTCATTGTTTAACCAACTCAATAAAGTGAAAAGGAAGTAAAAATAAAAATAAAATAAAAATATGAACATGTCAAGGATGTAGAAGTATGTAACTTAAGCCATTGCTCAGACAAACATGATCTTAAAGAACTTAACTATTATCATAACTAATCATTCCTTTGGCATCGTGAAAGATTAAGATAGACTCACTTCTTTTTCAATCCATGAATCCCTATCTTCTAGGTAACTTAGTATCACATGTTCTGTCTAAACTAGTCTTACCCAAAAGATGCATTGAACACAATCCTTGATTAAATTTCCATATTTTGGCAAATTTAAAACATGAAACTAGCCAATGAATCCATATTCTGGCAGACATCAATTAACCTTTAATTACCAGTTCTTATCAATTAATCCTTTTTTCAAGCAAGTTAAGAGACAACAAATGTAAAACCAATCAATTGAACTACCATCAATCACTTTTTTCAAGCAAGTTAATAGAAAGTAACAATCAACCAATCTCGTAATCAGCCCAAGTAATTAAATACCAAGAAGAAAAATCAATTAATCAAATGATCAAATACCTCTAAATTTCATGAATATCTAAAACAATGTTAAATTATAATAAAACAATTAACATACCATTGTTCAAGAAAAAGAAAACAAAGTAAAAGAAAGCACTCATAGACAAGCCACCTTCTTCTTCCTTTGAAGACCTTCTTGCATAACCCTCATTGAACTTGATGAATTCTTCCTTGGATTGAGTAATCTTCTCTAATAATTAATGAATTCTCCCATTTTCCTTTGTGTTTTTCATCTATTTATATGCTTAGGAAGTGCCTAAACTCGTAGGAACAAAGTTCTTAGCCAAGTAGAAGTTGGAAGATACTAAAACTCCTCAGATTACCAAAAATCGCATAGAAAAATCACAGCACCGTATTAGCTTCAGGACAGAACTGGTGCCGCCTTGACTCTTGGAGCTGGCGCCGGTTGTGTTCTGTTTCTCCACTCGTTCACCAATTTTTCTTCGAATTTTGCAAAATGTGTTCCAGAATGCAGCCGGCGCCGTCTTGGTTTTGTTCTGCTCTGTTTCAACAATTTTTCTGTCACTTCGAAGTTCGTTTCAACAGTGCATGGCCAGCGTCGATTCTAAGGTCCTAGCCAGCACTACCTCTCATCTGTTTTACGATATTTTTGTTTCCTTTCACACTAAAAATCTGAAATAAAGAACAAAATAACTTTCCAATGGTAAAATCTCAAATATGAAGGAATATGACTAGTTATTGAACAAAATGTATTACAAATGAACGTCAAATAACTAGGAAAAAAATGACTAACTTAGCCCCTATCATAGTCCCACACACTTAGCTCTTACAAGCAAAGTATCAAGAACAAGTAGGAAAACACAAGGTTTAATCAATCACTCAATCAATTTCAAAACCATATCTTCAAGACTTTCTTCATTCAAGAACATAAAACACATGCTACTACATCTTTCACAACCACTGCAAGACTTGTGTTAGTGATAAATGATTCAGTAGAACCATCACAATACTTCACAATATTCTCAAACCATTGGAAAGAAGATAGCTGAAAAAGAATATGCATTCCATATGCTTACTTTTCAAACACTCTCTCTACTAATCCAAGACATATCTTGATTCTACTTAGATCAAGTAGGACTTTTAAGCTTGTAATGTAGCTTATCAAATGAAGGATATAGGAGAATCAAAAATCAAAGAAACTAAGAGTTCACAAGAAAAGGATAAACAAAATAAATCAATAATTTCCAACTCTTCTTGCTCTCTTATTCTAAAAATCAAATAAACCATAATCTTATTCAGCAATTACAACTCCACTCAAGCAAATCCAGCATTTTTTCTTTTTTTCTTTCAACTCTTCTTTTCATCAACTCTTTTCTATTTCTTTCATAAAATTACTCAAATTTTCCAGCAATAGTTTCAAGTACTTTATATGAACTTTAACTTTTTTTTCCAGCTCAATCACCATTCCTTTCGTGATCTTTTCTCTCTTCATTCCATTCAATAAGTCTTTTCTCTTCTCTTTCTTTCTTTTTCTCTTTTTCAACTCCTTTTTTCCCCCCCACTTTTACTATTGCTCTTCTTTTCTTTTCTTGTTTTCAATCTCTCTTTTCTCTCAGCTGTTTGTTTTCTTCCCTTTTCCTTTCCAGCTCAACTTGTTATTGATCCATGACTGAAAGTAACAAGTCATGATCTTTATCCCTATATTCTTCCTCACATTCTTTTGCATGTGCTTTCATCCATCAAGAGCATAAAGATTTGAAAAATTATTCAAACTCTCAGCACCAAGCAATGGACAAAATCTTGTGACAGGTTTTAATGAAAGAAATCAACAATTTAGGCTCAAAATAGTCATTAGGGATAATATAACAATAGGTAGGCTTGAAAAGCTCAAACTATCCAAAAAAGGCCTATTATCGTCATCCCTAAGTTAAATCATGACTGTCTTTCTTATTTCACCTCGAGAGGTATTCAAATAAGTTCTAGAATTCTCCATGAATTTTAGTAGAAAAACATGGTTTAAGAACAATGCAAAGAATTTGATCAAGAACTACTTTGTCCAAGTGAGTGCAAAAAGTCATGCATAAGTCATAAATGATCTAGAACATATGCTCTATACTCCATCATAAAGACATGCATTAAAAATATAGCTTGAAATCTCTAGAAAATCAGAAAAATGTGAAAAATTTTTGCTCAAAATTTGCTCCCAAGACAGTTAAAGTATATGTATAGAAGACTTGTCAATCAAATCACTCCCGCACACTTAAACTGGACATTGTCCTCAATGGCCAAATAAATATAACAAGAACAAATAATACCATGGGACCAAAAATATAAAGGGGAAGAGATAAGAGAAACAAACTTCCATTCATTTAGCATTATGTCGTACAAGATCTGAATGCTTTGAAGAATGAGGCAGTGCAAAGTACCTAAAAAGAAAAATACAAAAGAAAACACACCAAAGTGTAAAAACTAGAAAAGGAAAATAAATCAAAAACAAAAGAAAGAAAGAGTACACAAAGAAAAAAAAAACTAACTGAAGAAAACAATAAAAGAGAAAGGAAAAACAAGTGTGCTATGGCAAGAATCGTCAGTCCTTCACATCATCATCATCCCTTCCCCATAGTCTTTATACTCTTTTGCCTACACCTAATGTGCCTTGGGTTGATATTTGATATGTTCGGACTTAGGCATAAAAATCATACAAAAACTAAGCACATTCCCAATCAAGTTTAAATTAAATTGTTCAACCTAAATCACACATATGAGTAAGCGTACTCATTATTAACTGAGCATAGGGTTCAAACGAGTGTCGATCCTCCAGGAACAAGTAGACATTAATTACCTTTCTTTCATTGTTTAACCGACTCAATAAAGTGAAAAACAAGTAAAAATAAAAATAAAAAATATATATATACATGTCAAGGATGTAGAATTATGTAACTTAAGCCATTGCTCAGACAAACATGATCTTAAAGAACTCAACCATTATCATAACTAATTATTCCCTTAGCATCCTGAAAGACTAAGATAGACTCACTTCTTTTTCAATCCATGAATCCCTATCTTCTAGGTAACTTAGTATCACATGTTCTGTCTCAACTAGTCTTACCCAAGAGATGCATTGAACACAATCCTTAATTAAATTTCTATATTCTGGCAAATTTAAAACCTGAAAGTAACCAATGAATCCATATTCTGGAAGACATCAATTAACCTTTAATTACCAGTTCTTATCATTTAACCCATTTTTCAAGCAAGTTAAGAGACAACAAATATGAAACCAATCAATTGAACTACCATCAACCCCTTTTTCAAGCAAGTCAATAGAAAGTAACAATCAACCAATCTCGTAATCAGCCCAAGTAATTAAATACCAAGAAGAATAATCAATTAATCAAAGGATCAAATACCTCTAAATATCATGAATATCTAAAACAATGTCAAATTACAATAAAATAATTAACAAACCATTGTTCAAGAAAAAGAAAACAAAGTAAAAGAAAGCACTCATAGACAAGCCTCATTCTTCTTCTTTTGAAGACCTTATTGCACAACCCTCCTTGAACTTGAAGAATTTTTTCTTAGATTGAGTAATCTTCTCTGATATTTAAGAATTCTCCATTTTTCCCTTGTGTTTTTAATCTATTTATATGCTTAAGAAGTGCCTAAACTCGTAGGTACAAATTTCTTGGTCGAGTAGAAGTTGGAAGATTCTAAAACTCCTCAAATTACCAAAAATCGTGTAGAAAAATCACAGCACCGCCTTAGTTTCAGGACACAGCCGGCGTCGCCTTGACTCTTGGAGCCGGTGCCAGTTGTATTCTGTTCCTCCACTCATTCGCCGATTTTTCTTCGAATTTTGCAAAATGTGTTCCAGAATGCAGCCAGTGCTGGTTCCAGCTTCACAGCTGGCGCCACCTTGGTTCTGTTCTGCTCTATTTCAACAATTTTTCTGTCGCTTCGAAGTTTGTTTCAACAGTGCACGGCTGGTGCCGGTTCTAGGGTCCTAGCCAACGCCACCACTCCTCTGTTTTGCGACATTTTTTTTCATTTTACCCTAAAAATCTGAAATAAAGAACAAAATATTTTTTCAAGGGTAAAATCTCAAATATGAAGGAATATGACTAGTTATTGAACAAAATGTATTACAAATGAACCTCAAATAACTAGGAAAAATATAACTAACTTAGCCCCTATCGAAATGCATGTACTAAATAGCTCATCAAGTAAGTTATCTAGCCTAGGAATGTGATAGCGGTATTTTACCATGATGTTGTTAACAACACGACAATCCACACACATACGCCATGTCCCATCTTTTTTGGGCACCAAGAGAACCGGAACCACACATGGGCTTATGCTCTTTCTCACATGTCCCTTCTTAAGCAATGCCTCTACTTATTTTTGCAACTCCTTGGACTTTTTCGGGTTGCTTCTATATGCCAGTCGGTTGGGGATGACGGCTCCGGACACAAAGTCGATTTGATGCTCAATCCCTCTTATGGGTGGTAGTCCTCTGGGCACCTCATTTGGAAAAACGTCTTTAAATTCTTGAAGAATAGCTGCAATTTCATTGGGCAAAGACAATGTAGAATCATTAGTAGAAACGTAAGAACCTTTGCATAAAAGAAGGATAACCGGTTTCTTAGCTTCTGTAGCCTCTATGACCTCACTTTCTTTTGCAAAGTAATTCACTCTTCTGTTACCTCCCCTCTCTTGTCTTTGCTCACTCCTATCCTTGATTGTCAAAGGTACTTGTTTGTCCATCCTCTCTCTCAACTCTTTTTCTTGCCTCTCTTTTT
This sequence comes from Voacanga thouarsii, assembly GCA_026120185.1. Lineage (NCBI taxonomy): Eukaryota > Viridiplantae > Streptophyta > Magnoliopsida > Gentianales > Apocynaceae > Voacanga > Voacanga thouarsii. The sequence continues at coordinate 458,002 of JANUWF010001053.1, read as the reverse complement.
CTTTCCTCTTAATTTCTTGTTTTTGCTTAACACCTTGCTCTCCCTTCTTCTTTTCTTTCTCCTTCATGATTTTTTGATCTTTGTTCACCTCACTAGGGGCCGTGGGGATGAGGGTAAACTTAGTTACCTCATTGAGTAGGGAATAAGTATTCTTCATCCCATCATGTTTTACATGCCTGTCGTATTGCCAAGGCCTCCCTAGGAGTAGGTGACCCGTTTGCATGGGTACCATATCACATAGCACATCATCCTTGTATCTTCCCATCTCAAAAGACACCAAAACTTGTTTGTTTACTCTCATTTCCCCACTATCGTTCAACTATTGTGATTTGTAGGGCTTAGGGTGTTTAATCCAACTCATGTCCAATTCTTCAACCAAGTTTGCACTAATCATGTTAGTGCAACTCCCACTATTCACAATAACACTACAAGGGGTCTTGTTGATTAGACACCTAGTGTAGAAAATGTTCTCTCTTTGTTGGTGATCTTGATCCTCAATGGTTTGTGAATTTAATGACCTTCTTGTGACTCCCACTAAAGAGTATTCTTGACCAACAAATTTCCCTTTATCACTTTCCTCATCTCCATTTCTTTCTTGGTCTCCTTGGTACCTTTCTCCCTCTTCTTCTTCGTCGGTAGAAACCTCACCATAGGGATTAGTATACATCGTTTTCTTTCTTGGATACTCATGGGATGTATGTCCATATCCAAGACCTTTAAAACACTTGATATCTGTATTCCTTTATAGCCTCCCATGGCTTTTCCCTTGTCCTCGTTCCATCCTTCCCTAGGTTTCCAATCCTTCCTAGGCTTCCAATCCTTTCTAGGTTTCCAACCTTTCCTAGGTTTGTTGAAGTCCCTTTAGAATGGCTTAGGGGCTTCATCCTTCTTAATTGGCACCTTGCTAGTAGTGTTGGAGTTTGAAAGTGGTGGTCAGGTAAATGCCCTCCTCTTTAATTGCCTCTCAATCTTCATAGCAGTATGTACCATATCCTCCAATCGATCATAGGGATGCAATTCTACCAAATTGGAAATTTCCCTATTTAATCCTCCCAAGAATCTTGCCCTTATTGCTCTAGGATCCTCATTGATTTCAGCTCTCATCAACATTACTTCTATTTCTTTATGGTAATCTTTCACACTTTTGTTCCCTTACTTTAGTGATTAGAGCCTTTGGTAAAGATTATTGTAGTAATGGTATGGTATAAACCTTGCCCTCATCATACCTTTCAACAAATTCTAACTAGCCACGGTTTCCACTCATATTTGTCTCCTTTGTGTACTAACTTACTCCCACCAAACTAAATCATACTCTGAAAATTCCAAAATAACCAACCTCACTTTTGACCTCTCACTATAGGTATGACTCTCTAGGAATATCTCTATTTTTCTTTCCCACTCGAAATAAGCTCTGGGGTCACTATTGCTATAGAATGTTGGCACTTTCAATTTGATATGGTTCAACTCCCTCTTCTTATCATTTCCTTCTCTCATTTTTCCTCTATTGCCCCATCCTCTATGGTGCTCCCCAAGGGTTTCAACTTGTTCCCCCTCATACCATTCATCAACTCCCTCAAACTCTCTTTCTAACCCCCTTAGATTGTTCCCACCATTCCTTCCTTGGCCCCTACCTCGTCCTTCTTTGATACCATGTGTTTCCCCTCTCATAGGAGCTTGTTGGAATCCCCCGATAGAGTGCTCATGCCACTCTTCCCCTTGTTGAGCATTTAACAGAGAAGTAGGGGCATCATCATCCCTTATCCTAGGGCTAGGTACCTTAAATTGCTCTTGACCTCTTCTTTGTGCAATGGTAAAAGATTGTCCAAGATGATTTATCAACTCCCTTGTCATGTTTTGGAACTTACTTTGCATAGTCCTCATCATAGCTTGCAAGTCTTCATGCAAACCCCTAACATCAATTTGTTCTTTTTTAGGTCTACTAGGTCCACTTTGGTTAGGCCTAGAGATCTCCTGTTCATAGGCCATGGTGATGGAATATTTACTTACTTATACCTACAAAACAAAAGAGATTAGAAAGAAAAATAGATCCTCACTTCACTTCCTTGCGTGTTGGCTCTCAAGGTTGATCACTCAATGCTCGTGTTTGCTCTCTTAGGCTCTTTTAATAATAGGCTTACCCTCTTACCTTTTTCTCAATACTTAAGCCTTCTTGTTCAATCCCAATTCTCCCCAATGGCTAAATTTTTAGCCCAACTTAGTGAATCACACAGATCAAAAGAATTTTCCAATTAGGGGGTCTTAGGAGAATTTCAACAAACACTTGTTGGGACCTCAAGCAAAGAAGTTTTAATTAAGAATTTCAAGAAATGTGGACTAAATCAACACAAGAACAAACACTAGATGTACAAGAAACACTTCTAAGCAAGAAACGAACAAGAATTAGCAAGAACAAAGAAATAAGAACAACTAGAACTAGGATTATGAAGAACAAGATAATCACAAGTGTGAACTAATAAAGTTGAGTTCAATGAGCATGGAATTAAACAATAGAGTGATATGCTAAGTTCCAATATCCCAAGAAATTAAAATTAAGAATAAAAGTTCCCAACTATAGCAAAAAACATTCTCATGGAACATTTATCAAACATTTTAGATGCAATCCCGTCACTTAAGAACAACCAACATTCTCACCCATATTCAAGGCAAATTTCACCACAAATACAAGAAATTTTTGTTCGCAAGGATTATATTAACATCAAGGAGCAATTTCCCAAAAGAAATATCAAGACATAACAAAGATTTCATGACCTTTTTGGAGCATATTTTTTAGTTACGGTATTTTCTCTGTTTTCTTTTTCTTCAACTTTGTAGGGTTCATTTTCTTACTTTCAAGCTTTGATTGGAATCAAGCTTTTCCTTGCTTTGACATCAAACTCTTTGATATGATCTTGTGTGGGCTTTTTTTTTCTTTCTTGGTGTTATGGGTGGCTTAATTAGTTATGAGCTCAACTAAACCTAAGGATCTAAAATAGAGAATTTTGTGGTGACAAAAGGAGAAAATGAAATAATAACCTACCTTCTATCAAACTCTTGAAGAACTAAGCTTCAAAGACCCTCAAGAATAGTAGAAAGTTTGACTATAATCTCACCCCAATATCCTTGAAGCAACAAAGGCAAACAAGAAGAAATAGAATAGAGAAAATAGGTACCCAAGTAATGGAATTCAAACAAACCTTAGAAGAACAAAGCAACTAAGACCCATTCAAAGAAATCGCATTAGATTATCCAAAAGATTTTATAGACTCATTCATAAGGAGGATTAACCCTTAAGCATGGTCTTGAATAAGATGAATAAGGAAGCTAGGGCTTCTCAAGATTCTTTCTCAAATTTGAATTAAAGTTTGTGAATTGTGTTGTTAAATCACTAAAGGTTCTATTTAAACTACCCTAACCCTAGCTAAGTAATCCCTGAGGTTCTATTACAATTTAGGGTTTTAATAAGTCTTTACAAACACTTAAAATTGTTGAAAGCTGGAGAAAATATAAAAAACGCAGGGTAGCTGTCTGGAGTCGGTGCCGGTTTGTACACTACAGCCGGCGCCAGTTGCGATCTGTCTCAGGCGGTCGAATGCCAGAATAAAGCCATTGTTTGGCAGATTGAAGGTAGTGCCAGTTTGGCTGCTTGGGGCTGGCGCCGACTGTCCACTGGAAGGCCTCCTTTAGTCAAGGTTTTGTCCGCTTTTGTTGCCGGCTTAAGTTCTTGTTGGGGTCTTTCTTCGATAGTCATCAAAATAAACTCTTGGCTAGCTTCCTCAACCTTCCAACCCTCTTCCATCCTCAAGCATGGTTTGATGAGCAATTGAAAATCCTCTTGAAGCTTCTTGGACCTAAATCTTATTATCGGCTATTGTCCTTGCATGGTCACGCCTCCTCCTTCTTGATTTTGACCTCCATGATGAAGCGGAGTCTCATCATTATTCAAAGATGGTTTTATGTTTGGTGGTTACAATGTTGAGAAAATGAAACAATGTTAACATAATATTACAGAGAGAAGTTTACCAGATACATCGCTGAGAATCAACTTGAGAATTTAACACAACACATTCAATATTGCAAGTTCTTCTACAAAAGCATGGTTTCTTATATTATTGCTTGGAACTTCCGTTTTCACAAAATTCATGAAATCAAGTTTTCTTGAATTTTCAAAGATGTTTTTAGCTCATACAACAAAAGAAACTTCATGAAGATAAGAGAAGAATGAAGGAATGATTAAACACCTGGCTCTGATACCATTACGGCGGAAATGGAATTAAATACTTTAAAGTACTTTATAGTATTTAATTCCGCTTCCGCGTTTATGGCATCAAATCCAAGAGATGCAAGACATTTGAATTTTGACCATTCCATTTTAGCAGTGTTACAATACAGTTTAGTAAATGGTCCCATATATTTTAATTGCTATCCTAATTTTTCCATAGACATAAAAGATCCTAATGTTCCAAATGCACTTACATTAAATATTCAAATTAAAAATATAGAATTTGAGGAAGGCACTAGATCAATAGCTTTGATTTATAGAGTTTATTACAAATTAATCAAAAATACATTAAATCCAAAAGCTATTAGTTATAGTAAATAAGGATCAAGTATGTTATTGGAAGCTAACTTACAACATGCAACTATATTTGTTCCTAGATTACGAAAATGGTAGGAAGTTCTAACCGAAAATCCTTGGCAATTTAAAAATCTACTTACTCCTAAACCAATAGGAGAATATTCTCAAATAGAAGAGGTTATAGAATTACAAGATGGTATAGTAGAACTTAATGTTAGGGTTGTGCCCAAGAAGAAATCATTTATACAATGTATTTTGCACATTAAATTAATAAAAAGGCATTTTTTATCTTTTAGTTTCTTTATTCCATATGTTCATGTACATAAAAACTGTCAGATAAAGTTCCAAGTAAAACACTATGTAAATGAAATCATGATAGAGATTGTGATGTGAGGTTCCTACTATAGTAGAATGTGTTTGTTCTTAAATTATCTCTAGTTATGGTATTAATAAGATAGGATATCATTAATACGTTAAGATTAGCACGTGTTATACTTCTTGACTTGATGAAGCGGTGGTTCTCACATTCGTGAGTATTATGATAGTCAAAATTAACATATGGATGCTTGTTATTTGAATAAGTACATTGGATGACCTACCTATGAGATAATCACATGGATAACTATTTAGTGCCAGAGATAAAATCTCATTATAGCAACTGTGCAAATATCCTTAGACTTGAGAACTCCAAGGTACTTTGTTTGCTAAGCATTGTATTTTGATTCCAATCTCTAGAGTCCTTACAAGGCCGCCTATAGGATAGACATTGGGTACAACGTGAAGTAAACAAAAGTAGTTGAGAGGGTTAATAAATGATTCACCACTCCTAATAGTACGAGTGAATATCTCATGGCCACTTGTAGGAATCATTACTCAAAAAGTCCTTGGCCAAGGTAACTATGTGTTGGAAATAGTTTGAATTGATGCACATGATAAGTAATGGATTCTAGGAACAAATACTAAAATATTCGGGCTAGAATTAATTAATATTCTAGAGGGAGTTGGCCCTAATTCCATACTCTAAACCGAATGAGAAATTGTATGGAGAAAGGAGTTTATTGCACTGACGTTTTGCTATTGAAAGGTTCATGTCAAGCCACTTGACTTCTTGAATTTTTAGGTGGTCGTGATGTTTTGCTAGATACCGTTAATGATCTGCAAAATATAAATTTATTAATTAAAGAATTAATAAATTTAATCCTAATTAGAATTATTAAATTCATTCTAATTATTAAAGGAATTATTAGTTCTATTATCGTAGAATTAATTCATATTAGCTACCAAATGACTAGAAAACCTAATAGGTCTCACACAATACAGGAATTGATACTCAAAATTGATGTGTTTGAATTTGGGTATAAAAATCATATAGAAATAAGTATATTCTCAATCAAGTTTAAATTAAAACGTTAATCCCAAATTACACATATGAGCAAGCGTACTCATCATTAAGCATAGCATATGGTATAAAACGAGTGTCAATCCTCAAGGAACAAGTATGCCTTAATCACTTTTCTTTCATTGTTTAACCAACTTAATAAAGTGAAAAAAATAAAAAGTAAAATAAAATAAAATAATATATACAAGTCATTGATGGAGAATTATGTAACTCAAACCATTATTTTGACCAACATGACCTTAAAATACCAAATCATTATCATAACTAATTATTCTCTTGGCATCATGAAGGATTAAGATAGGTTTACTTCTTTTCCAATCTATGAAATCACTATCTTCTAGACAAATTAGCATAACATATCTTGTCTCAACTAATTCACCCAAAAGATGCATTAAACACAATCTTTGATTAAATCTCCATATCGTAGCAAATTTAAAACATGCAATTAACCAATGAATTCATATCCTGACAGACATCAATTAACCTTTAATTACCCAATTCTTAGCAATTAACCCTTTTTCCAAGTAAGTTAATAGAAGAAGTAACAAATTAATCTCATAATCAGCATAAGTAATTAAATACCAAGAATAATAATAATCAATTAATCAAAAGATCAAAGTAACACTAAAAATCATGAATACCGAAAACAATGTCAAATTACAATAAAAAAATTATTACATCATTATTCAAGAAAAGAAAATAAATTTAAAAGAAAGCACTTATAGACAAGCCTCATTTTTCTTTTTTCGTAGACCCTCTTGTACAATCCTCCTTGATTTGATGAATTCCTCCTTGATTTTGAGTGATTTGTGTTTTGATTCATGAATTCATTGTTTAACCTTGTGTTCTCCCTCTATTTATAGGCTTTAGAAGTGTCTAAATTTGTTCCTGTAGGATTTCTGGCCGAATAGAAGTAGGAAAATACTAAAACTCTGAAAATTGCCAAAAATGTGCACAAAAATTAAGTCACCACCATTGCACTAGTGTACAACCGGCGCCACCTATCCTGCCTAGGGCCGACGCCGATTGTGTTCTATTTTTCTGCCTGTTCACTGATTTTTCTTGATTTGCATGCTAATTCTTCCAGACTACAGCCGACGCAGTTTTTGGGCTCCCAACCGATGTCGGCCGATATGTACGAATTTGGGTATAAAAATCATATAAAAACTAAGCACATTCCCAATCAAGTTTAAATTAAAATGTTCAACCCAAATCACACATATGAGCAAGCGAACTCATCAATAACCGAGTATAGGGTTCAAACGAGTGTCGATCCTTTAGGAGCAAGAATACATTAATCACCTTTCTTTCATTGTTTAACCGACTCGATAAAGTGAAAAACAAAGAAAAACAAAATAAAGGAAAATCAAAATAAAAATATATACATGTCAAGGATGGAGAAGTATGTAATTTAAACCATTGTTTAGACAAACATGATCTCAAAGAACTCAATCATTATCATAACTAATTATTCTCTTGGCATCATGAAGGATTAAGATAGACACACTTCTTTTTCAATCCATGAAATCAATATCTTCTAGATAAATTAGAATCACTTAGTCTCGTCTCAACTAATTCACCTAGAAGATGCATTAAAGACAATCCTTGATTAAATTCCCTTGGTCTCGGCGAATTTATAACATGAAATTAACCAACGAATCATTGGTGTCGGCAAACATCAATTAACTTTTAATTACCCATTCCTCATCAACTAACCCCCTTGGTCTTGGTGAGTTACTTGACAACAAATATGAAATTAATCAATCGAAACTACTATCAACACCCTTGGTCTCGGCGAGTTAACAGGAAGAACTAACCAACTAACCTCGTAATAAGCATAAGTAATTAAATACCAGGAAAAATAATTAATCAATCAAAAAATCAAATACTCTAAATATCATGACTATCTAAAACAATGTCAAATTACAATAAAATAATTAAAACATCATTGTCAAAAATTAGAAAACAAAGTAAAAGAAAGCACTCATAGACAAGCCTCATTCTTTTTCCTTTGAAGACCTTCTTGTACAACCCTCCTTGAACTTGAAGAATTCTTCCTTTGATTGAGTAATTTTCTATGATGATCAATGAATTCTCTTCTTTCCCTTGTGTTTTTCATCTATTTATAAGCTTAGGAAGTGCCTAAACTTATAGGTACAAAGCTCTTAGTTGAGTAGAAGTTGGAAGATACTAAAACTCCTCAGATTACCAAAAATCGCATAGAAAAATCACAACACCGCCTTGGCTTCAGGGCACAGTCGGCGCCGCCTTGACTCTCAGAGCCAGCGCCGGTTGTGTTTTGCTTCTCCACTCGTTCGCCGATTTTTCTTCGAATTTTGCACAATGCGTTCCGAAATGCAGCCGTCGCCGGTTCCAGCTTCACAGCCAGCACCACCTTGGTTCTGTTCTACTTCTTTTCAACAATTTTTCCATCACTTCGAAGTTCGTTTCAATAGTGCATGGCTGGCGCCGGTTCTAGGGTCCTAGCCGGTGCTGCCTCTCTTCTGTTTTGTGATGTTTTTGTTTTATTTTACGCTAAAAATCTGAAATAAAGAACAAAATACCTTTCTAAAGGTAAAATCTCAAATATAAAGGAATATGACTAGTTATTGAACAAAATGTATTACAAATGAACCTTAAATAACTAGGAAAAATATGACTAATTTAGCCCCTATCATCAGCTCTGTTCTGTTCCACAATAATTTTACCTTATTTTACCCCTAAATTTTGAAATAATGCACAAAATACCTATCCAAGGGAAAAATGTCAAATATGAAGGAATATGACCAGTTATTGCACAAAATGCATCACAAAATGGCCTCAAATAACTAGGAATTATATGACTAATTTAGTCCCTATAAAAAATATTACTTGACAATATTATAGGGTTAATTTGTGAGAATAAATAATTATTATGGGCTAATTATAAAGTATTATAATTATTTGGGGTTGAATTGCGGTTATTAAATTCCTATAGGTGATTATAAACTTGTTAAAATTTATAGGGCCTAATTCCAATTCTTGAAATTTCCAAGGCCATAATTGAAAAGAGGAATAAAAAATTATTTGTTTCCTAAAAGGAATTAAGAAACTGTATGTGTTCTTTTTCCTTTTCTTGTGGCTGTTGTTTTGTGAAAAAAGAGGAAATTATTTTCCTATTCATAAAATAGAGAATTTTATTCTTTGTGTATTTTAGAAAGAGGCCACTGTAAGAAAGAAAAAGATTGAACACGCAAAGAGAAATCTTTTCTTTTTTTTCTTTTTTGAAGGAAAAGAAAACATTTTCTTCCCAAATTACATTAATCATAAAGCTACCAAACGTTATTCTACTAGCATAGATTTTGATAGTTCTTGAGTATGTTCTTCTTGTGGATCAATATTTGATAGGAATCAATTCGGTCATAAGGATCAAGCTCAAGAAGGGAGAGAGGACGAAGCTGATACAAAGTCAAGCTTTCTCGGTCCGTTGACGAGAGCCCACTTCAAACAATTCCAACTTAATTTTCATGTATATCTACAAGCTCATCTAAGGTGGGATAGTGTATGGACATTGTCGGAAGAGGATCAATAACGGACCATGCTGTTGGTGTACGAAGGACGTTAATTGGAAGTTGTTCACACGGAAACGCCACCCAGCAAAGCGTACCAGGTGCTAGCCCTAGGAGCCTAACCAGGCGCCGGGTGTGAACTGGACAAACTCTCAATTTTATGACGTGAGCACTGTTTCAATAGAATGGACCTGGCGTCAACCCTACCAGCCCTACCTGGCGCCGATTGTACTTTGGGTCCGAACCCTAGACGTTGTTTTTCCAGCTATTTTTCTAAAGGGTCATGTTCCTCTAGAATGTACCTAGTGTCGACCCTACCAGCCCTACTTGGCACTGGCCCCGATCTTCGTGAGACCATCATTTCATTACAAAGGAGTATGGAGGGCATTTGGAGAGAGATGACTGAATTCTGAGTTCAACAAGGACAAACGTCTACTGCTGGTCAAAGGAGTGGACAAGAGCAACAGGAAGCCTACAACATGCCTCCCATGAACACCCAACTAGGAGAAGAATGGGATGGATATTTAGTTAGTGGATATTAACCAGTTCCTATGAGAGGAGGGAGAAACGGGTTGAAAGGAGGTAGAGGAAGAGGCCGAGAGAGAATTGGTGAGAATCCTATGAGGGGAGTTGAAATAAATATTGAGGGAGAATTTGAGTGGAAAGAAGGATACCTGGAGGAAGACTATGGGGATTAATATCGGGGTAATGTGATGAAAGGTAGGAGGAGAGATGAAAATAAGGGAGAGTATGAATTGAAAAATATCAAAATGAAGGTACCACAATTCTCGAAAATAGTGTTCCCGAGGCCTATTTTGAATGGGAATGGAAAATAGAAATTCTATTTGATTGCTAAAATTATAGTGAGAGAAATAAGGTGAAAATTGGTAGTATTGGGATTTTCAGACTATGCATTAGTATGGTGGGAGCAAGTTTTGGTTAATAGAAGGAGAATGGGAGAAAATGCCATTGGTACATGGGAATTGATGAAAAATCTCATGAGAACGAGGTTTGTACAACACTATTACTTCAACGAGCTAAACCAAAGGCTTCAAGTGCTAAGACAGGGAAATAGAAGTGTTAAATTTTTTCACAAAGAACTTGAAATGCTTATGATAAGGGTAATTATTAATGAAGATCCACGTGCCACTAAAGCAAGATTTCTAAGTGGATTGAACTGAGAGATAGCTAATGTAGTTGAGTTGTATTCATATGAAACTTTGGAAGAAATGGTTCACATGGCTACGAAGGTAGAAAAACAATTGAGGAAAAGGCCTTTTGAGAGGAGAGACCAACCAACTTCATCTCTTACGAAATTCCCTAAGGCAACACCTAAGAAGGAGGAGTCTAAACCCGCTACCTAGAGAATTCAATAAACCAAGGGAATAGAGATAAAGGAAAGGCTATTGAGAAGCCGAGATATCAAATGCTTTCGTTGTATGGGATATGGACATACAACGCATGTATGTCCAAGCAAGAGAGTGATGTACACAAATGCCTACGGTGAGATTTCATTCAAGGAGGATGAATATGAGAAATTGAAAGAAATTTAAAAGGAGGAAGGAATCTTGAGTGAAGAAGGTGAAGAAGTTGGGAAAGTGTGTGCGTTTCTTGGTGTAGCTAGGAGATCGTGGAGCTTGCAAGTGAAGGAAGATGTGCATCATCAACAGAGAGAGAATATCTTTTATACAAGATGTTTGATCAATCAAGTACCTTGCAGTGTAATCATTGATAGTGGGAGTTGCACCAATATTATAAGTGCTAGTGCAGTGGAAGAGATAGGCTTGGAAACAAGGAAGCATCTGCAACCTTACAAGTTAAAATGGCTAAATGAGAGTGGAGAATTGAAGGTTAATAAACAAGCCTTGATTGTTATTGACATGGGGAAACGTAAAGATGAGATCCTGTGTGATGTTATTCCTATGCAGGAAGGCCACCTATTTTTAGGGAGACCATGGCAATATGATAGGGAAGTAAAGCATGACGGGAAGAAAAACACCTACACTGTGTATAAGGAGGGAAAGAAATTCATTCTACTACCTATGTCTCCAAGTAAAGTGAGCAAAGACCAAAAGATCATGAGAGCAAAGGAGAAAAAAAAGAGTATTCAAGAAAATATGAAAAAAAATTAAGAGAGAGAACGCTGAGAAAACTAAGAAAGAAGAAAAGGAAAAGAGAGAGGAAAAACAAAAGCGAGGAGATAAGAAATGAGTAAATTTCTTTACAAGTGAGAGAAAGGTGGTAGAAGCAATTAAAGCTAAGGAACTAGTGTATCTCTTAATTTGTAAAGGTGTTTATGTAAGTACTAATGAAACTACTCTTTTTTTGCCTTGTGAAATTGCAGGTCTTGTTAAAGAATTCCAGGATGTATTTCCAAAAGAAATACTAGAAGGATTACCAACCGTTCGAGGAATAGAGCATTAGATTGATTTCATTCCTGTGGCTATCATTCCAAACCGACCAGCTTATAGATACAACCCTGAAGAAGCTAAGGAGCTACAAAAACAAGTTGAGGAGTTGCTCATTAAAGGCCATGTTTGAGAGAGTTTAAGTCAAAGCGCAGTTCTAGTGTTGTTAGTGCCTAAGAAAGATAAATCATGGAGGATGTATGTTGATTGTAGGGCCATTAATAACATAATGGTAAAATATCATTACCCTATCCCTAGGCTTGATGATTTATTGGATGAATTGCATGGATCATATGTATTTTCAAAAATTGATTTGAAATTCAGATATCATCATATTTGGATTAGGGAAGGTGAGGAATGAAAAACTGCATTTAAGACCAAACAGGGTTTATATGAGTGGCTTGTGATGCTATTTAGGTTATCAAATACACCTAGTACTTTAATGAGGTTGATGCATTATGTGTTACGAGAACATATTAGAAATTTATTGTGGTGTATTTTGCTGATATTTTGATTTATAGAAAAACTTATGAAGATCATTTGTATCATCTTAAGTGTGTACTTATTTCTCTTAGAAGAGAAAAGTTATATGTGAACTTTGATAAATGTTCCTTTTATTTGGAAAAGATAACTTTTCTTGGATATGTTGTGAGTTCAAAAGGTATTGAAGTTGATGAAGAAAATGTCAAGGCAATTTAGGATTGGCCAACACCTACTTCTATGATTGAGGTAAGGAGTTTTCATGGGTTAGCCAATTTTTATAGGCATTCCATTAAAAATTTCAGCATAATAGCTGCCCCATTGACTGAAGTGATTAAAAAGAACGTAGGGTTTAGATGGGGAGAAGAACAGGAAAAGACTTTTATTGCTTTGAAATCAAAATTGACTGAAGCCTTATTGTTGTCCTTGCCTAATTTTGAACAAGCTTTTAAAGTGGAATATGATGCTAGTGGAACATGAATAGGTACTGTGTTGAGTCAAGATAAAAAACTTATTGCATTTTTTAGTGAGAAGCTATCAGGAGCATCCTTAAATTATTCCACTTATGACAAGGAGTTGTATGCATTAGTGAGGACCTTGCACCATTGGCAACATTATTTGTTACCTAGAGAATTTATCATTCATACTGATCATGAAATATTAAAGCATCTAAAAGGCCAACAAAAGTTGAACAAAAGGCATGCCAAATGGATGTAGTTCATTGGTACCTTTCCATACGTGATCAAATATAAGAAAGGAAAGGATAATGTAGTAGCTATTGCATTATCTTGCAGGTATGTGCTTTTAAATTCCTTGGATGAAAATTACTTGGTTTTGAGCTTATTAAGGATTTATATGCAAATGATGAAGAATTGGGAGAGATTTATCATGCTTTTGAAAATGTGCTTTCCAAAAATTTTATAGCCATGATGGGTTTTTGTTTAAAGATGATAGACTTTGCATACCAAAAGGATCCTTGAGTGAATTGTTAGTGAAGCTCATGGAGGAGGTTTAATAGGACATTTTGGGAATGCAAAAACATTAGGTATTTTGCAAGAGCATCTTTATTGGCAAAAAATAAGGGGAGATGTAGAGAGACATTGTAAATCATGAATTACATGTAGAAGGGCCAAGTCTAAAACACTACCCCAAGGGTTATATACTTCTTTACCCATCCCTCATGCACCTTGGTTAGATATTTCAATGGATTTCATATTAGGATTGCTATAGACTAAGGGGGAAAAGATTCCATCTTTGTAGTTGTTGATCGATTTTCTAAGATGGCTCATTTTATTCCTTGTGTGAAAACTAGTGATGCTACCTACATTGTAGTTTATTTTTTAAGAAAGTGGTAAGATTGTCCGAGTTACCACAGAGCATAGTATTGGACAGGAACTAGGAAGAATGTCTTCCACATATAGAGTTTGCATATAATAGACTTATCTATTCTACTACTACATTTTTTTTCATTTCAAGTTGTTTATGGGTTTATTCCATTAACCCCATTAGATTCAATTCCTTTGCCTATAGATGAATGATTGAGTCTTAATGGCAAAAAGAAGGGTGAGCTAGTCAAATCCATGAATGAGAAAGTCAAATCTCTAATCGAACAACAGAATGAAGCCATTTCATGCAAATACAACCAAGGAAGAAAGCAGGTGACATTTGAGCCAGGAGACTGGGCTTGGGTACATTTGCGCAAGGAGAGATTTCTTACCCAACGCAAGACAAAGCTCGAATCGTGAGGGGATGGACCGTTCCAAGTTCTTGAGTGATATGGATATAACACCTATAAGATTGATCTACCGGGTGAGTATAATGTAACTGCGACTTTTAATGTAGCTGATCTTTCTCCTTATGATGTATGATATTATTTGAGGAAGAATCCATTCCAAAAAGGGGGAAGTGATAGGAATCAATCCGGTCACAAGGATCAAGCTCAAGAAGAGGGAGAGGACAAAGTCAAAATAAAGTTAAGCTTGCTCGGTCCATTGACGAGAGCCCGCTTCAAACAATTCTAACTCAATCTTCATGCATATCTATAAGCTCATTTAAGGTGGGATAGTGTATGGACATTGACAAAAGAGGATCGTGAACGGACCATGTTGGTGGTGTACAAAGGACGTCAATCAGAAGCTGTACGCACAGAAACAATGCCCAGTAGAGCATACCTAACACTAGTCCTAGGAGCCCGACCAGGCATCGGGTGTGGACTGGACAAACTCTCAATTTTGTGACGCGAGCACTATTCTAGTAGAAAGGACCTGGCGCCGACCCTACCAGCCCTACCTGGCACCAGCCCTACATTGGGTCCGAACCCTAGACTTTTTTTTTTTTTTAAGCTATTTTTGTGAAGGGTCTTGTTCCTCTAGAATGTATCTGGTGCCAACCCTATCAACCCTACCTGGCGCCGACCTCATTTTGGATTCGAACCCCTGACATTTTTCCGCTATTTTGGGGTTATTTTGTAATATTTAAAAAGTATTTCAGTTCACAAATAGAATACCATTATATAGGCTTTATATTGTAAGAACAAGAGAACATATTCCATATTTTTAACATGAATGAAGATTCATCTTGAAGACTTGAAGCATGGAGAGATTCCTTATTCAACTTCAATCCAAAACCAACTTAAGGACTTAGTCCACCCTTGAGTAAGTGTCTATAAACTCAAATGATAATTTAACTAGGAAATCAATAAGGGTTCTTCTTGTATGTCATTTAGGGTTCTTGTTATTTCTTGTTTGAATGCCCACAATTCCCTATTGTTTTAGTTTTTGATTTCTTGCTAAGTCAAGGGTTCTAAGGTGTTGTTGTGGTAGACCTTATCTACTAAATTTGGGGGTTTTAAAAGCTTGTTCTTTTAGGGTTCTTTGTTTGTGGAGAAAGGTGTTACTTTGTTCCTTTTTCTTGATATCTTGTAATTCTTTCTTGTTTGTTTTGCTTGTCATTGAAGACCTTTTTACCTAGTTCAAGTCCAAACTAAAGCCACTTTTAGATCTTGAAGGACTTCCTCTCTCAAGCTCATAGCAATATTAGAGAAACTTCTATCCTTGGAATTTGGTGGCTCGATTGGGTAGACTTTTGAAGAGGATTCGCGCAGAAGGAAAAATTTTAAAAGCTTCGTTTTTGAAGTAATTAATTTTTCTTCCCTTCTCATGATCTTTTTAATTACATACGAGTGATTCTTTGCGTGGATTTCATTTTATTTTTCTATTGCGTGTAGACTGGTTTGCATGATCGAAATCCAACAATGGTATCAAAACTATCTTGTATGTGTTTTACGAATTTTTTTATTATTTTGAAATTGTTTCAAAATAAATTCGATGTTATGAAATTGTTTCATAAATATTTTAAAATTTGAAATAGTTTCAAGATTATATTCGGATCCATGAAAATTGTTTCATTTAAAATTTTATTTTTAGAATTTTTTTTACTGGGTTATATATATAAATATGTACACACACACACACACACACATATGCATATCAATTACTGATATTAGTTTTAGTAAAGTATAGAAAGTGTTTCCTTTTAATTCACAGAAATTGTTTATGTGAAAAGAAGAAAAAAAAATGACGTTTCGTTAAGGAAACTGAGCCAAAAAAAAAAAAAAATTGGAAAAGGTGGAAATTGTTTATGCAAACCATTTTTATAATGGTTGCATCCTTGGGAGGATGTGTTATAGCCTTGGGAGGCTTGTGCCCAATTTTTTTTTTTATTGCAACCGAATAGAAAAAAAAAATTGAAAGAAGTGGAAATTGTTTCTACAAACCATTATTATTGTGGTTTGTATCCTTGGGAGGATATGTTATAGCATTGGGAGGCTTGTGCCCATTATTATATTTCAAAAG
Source organism: Voacanga thouarsii (assembly GCA_026120185.1). Taxonomy (NCBI): domain Eukaryota; kingdom Viridiplantae; phylum Streptophyta; class Magnoliopsida; order Gentianales; family Apocynaceae; genus Voacanga; species Voacanga thouarsii. The sequence continues at coordinate 441,737 of JANUWF010001053.1, read as the reverse complement.
AAATTCCATTTTCTATTCAATTGTGTTGACCAGTGGTGAACACATGATTTGGTTTCCAATTGTTTTAATTGGAAACAATGTTTGCAATTGGAATTGCGAAATTAGTTCCATACGAGAATAGGAAATTGTTTCCCATTCTTCATATTGTTTTTGCATTGCTTCAATTAAAAAAAATAAAAAATAATGTTTTTTTAAAAAAAATTTAATCATTACATGTTTGAACACTGATTTTCTAGTTTTTCTTCAAGCACCCACTAAAATATTTTTATTCCAATAGGACCCCAAGTTCTTTCCAAATTTTGATTTTGGGATTAATTAAATTTCTAAACTAATAATTGTAGAATTTAATATTTTATGCACATTTATTTATTTATTTATTTTTGCTTAATGTGTTTTAAGCATAATATTAGCTTGTTAGCTTGATTATGGACCTAGACCAAACTAATTTGATTAATATAAATTGTGTCATGCATTTTATCGCTTTGTTTAGAATAAATAGGGCATGCGTGTCCTGCCTTTCTTTGTAATTCTCATATAATTTCTCTTCTCATCAAATTCCCATCAAATGTAACCCGAGGTTTCTTCATTAGGAATTTATGTAATTAGATTACATATGTTAAATAAGATTAGAAATTATTATACGAATTTATGGAGATGGCGACTAAGGCGAAGTAAGAAAATAGTAAGACTTTGTTCTCAAAACATGCATGAACACATAGGTTTTGACCAAATTTAATTCTTAGCTCAAGAAAATTAATCTAGAAAAGTCTAGAACTAAGCTATGTAATTGAGTCTATTACAATTATGTCAAAGTGTTGATATTTTGCATGCCAAATGATGAGACTATTAATTAAATAATTAAAATCCCTTAAACAATATTAAATCTAAAGCCTTCCGTTAACATAGCAATAACGAGAGTTCTTTTTCGAGATTAGGTTGTTAGGTATACCCAAGCTTACTCAACATTGAGCTTGTTCAAACTATAGAATATGATTCCATATTAATAAATTGGATTTAACTAATATCTTTAACCCGGTTGGGCATACCTAAGAATAAAGAATATTAGAGGCTAAGTTGGAGTAGCACTAAGTGCTTTAAAATTAAAAGATGTTAATCACTTAACGATCCGATAGTTATATTTGATGTAATTGATATTGTATACCTACTATTGAACTTAAGAGTGGTTTTTTGGGCATACTCAAGGTCATTCTTGACGAATTTGGATACTGAACCACTAGGAAAGCTTCCAATGGGCTTTCCCGAGTCAATAGTGGGGGCTATTGATTTGAAGAAAATAGTGGGGTAAATACACGTTTAATTAAAGACCTAATTAAATGAATTTCATATGTGTGAAACCCCAGTCGAAACCAACCTTAGAGTAAGGGGGTTGGGATGCATATCATATTTTATTTCATGTTTAAATATATTTTTATATGGTTTTATGTACATTGAATTTGTGTTTTATAGTCTAGAGGGCTTGATTGTGATTATTGAGTGGGAAGGGCAAAATGGTAATTTTTACCTAAGGTGGAAAAAGGGAGATAGCTTGAGGATTGAATAGGAAAATATTTTTAGAGAGGAAATAAGAACAAGAGTTGTTGTGGTGTAGTGGTTAGAGCCTTAGAATTGATTCTTGAGGTCTTGGGTTCAAATTCCATTATTAGAGCTATAGAATGATTAAATTTTATTTTTGCTTGGGAAGTATCATTGTCGGCCTTAGTGGTGTTTGGAGTAGGGTAGAGATGTGGTCCTAAGAGAGACATATTAGGAGTATTCTCATTCCACTCCTTTACTCTACTCAAATTTCTTAAAGGGAATTCATTTTCCCTTGATCCTTAATTTTCCTTAATTTTCAACTCCTTGGTTTGATCAAGAAGTTCTATCCATTTTCTTTCCAAAAATTTCAGTAAAATGCTGTGATCTTGTGAGATCAAAATGTCCTAGTAAAAGGCTTCTCATGGTTTGAAAAATGTGGAAGAATGGTAGGAAATTCCAAGGGGAAAAATCCTTCTAGTAAGCTTGCTGAAATTTCACTCTAGACTAGTTCATCTTACTTCTTAGAATGAGCTGAAATTTTTCAGCTTGTTGTACCTTCAAATTGTCGAGCTTCTTAGCTGAATTTCCCTCCCAAATGCTGCCAGAAAAATGGCCTTAAATCAGTTTGAAACAAGAATTATTTCTGCTATTTTCAGGCTGCACAAAGGCTGTACAAAACCAGTGAAAATTCTGGGCAAAATTGCTACTTTGGAGGTCCAAAACTAAGCTAATTTCTTCCAGATTTTGTGCAGCACCTTAGCCATGATTTTCCTCCATGAAGAAGGCTGGAAACCAGCCTTGAATACCCCCAAAATTCCCCTTCAAACTCTCTGCAAGTTGGCTGGAAATGGCAGCCGAAAATCTGCCCAAAAAATTGCTGTTCAGCGAAAAACTGTGCAGGAAAATTTTCCAGCTTCGGTTCCTATTTCTCTTCTAGCCGAAACACCAACCTTATTCTACAAAAACCTTCCCTAAACCTCCAGTAACAGAGCTCCATGATTTCCCTTAAGCTTCTGCACGAAAATCCAGCCATGGCTGCCTAAAAGATTTCCAAAAAAAAATCTGCAATCATTCCTTGATTTGGATACCAAAATTCCAGCTACCATGATTTAACAACTTTCTATAAAATATACCTCAAACAACCAGACCTTCTCTCCACCATTATACTCCATAATTTTGGCCACCCTAAGCCTCCTTCAACCAGCTTTCATTCAACTAAAACACTGCCCAGAAATTCGTACATGGCAGATCTCCAAAAGCTCTCCAATAATCAAAGATATTCTTGTGATATCTAGTTTCCAAATTTGCTCCCCAAAAATATTCTTCAAGGATTTTAACAACTAATCTTTCCTTTTCCCTTCCAAATCAGAGAATCAACCTCCTAAACCCTATAGAAATTCGTCCTGCCCTATCTCTCACAAAAATTCGGCAGCTGCACATTACCATCTCTCGATTTTCTTCAACCTCCAAGAACACACATACTACACCAAGAACACCTACCTCTTCCCTACACCTAATACCCCTCCAAACCATCTCAAACCCTCTCTAAAACTTCCAGATTTGACCTACTCACTGCCATGAGTCCATCAACACTATTCTTAACATCAAACTCCACAAATCATCTTGCTACTTCGGATCAAAACTAGAAATTTCTGTTAAGGTCAAGAACACCTTCAAGGTAAATTTATTCTAACAACTTCATCTTCTCTAATCTTGATCTCTAGTGACAGCCTATGTGAATAAACATGCTAATGGTCTCTCTCTCTCTCTCTCTCTCTCTCTCATGGCTGAAAATTCCCCTCTCTTGGCCAGATGACTTTTTCTCCCATGAACATGCTTTCACCATCTCCCATGGACAAAGTTAGACATCTAGGAGTTGAGATCTACTCTAAACTCCTTCAAGGCATTCATCAACCAAGTAAGTACCTTCAATCTTCCTTTTTAAACTCTAGATTCATGTCTCTAAGATGATGATGATAGTAGGTGGATGGCGATAGGATTTAAGTATATATATATATATATATATATATATATATATATATATTGTTGAGACTGAAGCATGAATGTATGTATGAATATGAAGGAGATGGGATTTATGCATGGATGGATTATCTTGGTCGATTGTATGATGATTTGAGATTTAATGCATGTCTCCATGTCATAGGTAGTATTTGTGATGAAGTATGCTAGAGATTATGTCACCTTTGGTGAATAGGATTTATATTCATATTGGATTATTGAAGCCATGATCATATTTATGCTAGTAGGGGTTAGATCATGTTTTGATAAATTGTGATCTATGCTTGTATGCATGATTTGGATGATTTGATGAATTGAAGGGTTGTATATGTTCATGATTGTGGTTAGCTATAGGAATATGATCATGATCTAGTTGTTCCTAAGCTAAATTTTATTTCATTAATAAAATATTTAATCATATGATTTTTCTAGTAAAATTTTGAAAACCATGGGAAAATGTGGATTTGGTCTTTTATATAAAATAGTGATATTTTAGTCAAATAAAAAATAGTTTTTGCTAGAAAAATAAAATATATAGATATTATAATATCAAATAAAGCCTTTTGTGAAAACAATCATAATAGGTAAAATATTTATTATTAAAATTTAATTATTTTCTTTTAATCAAACCTATTAAAATTTATTTATTATTTTTCAAGAAAGACTCATTAAAATTTATTTTCAACTAATTTTAACTATCAATTATTTTCTAGCAATTAATTATTAATAAATTATTATTTTACCTAGTACCACATAGGACTTTTCATCAAATAAACTCTAAATTATTTTAGCAAGATTTAAACCTTCAACATATTGTACCTAATTTTCCAAAATCTAGTTATTTTAATATCAAACTAGATTTATTTTATAAACCCCTTTTATTTATTATCGAGCCTTAAAGCTTGGGACACTAGGGACATGATTGTAGTAAGTTGAGTTAGTTTTATTTGTGAAAGTGAATCTTGGCTTGAGTTTGATTGTGGTTTGTATTTACCCTATGCGGGGTTAGGTCAGCTGTTGGAGACCTTTGTTGTGGGCAAGGATCAGGCAAGGTCTTGCATAAAACCTGTTTGATGAAAAATGATTCTTTTTATGGCAAGCCAAATGTAGAGTGCATGGTCACTCATTTCTGTAAAGGCAATTGAGGATTATTTCTATTCTCATTTCAGACAAATAAATTATTTGTAAATCAAGGAGCGGTTTTACTCAAAACCTAAAACTCTTTCTAAAACTAGTTTTGCCCCAAACTTTGGAAATCCTTAATTGCTATTTTCAAGTGGAACTGTGTTTAGTTCATTTTCTTCCCAAGTGGGATATGTTACGTTGAGTACTCAATGGGGGTAGACTGGTAGTACTAGTTTTGAAGAGCAAGAGTGAGTCTTCTGGCAGGAGGCCTCCTCCAGAAGATGAACTCAACTTAGAGAAACGTCAGTACTACTTAGTCATGCCGGTCCGAGCTAGCAGTTTTTATTTCAGTCAAGTGACTGTGTTTTGCCGGAATAGACACCCGGTTGTTGTTTGGGTATAGAGAAGGAGAAGTATCTTGCCCGGTAGGCCGATCACCTACCTTTAGTCAGTCTGCACAAAGTGTTGGCATTCTGACCGGCAGTATGCACAAAGTGTCGGCATACTAACCATCTGGTTATAGGGCCCAACGTGTGGTAACCCATAATCCTTTCGTTCGAGTGGTTGATCTTATAAATTATGTATGGCTGGAAAAGCCAAAACGCCACTCTTGCTTTTAACTAATGTTTAATGCTTGCCAATATTTCTCTTACAAAGTTTTTATACTCTGCATCCATGAACTATTTTCACTGAACACCCAAAGCACATACGGACTTACTGAGATTTCTGTCTCATCACCTTTTTACCATGATTTCAGGCCGATCCTGCTGTGGGGATGAGTAGCATGTGTTATCTGCCTTGGAAGAGAATGTTGTTTTTTATTTTTACGTATTGCTTTGGGTGTTGAGAGTGGATGATTTTATTTATGGATTTGGATTTCTTTCGGCAATTCATGGTTTTATTCGTGGATTTATTCTTGGGTTGTAATAAATTTTAAGTTAAATTATTATTTTCATTTCGCTATTTTAATTTTGTGACCTAATTATAAAGACCCCTTGTCCTTTGGATGGGGCGACATCCCCAGCCCTGGCGGGCCTAGGTAGCGGGGTGTTACAATATGCATGTACATAGTCTAATATCTCTAATCTTTTATCTAGGTCATTTGCATTATGACAACAAATTTGAACTTACGTAGCATTTTGGAAACAAATAATCTCACCAAATCAAACTTCTTGGATTGGTATAGAAATTTGTGAATCGTTCTCAAATCGGAAAGGTTGCTCTACGTGTTAGATGCTCCAATTCCACCACCGACAGCTAATGATGATCTTGCTGAAGAGCATGAAGTCTATAAGAAGCATACAAATGACAATTACACAGCATCTTGTATCATGTTGGCATCAATGACCATTGAGCTTCAAAAACATCATGAGCATATAGATGCTCATACTATTATCTTCCTTCCAAGAGAGCTTTTTCATAAGCAAGCAAGGATGGAGAGATATGAGATATCTAAGCAGCTATTTCATTCTAAGATGATAGAAGGCACTTCGATAGCCACTCATAGACTTGAAATTTTAGGGTTAATTGAGAAGCTTGGATCACTTGGGTTCACTATAGATCACGAATTAAGTATAGACTTGATTCTTCAATCTTTGCCAATTCGTTTTTCACAATTTGTGATGACCTACTAGATGAATAAGATTGAGACCACAATACCTGAGTTGATCAACCTTCTTAAGACTGTAGAGTCTGCTATGAAGAAAGATAATAATGCGGTCTTATTGGTAGATTCTTCTTCTAAAAGAAAAAATGTTTCTAAAAAGAAGAAGAAGAATCCAATTAGACCTAAAGGTGGTATAAAGAAGAATGAGATAGCTACCAAAGGCCCATGTTATCATTGTGGGAAAATGGGCCATTGGAGGCGCAATTGCAAAAAGTAGTTAGAGACTGTTAAAGAGAAGAAGCAGAAGGAGAAGCTTGCAAGCACTTCTACTTCCACTCCTTGTATGTTTATGATTGAGATCTATATTATCTTTAATAATGAGATATGGGTATTGGATACTGAATATGGATCTCACTTGTGCAATAATTTGCAGGGATTAAAGAGCAGTAGGAAGCTGGAGAAACATGATGTGAACCTTCGTATAACAAATGGAGTAAAGGTTGTTGCACTTACCGTGGGGACTTATCATCTACACTTACCTTCTGGATTAATTTTAAAATTACAAAACTATTTTTAAGTGCCATTTTTAGTTAAAAGCATTACCACAATTGCTTGTTTGACTTGCTTAGATTTTATTTAAATTTTAAGAATAAAAGTTGTTTTTTTTCATTAAATGATATCCATTATGGTACTACAACTTTGATGAATAGTTTATATGCTCTAGAAATGGAAAGTTAAGTTCTCAATATAAATAATAAAAGACCAAGAAAAGATAACATAAACCCATCCTATTTAATGGCATTGTCGTTTAGGCCATGTAAATGAGAATCACATTTCTAATTTACATAAGTGTGGTGACTTAGGCTCATTTGATTTTGAATCATATAAGACTTGTGAATCTGGCTTACTAGGAAAAATGACTAAAACCTCTTTTTCTAGGAATGGGGAAATGACTAAGCAATTATTGGAACTAATACATACAGATGTATGTGGACCAATGACATTGCAAGCAAGAAGGGGTTATCAATACTTCATTACCTTTATCAATGATTATTCTTGATTTGAGTATTTGTATTAAATGAAATACAAATATGAAGCTTTTGACAAGTTTAAAGAATTCAAAAATGAAGTAGAGAAATAACTTAGTAAGAGTATTAAAACTCTAAGATCTGATTGAGGAGGAGAATACTTAAGCCAAGAGTTTCTAAGTTATCATAGAGATAATATGATATTATCTCATTGAACTCTGCCACATATACCTCAGCATAATGGTGTATCTGAGAGAAGGAATCGAACTTTATTAGATATGGTTCATTCCATGATGGCATTTGCTGATCTACCAAAATTGTTTTGGGGATTTGCACTGGAAACCACTATTTACGTACTAAACAGACTTCCATCAAGGACGGTTAACACTACCCCATTCGAGTTATTTTATGGTAAAAGACCAAAGCTAACTCACATGAGAATTTGGGGATGTCCTACTTATGTGAAGAGGATAAAGTCAGATAAATTAGAAAATAAATCTAACAAGTGTTTGTTTGTTGGATATCTAAAAGAATCTGATGGATATTATTTTTATCTCCCTATTAAAAATAAAGTGTTTGTTTCAAGGCATGCTATTTTCCTAGGGAAGGAATTCATGCTTAAGGGAGATATTGGGAGCAAGATTGAACTTATTGAAGTTCAAAAAGCCCAAACAAACAATTATCAACCAGTTGATCCTGAGTCTATTGATCAAATAGATGAAATTTTCAATACACAAGAATGTCGTAGGTCAAGTAGGATATGAGTGACACCTAAGAGATATAGCTTTCTCATTACTGACCACAATGATGTATCACTCATAGAAAAAGATGAGCTTACCACTTACAAAAAAGTTCTGAATAGCTCAGAATCTAACAAATGGCTTGATGCTATTCAGTCAGAAATTGATTCCATGTATGACAACCAAGTTTGGACTTTGGTTGATCCACCTGAAAGGATAAAACCCATAAGGTGCAAATGGGTTTGTAGGAAGAAAACCGACACAGATGGTAAAGTATTACCTATAAGGCATGATTGGTTGCAAAAGGTTACCATGAAAAATAATGTATTGACTATGATGAAACTTTATCACCAGTAGCAATGCTAAAATTCATTAGGATACTTCTAGCACTTGCTGCTTATTACGATTGTGAGATTTGCCAAATGGATGTGAAAATAGTTTTCCTTAATAGAAATTTGACTGAAGAATGTACATGACACAACCTGGGAGTTTCACATCTAGGGATCACACTATAGTGTGCAAGCTGCAAAGGTCTATTTATGGACTAAAACAAACTTTTAAGAGTTGGAACATCTGTTTTGATGAAACAATTAAAGAATTCAATTTCAAACAAAAATGGATAAATCTTCTATATACAAGAAGATTAGTAAGAGTGCAATTATTCCCCTATTACTATATGTAGATGATATATTACTAATAGGAAATGATGTCTCTATTCTCCAATCAATCAAGATTTAGTTTTATATGAAGTTCTCCATGAAAGACCTTAGAGATGCAACCTATATTATTGGAATAAAGATCTATAGAGATAGATCAAAAAGTTTGCTTAGTCTTTTACAGTCTACATGCATAGATAAAGTGCTAAAGATGTTTAGAATGGATCATTCCAAGAAGGGATTCTTACCCATGACCCATGGGGTAAGCTTTCAAAATCTACGTGTCCTAAAACACAAGATGAAAAGGATCACATGAATAAGATACCATATGCATCGACAATGCTTCTATCACGTATGCTATGATATGTACTAGGCCTGATCTATCTTGTGCTCTTAGTTTGATGAGCAGATACCAATCTAACCTTAGAGAATTTCATTAGATGGCTATCAATAATATCCTTAAGTACTTGAGAAGAACTAAGGATGTATTCTTGGTATATGGAGGTGGTGACTTGCAAGTTAGAGGGTATACTGATGCCAATTTCCATTCTGATAAGGATGATGACAAATCCCAATCAGGATATGTGTTCACCTTTGTAGGTGGAGCAGTTAGTTGGAAAAGTTCCAAATAAGATACAACTACCAACTCAACCACTAAAGTTAAGTACATAGCAACTTTCGAAATAGCTAAAGAAGCGGTCTGGATAAAAAAGTTTGCAAAACCTTAGAGAGGGTTAATAAGGTTTTTGGAAAATTTAAAACACACTTAAAAAACATTAATTTTTGAGATACTCCTTTTGTATTTTAGATTTGGGAGATTGCTAGTGATACAACGAGGAGCTTTTGGGTTGTCTTAAAGACCAACTACAATCTAAATGAGATGAGATACATGATATACAATTAATACAAGAATAAGGATGGGTTGGTGAGAAACATAAAGGTTTCTTTTGAATAATTTGAAAGCTTTTAAGCAAGGAAGTTTTTAGCTTGTGAAATTAAATGTAGAGAAAGTAAACACGAGATTTATAGTGGTTCAATCTACCAAGATCAACATCCACTAGATTAAGCTCACACTTAAGGACTTTCAACTCAATTTCATTAAACTCACCCAATCATTAATGGTGTCTATCTACACCAATTATATAAAAGGATCACCACACTTGGTTTTACCAAAACCTCTCAATCAATCAACAAATCAAGGTTCACCCTAAATGGATTTTACACCACAACCTTGATACACAAAAGGGATTATAGAAATAAGAGTTAACTCACACATTTGAGCAAATGTACAAGCAAATGAACACAAACAACCTTTACCTTTTCGAAGCAATTTGATTTCACTTTAAAGCACTATGAAATGGGAGATTTTTTGTATTCTAGAGAGTAAGAGTATTTCTTAGAAAGATAGGACAAAAAATTACTTTAAAATTAAGTTTTGAAACCTTTTATAAGAGCAAAAGGTAGAGCTCCAACGACTAGAAATGGCTAGTTTCATGCTGTCAGATTTTCTAGAGTTTTGGACTCAAATATCGAATGAGGGTGCATCCAAAACGTGAGTCTAAAATGACACTTTTTAGGCAGAAATGATTTAGCATTGTTCAAAGAGTTTTGGACGAATCTTTTGGATGCAGAGTCATCCAAACTACTCAATCCAAAATTTTGAAAACTTGATACTTTGGAATCATTTTGCTTGTGTGCTTCAAGGTAGAAATAAATTGAATCATTAGGTAAAGAAGACATAGGAATTTACATAGGAAATACCTTACAACGATTCCTAATCTAAGGTTCTTCCACAAGAACTTCTTGGTATGCAATCTCTTTAGCTTGGTCTTCTACTTGATCACCTGTTCTTGGATTCCATTGCGCAAGAGTTGCTTAGTAATCTTATTTGCACGCTCTGGAAGAACTGAGGTCAAACATGTCCTATCACATATAGATCACATAAGTTAGTCCTCATCAATGTTTATCAAAAGTCAAAACATAGGAGAATGCCCCTAGGGCTAACAATCTCCCCCTTTTTGAGTGATGACAAACTTGATGGCATTATGATATAAAAGCAATGATATGTATAGTACGAACATGTTAGATCGAGAGGAATAAGAATATTTTTCATTGAAATGCAATATCTCATTGTAGGTCTCAAAGAGTGCTTATGAGATTAAGATAAAACATTTAAGCATATACTCACAAACATGGCTCAATGAGTTTATGGCCTAACCAACTACCATATCCTTTTTCTTTCCATCATACGACTATTCTTTACGAGAATAGCCCTAATTAAAAAAAAAATGTATAAGTATGTACACAAGGAGGTATAGAATATGAATCATAGGATGACACATTCCTTCTTAATATGTATATTTATGAATATAGGATATGAGACCGCAAAATGAGTTTTTAGAGAAAGAGTTGGAATTACAATTTGGGACGACCAAAATATGCATCCAAACTAGGTGAGGAGAGAATATGAAACTTTTGGACTTAAGATTTAGAAGTCCAGAATATGGTAAAATTAGACAGAAGCTAGTCTTCTTAGAACCCCATTTTTGGGCTGGACTTTTGGATTGAAGAAATAAGAGTCAAAAACTCCCCCTGTTATGTTTATGGAACAACCAGTTTTTAGAGATTTTGATCCAGCCTATTTTTCTCAAGAAATTTCGACTTCAAGGAAAATTTTTGAGTAATAAAAGATATATGAATAACTATCATTATCATCTGAGATTTTTAACAAAGAGTATATCATAATTAGTTTCCAGAACAGATTGTTCAACAACCCAAATCTTAATTTTAACTTTATGTACACACTTCAAAGTCTTTTGACCATAATAGGATAAGCGACTGAAATCACAATTCATACTTATCATAAGCTAATATTCTACCAATACATGAGCATAAATCACAATTTATTAGAAAAAGAAAAAATTACACAACATACTGGTTTGATCAACCCCAAATCCCCACATGTATTTCATACCATGCTTCATAGAATAACCATATGTAGTTCGTTCACAGAATAACCATATGTAGTTCATTCTTATCCTTCTCTTCTACTACAGTTAGCCTATTCTTATCCTTCTCTTCTACTACAGCACAATTGAGGCTATCCACTTTAATGACCAGTAAATTAATTGCTTCCAGAATACTCTGACTGATGCCTGTGTCTTGAATTTTTTGTTTTCCTTTGCTAGAGAACTCGACTTAAGTTTCTGTTTCAACCTTTCTTTTAGTTCTTGCAGATTGTGCTGTTCTATTTCCTTCCTCCTTGACTTTTAGCACCTTTTCGTTCTCTTCATCCGATAGATCTTTGAGCAAAGCTTATTTCTGATTCACTTAAACAAAGCCCATTCATTTGAATGACTCCATGTTATACATATTTTTTTTCATTTAATTAGGTCCAAACTTATCTAAATCCACGTTGAAGTATTTGAATACTTTGGTCAAAATATTTGTATATGGAAGTGCCTTATGTGAATTATTTCTTGATTGCATCATTAATTTGATTGCCAACAATCTAAAGTTGATTTGTAATCTAATAGAAAGAGCCAACATTAGTATCATTTACATGATACTTGGCAAAGTTTTATGCCCAAAGCTTGGGGCAACCATGGTTGACACCATGTGGTGTAAGACTCTTCCAGGACCACTTAGCCATTTCCTATTTCTATCACCCAAGTCTTTGATACTGTTCCTACCGGAGAATCTTTCCTCAAATCTACCCAAATAAAAATGTCTATCCTTTTAGGAAACTTGTTCATCTTGAAGAACTGAATACCTCTATCTATCATGCCAAGAATTCAGTTCAACAATCTGTGATCAAATTCTATATTTACACATCTTACTTTGGTGCTATACCCTTGCACCGTGAACCCTCCTCCAGTCGCCCCTTTTTTAAATTAACATAGAACTCCCAAACTAATGGGATGTACAACTCTCATCAACTGTCAGTAACTCTCCCCAACCAAGATTCTCGAACATATTTAGAATATCAGAGAAATTTAAGAATCCCCCAGCCTCAACTTGATATCCTAAATCACAGTTCTATTCCTATAAAGCCAATCATTGAAATTAGTGTCACATTTTTTATCAAGAAAGCGGGGTACCTGTGTCTCAGAACTTTCTGGTGCGATATGCTCTATAGATGAGTTAGATCGTGAGGTTTCCTCAACGATTTTCTTTTCTTTCTGCATGGTGTCTAGTGGTGTAGCCGCTTTTGTCTTAGCCATTGCTTTCCCTATCTTAGTTCCTTTTACAGTTCCTTTGACAGATTTTGTTGTTTTCATCATAGCAAAAATGAGGAAAAGGTGAAGGATTTTTTGTTTTGTTTTAGAAAAGATGAAGTTGAGAGTGATAGAGAGCAATGTCGATTTCTGATTTTCAAGAGAGAGTGTGTGAAAGCCTTTGCTTTTGAGATCTCCTAGGTTCTAGATACAATAAGTATAATCAAGTGCTTTTCATCAAAGACTTTTTAGAGGTATTGAAAAAAGTGCGGATATTTAAAAATTTGAAAAGACATTTTTGCGCTCACATTTTCTTTCACTGATAACAAAAATATTTAGCTTTTCATAAATTTTGAGCTGCCGATATTTTAGACTTAGACTGAGTCCAAAAATATTCGTCCAAAAAAAAAAAGAATAAAAATAGTTCAACTGAGGAGATTTTGGAGTCATGTTTTCCAAATAATGTGTCCAAATGTTTTCTCCAAAAGTTGTGTCTCTGGTGGTTCTGCAAATAAAAATAACAAATCTTTTGCAAAAATGTTAGTTACATGATATTGGTAATTCCCAAACCTCTTCTCAGATGATTGAACCTTTCTTCGGCCAGAGGTTTTGAAAAAATATCTGCAAGCTGTTCATCGGTTGAGATATATTCAACACATACATCTCCTTTGAGCACATGATCCCTAATAAAATAATGCTTAACCTCAATGTTCTTTGTTTTAGAATGTTGAACAGGATTTTTCGTTAAATTGATTGCATTTTTATTATCACATAGTATAGGTACACAATCAAAATTGAGACCAAAATCAAGTAGTGTGTTTGTCATCCACAAAATTTGTGCATAGTAGCTCCCTGCTACAATGTATTCAGCCTCAGTTGTGGATAATGATACACAAGTTTTTTTTTTTCTATGCCATGACACTAGAGAGTGTCCAAGAAACTAATAGTGCCCGCTAGTGCTTTTTCGTTCAACTTTACTGCCTGCATAGTCCATATTAGTATAGCCTATAAGATCAAATGTGTTAGTACAAGGATACCATACCCCATAATTGTATGTTCTAACCAAATATCTAAGGATGCATTTTACGGTACATAAGTTGGATTCCTTTGGACACGATTGAAATCTAGCACAGAGGCAAATTGAAAACATAATTTCTAGGCGGCTAGCAGTAAGATATAACAAACTTTCAATCATACCTCTATATTTTAATTCATCCACTTTCTTTCCTTTTTCATCCTTATCAAGCTTTAGTGAAGTGCTCATAGGTGTACTAATTTCTTTGGCTTCGTTCATACCGTTCATACCGAACCTCTTGGGCAGTTCCTTAGCGTACTTATCTTAATTGAGGATAATTCTATCCTTAGTTTGTTTAATTTATAGCCTAAAGAAGGAGTTGAGTTCTCCCATCATGCTCATCTTGAATTCTTACTGCATAGTATTAGCCAACATCTTACACAAGAATTCATTAGTAGTATAACAAATGATATCATCAACATAAATTTGGACAATGAGAAGATCATCGTAATTTTCTAATTTAATAAACAGTGTAGTAACAATCAAGCCTCTTGAAAAACCTTTTGAGAGCAAGAATTCACTAAGCCTTTCAACCAAGCTCCTGGGGCTTGTTTTAAACCATAGAGAGCCTTTAAGAGTTTGAAAATGTGATTTAGAAAGTGCTCATGAAAAATACCTAGATGTTGTTTTACATATACCTCCCCTTCAATAAAACTATTCAAAAATGCACTTTTAACATCTATTTGATAAAGTATGAAATTTTTGAAAGATGTAAAGGCAAGGAGCATTCTTATGGACTCTAATCTGGCAACGGGAGCAAATGTCTCATCATAGTTAATATCATCTTCTTGATTAAATCATTGGACAACAAGTCTAGCTTTATTTCTAATCACTACTCCATTTTCATCAAGTTTGTTTCTGAAACCCCACTTGGTACTAATAACCGGATGATCAAGTGGTTTAGGGACGAGTTTCCAAAATTGATTTTTCTCAAATTGGTTCAGTTCCTCTTGCATATCTAGTATCCAAAAATCATCATGTAAGGCCACATCAATACAGTTATGTTTAATACTAGAGAGTAGAGCAAAATTGTCTAAAAAATACCATCTAGTTTTAACTCCACAGCTAGGATCGCCAATAATTTGCTCTTTTGGATGACCTGTTTTGTACTTCCAATCCTTTGGTAGCCTTTGACCAGTGATCTCTTCAATTTCTTACTTGCTTTGTCAGCATGTTGCTCTTCTAATTCCTCTTCTTTGGCATGAATATCCAGCAATGGTGCTTTGTGCTGTTATTTCCCTCTTTCTTTTGAACTTCCTATATCATCATCATTTTTTCTTGATGTATAAATGTTAGATTCATCAAAGACAATATGAATGGATTCTTCCATACATAGAGTTCTCTTATTGTATACTCTATATGCCTTTTTATTGGAAGAGTACCCAATGAATATTGCCTCATCGGATTTGCTATCAATTTTTTCAAGATTGTCTCGGGTATTAAGAAAAAAACATTTGCAACCAAATACTTTAAAATAAGAAATTGATAGAGTTTTATCAAATATAAGTTCAAATGGTGTTTTTCTTAGAAAGGGTCTCAACATCACTCGATTAACAATATAACACGTTGTATAGATAGCTTAGGCCCAAAAGTATTTTGGAAGAGAGTTTTCACAAATCATGGATCTAGCCATTTCTTGCAAAGTTATATTTTTTCTCTCAACAACGCCATTTTGTTGAGGGGTTTTAGCAATTGAAAAGTTGTGAAAAACTCCATTTTCATCACAAAAGTGTATTAAACTCATTGTTGCAAAATTCTCTATCGTTGTCACTCTTAATAGAAATCAATTTGCATCTAATAGAGTTTTGGACGCGCTTGAATTATTTAGAGAATTCAAAAAATGCTTCATTTTTTTGTCCGAGAATCAAAGTCCAAGTAAGTCTTGATAAATCATCTACTAGAACATATGCAAACCTCTTACCAGTAAGGCTAGTTGTCCTCATCGGTCTAACAAATCCATATATACTAATTGAAGAGGTTTTGAGGTAGAAATCATTTTCTTGGGTTTGAAGGAGGTTTTGATTTGTTTTCCAAATTTGCATGCATAACATATTTTGATTTTATCAAACTTCATTTTGGACAGTCCCCTAACAAGCTCTTTTGAGGATAATTTGTTTAGCAAATCAAATGATACATGGCCTAGTCTTCTATGACAAAGATAGCCAGCATTATCATGCATGGAAAGACATCTAATATCATGAGCTATAAGATCATCAAGATAGAATACATATACATTCCCAACACAGTTAGCAATAAAAATTGTTTCATTATTTGAGCTGTCCATAATAGAGTAAGAATATTTCTCAAAAATGACTTTGCAACCATTGTTACATAATTGACTAATTCTAAGCAAGCTGTATTTCAGCTCATCAATCAATAATACTTGTTTGATAATGGTTGAAGATTCTTTACCAATATTACCTATGCTAAGTATCTTTCCTTTCTTTTGGTCTCCAAAGGTAACGAACACATCATTTGTAGTTTGCACATCTTTTAATAGGGTTGTATTTATGGTCATGTGTCTTGAACATCCAGTATCCAAGAATCACTTTGTGAGCTCATTTTCTCCAGTGAATATACCTATACATGAGATGGGAGAGTGATTTTTGGTACCCATATCTTTTTGGGTCCATGAGGGTTAGTGATGATTCTTTTAATTCTCCAATTAGATTTCATTCCTAACTCAATGCTTTTCTTAACATGACACCTAGATGCATTGTGTCCATTTTTTGCCACAATAAGTGCAACATGTATTATTTCTATTTGAGGAACTTGCTTTTACAAAATAGGACTTGTGTTTTCCTAATTTGTGCAGACTATTATAGCCGAGGCCATTTCTATTTCTAGCCATTCGTTGAGTTCCAAGAAGCATATTCAGGTTGTTTTGACTATCAGTGAATTTTTCAATACAAGTAATGAGATCATCAATCTTCATTTTCATATTATCGAATTCACAGATCATGATTTCAAGAGATGAGACTCGATCATACAAACATTCATTCTCAAGAGTAGAACATTTCAAGAAAGTCAAAATTATGTCTTCTTCAACATTCAGGCAACACAGAGTAAAGTAGACTTTTGTTCATACTTATCAGATTGTCATTTTTAGCAGATAATGAATCAATTTTCACTTTTATTTGCTTGTTCCTTTTTGACAATATTTTTATTTCATGGAACATATTAATAAGAAGAGCATTTTAATCAACAATATTATTGCAAGTACAATCATGCAATTCAGCTACAAGGTTAGATAAGGAGGAGTTTACCTTGTCCTCCATTGCCATGAAGCATATGTTAGTAGTTTCATTTTCAGAATCTCTATTTTCCTCAGATTCGGACTCATTTTGATCCCAAGTTCCTATTAGTCCTTTACCCTTCTTTGTTTTCAGATCCTTCTTTTTCTTTTTGAGCATTTTACCTTCTTTTTCTTTGGCTATTGGGCAGTTAGTAATGAAATGTTCCGTACTCTTGCATTCATAGCATTGAGAATGAAATGATGAGGTCTGTCCCTTCCTTTTCACAAGCTTCTTTTCTCTTTTGAAGTTTCCTTTTTTGAACATTCTTTTGTTTTTATTTTTTGTTTTTGTTTTTTGCAATCATGGCTAATTCTTCGGTATCTACTTCAGTTCCATCATCACTATTAGATTGGTTACTCTCAGTGTCCTCATCAACAACTTTTAGTGCTATTCCCTTTTTACCTTTATTATGATTATCAGATTCTTGAAACCTTTTGAGTTTCATTTCATGTGTTAGGAGAGAGCCAATTACCTCTTTAATTGGTAAGGATTTCAGATCTTTGGATTCCTTCACAGCTAGAGCTTTAGGTTGCCAACTCGCTCACCAAGGGAATAGCTTTTCCTGTAGGCCTTAAGTCCATTTGCAGTGTTTGTGAATCTAGTAAACATATTAGTTATACTCTCATTTGGCTTTATAGTGAACAATTCATAATCATGAATCAAAAGTCCCAACTTAGACTCCTTCACTTTATTTGTCCCCTTATGGGTGACTTCAAGCAATTTTCACATGTCATGGGCTGAATCACAGTCACTTACTCGGTTATATTCAGTGGCATCAAAGGCACAACATAGAATATTTATAGCTTGAAAATTTAATGTTATTTTGGCATTGTCTTTAGTATCATATTCATCACTCTGTTTTGGAACTATTTGACCTTCAGTACTTCTAAAAGGAACATATGGTCCTTTTTCATTTAAGTTCCACAGCTCAAAATTAATTGAGTAAACATAGATCTTCATTCGATTTTTCCAAAAAGTGTAATTACTTCCAGTGAACAAAGGCGGTCTATTTGTTGAGGATCCTTCAACGTAGGGAATAGAGGAGATATTTGCCATAAGGATCTTTTCTACAAGGTGTTTAGCCGAAGAAGAGTAGACCACTGTCTGATACCAAATGAAAAACCTTAGAGGGTGGTAGATAAGGTTTTTGACAAATTTAAAACACCTTTAAAAAAAATTACTTTTTGAGATATTCCTCTGTATTTCAGATCAGGAAGATTACTAATGATATAATGAGGAGCTTTTGGACTATCTTAAAGACCAACTGCAATTTGAATGAAATGAGACACACGATATACAATTAATACAAGAATGAGGATGGGTAGGTGAGAAATATAAATGTTTCTTTTGAATGATTTGAAAGCTTTTAAGCAAGGAAATTTGTAGCTTGTTAAAATTAAATGCAGAGAGAGTAAACACGAGATTTATAGTGGTTTGATCTGCTAAGAACTACATCCATTTCGTAAGCTCACACTTAAGAATTTTCAAGCAGATTTCATTAAACTCACCCAATCATCAATGGTGTCTATTTACACCAATTAGATAAGAGGATCACTATACTTGGTTTTACCAAAACCTCTCAATTAATCAACAAATCAAGGTTCACCCAAAATGGGTTTTACACCAGAACCTTGATACCCAAGAGGTATTATAGAAATGAACCAAAGATAGCTCACACTTTTGAGCAAATGTACAAGCAAATGAGCATAGACAACCTTTACCTTTCTAAAGCAATTTGATTTCACTTTGAAGCACTATGAAAAGGGATATTTTTGTATTCTAGAGACTAAGTGTGTTTATTAGAAAGATAGGACAAAAATCTACTTTAAAATCAAGTTTTGAAACCTTTTATAAGAGTAAAAAGTAGAGCTCCAATAGCTAGAAATGACTAGTTTCATGCTATCAGATTTTTCAGAGTTTTAGACTCAAGTATTGAATGAGGGTGAATCCAAAAGATGAGTCCAAAATGTCACTTTTTTAGGCAGAAATGATTTCACACTGTTCACAGAGTTTTGGATGAAGCTTTTGGATGCAGAGTCATCCAAACTACTCAATCCAAAATTCTGAAAGCCTAATACTTTGAAATCTTTTCGCTTGTGTGCTTCAAGGTAGAAATAAATTGAATTATTAGGTAAAGAAGACATAGGAATTTACATAGGAAATGCTTAACAATGATTCCTAGTCTAAAGTTCTTTCATAAGGATTTTTTAGTGTGCAATCTCTTAAGCTTGGTCTTTTACTTGATCACCCATTCTTAGATTCCATTACTCTAGAGTTTCTTAGTAATCTTATTTGCATGCCTTGGAATAATTGAGGTCAAACATATTCTATCACATATAGATCACACAAGTTAGTGCTTATCAATATTTATTATAAGTCAAAACATAGGAGAATGCCCTTAGGGCTAACAAAGTTCATTACATAACTAGGTGTGGTAGCTAGCATTGTTGATCCAATACCCTTGTATTGTGGTAATAGTGGAGCTATTGCACAAGCAAAGGAACCACGGTCTAATTAGCGATCTAAACATGTACTTAGACGCTATCTCTTGATTAGAGAAATCATTGATAGAAAAGATGTAAAAATAGAGAGAGTTCCTACTGGTAGAACAAAGTTGATCCACTTATAAAGGTATTACCTTAAAAGAAACATGATGGACATGTTCAGTCATTAGGTATTAGATACATGAATGATTCGGTCTAATGCAAGTGGGAGATTGTTATGGTTGTACTTTAGAAGCAATCATTTGTACAATGTATTTTGCACATTAAATCAATAAAAGGCATTCTTTATCTTTTAGTTTCTTTGTTCCATATGTTCATGTATATAAAAACTATTAGATAAAGTCCCAAGTACAATGTTGTATTAAGGAAATCATGATAGAGATCGTGATGTGAAGTTCCTACTATACTAGAATGCGTTTGTTCTTAAATTATCCCTAGTGATAGGGGCTAAAATCATCATTATTTTACTAGTTATTTGAAATTATTTTGAGATACATTTGTTGTAATAACTAAGCATATTCCTTCCTATTTGACATTTTTCTTGTAAAATAGTTTTTAGCAAATTTGTCCAGATTTAAGTTAAAATCGGGCAGAAAGTGATCAATTCCAGAATGTACATGGTGCCAGGCCCAGCCAAGGGACTAGGTGCTGGGTCTATTCTAGTTCAATAGGGGAATTCGAACAACTTTTAATACAAAAGTAGAATAGACCTGGTGCACAGGTCTGGCAAGTGTACTTGGCATCGGGTCCATTCTATCTGCCAATGAAAATAGACCAAAAACAGAGCAAAAAAGGGGAAGAACAGAGTGCACCTGGCACCAAGTGGCCTGACTGTACCCGGCGCCGGTACATTCTGGAAGGAGAAAATCATGTACACGAATTTGGTATTTTCTGAATTCTACTCGGATTAGATTTCTCAAGCAACGAATTTTGGTATCAAGGTAGCTTATAAATACAAGAAAAAAAAAATAAGAGAAAAGGGTGATTTGAATGATCCAAGCTAGTTACTCAATCACCACTCAAAGGAGAATTGTTCAAAGGAGGTTTTCAAGAGAGGAAGAAGGACATGTCTATGAGTTTTATCTTTTATCCTTTGTTTACTTTTCTAGAACAATGATGTTCTTAATGTTTTGATTATAACTGGACATTATTTTAGAGATTATGATTTTGAGTTAATTGGAATTTGTTATCAATCTATTGTTATCTTTGGTATTTGATTACTTGTTATCATTGGTTATTGTTGCGAGTTCATCTAATTAACTTAGACAAAACAATGTTAGGAGTTTCGTTGCATTGATATTGTATTTGTTAAATCTTAATAGACTTGAACGATGAAGTTAGGATTTTAGGACTAAGTGATCATATATTGGTTGATTTTACCTTGACAAAGGGTCATTAGCTAATTTCATATTTTTAAGGAATTAAGATTCATGCATATTTTGGTTAGGATGGCTTGATTGACAAATCTGCTAATTGAATCAAAATATAGTGATAAGCTTAATACAAGTTTTGGTTATGTTAGCTTGATTGACAAATCTATTAATATGAATCAAAATATAGTAATTCCATGGATTGACAAATGAAGTGAAATTTATCTTTATATTCATTCATGATGCCAAGACGACGATTAATTGTGATGAATGCTAAGTAATTCAATATTGTGTTTTCAAAATAATTGTCTAGTTACATGAAATTGCATCCTTGAGTTGTATCTATTTTTATTGTTATTTATTTTTCTTTATATTTTTTTCTTATTTTATTGACTAAACAATAAAGATTTGGGTAAAGCAAGGTGGGAGCCTAAGTTCTCGTGGATATAATGTTTGCTAGTCCCTATGCTATATGATGGGTATACTTGCCTATATGTGTAGTTTTAGTGGTTGGCATTTTAATTAAAACTTGATTAATTATGTAATTTGGTGGTAATATTTTCTACACTAAAAAATACGCATCACCTAATCATGGTATTAAAGAGATAGGATATGATTAAAACGTTAAGATTAGCATGTGTTATATGTTAGTGTTATGCCCTAGAGGCAATTACTTGTACATTGTATATGACAAAATTTATTTTAGTAAAAGGCATTATTTATCTTACAGTTTCTTTTGTTTACTTTTATGTAATATAACTGTTAGATAAAGTCCCAAGTATAACACTGTGTTAAGGAAATCATGATAGAGATCATGATATGAGATTTCTACTACATTGTATAGTGTTAGTACTTAAATAGTCCCTAGTCGTAGTATTAATGAGACAGGACATCATTAATGTGTTATGACTAGCATTGTTGGGTATCTTAGGCTCGTATCGTATACGGCGTAGCGGAAAATAAAACGAGATACCCTCTCAGGACCCGTCTATGTGTGGAAAACAACACATAATGATAATAAAGGTTACATCTTTTACCATTGGGTGATCGTTGAAGAACAAAATTGATCTTCTTCAAGTCAAGGCACGATCCAGTAATCCTCTTATGTAAACTCCACAACAGTTGGATGTCTAACCACTATAATCACAGTGTGTAATTGTCTCTAACAGTAATCCACACAGAGGAATACTCAAGCACCAAGGTTTCTTGTGCTAGTAGAAAAAGATGGCAGCTAGGGCTATTTCCATTTTCAGCAAAACGAGAGAGAGAGAGGGAGAGAGAAAGAGAGACGTTTGTTTTTGTGGCTCCTATTTTTGTGTGAATCACCCTTGGATTAGGGTTTCGAGCATATCCAATATATGTTCCAAAATCCATTGAAAATCTGAAATTCTAAAACAATTAGAATTTCCTAATTGTAATTGGAAACATCAAGTTCCCACAATTACAACTTGGACCACAAATTATAACTGATTATAATTTGTCCACAACAACTTCTCTTTTTCGCAATTAACCCAACTATGTTATCAAATAATATCTTGAGTATGTAATCCTCTATTGTGTATAACCTATTAGGTTTCCCAGTCAATTGGTAGCGAACATGAATTAATCCAAACATCTTTGAGATTAATAATCCATAACTAATTAGAATTAATTCTATTAATTCTAATTAGGATTGATTTGTTAATTCATCAATTAATAAACCTATATTCTTATATCATGAGTGGTATCTAGCAACACATCATGACCACCCAAGAGTCTAGGAAGTCAAGTGGCTTGACATGAACCCTTCAATAACAAACTTCAGTGCAATTAACTCATTTCACTATACAATATCTCATTCGATTTGGAGTACGAAATTAGTGCTAACTCCCTTCAGAATTAATTCTGGCCCGAATACAATAGTACTTGTACCAGGAACCCATTACTCTAGATGTGTATCAATTGGAACTGTTTCCAATACACAATCGCCTTGGCCAAGGACTTTCTGAGTAGTAATTCCTACAAGTGGCCGTGAGATTTCGCCCTTACTATTAGGAGTGATGAATCCTTTATTAACCCTCTCAACTACTTTCGTTTACCTCACAATGTACCCAATATCCATCCCATAGGCGGCCCTCGATCGAGCTTCAGAGATTGGAATCAAAGTACAAAGCTCAGCAAATAAAGTACCTTGGAGATCTAAAGTCTAAGGATACTTGCACGTTTGCTATATTGAGATTATATCACTGGCACTAAATAGTTATCCATGTGATTATCTCAAAGCTAGGTCATCCAATGAATTTGTTCCATTAACAAGCATCCATGTGTTATCTTTGAGTATCTCAATATTTACGGTTATGAGAACCACCGCCTGATCAAATCAGGAAGTCTAACACATGCTAATCTTAATACATTAATGATGTCCTGTCTCATTAATACTTTGACTAGAGGCTATTTAAGTACTAACACCATCCAGTGTAGTAGGAATCTCATATCATGATCTTTATCATGATTTCCTTAACACAGTGTTGTACTAGGGACTTTATCTAACAATCATATTACTTAAAGTAAACAAAAGAAACTGTAAAATAAATAATGCATTTTTATTAAAATAAAATGTGTCATATACAATGTACAAGTGATTGCCTCTAGGGAGCAATACTAACAAGCATGTGTTAGACTTCCTGATTTGATCAGGCGGTGGTTCTCATATCCGTGAGTATTGAGATACTCAAAATTAACACATGGATGCTTGTTAATGGAACAAGTACATTGGATGACCTAACTATGAGATAATCACATGGATAACTATTTAGTGCCAGTGATATAATCTCAATATATAAACATGCAAGTATTCTTAGACTTGAGATCCTCAAGGTACTTTGTTTGCTAAGCATTGTGCTTTAATTCCAATCTCTAGAGCCAGATCGAAGGCTGCCTATGGGATGGATATTGGGTACATTGTGAGGTAAATGAAAGTATTTGAGAGGGTCAATAAAGGATTCACCACTCCTAATAGTAGAGGCGAATATCTCACGGCCACTTGTAGGAATTACTACTCGAGAAGTCCTTGGCCAAGGCGATTGTGTATTGGAAACAGTTTCAATTGATACACATCTAGAGTAGTTGGTTCCTGGTACAAGTACTATTATATTCGGGGCTAGAATTAATTTATATTTTTGAGGGAGTTTGCATTATTTTTGTACTCCAGACTGAATGAGATATTATATGGTGAAATGAGCTAATTACATTGTAGTTTGTTATTGAAGGGTTCATGTCAAACCACTTAACTTTCTGGACTCTTGGGTGGTCATGATGTGTTGCTAGATACCGTTCATGATCTAGAAATATGGGTTTATTAATTGATGAATTAATAAACCAATCTTGATTAGAATAATATGATTAATTCTAATTAATTATGGATTATTAATCTCAAAGACGTTTGGATTAATTTATGTTCGCTACCAATTGATTGAAAAACCTAATAGGTCACACATAAAAGAATCCACCCAAATTACAAAGTAATATTAAGATTATAGATCGTGTCCTTAATGAAATAAATAAAAGATTAATAAATAAAGTTAAAGTTTTAGAATTCACTTCTATGGTACAAACACTCCAAGAATTTGAAGTTACTGATATAGAAAACACTGTAGACATTAATAAGATTAATGGATATGAAAAAGAATTGGTACTTCAAGGCATCAATCTATTAGGAGAAACTATTATCCCAAACTTTCTTTCTCGGATATACAACTTCTAGAAAGACATCTTAATATAGATCTTCTTATAGTGGTCATGATATAGCATTGTGGAATTTGGATGGTATGTCTAAACGATAGATTTATAATATGATACAGGAAATGGGAATAGCAGTTACAACATACCAATTACATGGGGAAAACAATGATCATTAACATGCAACCTTATTAGTTGCTAGATTTACTGGCACATTAAAAGGATGGTGGGATAATTTCCTTATGCCTAATCAATGCTAGCAACTCCTTACATCCTATGCACTTATTATAGTGG
The DNA here is from genome assembly GCA_026120185.1 of Voacanga thouarsii. Taxonomy (NCBI): domain Eukaryota; kingdom Viridiplantae; phylum Streptophyta; class Magnoliopsida; order Gentianales; family Apocynaceae; genus Voacanga; species Voacanga thouarsii. Next base: position 416,554 of record JANUWF010001053.1, on the reverse strand, counting down.
TAAAAAGTGAAGGAACTAGTGAATAGACTATGCAAGAACCAAAGCAAGATGTAGTAGCAATTTTATTATATGCCATTACAAAACATTTTGTAGCAGAACCCCAAACCTTTCAAGAAAGAAGTTTTGAAATTCTTACACATTTAACTTGTCCTAAATTACATGATTTTAGATGGTATAAAGATATGTTTCTTAGTAAATTTATGCTTAGAACTGATTGTAATAATGCCTTTTGAAAAGAAAGATTCATAGCAAGATTCCCACAATTATTTGTAGATAAAGTAATGCAAAAACTTAGAACTAACTTTAGGGGAGATATACCATATGATGTGCTATCCTTTGGATATTTAGTTAAGTATGTAAATATAGTAGGATTAGAGTTATGCACTAATATTAAATTAAAATCCCAAATTAAGAAAGAGCATAGAATTACCAAAAAGGAACTAGGAAGCTTTTGTCAAGACTTTAGATATCCCAAAGTAATAGCACCCTCATCTAAAACTACTAAAACATATAAGAAAAAGAAACTAATAAAGAATAAATCTTATAGTACTTATAAAAAGAGAAAATTTAAACAAACTAAAGTTACAAAAAATGAGAGAGATAATAGACCAAAGTGTTACAATTGTGGAAAAAAAAGACATTTAGCTAAGGAAAGTAATGTAAAATATAAAAAGAAAAATAAGATTAATGAGTTAGAATTAGAAGACAAAGTTAGAGAAAAGATGTTTCAAATATTAGATCAAGATGATAGTAGCTCTTTTACAACTGAGAAAAATGATGAAGACCAAATATATGCTATTTAAGAAGAATCTGATTATTTTTCAAACAAAGAAAGCGATTGTGATTGTATAGGACTATGTAATTGTGATATTAGAACTATAAATGTTATTACAAAAGAAAGTAAGAAATAATTTTTTATTTAATTGACAAAATAGATAATGAGGAGATTAAGAGAGAATATTTGCTAAAGCTTAGGGAAATAGTCTTTCAAGAACAAAAAAGAAGAATAACAATATTTCTAGAATTTAACTATTAACTACTCAAATTAATTTTTTAAAAGAAGAAATGTAACACCCCTACTAAAAGTAATAGCGGAAGCATACCAAAATCGGGTGTCACCCCATCCAATTACCCAAACAAAGGGTCTTTATAATGAAGAACCAAAAATAGCAACCAAGGCCCAGATTGGTACAACTAACTCAGCCTGACGTGGTTATATATACATATATAACAGTTAGTCTCGTACGTGCAATCTCCATACTACATCAGTAATAAGGTACATAATCAAAGGAGAAAGCATCCAGACCTAAACTACTATCACTGTTGTATCATCTCCCTATCCGTAGGTTTGCTCAACTTTAGATCTAAAAAACAGTAAGATAAAAGACACGTGTGAGTGAAAAACACTCAGTGAGTCCCCTGTGTACCAGTGCTTTACAAAAACAGATAAAGTAAAGCAAAGTTACATTTTTGCCCCAAAAGGGCACTACAGAAAGTTTTCTTTTTCCTTTTTCCACTAAAATTAATTCTAAAACTCTCTAAAGAAGAGTTTATTCAGAACTTAATTACATTTCAAAAAATGAGTTTTAATTTCAAATCATTGCACTAATTTCCAAATTACATAAACTTTTCCAACAGAAGGTCGGCCTGAAGTTTATAAAGCTTCGCCTTCGGCACCACGTCCTATTGTGCTAAGACCGTAGTCTACAACACTCAACTGTGTGTTGCCGAAGGATATGTACACTATAGCATACTACTGAGAATGAATGAGTGTACCACAACACACTAAATATTTTACTTGCCACGTAAGCCAAGGGGTCCTAATCTTGACGTCATTCACCATTGAGGTAGTAAGGAGTCAAACACTACCGAGTGTCCCCGCCCGGTGTTTAGCGAACGACTTAAAAGTAAGGTGCGCTCGCAAGCGCGGCAAATACTGTTTGTGTTATGCCCTAGAGGCAATCACTTGTACGTTGTATATGACACATTTTATTTTAATAAAAGGTATTATTTATCTCACAGTTTCTTTTGTTTCCTATTAAGTAATATAACTGTTTGATAAAGTCCCTAGTACAACACTATGTTAAAGAAATCATGATAGAGATCATGATATCAGATTCTTACTACACTGTATAGTATTAGTACTTAAATAGTCCCTAGTCATAGTATTAATAAGGCATGACATCATTAATGTGTTAAGACTAGCATGTATTAGACTTCCTGATTTGATCAGGCGGTGGTTCTCATATCCGTGAGTATTGAGATACTCAAAGTTAACACATGGATACTTGTTAATGGAACAAGTTCATTAGATAACCTAGCTATGAGATAATCATATGGATAACTATTTAGTGCCAGTGATATAATCTCAATATAGCAAACGTGCAAGTATCCTTAGACTTGAGATCTCCAAGGTATTTTGTTTGCTGAGCATTGTACTTTGATTCTAATCTCTGGAGCCAGATCAAGGGCTACCTATGGGATGGATATTGGGTATATTGTGAGGTAAACGAAAGTAGTTGAGAGGGTCAATAAAGGATTCACCACTCCTAATAGTAGGGTTGTATATCTCACGGCCACTTGTAGGAATTACTACTCGAGAAGTCCTTGGCCAAGGCAATTGTGTATTAGAAATAGTTCTAATTGATACTCATCTAGAGTAGTGGGTTCCTAATAGAAGTACTATTGTATTCATGGCAGAATTAATTTTAGAGGGAGTTGGCACTAATTCTGTACTCCAAACCGAATGAGATATTGTATGGTGAAAGGAGTTAATTGCGTAGTAGTGTGTTATTGAAAGGTTCATGTCAAGCCACTTAACTTCCTGGACTCTTGGGTGGTCATGATGTGTTGCTAGATACCGCTCATGATTTGGAAATATGGGTTTATTAATTGATGAATTAATAAACTAATCCTGATTAGAATTAATAGGATTAATTCTAATTAATTAGGGATTATTAATCTCAAAGGCGTTTGGATTAATTTATGTTCACTACCAATTGCCTGGAAAATTGATGCGTATGGATTTAGGTATAAAAATCATATAAAAATAAGTACATTCCCAATCAAGTTTAAATTAAAATGTTAACCCCAAATTACACATATGAGCAAGCATACTCATCATTAACATAGCATAGGGTTCAAATGAGTGTCGATCCTCTAAGAATAAGTAAGCATTAATCCATTTTCTTTCATTGTTTAACCGACTCAATAAAGTGAAAAATAAATAAAAATAAAATAAAATAAAAATATATACATGTCATGGATGGAGAATTATGTAACTCAAACTATTGTTTTGACAAACATGATCTCAAAGTACCTAAGCATTATCATAACTAATTATTCATTTGGCATCAAGAAGGATTAAAGTAGATTCACTTCTATGGTCAATCCATGAAATAACTTTCTTCTAGATAAATTAACATCACTTGGTCTGTTTCAACTAATTTACCCAAAAGACACATTAAACACAATCCTTGATTAAATTTTCTTGGTCTGGCAAATTTAAAGTATGAAATTAATCAACGAATCCTTGGTCTGGTAGATATCAATTAACCTTTAATTACTCAATCCTCAGTAATTAACCCCCTTGGTCTAACAAGTTAATAGCTAATAATTATGAAATTAATCAATTGCAACCACCATCAACCTTTTTGGTCTAGCAAGTTAATGAAAAGAAACAACGAATTAATATCGTAATAAGCCCAAGTAATTAAATACCAAGAAGAACAATCAGTTAATCAAAATATCAAATAACTCTAAATATCATGAATATCTAAAACAATGTCAAATTACAGTAAAACAATTAATATATCATTGTTCAAGAAAAAAGAAAACAAAGTAAAAGAAAGCACTCATAGACAAGCCTCCTTCTTCTTTCTTTGAAAACCTTCTTGTACAACCCTCCTTGAATTGAAGAATTCATCTTTTTGTTTGAGTGGTTTTCTATGATAATCTATGAATTCTCTCCTTTTCTCTTATGTTTTCCATCTATTTATAGGCTTAAGAAGTGCCTAAACTCGTTGGTGCAAAGTTCTTGGCCAAGTAGAAGTAGGAAGATACTAAAACTCCACAGATTACCAAAAACCACATACAAAAATCAAAGCTCCGTCTTTTCCTCAGAGCACAGCTGGCGCCGCCTTGGCTACTGGAACTGCCGTCAGTTATGTTCTATTTCTTCCATTGTTCACCGATTTTTCTTGATTTCAGTAAAATGTACTCTAGAGTGTAGCCGGCGCCACTTTGGCTACTAGAACCGGCGCCGGTTCGGTTCTGTTTCGGTCTTATTTCAATAATTTTTCGTCACTTCGAAGTTCGTGTCATTAGCATATGGCTAGCGCTGTTTCCTCTATCCTGGCCGGCGCCGCCTCTATTCTGTGTTGCGACGTTTTTGCTTCGTTTTACCCCTAAAATCTAAAATAATGAACAAAATACCTTTCCAAGGGTAAAATCTCAAATATGAAGGAATATGATTAGTTACTGAACAAAATATATCACAAAAGAGCTTTAAATAACTAGGAAAAATATGACTAATTTAGCCCCTATCAGAAACCTAATAGGTCACACATAATAGAGGATTATATATACTCAAGATGTTATTTGATAACATAGTATGGTTGATTGAGAGAAAGAAAAGTTTTTGTGGACAAATTATAATTAGTTATAATTTATGGACCAAAATTATAATTGTGAGAACTTGATATTTCCAATTACAATTAGGGAATTCTAATATGATTAGAATTCTCATTTTTAGTAGGGTTTTTTCAATTTTTATGTATGACATGCTCAAAACCTAACGGTTATTGGATTCACGGAAACCCTAGGCAACAAATGACTTCTTCTCTTCTCTCTTTCTCATGTTATTTTTTTGAAAAACAAGTAACCCTAGCCGCCACTTAGATTTTCTGCTAGCATAGAAAACTTCATGCTTGAGTGTATCCTCTGTGTAGATTACTGTTAGAGATAATTACACATTGTGATTATAATGGTTGGACATTCAACTCTCATGGTATTTGATCAAGAGGATTGCTAAATTGTGCCTCAACTTGAAGAAGAAAATTTTTGTTCTTCAGACGATCAAAGAAAGGTAAAAAGTTGTTACCTTTGATCACTTTATGTCTTGTTTTCCACACATATGCGGATCCTCGGATGGTATCTCTTTTTATTTTTCTGTTGCGCCATATATGATATGCATGAGAGATACCCAACAAATGCCAGGTGCTAAACAACGAGCCAAGATGACTCATATCATTGTCCTGTCACTCTGTTCAGAGTAAGATAATCCCTAGAACTAGGCCATGTTACTAGTGTCATCTAACTCTAACATAAACTAGTACAAAGATCATAGTCCTTATTGAGTACTCAATGTTACCAATACCAATTCCTACTATCAGATAGGCTCAGAGGGTCATTCGTTCTCACAGGATTTCCAAATCAAACATTTTTGGGGCCAAATATAATTTTCTAGAAATTGATCCCACTGACTCGTAAGTCAGATGATTAATCCTATAAGCTCTACAGGGCTACCAGTTCATTCCATAGGCACACCAAGCTAATAAAGTAGTCTTCAGGATCAAAATATTATTTTTCAAAAGTCAATCTCATACCAAGAGATCATTTTCTAAAACCATGACAAAACAGGATAAAAAGTTATTTTCACACTTTAAAATAAGTTTCCGAGAGTATTTAGGTCAATTTGCCCATACTCGATCTCAAAAGTCATTTTGAAGGGTATTGGGGTCATTTTGTCCATACCCAATTCCAAAAAGGTTTTGTGAGGGTATTCAGGTCATTTTACCTTTGCCTAATTTGAAAAGTGTTCACAAAAGTTCCAATAAGGATATTTCGGTGGTTTACCGAATACACGATTTCAAAAGTTTCTATAAAACATTCCGATAAAGACATTTGGATTATTTTTCAAATACCTGCTTTAAAAGGAACTTATTTCAAGAAATCCAAAATTCTAATCCTAAAAGTGGATTAAGTTCAAAGTTTCCAATCATGTTTTCACAAAATGTTCCAATAAAGGCATACTAGTCAATTCATGAATACCCGATTCCAAAAATTGCCAGTTCAAAAAAATCCCAAGTATTTAATCTAAAAATAACTAAATTCACAAAATTTGTGCTTTAATTATCCTTTAAGGTTTAGAAGCCAATTATAATGTTTATTCGAGCCCAAGATGGCATAAAATAAATCTTGCTTAGAAAAATCTTAAATATATTCAGGGATTTCCAAAACGTTGTAAAATGTAATATTTCATGGAAAAATAAAGTATACTAGCTTTCCAAAAGTTTTAGAAGTCAAAGGGACTCACCTCGTGTCCTAAATAAACTTTTATCATTCACATGCTGTTCGACTACTGTTTCCTCCATTTCCAACGTGTCATTAGCAGTTTTCCGAAAAACCTACATCAAATATTGTTTTTATGTTTAGTTAAGTTTGGTCAAAAAGTAACCGACAGTTAGCCGACGTTCAGCTGACGTGCCTGACAGTTAAGAAAGCACTCAACAATCATTCATGTCATTTTTTTCGTCGTTTGTTCAATTCATCCATTTTCCTTTTTCCATATCCTTCCTATCTTCATGAACAAAGAATTATCTTCCTGTTTGTCATTCATTTCATTCCAAAATCACACAATTAATCCCTCTTATGTTCATTCATTTCCCAACCAAAATTCTAGAATTCCTTTACTGATACACAATTTTGTTTCGTGCATAATTTTCAATCAACAACTTCAATTGGACTCTATAATATATCAAAACAATTGTAAGACTCTACTTTTATGGATTCCATTTCCACCATCTCAAAGCCGTCCAAAAGATTTTGGGGTATAAACGTCCCAGATTTTTCTTGTGCTTAACCTATTTTCATAAAGCAACTTCACCTACTTGTTCTTCTTGATATATAGCACCTATATAACACTTAATCCACTTCATTTCCCCTTGAAACAACCTTAACTCTTCATGTTTTCAAGTTCAAGAAAGTCACTAATTTCCTATGCAAGTGACACACAATCAATATCTGTACTAAAAAAAAAAACCAATTATAATCCATTTTCTTTAATGTTTAACTTTGTTTTCATTCTGATTCTACCATGTTTATTCGAAATTATGAACAACCTCTTAAATCACCATTCAACTACCCTTATTCACTATAACAAATATAGCTTATAGATCTTTCATTGAACCGTTACACACACCTGCACACATAAGGTCTCACATAGTACACAATAATCACTTTAATGCTCACAATTCTCATATTTTCATGTTATAATTCATATAAAAAAGATCACCATAATAAAATCTACAACTTTAATTCTTGAAACATAGGATTTTACCTTGTATATGAGATGTTCTAGCTTGAATTTGCTCCAAGAATCTCCAAACTCTCAAGAACAACACTTTTTCTTTCTTTTTCAAATATTTTCTTGATTTTCTCAACCTTTTTCTCTTATTTTCTCTCTTTTTCTTCTCTTCTCTTCTTCTTATTATGGCTTATAGTTTATCAGCCTCCTCACCACTTCAAAATGGTCAAATTGAAGACCAATTGCATGGTGGCCACTTTCACATGTCAAAATCTCATTTTTTTCACCTATCTTCTTTTATTTTATAAAACTTCTTTAATAATCTTTTTATGCATGAATATTCCATGCATCCTCTTATTTGACACGTCCTTGGATACCAATCACAAAATGCCACACGTACCATTTCTTTTAACCATGATTTCACTTTTTCTCTGAAATAATCAAAATTCGGGTTCGAAATAGGAAAATATTAATTTTACCATTCAATTCCAAAACTTCCACTGAATCCAATGGTAATACTTAAATTCTTCAATTCTTTCTCAGTTTGGTTAAAAGTGCAATCAAAATTATGGGCGCGGTCTAAATGATGAAAATGTCCCCGATAACTCGAATAACTTAATTCAAACCAAAACATGCGCTTAATCACACTGATCAATTTCCATTCTCAGCGTACCATCAAATTTTTATTTTATTAATAGTAGTAGCCTTCTGAAGATTTAGGGTATGGGTAGAACAAATTCAATAATTACATCTAGGTCCCGACAAAATGTTATTATACCAAAATATTCATTTCATTATATTGATCATCTTTTGTTCTGGCCATTGGTATAAATTTTCATCCTATTACAAGTTGTAGCCAATTGAAAGTTAAAATACAAGGTATTACAATCTCCCCTCCTTACAAAAATTTTGTCCTTGAAATTGGCTTACACCTAGAATAATTCTGGATACTTCTTCATCATCTTTGCTTCCGTTTCCTAGTTTGCGTCTTGCACTGGATGATGATTCCAAATCACTTTTGCAAGTGAAATTTTCTTATTCCGCAATTTTTTTTTTTTAGCATACTCTAAGATCTTAATAGACTTTTCCTCATGCTTTAAGTTTGGGGTCATCTCAATAGGCTTTTTATTCAAAACGTGTGCAAGATTAGCTACATACTTCCGAAGTTGAGAGATATGAAATACGTTGTGAATACCTTGAAACTCTGCTGGTGACTCCAATCGATAAGCCATTTTCGCATTCCTCTTGACAATAGGAAATGATCCAACGTACCTAGGTGTCAACTTCTTCCCTTTTCTATTGGTTCCCAATTACCGCTATGGAGTCAACTTCAAGAATACATGATCTCTTTCTACGAACTCCAAATCTCTCCTACGTCAACCCGCATAGCTTTTCTGTCTACTCTAAGTTACCTCTAACTTGATTTTGATCATTTCCATAGCCTGTCCAACTTTTTCAAGATCAAAAGCATCCTATTCACCCGTTCTTCATCCTAAGCTTTCCCAATGCAATGGGGACTGACATTTCCTTCCATATAAGGCTTCAAACTGGGCCATTCTAATTGTTGATTGATAACTATTATTGTATGTGAATTCTGTATACGCCAAATTATCAATCTACTTAGTTGCAAAATCTAAGGCGCAAGCCAACAATATATCTTCTAAAACTCTATTTACTTATTTTGTCTGTCCATCCTTCTATGGGTGTGCTGTTTGTTGGGTATCTCGGGCTCGTATCCTATACGGCGCAGCAGAAAATAAAACGAGATACCCTCCCAGGACCTGTCTACGTGTGGAAAACAAGACATAATAATAAATGTAACAGCTTTTACTTTTGGGTGATAGTTCGAAGAACAAAAATTTTCTTCTCCAAGTCGAGGCACGATCCAGCAATCCTCTTGTGCAAACTCCACGAGAGTTGGACGTCTAACCACTATAATCACACTGTGTGATTATCTCTAACAGTAATCCACACAGAGAAATACTCAAGCACTAAGATTTCCTGTGTTAGCAAAAAAAGATGGCGGCTAGGGCTGTTTTCGTTTTCAGCAAAACAAGAGAGGGAGAAAGAAAAGAATATTTGTGGCTGTAATTTTCGTGTGTCTTATGATCCAACCTCTTGCTAGGGTTTCAATTGTATCATATATATAACCGAAAAATCCTACTAAAACTGAGAATTTTAATCCTATTAGAATTCCCTAATTGTAATTGGAAACATCGAGTTCTCACAATTACAACTTGAACCGCAAATTATAACTGATTATAATTTGTCCACAACAACTTCTCTTTCTCCCAATCAACCCCACTATGTTATCAAATAACATCTTGAGTATATAATCCTCTATTGTGTGTAACCTATTAGGTTTCCCAGTCAATTGGTAGCGAACATGAATTAATTGAAACGTCTTTGAGATTAATAATCCATAATTAATTAGAATTAATCCTATTAATTCTAATCAGGATTGGTTTATTAATTCATCAATTAATAAACCCATATTCCCAAATCATGAGTGGTATCTAGCAACACATCTTGACCATCCAAGAGTCCAGGAACTCAAGTGGCTTGACATGAACCATTCAATAACAAACTTTAGTGCAATTAACTCCTTTCACCATACAATAACTCATTCGGTTTGGAGTACGGAATTAGTGCCAACTCCCTCCAAAATTAATTCTGGGCCGAATACAATAGTACTTGTACCAGGAACCTACTACTCTAGATGTGTATCAATTGAAATTGTTTCTAATACACAATCGCCTTGACCAAGGACTTTTCGAGTAGTAATTCCTACAAGTAGCCGTGAGATATTCACCCCTACTATTAGGAGTGCCGAATCCTTTATTGACCCTCTCAATTATTTTCGTTTACTCAAAATGTACCTAATATCCATCCCATAGGCGATCATCGATCGACCTCCGGAGATTGGAATCAAAGTAGAAAGCTCTGCAAACAAAGTACCCTGGAGATCTTAAGTCTAAGGATACTTGCACATTTGCTATATTGAGATTATATCACTGGCACTAAATAGTTATCTATGTGATTATCTCAAAGCTAGGTCATCCAATGAACTTGTTCTATTAACAAGCATCCATGTGTTAACTTTGAGTATCTCAATACCCACGGCTATGAGAACCACCGTCTGATCAAATCAGGAAGTCTAACACATGCTAGTCTTAACGCATTAATGATGTCCTATCTCATTAATACTAAGACTAGAGACTATTTAAGTACTAACACCATCCAGTGTAGTAGGAATCTCATATCATTATTTTATTAACACAGTGTTGTACTAGGGACTTTATCGAACAGTTATATTACTTAAAATAAACAAAAGAAACTGTAAGATAAATAATGCATTTTTATTAAAATAAAATGTGTCATATACAATGAATAAGTGATTGCCTCTATGGCATAACACTAACACTGTTATGCTAAACTTTAATGGTGTCCAATATCTCTACTGTAATTTAGTCCAAAACTATAAGGTAAATATTGGATCTCGATTTGATACAATACTAGACGGTACTCTATGTAGTCTGATTAATTTCTCCATATAAATCTTACTTAACTTCTCTAAAGATCCCCGCTAGTTTATAGGAATGAAATGAGAGGACTTAGTTAGCTGATCCACAATCACCCATATAGTATCTCGTTGTCCTACTGCCATAGGTAATCCTGTAATGAAATCTAGGGTAATTTCATTACATTTCCATGATGGAGTAGGTAATAGCTGTAATAACCCTCTAGGTCATTGTTGATCGGCTTTCACCTTCTGACAAATTAACCATCGAGCCACAAAGTCTGAAATGTCATTCTTCATACCAATCCACCAATAACGCTGTTTCAAGTCCGAATACGCCTTTACTGCTCCTAGATGGATGGTATACTTACTTCGATGTGCCTCTGTGATAGGGCTTAAATTAGTCATATTTTTCCTAGTTATTTGAGGATATTTTGTAATACATTTTGTTTAATAACTAGCTATACTCCTTTATATTTGAGATTTTACCCTTGAAAAGGTATTTTGTATATTATTTCAGATTTTAGGGGTAAAATAAAGAAAAAACATCGCAAAATAGAACAGAGGTGGCGCCAGACAGAACAGAGGAAGCGAGCACCGGCCACGTGCTGTTTGCATGCACTCCGAGACGACAAAAAATTATTGAAACAGGACTAGAATAGAACCAAACCAGTGCCGACTCTAGCAGCTAAGGCGGCGCTGGTTGTACTTTGGACAATAATGTGCGAAAATCAAGAAAAAAATTGGCTAACGACTAAAGAAATAGAATACAACCGGTGCCGGCTCCAGCAGCCAAGGCAGCATCGGCTGTGCCTTGAGGATTTAGCGGTGCCTTGATTTCTCTACGCGGTTTTTGGCAATCTGCAGAATTTTAGTATCTTCCTACTTCTACTCGACCAAGAACCTTGCACCAATGAGTTTAGGCACTTCCTAAGCCTATAAATAGATGGAAAACACAAGAGAAAAGAGAAAATTCAGAGATCATAACAGAAAATCACTCAAATCAATGAATGAATTTTTCAAATCAATGAGGGTTGTACAAAAAGGTTTTCAAAGGAAGAAAAAGGAGGTTTGTCTATGAGTTCTTTCTTTTACTTTGTTTTCTTTTTCTTGAACAATGATGTACTAATTATTTTATTGTAATTTGACATTATTTTAGATATTCATGATTTTTAGAGTTATTTGATGTTTTGATTAATTGATTGTTATTCTTGGTGTTTAATTACGTGTGCTAATTACGGGATTAATTGGTTGTTTCTTTCCATTAATTTGCTTTGACAAAGGAGTTGATGGTGGTCTCAATTCGTTAGTTTCATATTTGTTGTCTTTTAACTTACTTGGACAAAGGGGTTAATTGTTAGGAATAAAGTAATTAAATGTTAATTGATGTCTGCCAGGATATAGATTCATTGGTTAATTTCATGTTTCCAATTTGCCAGAATATGGAAATTTAATCAAGGATTGTGGTTAATGCATCTTTTAGGTGAATTAGTTGAGACAGGATATGTGATGCTCGTTTATCTAGAAGGTAGTGATTTCAAGGATTGAAAAAGAAGTGAATCTATCTTAATCTTTTATGATGCTAAGAGAATAGTTAATTATGATAATGATTAAGTCCTTTGAGATCATGTTTGTCAAAATAATGGTTTAAGTTACATAATTCTACATCCTTGATATATACATATTATATTATTTTATTTTATTTTTCTTTTTATTTCATTTTTCACTTTATTAGGTAGGTTAAACAATGAAAGAAAATGGACTAATGCATACTTGTTCCTTGAGGATCGACACTTGTTTGAACCCTATGCTATGTTAATGATGAGTACGCTTACTTATATATGTAATTTGAGGTTAACGTTTTAATTTAAACTTGATTGGGAATGTGCTTATTTTTATATGATTTTTATACCCAAATAAATAGGCATCACTCTGTTAAAATATCTTGTCTCAATGCAAATTGTTTCGGAATACAACATCGATCTCGGTAACAAATAATCCTATCATTGTCCTTTTGGAATTCACCTCCTCCCTTACTCGTCTCCTCTTGCACTAACTTTTGTAGCACTTCATCTTTATCCTTCTTTCCCTTCAACTGTTGTAGGAAAGTAGGTCAAATGGAGATATTACGTATTCTTATTTCTTCGTTTACTGTATATGCTTCTAATTCTAGAATTCGTAGCATCCAAAGAGTTGATAAATTCACCTTCCTACTGAGGTTATTTGCTACTGTATTTGCTTTCCCAGGATGATATTTAATTCGACATTGGAATTTTTCCAAAAATTCCATCCACCTACGTTGGCTCATGTTCAAATCTTTTTGAGTAAAAGTGTATTTCAAACTCTTATGGTTGGTGAAGACTTCAAACTCAACTCTATACAAATAATGTTTCCATTTCTTAAGACCAAACACAATAACTGCTAACTCCAAGTGATGTGTGGGGTATTTTTCCTCATGGGGTTTCAATTTTCAAGAGATATAAGCTATTACCTTTCTCTTCTGCATCAATACTCCTCCTAATCCTTCTTTTGACACATCTGTGTACAGCTCATAAGGTTTGTCCATCATTGGCAATGCTAAAACAGGAGCAGAACTTAACATTTTCTTCAGTTCCTGGAAACTTCTCTTACACACTCTCGATCCAACTATAAGGAACTTTCTTTTGAGTTAATCGAGTCAAATATGAAGCTATCTTAGAAATCACTACAAGAAACAGAGAATTAGCGAGGGACATTGCTAATTCGTCGCTAAACAAATTAGTGACGAATTAGCTACAAAATTTCCTTTTTAATTAATGATATTAAATGGTCCGTTGCTAATCCCTCGCAAATTAGTGTGGGAATAGATACGGATACATCCCTCTATTTTTCTATCCATAGGTAATCACTCGCTGTTAGTGAGGGGTTAGCAACGAAACATTAAGCAGACAAAACGTCCACTTCTAACCCCCCTCTAATCCCTCGCTTTTAGCGAGGGATTAGCGACGGACTTTTATTTTTTATCTCTAATTCCCTTCTAATCCCTTGCTAATATTCTATAATTTAAAATATTTTTAAAAAAAGGTCCTATATTCGAAGAAAATTCATCTGCCAAAGTAATACCAATAATCAATTAAATAAAAAAACATCAAATAGTATAATTAATAAATATGACAATTAGAAATATGAACAATACATAAAAATGGAGTTTAAATGTTCTAACTATGAAGCAGCAATCGATGCGGATGTTGGAGCCGACGGAGGGGGTGGGGGTAGATTGGAAGGGCTTGACTGATGATCAGGATGTGAATCCAGAGAACTGATGACGAAGTCCTCCTCATCCTCAGCATCGTCTTCCTGAACAGCTGGCATTGGTGGTGGCAGAGGTATATTCGAATTCTGAGACATAAGCGTTAGGTACTCAGTCAAGCTCTGGCTGTGAGTCCGATATATCTGTATCTGATGCTAAACCCTCTCCCGCCTTTTCCTCTTTGTACGTAACTCTCTCTGTGACTGGCTCACATCAAATGAGGTAGAAGAAGTCCATGACTCAGATGTAGATGGCTGCTGTAACCTCCATCTCACCCTCGAAGACTCGGAGCCCAATTCGTATACTTGCCCTTTCTTGTATGCTCTGTCATCTACTTTGATGAATAGTGTCTTCTCGTCGAGAACAATACTTGGTGCAACTGTACTCATAGAATCTATTTGAGAACTCGACTGCGTATAACGCTCAATAATAGCAGTGATAGTATCTTGTCGAATTGGGTGTATGGAAATACACATAAAATATTTAAAATTAGCGATCAAAATATAAATAATATTAAACTAAAATATGTATAAGATTATGTATTTTTATTAGCGTATGACGTGATCGGTCATTGATATATTAGCCCTTCTTCGGCCCGTCCTGAAACATGTCGATGCATCTAAAGAGGTCGATGTTGCTAAAGTCAAGACCTAACTGTCTCTGCTATCATTATAACAAAAAATGACTAGATGTTAATTTTTATGATGTACTAAGTGTATAATATCGGGTATATCGAACAGTAAAAAATTTTATACTTACTATTTGCTCTTCATGCTCAGTAAAAGAAATGGATCCTCCTTTGTATGACGCCTCACCAGTAGATTTGTTCTGCTTAGCAATAGAAGAGATACGCTGCCACCTATTGGACCCCTAGTGCTCTGATAAAGCAGCCCAATGGTCTTGGAAAACCCACTTGGGGCAGCTACCCCTATGCTTTTTCTGAGCCTTCGACAAAATGTCTGAAAGTCTAGCCTTACATTTCTTCTCCCAATTAGCCCAGATCTATGCGGCATGCTCGAGGCGCCAACATAAGAGAGACTACAAAATTAATGTAGCCATTACAAGTAATTACAAGGAAGAAAACATATTAAAAATACTACAAATTATTTATTATTATAATTAGAAGTTAAATTATAAGTAACATATCAAACTCACATTCCAGAGATTGAATCACATGTTCCGAACATCAATCGGAACCTGTGCGAAGGTAGCATAGGCTGCAGTGTAGTGTTGCTTAAAAATCTCAATTATCTGCCTCACACATCAAATCAAATGTGTGAACCTATTCCGAAAAAATAGATATGTAATATAAGATAAAGTTATACTTTTACGAGGTAAGATAAGCGTATAATAAGCAATTATGTAGTAACTTATGAGTCACCAACTGGTTCAATCATCAGTCGTGTATCCTTAGTATGGGAAGCACCAACTGTGGATCTCAAAGAACCTAGGATTAGGCTGGGGACCTGCTCTGATCGGTCCTCGTCTAGGGGTAATGGCTGTGGAGCAGGTATACATGGAGCTATGCTCGGGGACGGGGTCTCATCCACCCTCGACGACTCACAGGTCGCTGACTGATCACCGAGTGAGGCTTTGGAAGCCATTTGTGACTGGAATTATTTAAAAATATAAAAATGGTTAGACATAGAAAGAAGAAAAGAAAATAAATTTAAAAGTATAAAGCAAAGTAAAACGCTTGTAATGTAACAATAGTAGAACTAATAATTATTTATATACATTAGTTAAACTTGGTCCTAGTCTATGGACTTCTATCATCATCAGATGAATAGCCTTCCACATCATCATCTGTAGACAATCCTGTCTCCCATTCTTCTTCCTCGTCATCATTTTCATTGTTCAGTTGTACTTCCTTCATCATTAAGCCCGAATCCATAACATTGACTATCTCTCCAATACTGGACTCATCTGCTAACCTTCCAAAGTTGTCATCCTCAACATACAGATTGATTGTCATTGTGTGATCTACTTCCTCCTGATATGGTGCCTCGACAACAAGTGCATCAATGACATGTCAAGCTTTCAATTTACAAATAGATACCTAATCAGATTTTGGTCTTTTGCTCCTCGGGTAGGAATGAAATACACTTGAGTTGCTTCTTGGGCTAACACAAATGGATCATATTTTGGGTAAGTTCTTTTGTTATTGATGTCAACAAGTTTGTAGTGAGAATGAATTTTAACCCCCCCCGATTTAGCGTTGGATCAAACTAATCACACTTGAATATAATAATTTTTATATAAGGAGTCCTAGGGAATTGAAGTTCGACAATCTTGTTCAACACTCCATAATAATCGTTGCCACTATCTCCGTCATTTTTAGCACAAACTCTGCTATTAATTATTTTTTTTCCAAATGACCGATCATGTGTATGGAAAATAAAACCATTTATGAAATAGCCATGGAAGTATTTCACTTGTCTCGAAGGTCCCCAGGCTAAGCTTTTTAAATGTTGATCAGTTATTTGATTTTGTGGAGCATGAACGTAGTAAAAATAAAGTGTTAATACACCTTCATTATCAATGTAATTTATTTATAAGTCCCATTTTGGATTTTCTCAACTCATATAAGTCCTAAACCATCCAGTAAACTTTGATTCTATTCTTCTATCAACTTCAGGGTTTGTTATACTCGGTGTATGTAACTGCAAGTCATTTTTGAATTTCTTAAAACGACAAAAACGAACACATAAGGATACTTGTTCTAAGTATTAACGTAAAAAATTGAGAAATGTGCTATAAATATACTTACATAATGTATGGTTGAACCTCTTCACAATTTAGGTTTATGTAATTTGTTCTAGGCTTAAATTCATCTGGAGTAAGATATCTATTCTAAATATTTCCAAAACCCTCCCTGGAATGGTGCATATAGACAACACACTATCACTTGAGTTTGTATCAAGAACACCTTCATCATTTCGAGTCATGGCTGTATGTCGAGTCTGCACATGTGGCTCAAAATAATATAAGAACCTAATGCATTTTTTATGGTCATAATGGATTCACATAGTGCATGTATATATGGATATAATAATACACAATATTTTACCTCTCGAATGGATACATCCATCTATATTGAATAGGGCCACCAACCCTGGCCTTGTGAAACCCCATCTAAATCCAACCCTAGAGTATGGGGGTCGGGATGCATATCATATTACTTTTCATGAATATACATGTTTTTGAATGATTTTATGTGCTTTAGAATTATGATTTATAGGCTAAAAATCTTAGTTATGCTTATTGAGTAGGAAAGGGTAAAATGGTAATTTTGCTTGAAGTCAAAATAGGAAGATAGCTTGAGGATTAAATAGGAAGAATATTTGAGAGAGAAAATAAGAACAAGAGTTGTTGTGGTTTAGTGGTTAGTGCTTTGGAATTAATCTCTATGGTAATGAGTTCAAATCCCATCATTTAAGTTTTATCATGATTATTTTAATTTAAGGTTTGATTTCCGTCTCTTGCATTCCATAAGTAAAAATAGGAGTGTTGTCATAGGGGACCCATGAAGAGAATGTCCTAATCCTATTCTTATGTCCTAAAAATAATTTTTGAGGGATTCACGTCCTTTTATTCCCTAGCTTACCCTAAACTTTTTACCAATTAAGTTTGTTCAAAATTCATCCAAATCTATGGTTTTAATTCCAGAAAATTCAGCAAGGATTCTTGTCCTTGGAAATTTTGAAAATGATTCCTAGAGGTTGGAGATTGGACTGAAAATAGGGAAGGTGTCAAGGAATGTTGTCAAGAGAAATTAATCTCCATGGTTGAATCTTCAAACTCCACTCTATAGTGTTCATCTTCTCCATGGAAGAAATCTGAAAATTTTCCAGATTCTGGAGCATCCTAACCTTCGAAAATCTTAGCCATCTTCCTTACTCAATTGCTGCCAAAAAAATGGACAACTTATTCAGCTTGAAGACTGAAATTCTTTTGCCAAAAATCGGACTGCACAAAGCTGTGCAAACTAGAAAAAAATTCTGGACAGTTTCGATGCATAGCAGACCAAAATCAAAGCTGTTTCTTCTACCTTCAAACCAGTAAATTACCTCTAATTTCCCTCCATATAGAAGGCTGGAAACCAGCCTTAAAGGACCCTCAAACACCTCTCAAAACCCTCTACACATCGACTGGAACATTGCAAAAAACTGTGCAGCAAATTTCAGTAAACCAATTTGAATCACAACCAGAAAAATTCCAGCCTTGCTCTCTTCAAGCCTTGTCCGAAAACCACCTCAAACCTCTGTAAGTTAACCTTTGTTTAGCCATGAATTGAACTCCATTACCCCCTCCACTGACCTTATACAACTAGACTCCATAGCCACTCCTTAAATTCCTCCTACAACTACTCCAATCAAACTTTCAATTGAATTTCAAAATTTCCAGTATTTGCTCCATGATAACACCCTTGGATTAAGCTTCATAACCAGAAATTGTCCCCACCATTGAACTCAAAATTTTGGCCAGCCTCGTAGCTCTCTCAACCCTTATTCATTTCAGAAAAACACAGCAAACCAGTCGGCCATTGTAGCTCCAAGGAACCTCCATCAATCAAATACCATTACCATATCTTTTACCTTAAAACACTCCTTAAATTTCTCCATTTGAATTTCAAACAACCAGATTTTTCTCTCCTCTCTAATCTAAAAATCAAAATCCCAGAACTCCTTCAATCATTTGGCCAGCCCCTTCAAAAATTCGTCCAACATTTTCTCTCTAATCCTCTCCATTTTCTCTAAGAACACCAAGAACATAAAAAACACACACTACCTTTCTTCAAGCTAAAGACCACTCTAAACACCTCCAATCCCTTCCAAACTCCAGAACATGCCTACATACTCTTTAGAGTCCATTTATGGATTTTATAACATCAAATATCGAAAACAAAAATTGACAATAGGATCAAAACCAGAATTTTCCTTGAAGTCTCAAGAACATCATCAAGGTAACCAAGAACAACTTTTGTTTATCTTCTTCCCTTCAATCTTTAACATATCATACTAATGCTCTCTCTCTCTCTCTCTCTCTCTCTCTCTCTCTCTCTCTCTCTCTCTCTCGGTCAAAATGGTTGCTACAACTATGGTTGTCTTCTTTCTCTTCTCTTGGACGATTCAAGCCTCTTAAGGGCGTGGATCTTCTTAACTCTTCATCGAGATAGTCATCAACCAAGTATTTTTCTTTAACCTTTCTTTTGAATTTTGGATTCATATCTCTTGGTTGTTGATAGAGAGGATAGAATATGAATGGGAGATTGAGTATATGCATATGTATAAAGGGGTTGAGATTGGAGCATGAGAATGATTGATCATGGTTAAGCTTTATGAATTTCCTTGTGGATCGATGCATGGTCATCATATCTGAAGAAATTATGAATGTTTAAACATGCTAGAATGTTATGTCACCTTTGGTGAATAGGATATTATGTCCTTTTTTTCATTGAAGCCGTGAGTATGCTTATGCTTAGTAAGGATTTGATCATGTGATAGTAGGTATGGATTTAAACCTTTGTTCATGAATAGAATAGTTTGTTGATAGATGTTGGAGTATGTGCTCATGAATCTTGTTAGTAATAGGAAAATTATGATCATGACCTTGTTGATCCTAGGCTATTTTGATTAGCAAATTTTATTACCCTAACTAAAATTATTACTATGTTTTTCCTCCAAAGATTTCAAAATTCTTAGGAAGTTTTGGAATTGGAGTACTAAATGAAATAGTGATATTTTATTAGCCAAATAAATGATATCTCATATTAAAAATAATATATAAATAAAACCTTTGATATAAATAAGTAAAATATTAATGACCTTGTAGACCATATATTTATAAATACTAGTTATATTTATTTGATATCTATTAATCAAAACTTGAAAAAAATTATTTATTATTAATTATTTACTATGTATCAATTAAGAGAATAGTAATAATTTAATATTTATTTTAAAAATACTATTTAAGAATGACTATTTATTAATATCATCTAGAACTTAGGATACTTCAATAATTAAACCCTAGTATATTTATTTATAACAACACTCAAGATTTATTATTTGAACCTATAACTTATTAGTAATTATTTTACAATCCCTAGTTCTTTTATCTTATCAAGCTAGTCTTATTTTATAAAATCCTTCATCATCTAGCCTTAATGCTTAGGACATAAGGGTCATGATTGTAATAAGTTGAACTAGGATTATTTATGTAAGTGAATATAGCTTGAGTATAACCTTATGACTTGTGTTTACCCCAAGCAGGGTTAGGTCAGCTTTGGCAGACTTTTGAATTTGATCAAACAAAGGATCAGGTAAGCCTCTGCATAAACTTATTTGAAGACAAAAGATTTCTATGGCAAGCCAAACCCTGTGTATGGACACTCATTTTGTAAAGGCAATTAAGGACTATTTCCTTTCTTGTTTCAGTCAAACAAATTATTTGAAAATCAAACAAGCAGCTTTGCACAAACACTAAACTCTTTCTAAAAACCAACTTTGACAAGAATTTTAGAAACCCTTAATTGGTATTTTCAAATAAAGCAATGTATTATCAGTTTTTTCCAAGTAGGACAATCATCGTTGAGTACTCAATAAGGGTAGACTACTTGGACTATTCTTTGAAGGGTTAGGGTAAGTCTCTCAGTAGGTGGCCACCTCTGAGAGGTGAGTCCTTTCGGGATAGGATGCTAGTCCAGTAGGTCATACCGGTCCGAGTTAGCAAGTTTCAATCATGTGGATTGTGTGTTTCCAGAGTGGACAACTGGTAAGTTTGGGTGTAGAAAAGGAGGAGTATCTTACCCGATGGCTGATCACCTACCTTTTGTCAGTCTGCAAAAGTATGGCATTCTGACCGTTATGTGGTTATGGGGCCCAACGTGTGGTAACCCATGGCTACCCATTTTAGTAATTGTATTTATTGTGCATATGTATGGTTTGAAAAGCAAAACGCCACTCTTTATTTTTAAATTTATTTATTGCTTGCCAGCACTTTCTCTTGTACAATTTTTACAACTTGCATACATGAACAGTTTTACCTGAAACACTTAAAGCACACATGGGCTTATTGAGATTTTTATCTCATCACCTTTTATGCCATAATTTTAGGTCGATCCTACTGTGGAGATGAGTAGTTAGATTTGTTGCCTGCTTTGAAGACTTTATGTTATTTATTTTATGTGTTGTTTTGAGAGATGATAGTAATCAATTTATTTTGGATTTGTTCCTGAATTTTTGGATTGTAATAAGTTCAATTTTAAAGTATTATTTTTTTTATTTTCATTTGTGTGACCTAGTTATAAAAACCCCTTGTCCTTTGGACGGGGCGACATCCCCAGCCCTGTTGGGCTTAGGTTATGGGGTGTTACAAGTGGTATCAGAGCCACTTTAAATGCAATTGGAAGTAACCTTTCCATAAACACATGGTAGTCATAACTTTTCATACCTGACATTTTGAACTCATTCAAATCAACACACATTCTTAAATTCGAAGCATATCCATCAAGAAGTCGCAAATCGCTAACCCACTCAAGTAGAAGTTTCTTTTGTTCGGGTGTAATAGAGTATTTAGCCCTTGGCATTGATGCCCTGCCGTCACACAATCTAGTCACATATAATTTAGGTCTATCACAATATACCTCCAGATCACGTCGCGCCTTAACATTGTCCTTTGTTTTTCCCTTTACATTCATGATGTGTTAAAGACATTATCGAACACATTTTTTTCATTATGCATCATATCTGTGTTATGACAAATTAAATGTGTTCTCTGATATGGCAAATCCTAAAAGATACTCCTTTTGGCTCAATTATAGTATATGCCTCCGCCATTATCCCTACCAAGCTCCATAGCTATCTCGGTTATTTTTAGTAAATGGCATATTTTATCCCACATACCATCTCTAGAAGCGCGTTGTACAGGGTGTGCTATCTTACGACCTTTATCATTTCTAAAAGACCTAGCATCTTTTCTGTATGGATTATCTAAAGGTAAGAAGCATCAATGTCCATCAAACTAAGGTTGTTTAACTCCATCTTGCAAGTGAAATGATTTTCTTTGCTCCATGCAATACAGACATGATAATCTGCCAGCTGTGCTTTAGCCGTTTAGCATCCCATATGCCAGGAAGTCATTTACTATCCAAAGAAGTGCTGCTCACAGATAAAAGATCTATTTCTTTGAAATATCAAATGTCGCAACTCCACTAAACCACATCATCCTTAATTTATCTAGCAAAGGTTGTAAATAGATATCAATTTTATGCTTCAGATTCCTAGGTCCCGAGACAATAACTGTCAAAAACATAAATGGATCCATCATGCACATTGAATGAGGCAAATTATATAGGGTAACAATAACAGGCCAATAAGAGTATTGTTTCCCTGGCATTCCAAATGGTGAAAATCCATTTGTGCATAACCGAAAACGCATATTTCGAACTTTAGCTGCAAATTCAGGATGACTCCGGTCGAAGTGTTTCCAAGCTTCACCATCATGTGGATGGCTCATAACGTCCTCTTTTGGTCAACTCTTCGTATGCCATCTCATGTGCTCCACTGTTGTGAAGGATACAAACAGTTTCTGCAATATGGGTGTTAATGGGAAGTAATACATCTTTTTGAAAGGGATATCATTATGTTGTTTGTCCTTGGCAACTTTCTTCTTCGCCATATATCTGCCATGACCACATAATTTGCTGTCCGTCCTATCACTATCGGCCTTCTAATAAAGAATGCATCCATTTGGGTAGACATCTATCTTTTGAATAGGTAGCCCTAGACCAGATACTAACTTCTTTATTTTATAGAAGTCATTTGGAAGCTTATTACTACTTGATAATGCCTTCTTCGACAATTGCATCACCTGATTAAAGTATTTCTCTGATACGTTGTTTTCGGATTTAATATTCAAAAGTTGAGAAACAACTAATAATGTACTGTGATTCTTGCATCCATCCCATATAGGAGTTTTTGAAGCTCTCAACATGTCATAAAATTTCTGACCTTCTGGGTTAGGTGGTTCCTTAACATTCTCGGATGATGAAGGTTCAGTTGCAAAGTGACGTCCCACAGTATTAATCACCATATCTTGAAATTGATTATCAGAGCTTGACTCGACTGAAGTTGTACTTGTAGCAAACTCAGACGGTGATCGATTAATACCCTCACCATGACTAGTCCATCTTCGGTAATTAGCAACAAAGCTAAATCTATACAGGCGGAGCTCCATTTAATCAGGAGACAGGTACACTTTATTTTTACACCTTCTACATGGACACCTTATAACTGAGGCTGGACCAGTTGACAAATAATATGCAATGAATTGCTTGACCTCTTGTTCAAACTCAAATGTAATTCCTTTAATCCCCTGTATGTGTCTTCTGTATGTCCAACTATGATCATCCATCTATATTTAGTCAAGTTGTGTAGCTTATTTGCACTTATATAATTTGAATGAAGAACCTTAGTGATTGTGGAGGTCGAGGACCCTAATATAGTTGCTATGAATTATGAAGAAAGATAGAATAATGATACCGTAGAAATACTATCAACTATTAAGTTGTGTATTCTAATTTTTTAAAAAAAAATTGACAGAGTTTCCCTTATAAATTGAACATTTTCCAAGCACAAAGCCACCTTAATTCACCTAACATTCATTGTAAAAAACACACAAAATACAAATAATCTCATAACAATTAATCAAGACAATAAAGTGTTCTACACAAGGAAGCATGGGCAAATTTATGAGAAATTTGTGAGAAGAGAGAGAAAGGAAGGGATTATTTTGATATGTATTTTTTATCATCGCATTTCTAGTGTTAGGGTTGCAGAAATACCCCTTTATGTGATAAGATAAACGTTCTTTGAGGGAGCAGTAAACTAAGTGTTTACCAAACGTTCTTTGAGGGGATTTATGGCTAAAATGATGAACAATGGCTACTTGTTTACATTCCATGGGATAATAATACTTGAGATTTGGTCTTTCTCGATGAATTATATATTCATTTGAGCCATTTTTGTTAATGTTATCCTATTGGTATCCTTGTTCTTTCTACTCTACGAACTAGTTATCAAGTAGTTCTTGCTTCTTGCTTTCTTTGTATCTTCATAGCTTTGAATTGCCTTTTTTTTGCTACTTCTTCTTGTTCTAGCAATGTTGAGTCTTCTTCTTCTTCTTTTTTTTTTTTTTTTTTTTTTGGAAATCCTTGCTTGGAACTTGCTTATATTTAGGTGCCTAACAAGTGTTTATTGAAATTCCTCTATGACCCCTAATTAGAAGATGCTTAGGATTTGGGACAACTAACTAGTTGGACTAGACCCTTAGCTATTAGGGAGGATTTAGGATTAAATCAAGAGGAATTTAAGTGTGGAAAAAAGAGAAGAGGGTGAGATTATCATCAAAAGAGTTAAATAGAGAGTAAACAAGAGAGTAGAGTTGATACATCTTGAGACCAAACACGAAAGAGAGTGGAGGTGATGTCCATCACTATTCGCTAATCTAGTTCTTGTAGGTTTAAGTCATTTAATATTGCACCAGCATGGCACATGAACAAGAAATTTCTTGGACAAATCTAAGTAGACGTAGTAAACCTCAAGGGGATCCAGTTAATGCTAGGGTTTTGCATGAGGACATACAAGTTATGATGAAAACTATGCAATGTGAGCTTGCAGATATGACAATGTGAGGTTCATGCAACTACAAAGATTGAGAGGCAACTAAAGCAAATAACGTTTGTTAAGACTACATGGCGGTAACTTTGTGGAATGCTTTGCTGTAATTTTTTGTGTTGTATGATGGTGTTTTGAAGGAATTATGGAAGGTTGATTATAGCTATAATCATAGAAGAAAAGAATATAAGAAAAAAATGAAGAAGAGAAGTAGTATTTGTGAAGAAAAATGAAAGAGTATTATGTTCATTTATGGATGCCGTTTTTGTTATTTTGTAAAGATGGAATTTCTAATTTCTTCATGACTGAAATCAAGGAAATTTTGAGATATTAAGATGAAAGATGATGTGGATTAAGTGTTGGTCATGTGCAAAAACAAGAATAGAATATATGAAAATACACTTGATAAGAAATAAAAAGAATTTCTTGGCATTAAGCCACCTCAACTTTTAAAAAATTTTGACAGGGTTTCCCTTGTAAATTGAACATTTTCCAGGCACAAAGCCACCTTAATTCACCCAACATTCATTGTAAAAAACACATAAAACACAAATAATCTCATAACAATTAATCAACAACACTAACTATGACAGTAGTCACCCATTGCCCATAGGGAATGATCACCCATCACTCACGGGATTCTAAATATGCAATTAGAGGGTTTTCTTACCTAAGAAGTACTCGTTTGTCAAATCAAATAAAATGAAGAACCGTATGTCTAACCTATGAGTAGCAATAACATAACGTTACCATAGAACAAATTATAAGTGTAAAATAGTTAGCTTACATATGAAGAAATCTTACACATGAAGAATCATTCATGAATACAAGAATTTGATATGTATATATGTATAAGACATCCAACATGAAAATAGCTTTTGTATGTCCTCAAGCAACATAGCTTTTCAAAAAGAATTTTATTAAGAAAGCATCAAGAATATGAACATAGTAGAGATTATATCCTTTCCTTCCACAATGAAAAATAACTCAATAATTATTCAATCAAAAAGACTTTAGAAAAACTCACATATTAGTTCAAATATGGTTAAGGCCATTATAGTTAGCTTAAATAAGTTCATATTCTTTCAATATGTTCACCTCTTTTCTTTGATCAAAATATATAAATAATACAAATCATAGTATTAGCTAGGACTATCAAACTAATTCAAATTCATTATTTGTCTAAACTAATACAATTTGGGTAGCAAATTAGAATTTGTTCACTCATTCCAGTTGAGTGCATTTTATTGTCCATCTCAACTACACTTTTTCCCACTCATCATTCTTTTAAGAAAAAATTAAGAATGCAAACATAATTTTTTTTCCTTTCTCACATCTTTTCATTCATTTCTTTCTTTTACATCACAATTTTTTTCTCTCTTCGTACGTGCATTTTATGCTCCATCCTACTTTATCCTATTTACTTAAACTCAAAATTAGGACTAATTTAGACAATCCTTAACTAAATTTAGCAAACATTCCATACTTTTACATCATTGCATTACTAATATAAATTTCTCAATGTCAAAATCTTAACACATCTATTAAAACATAAACAAAGTTAAACTAAATTATTAAAACTTAATTTATATTCAACCTTATATCCAAGTTTATACCAACTTAACCAAATACATATCAAATCATCTTTCAGAGTAAAAAGAAAGGGCATAACTCCACTAATTTTCATCATAAAGCTTAAAAATGTTGTTAACATTTTGCCCAAAAATCACATAAAGACTTGGAAAGAATGCAAACATATTGAATTTTTTATCCCTATACTTAAACTTTATATTGTCCTTAATGGATGAAAATAAGACAGTAAGTTCAACAAAAAAAGTACCATGAAGATAAAGGAGAAAGAAAAGTAATACTTCCCAAATCATAAGTATGATTCCATGATTGCCAAATCTCCAAATAAATTTTCAGAAGTTGAGGATTACACTTAACGCTAAAAGATTAGGAGAACCTAATATATACTCTCATGCTAAAAGATCAAATGACACACTTAAGCTTACAGAATTACTCTCTAAAGGTTGAATTACTCTCTAAAAGATAAAATGACACACTTAAGCTCACAAAACCAACTATTTCCTTTCCCCAAATAGAAAACAGAAAAGTCACAACATAATATTCCATCAACCTAAGCTTTCTTCCTTTTCTTCCTCCCTTAAGCTCACAGAATTACTCTCTCTCTCTCGCTTCCCTATTAACTCATAGGATTTGAGTTAATACTGGCGAAAAGTAGCAAATGACATATGATTAACTTTTTTGATACGGTTTTACTATAGTTTAAGTTGGTTACTTGATTTGGTGCATTCAATTTACCATGTCTATTCCAGCCTTAGGGTGGATGTTCCTAGTGAAAATTTTATTGTAGGAATTCTGGAGATCGGTTTCATTGTAGATGATAAAATAACTCAGCAAAACACACTCTTATTCTGATTGATTTCCATTTTCCTTTTCAAATTCAATTTTTTAAAAATTGCACACATTGTTCAATGAATAGAATTTTTTAAAAAAATAGAAAATGATGAGAATATTTTGCTGGTATATCACTGAGCCTATTTGGGATTGATTTTATGGAGTGGTAGTAGTTCAACATACCTCGATCAATTGCGGTCTAGTGCGGTGCCCAAGCTTCAGTGACAGCGATTGAGGTTGACACACTGTGGCGGCAGTCATCCTTGTGTTGATGAAGGTCGCTGGTGGTTTAGTGGTGGGAGGGAATTGTAGCTCTGCTCAGATGGTGGTTCAGTGGTAGTTTAGGTAAGGAGAAGGGAAGGTCAGTAGTAGGATGGGATGGGATTTGATAGATTAGCTAGAGAAAAGGGGAAAGAACATAATGAAAGGGACGAGAGGAACATGGATGTTATAGTCATTGGGATTTGTGAGGAAATATATCTGTCGCTAATCACTCACTATTAATGAGGGATTTGTCACGGCAACTAAAAAATAAAATAAATATAATCCCTCACTATTCCCTCTCAAAATAGCATGTAATTAGCGAGGGAATAATTCAGCGATGGAATAGCAAGGGTCAATCTCAAAAGAGATTTTAATGCCTTTCTGATCCCTCGCTTAGTCTGAAAATGTGGTAGAGATATGGGAGATTCCAAGAGAATAAATCCCTCTAGTGAACCTTCTAAAATTGCACTCTATCTAGGTTCATTTTCCTTCATGGCATGAACTGAAATTTTTCCAGCTTCTTGTGCCTTCAAGGTGTCGAAATTCTCAAACATTATTCCCTCCCAAATTTTGCCCAAAAATGGCTCTTTATATCAGCTTGCAATATGGAATTCTCTGGTTAATTTCAAGCTACACAAATGCTGTGCAAAACCAGAAAAAGCTTTGGTGGTCTTAAACCAAGCTGTTTTCTTCCAGTTTTCTCCCAGATTCTTAGCCACATTTTTCCTCCATAAAAAAGGCTCAAAACCAGCCATGAAAGGCCTTTGAAACCCCCTTCAAACTCTCTGCGACCTGGCTAGAAAATGGCAGCTGAAACTGCCTAGAAAAATTCAGCAATGGCGAAAATTCTGTGCAGAAAATTTTCCAGCTTTGTTTCCTAATTTATCCCTAGCCGAAACTTCAGCTTTCTTCTGCACAAACTACTCATAAACAGCCATGATCAGAACTCCATTGTCTTCCCCAAGCTCCTGCACAAAAATCAGACATGGCTACCTGAAAATCTCTCCAACAAATCTCTGCAATCATGCCTTAATTGGATACCAAAATTCCAGCAACATGAATTTAGCAACCTTCCATAAAATGTTCCTCAAACAACCAAACTTATTCTTCACCATTTCACTCCATCTTTTCGGCCACCATTACCCCTCTTCAACCAGCTTCCATCCAACTGAAACACTGCAAAACAATTTGGCCATAGCAGCTTCCAAAAAGCTTCCATTGATCAAAGATATTCTTGCTATATTTTGTTTCCAAATTTGATTTCTAAAAATATTCTTTTAGGATTTCAACAACTTGCCTTTCCTTTTCCCTTTCAAACCAGAAAATCATCTACCTAAAACACTCTAGCAATTCAGTCACTCTATACCTCAGAATTTCGGCCAGCATTAACCAAAATCCCTGCATTCTCTTCAACCTTCAAGTATACATAGAACACCAAAAACACCTTCTCCTTTCTTTCGCCTAATACCTCTCCAAATCACTTCAAACTTCTTTCAAAAACTCTAGAATTCATCTACTCGCTGCCGTGAGTTCATCCATACCATTTTTAACATTAAACTTCAAAATCCAACTTGCTATTTTGGATAAAAAATCAGAATTTTTGGTGAAGGCTCAAGAACACCTTCAAGGTAGGTTTGTTTTAACAACTTCATCTTCTCTAATCTTTGATCTCTAATGAATATGTATATGAATAATCATGCTAATGGACTCTCTCTCTCTCTCTCTCTTGACCGAACCTCTCTCCTTCATGGCCGAATAGCTTCTTCACCAATGGCCATGCTTTCTTCATCTTTCTTGGACGGATCTAGTCATCTAGGAGTTGAGATCCATTCGAAACTCCTTCAAGGTATTCATCAATCAAGTAAGCCTTTTTAACCCTCCTTTTAAATTCTAGATTCATGTCTCTAGGATGATGTTGATAGAAGATGGAATATGAATAGGGTTTGAGTATGTATTGTTATGATGAGTTGAGATTGAAGCATGAATATATGTATGAATATCATGGAGATGGGATTTATGCATGAGTTGATTATCTTAGTTGAATGTATGGTGTTTTAGGGTTTAATGCATGTCTCCATGATTAAGTATGCTAGAGATTATGTCATCTATGATGAATAGGATTTATATTCTTGTGTGATTATTAAAGCCATTGTTATATTAATGCTAGTAAATGTTAGATTATGCCTTAGTAAATTTAAATCTATGCTTTTATTCATGATTTGGATGATTTGATGAATTGGAGGGAGTATATGTTCATGGTTATGGTTAGCAATAGGAATATGATCATGATCTAGTTGTCCATAAGCTAATTTTATTCCTTCAATAAAATATTTAATATTATGATTTTTGCTAGTAATTTCGAAAAAAACCCTAGGAAGGGTAGATTTGGATTATTATATATAATAAGGATATTTTAGTCAAATAAATAATAGTTTGTGCTAGAAAAATAAAATATATAGATATTATATAAAATGATAAAGCCTTTTATAAAAATAATCATATCAAGTAAAATATTTATTATTAAAATTTAATTATTATCTTTTAACCGAAATCTATTAAACTTTATTTATTATCTTTCAATCAAGACTCATTAAACTTTATTTTCAACTAATTTTAATTATCAATTATTTTCCAGTAATTAATTATTAATAAATTATTATTTTACCTAATACCACCTAGGACCCTTCATCAAATATACTCTAAATTAATTTAGCAAGATTTAAACCTGCAACTTATTGGTACCTATTTTCCAAAACACTAATGATTTTAAATATCAAAATTAGCCTTAGCTTATAAACCTTTTTATTTATTATTTGGCCTTAAAGCTTGGGACACTAGGATCATGGTTGTAGTAGTGAGTTGAGTTAGTTTTATTTGTGAAAGTGGATTTTGGCATTGTTTGATTGTGGTTTGTATTTACCCCATGCGAGGTTAGGTCAGTTGTTGGAGACCTTTATTGTGAGCAAGGATCAGGTAAACTCCTGCATAAAACTTGTTTTTGATGCAAAAATGATTTTTTTTAATGGCAAGCCAAATGTAGAGTGCAAGGACACTCATTTCTATAAAGGCAATTGAGGATTGACTCCTTTCTTATTTTAGTTAAATGAATTATTTGAAAATCAATATGCAATTTACTCAAACTCAAAACTCTTTCTAAAACTGATTTTGACAAGGACTTTGGAAACCCTTAATTGTCATTTTCATGTGAAACTGTGTTTTATTCATTTTCTCCCAAGTGGGATATATTCGTTGAGTACTCAATAAAGGTAGGCTAGTAGTACTAGTTTTGAAGAGTAAGAGTGAGTCTTCTGGCAGGAGGCCACCTCCAGAAGATGAACTCAACTTAGAGAAACGTCAGTACTACTTAGTTATGCCGGTCCGAGCTAGCAGTTTTTATTTTAGTCAAGTGACTGTTTTTTGCCGGAATGGACACTCGGTTGTTGTTTAGGTATAGAGAAGGAGGAGTATCTTACCCGGTAGGCCGATCACCTACCTTTTGTCAGTCTGCACAAAGTGTCGGCATTCTGACCGGTTATGGGGCCCAACGTGTGGTAACCCATGACCCTTTCTTTTGAGTGGTTGATTTAATTATTGTGTATGGCGGGAAAAGCAAAAACGCCACTCTTGGTTTTAACTAATATTTATTGCTTGCCAGTATTTCTCTTATAAAGATTTTATACTTTGCATTCACGAACTGTTTTCACTCAACACTCAAAGCACATACGGACTTACTGAGATTTTTGTCTCATCACCCTTTTTACCATGATTTCAGGTCTATCCTACTATGGGGATGAGTAGCTAGATATTGCCTGTTTTGGAAGATTTTCTGAGAATTTATTTTGTGTATTGCTTTGGGGAGATGAGAGTGGATAAATTTTATTATGGATTTGTTTTTGGTATTCTTAGGTTTATTCTTGGATTTATTCTTGGGTTGTAATAAATTTTAAGTTAAAATATCATTTTTATTCCGCTATTTTAATTGTGTGACCTAGTTATAAAGACCCCTTGTCCTTTGGACAGGGCGACATCCCCAGCTCTAGCGGGCCTAGGTAGTGGGGTGTTACCTTAATAACCAAGTAAATCTTTATAAAATAACCTTAATTTCAACATTATTCTCTATTTCAAGGATTAAATCCTTTAAGAGAATAAACCATGACCTCTTTTATTTTAAAGTTTCTTAGATTAAAATGTTTTATCAAAAACCGTTCTATCTAGTGAGACTTTAGTCTCGCAAAAACTTGTGCATTTGATCACAAAAATAAAATAAGCATGATAACAAAAGTCAACTTTTTCATTCTCAAACTATTCATTTTTTCCTAAGTAACCAAACAATGGATTAAACACCATGAATTAAAAATAAATGATCGTGTTTAATTCTAAGGTGATTCCATCATTTACTACTCATTTTCATGCAAATTATTCATCCATAAATAAATAAAAATATTACAAAAAATTAACCTTATACAATAGTTTCGAAACATGATTACATGAAGGAAAAATTGAGCTATAGAACATCACCAGTGCTCTCCCTTTTCTTGGACAAAATTGCGCGCATCTACCTCTGGACAGAGTGGACCTGGCGCCTGGTCCATTGGGCCCTTGTGGCTTTGAGTCTGCTCTATTTCTCCAAAACCTTAGGTTGGGCAAAGTTGACCAGGCGGCTGGTGCCGATTGGCCCACCTAGTACTGGGTCCGTTCTAGAGTTCGCCGATTTCTGAAAAACTCCTATTTTTCAGCCATTTTTTGCCCCTCAACAATTTCAAAAATCACGTTCTTCAGTCTCCAAAATTTATAGGTTAAAAGAAATATAAAAGTAGGCATAAAAACATGCCTTTACAAGTGCCTATGCCTCTAACCACGAGGCGTACAACGAAACTACTTAAAACCAGAAAAACGATATAAAAACCATTAGAATACATGATCCTATACCTCTAACTGCGAGGCGTACATGAACTCTAGAAACCAATTTATAAAGGATAACATGAAATCTCAAAAGATTCATTTTTAATAGTAAAGTGACCACTTTTTCTAGCTTTTAACCCTAGTACACGCTCCTAGAAGAAAACATAGCTCTAATACCACTTGAAGGACCAGAACGGAAAACATCAAAGAAAGCGCTGTGGAAAATTTTTTAGTTTTTTGAGCCACATCTAGGAGAGAGTACTATCTTTTCTTTAATGGTCGCGGATTAACCAACAAGGGGCCGGGTTGCACTGGAACTTGCGTTGGAAGAGGAGAAGAAGGAGCCTGCGATTCGACTGATATTCCCGCCAATCTTCTATTCCTACATATCAAGCATCTCCCAACTTCCTCTCTTCGTCTTCCGGAGTATAACTGTACCTTGCTCCTAGGTTTGCTTGATAAAATCTCATTCTTTGGATAATCAAGATACTTTCCAAGAGAGAAAGAAAAGAAGAATGTGGAACAGAGAGTAAGCGGGAGAGACAGCACACAATAGACAATAAAAAATTAACATTTTTATTTTTTTTCTTAATTTTGGCCAGCCTTGGGGCTTCCTCAAGCCTTAATGGCTGAAATCGTCAAGCCCTAATGGGCTTGGTGTTGTGCTCATAAATCAATCCAAGACTGGCCCAATCCTCTTAATTAATTAATTATCTTTTCTGGGATTCATTAGATATCTAAGACTAAGTAATTAATTCTACTTAGGCTCTTAGTATATGTCAATATATATCATCCCAATTAATTAATTTATTCTAACCCAATTCTCTTAATTATCTTTTCTAGGCCTTATAAAAACCCAGGACTAATTAATTAATTCTAATTGGATTCTTAGAATAAATTTTATTCTCTTACATATAATTATCCATTAAGTCTAGATTGTGTCTAAACAACACCAAGGTAACTTGAGCTACTCTAGAGACCAAGAGACATATTACTCATAGCTACTAAAATAACCAAAATGCCATTAGTATTAAATAGCTACATTTTACCATTTCAAATATTCTCATTTATCACCATAAGAAAAAATATTGACCCCAAGAATAATATTGCTAAAACAATGTCTCTAATCTATAGGCAAAACGACTAAAATACCCCTCTATGTAACACCCATCAATAAGATAGGATAAATGTACTAACACCTATCTCAAACACATCTACCATCCTTAAATTTCTAGTCCGATAATCCATGAACTACTCGAATGTACTTGCTTATCATTGGAAGCTACCTAAAAGAACACATTTTAGATTCACGTTCCCAGGGCTTTAGATCATTAGATTATCTCGGACAATCACAAAGGGATTATTTTACTTCACTAAGTGAAACATAGAAAATATGTTTCATGAGTCCCTCTTAACTAACTAGAGTAACATGCCCAACGTACAAGGATATTGATCTCACAAAAGAAATCTCACCCAACATATATCAAACTATAAAACCCTAGCTTCGCCAGATCACCAACTCACACCCAAGTGTGAAGGTATCCGTCCACGCTGTAACAGTAATAGCCTAGTCTCTATAATTATAGTACTTTAAGAGAGGCCACTACTATAGGTCTAATTCTACGCATTAGAAATACACTTATGCCAATGATGTGAGTGAACTACTCACCGATTCATGGTAAACCATTCCTCATTAGAAATCATGACATAATAGTCTTACCCTGATGAAATGTCTAGTTCCATCAAACGACTAAGGACTTAATTTTACTCGTATGATAGTAAGTACCTATGGTCCATACCTTATTGTGAAGAATGACCCAACACATAAACCATTACTTTGTGACACTTGGACCTTTAAATGTGCAATAATTTAGGAAATAAATTAAATTAAATGAATAAATATTTTATTACAGTATATTTACATTGAATACATAGTCTTTGAAGGCATACTTTACAACAGGAGCAATATGGACCAGAAAATTACTAACTAAATATGGAGGCGATAACAATTGCACATGCTAACTAGTGCGTTAAACTATGACATAGTTTACCTGTCCGACGCTCCACTTCAGCCTTAAACTCTTTGAACATGTCAAAAGAGTCAGACCTGCGCCTCATCAGGTAAATATAACCAAACCTTGTACAATCATCCGTGAAAGTGATAAAGAACTCAAAACCCCCTCTAACTTGTATAGACAAAGGACCACACACTCAGTTTAAATAAGGCCCAATATCTCCTTGGGTTTATCAGCCTTTTGGGTAAACGACCTTTTAGTCATTTTTCTCATAATGCAAGATTCACAATGAGGCCAATTTTCCAATCTTAATGAGCCCAAGGGCCCATCATTGATTAACCTTTGAATCCTGGTTGAGTTAATATGATACTTAAGGAAGATAATCCAATCTTATGTACTAATCAAGGAAGACAAGCTAGAACCAAAATTAGAATTATGCTACTTTATTGGGTATCCAAAAGAGACAAAAGGAGGTTATTTTTATCATCCCAAGGAGCAGAAAGTACCGGTAAGTACTAATGCTAGATACTTGGAGGATGATCAAAGTACTTCAACTAAAGGTTTAACAAGGTTGGAACTTGAGGAGAAGTTATCTTTGGAATCAACTTCTTTAGACCTAATAATAAAACAAGAAGAAGAACAGCCTCAAGAACCTATACAAATGGAGCTTCGTCACAGTGGAAGGGTATCTAGAGTTCCAGAAAGATGGACATGAGAGGTTTTCGAGCTAGTTTCTGACCATCAGGAACAAAATTCCACTAGATACGAGGCGGCTATTACTGATACCAATGCAGATCTATGGCATAAAGTAATGAAACCGAGATTAAGTCTATGTACTTCAATTAGGTTTGGGATCTTGTAGTTTCACCAGAAGGGATAAAAGTCATTGGCTGTAAATGGCTATATAAGAGGAAGAAGGGAGCGGATGGGAATGTGAAAACCTTCAAAACTAGGCTTGTGGCGAAAGGGTATACTCAGAAAGAGGGAATCGATTATGATGAAACATTTTCTCCGGTAGCCATGCTTAAGTCCATTCGTATCCTCTTTGCCATTACATGTAATTTCGACTATGAGATATGGCAAATGGATGTCAAGATGACATTTTTTAATGGCCATCTTCTCAAAGATATCTATATGTCCCAACCGGAAGGTTTTATTGCTAAAGGCAAGGAACATATGGTTTGCAAGCTTAAAAAGTCCATTTATGGACTTAAGTAAGCATCTAGAACATAGAACATTCATTTTGATGAGACCGTAAAATCTTACGATTTCATTCAAAACGAGGATGAACTATTCATGTACAGGAAATTGGAAGACATAAATGTTATTTTTCTTCTTCTATATATAGATGACATTCTACTCATTGGGAATGATATAGGAATATTATCGTCTACTAAGGTTTGGCTGTCTAGTCAATTTAGAATGAAGGACTTGGGAGAAGCTAAATATATTCTCGGGATTAAGCTTCTTAGAATTAGAAGGCAGAGAATGTTAGGATTATCCTAAATGACAAATATTGATAAGATGCTGGCCATGTTTAGCATTGACTCATGCAAGGGAGCTCTAATCCCTTGCAGACATGGGTTATCTTTCTGTTCTAAGGACTGTCCTAAGTCTCAAGATTAAAAAGACAAGATGAGTAGGATTCCCTACGCTTTGGCTATGAGAAGTCTCATCTACGCCACACTGTATACTAGGTCAGATATCTGTTTTGTTGTAGACTTAGTTAGTAGATATTAGTCGAACTTTGGAGAGGTTCATTGGCAAGCTATAAAACATATTCTCAAGTACCTCAATGGTACGAAATATTATATGCTGGTTTACAGGATTAATGACTTGGCTCCTACTGGATACACAGGCTTAGATTTTTAGGCAAATAAGGATGAGAGAAAATTTACTAGTAGATATGTCTTCACCTTATTTGGAGGAGCTGTTTCATGGAAGAGTAGCAAGCAATCTTGTATTGCTGACTCAACCATGGAAGCTGAGTATGTGGCCACTTCGAAGCATCCAAGAAAGCAGTTTAGCTCTGAAAGTTCCTTTCAGAACTTGGAGTTGTGCCATACATGGACATACTGATTGTGGTGTATTGCAACAACTCTGGAGCAATCTCGCAATCCAAAGAATCCAAGAACCACAAGAAAGGAATGCACATCCAGAGGAAGTACCACTTGATTTGGGATTTTATTCAGAGATTAGAAATTGTGGTGGAACAGATAGCCTTGGAGAACAACCTAGCAAATTCCTTTACTAAGAATTTGGTTGAGAGAGTCTTTAAGAGATATTTAGATGCCATAGGGGTGGGCATTGATGGGCTTTCTTAGTCTTAGAATGCAAGTAGAAGATTGTTGGAATATATGCCCTCTAGGCTAATTTTATATGATGTAATTATTGAATTTATTAATAAAAAAATTTATTCTCAATTTGTTTGTGAATTATATTTTATTTGTGCAAATTTTATGTTTGGAAAGGACCCATTGTGTTTAAGTAAGTGATCTATGTGAATGGTGGTCTTTCACAGTAAGGTATAGATCATAGGTTACTTAACACATAAATGTTCGTTCTTAACCAATTGATGAGAGTGGAAAACTCATCATGTATAGGTTATTGCGTTATGAATTTGAAATGGAAAATGGCTTACTTTTAGCCAATGAGTAGTCCACTCACTTCATAGCATGAGTATATTTTGAATACATAGAATATGATCTGTAATAGTGATTTATAAAAGTACTATTTAGAAGAAAGCCAAAATATATCAACTATAGCGTGGACTAATGCTCTACTACTTAAGTATGAGTTGGTGGTCTGACGAAGCTAGAAGCATATACTTTGATATATTGTAGTTGAGGTTCTTTCGTAGAGTCGATATACTTGTATGTTGGGTATATGTAGCTAGTTAGTTAAGACAGATTTGTACAAGATAGCTTCTACGCTACATCACCCATTTGTGACTGTGCAAATGATCTAATTATCTAGGGCTCTAGGGAACATGACTTGGATTTTTACTTTAGGGCAGCTTCCTTGGAAAGTGAAAACATTTTAGGAATCATGGATCATTGTACTAGAGGTCTAAGGATGGTGGATGCCTATTAGAGAGGTGTTAGTACACTTCTCCTCTCTAAATGCACAACGATGCGTAGATGGGTATTTTAGTTATTACAACTGTAGGTCAAAAATTTTGCG
The DNA here is from genome assembly GCA_026120185.1 of Voacanga thouarsii. NCBI lineage: Eukaryota > Viridiplantae > Streptophyta > Magnoliopsida > Gentianales > Apocynaceae > Voacanga > Voacanga thouarsii. The sequence goes on along the minus strand of JANUWF010001053.1, from coordinate 378,975 downwards.
AACGTAGCATTATTCTTGGGGTCAATATTTCCTTATGGTGATATTAATAAATATTTAAAATGTAAAATATAACTATTTATATAGTAGGGATATTTTGGGCATTTTAATAGCCAAGGAGAAGTGTCTTTTAGTCCCCGGAATAGCCCTTAAGTCCTGACAGATTTGGATTAAAGAAATAGTCTTCATAATTATGGATTTTATATTATTTTATTTTATTAGTCTAATTTATTATTGGATTACAATAAAATAAAAGGCCGAGAGAGAGTATATGGTTTATCTAGCTTCATTGGTTGATTAATTATTCAAGACCCAAGGCCCAGATTGAGTAATTAGAAAATTAATCTAGATATAAAATAGATAAAAGGTTTGATATTTTATATTAGTCTATTTGGGCTTGTTAATTATTTATTGGCCTGTTTAATGAAGCCCAAAAATTAAATAATTAAAATTTATTATTTATGGATGTTCAAGCTCAAGAGTAAATAATTTTATCTTGCCCAATAAATAAGACCAAAGGTAAATTAAAATTTAAAATATATATATAATAATTAATTAATTAATTACAATTAAAAAATTAAAAAACAACACGGGATGGATCCCGTTTTGTTTCGTGTGAAGGATTACAGAAAGCATGGCAGCTTTCTATTTTCATGCAGTTGGCTTCTCTCTCTCGGTGGAGGATGAAAAGAAATAAAGAGGAAAATCTCTTGCAAATTTTTTCATTGATTGAGGAAAACCCATTTTTGGTTACAGAGACTAAGTCAGTGAATCATTCACAGAAGCCAAAAGTATTGCAAACCCAATTCTTCAAGCTTTCATTGGCAGTGGAAAGGACACCATTTTGGAAGCTCAAAAGCTTCGCGTGAATGAGACGAAGTTGACGTTTACAAGGATGTGATCCAATAGCTTCAAACATCCTTGTACAAACATCTTCTTCAGAGCGAAAAGGGTCATTCAAACACAAAGGTAAAATTTTCATTTTGTAAGCATGCTTTCGATTTGATGATTTTTGCCATTTTAAACCTTCAATTAGTATTAGAGACATGGTTTGGCAAAGGTAGGAAGCATGCTAGGCTTAACTAAAATAAGAAAATATTTGTTTTGGATGAAATCCATGATCCTTCGAGTTTTCTAGTATGGGTAGTTTCACTTTAACCTTCATGAGTAGATACATAGGAACACTGTATTTTAATTGTTCTTATAGATATCGTGTAAGCCTAGTGTTTTTAAGGGTATAGGCAGTTGTTTGGATGAGTTTTGATAAAACAAATAGTGGAAAAAATCGACATTTATAAGGACGTGATCTAATAGCTTCAAATATTCTTGTACAGACATCTTCCTTAGAGCGAAAAGAGACATTCAAACACAAACGTAAATTTTTTGTTTTGTAAGCATGCTTTTAGTTTGATGATTTTTTTCCATTTTAAACCTTCACAAACATACCAAGAATAGGGAAAGGTATTATTTTTTGTTGTCTGCTTTGCCATGTCCGATGCTTTTTCTTGTTTTACAGTGTTGCATGCATGGCTTCCTATGTATTCACTAGCTTCAAGTGGAATCAAAGCGTGATGCTTGGAATGGCTTAGGATTGATGCATGTACGTTAATAAAATTAGCAAGACTAATTTGATGATTATGATGAGATCCTTCGTCATTTTGGTATAGGTAGATCATCTATAAACCTCACTATTGAGGTATAGGATACTCTATAATTTTTCCTTACTGTATTGTTTAGCTTTGAAAGGATATAGGCAGATGTCATATTTTTTGTTGAAAAAATGTAACAAGAACTGCCTTAGGTTGATCGCGAATAGAGTTGCAGAGAAGCCTAGAAAAATTACAAAAGGAATCAGCGAAAAAAAAAAAAATTCCTGAGGAGGAAGACGAGCCGAGCCACAAGCCCAATCGAACTAAGTCGTGGCTCGGTTGTGTCGTAGCCGAGGTCACCCAGGCCAGCCGCAGTTTGAAGCCACAGCTGGCCCTGAGCATGCCTTATCTTTGCCGCGCACGAGGAAAGCATCCTTGCGGATGCAGTAGCTTTCTCGCAAAAATTGTTGCATTCTTTCCAAGATGCATTTGCATGCCCGGTTAGCGTGCACGGGCACCCGCCCATGGACCATGGTCCATGGGTCTTCCTATGGTCCTTGATCTAGTGTGGCGGGTGCCCTGGACCCAAGAAATATATATATATATATATATATATTGGTCTCATAATAGGCGAAGTTATTTTTATTGCACAAGTTAATATTCATTGGCTATTTTACATGAAAAATAATAGTAAAGGATTTTATGATTAAACAAGATCATTAATTAATTTAATCAATGTGTTTAATTCTTTTATTTGGGCAATTAGTATTAGAAAATAGAAAGCATGATGGTTTACAGTTTTCTAGCATGCTAATTATTTTAAGTCCTATGTGCACAATTTCTCAAAGACTAAAGTCTTTGGGAGATTTTATTTGACAAAGAAAAATATTTTTCTTTAATTTAATGGTTATTTTAACTTAAACAAAATTCATCTTGGGTTATTTTCTTAATAGTTTTTTATCCTTGACATAAAAAATATTTTGAATTTAGAAATTTTTGTAAGTTAAAATGAAAAGCCATTTTAATTCATCTTAGCAAATGAAAAAATATTTTTTTTCAAATTAAACCTTGAGATAAAAATCTCGAGGAATTTTTAAATGGAAAATTTTTGGAAGTCATTAAGTTTTTAACTTAAATAAAATTAATCCAACAGGAAAAATTTCTTAAAGGGTATAAACCTTGACATAGAAATTTTTATGGATTTAGACATTTTATTTTAAGTTAAAAGAGAACTTAATTGAAATTTTCAAATGATATTTTTCCAAGAAAATCCTTATTTAAAAAATAAGTGGGAGAGGAGTTCCAATGGCCCCATGGCTTCCATCACGATCCTCATTAGAGATCGTAGGTCTCCTTGTGTCACCCTCGGAGCGAATCTGTATAGGATGGAGATACCACAAGGATCTAGAACTAATGGAATGATGTAATTAATAACTTGAGACACGTACTATGATCATCTAGCCTACGTTGGAAGTTATAGTGAGAGGTATATCCATAGAAAATGAGAAGAAATGGCCATTCTCTCAATAGAGTTATCTTCTAGTTCATTACCTAGAAGAAAAATTAATTTGTAGTGGTTAACACACTTAGTTGAGGATACTGTTAATCTTCCTAAGAAGCTATATAAGTTTTCTTAAGAGCCAAACTAATCATGTTAAAGATAATAGTAATGGGGTTAGATATTATCAAGTTTAATACAAGGATAAAGTGCACAAATTATTTTTGTTTTATAAATACTGAGAATTTTTTCAGGTTCTTTCAGTCCCTTAGTTGTTATTCTCTGCAAGAATAAGCTAACGGGTCCAAATTATGTAGACTGGAAAAAGAACCTAGATCTAATACTCACAGTTGAGGAGTATAAATATGTCCTAAGATGTGTCAAACCAGTGAAATTTCAGAAAAGTAGTCCGAAAATGGATGAATTTAAAGATGATTAATTGTGTGATTTTGGATGAGATTAAGGGAAAATATGAAGTGAATCCTTTGTATATGAAGGGAGAAAGGTTTTGGAAAAATGAAAACAAAAGAATTGATCAAATGACGAAAAAACGATGCGAACGAAAGTTAAGCGTTTTCCTTAACTGTCGGCTACCCGCCAGCCCCAACGGCTAACCGTCGGTTAAACGTCGGTTGGACATCGGCTAAACATCAGGCACTTCGGCCAACTGTCGGCTATTTTGCGACCAAACACAATTTGACCCAAAAACGATGTTTGGTGTAGGTTTATCGGTAAACGGCCAACAGAACGTTAAAAACAGTAGAAATGGTGATTAAACGTTCCTAAACGGAAAGAGTTACTCAGGACACGAGGTGAGTCCCTTTGATTTCAAAAACCTTCTGAAAGCTAGTGTGCTTCACTTTTTCATGAAAAGCTATGTTTTATACCATTTTTGAAATCCCTAAATATGTTTAAGATTTATCTAAGCAAGAATTATTTTATGCCATTTTGGGCTTGATTGAACATCATAATTGGCTTGGAAACCTTACTGGCCGATTAAAGCATGAATTTTGTGAATTTAGTCCTTTTGGATTAACACTTGGGATTTTTAGAAAATGGTGATTTTTTTTTTTTTTTGGAATTGGGTATTCATAAATTGACTAGAATGCTCTTATTGGAACACTTTATGGAAATGTGTTTGGAAACTCCAAATTTAATCCTCTTTTGGAATTAGAATTTTAGATTTCTTGAAATAAGTTCTTTTTGGAATAGGGTATTTGGAAAATGATCCAAATGTCCTTATTAGAATGTTTAAGAAAACTTTTGGAATCGGGTATACGGTAAATGACTAAAATACCGTTATTGAAACTTTTGTAAATACTTTTTAAATCGGGTAAGGGTAAATGACCCGAATACCCTTAGAGAGTCTTTTGGAATCGGATATGAGTAAAAGGACCTAAATATCCTTGGAAATGACTTTTGTGATCGAGTATGGGAAAAATGACCTAAATACTCTTGGAAATATGTTTTGATGTGTGAACATAACTCTTTATCCTTTTTCAATGATTTTGAAAATGATCTCTCGTGACGAGATTAACTTTTGAAAAATGACATTTTGATCCCTAAAATTGTTTTATTGGCCTGGTGTGCCATGGAATGAATTGATTGGCTCTGTGGAGTCTATGTGAATGATGATCTAACTTGCAAGTCAGTGAGATCAAATTTTAAAAAATTATGTTTTGCCCCAAAAATGGTTTTCTTGATATGAAAAATGGTTTCCTAATGTGCTTAAGTACTAGCCTCTTTCTTGAATACTTGGCGTATGCACTAACTTGAATTCCTAGCAAATGCACTAGCTAGAATACCTAGCATAAGTACTAACTTAAATCCCTGGCGTATGCACTAACTTGAATACTTGGTGTATGCAGTAACTTGAATACTTGGCTGCACTAGTTTGATTCTTAATAGTACACTACAGTGTACTTACTTAGCCGGTAACGCACAGTTGAGTGCTATAGGCTGTGGGCTAAGCACAATGATACGTGGTGCCGATGGCGAAGCCTTGAGAGCTTTGCATACAGGCCGATCTTCAGTTGAAGGACTGCCTATGATATGGAAATTGGGGCAATAATTTGGATTTAAAAACACAGTTTTCCAAAAATGATTAAGTTTTGAATAAACTCTTTTTTGTGAGAGTTTTGGAATAATTTTCAGTGAACAAATGAAATGTTTTCCCTACTAGGGTTTTATACAGTTTGTCCTCTTACTAAAGCACTAGCACACGCAGGACTCACTGAGTAATTTTCACTCACACACATGTTATTTTCCTTGAAAAATTCAGGATCAAAGGCACAACGGAAGTGCGGTGGACTCCTAGAGGCTCATGCTACATATTAGACCTGTGTATTCGCGAGTGTATGTATCAGAAGCCAAATTCTTGTACTTTTCTATGTTGGAAAAAAAAATTTCGTTGCCTTTTGAGTAAAGTTTGTTATAAAGACCCCTAGTCTGAGCAATTAGACGGGGTGACATCCCACAAAATTATAGCCCACTACGTTATAGAAATATGGGGTGTTACAGATTAACATTCAGTAGTGGTTATACGCCATTTCTCAAGGGATGAGGATAGTCGTAGGTTTAGCACGACATCCTTCTTTTGAATGTTGTCCAACAATTTTGTTGAACTTCAATTTACCATGACATGCTTCTTCCTTCGGCCAGATGAGCTGCCAAATGTAGCTGGTTTGTCTTGCTTGGGAGCATCCTTATCAACAGTGGGTGCATCATTTGTGGGTTCTTTAGTCTGTAGAGATGAGACACTAGTAATATTAGTCGTTTTCTCATTCTTTTTTTCAGTCTCCTTCTCTAGCTGAACATCAATTTCTTTCTGTGTTGAATGAGTGATAGGTTCAAGCTTAGGCACGGATGGAGAAACTTATTTAGTCGAATTTCCTCTAGCTTCATATTTCTTTCCTTTCACATTTGTCAGTCTATTTCCAAAATTTTTGTTCACCTTTGACTTTTGTACTCAGACTATCTAGCTCGATAGATAGTAGATTTATAGCAGTCAAAATGCTCTGAGTTATTCTTTCCTCATTTTTCTGCTTCCCTCAACTGGATGTTTCCCTTTAAATTTCAACCTCATCTTTTCTTTTTGTGCGTCCTGATGTTTTCCCTTGAAATACTCTACATTTCTACTTCTTTTTCAGTAGCCTTTCTAAATAATATCCCTTGATTATCCGCTTGAATGATTCTCATTTTCTCAAATGAATTTCTACTGTAGATGATTACTTTGTAGTGCTCAGGGGTAATCATACTCAAATCAAAATTGAAGTACTTGAATAGCTTGATGAGAAGGTTTCTAAAGAATAATGCTTTGTTTGATGTACTTCGAGATTGAGTCAGCATTTTCACAACCAGAAATTTGACGACAATTTATTTTCCTTCTAACAAAGGCATCAATACTATTTGTCGAAAATTTACAAATGTCTTGTGGACAAAACTCAGTATCACCACGGTTGAGATCCTGTGATATAGCAATCTCCCTAATTCCATTTAACCGTTTGGCATTTCAATCACCTGAATTTCTAAAGCTCTTGGCACCAGTAAATTTCATCTTAAATCAACTCAGTTCTTTCAAAATTTCAAAATTTTTTAGGCAGTTCATTTTGAAAAATTGTACTCCACTGTCTCTGATATAAAAAAAATATGTTTAATAGTATGGTCAAACTAGAGATTCACTTCTACAATTCTAGACATATACCACTGCACAATAAACATGTTTACTATTTACTCATATCATCCATTTCTCATATTCGTATAGAATTGTCAAACCAGTGGGGTGTACAAATTCTCATTAATTTAACAACAAAGCCCCTTATCTAAGATTATCAACACATTGAGAATGACAGGAAATTTTAGAAACACTTTAGCAATAAAAGACCTAATAATCAACCTGATAACCTGCACTAATAGTTCTATTTCTAAACACCCAATCCTTGTACTCAAGTTCACCTATTTTGAGTTGATAAATTGAGGTACCTAAGTGTCCGTGCTGTCCTCTTCTGGAGGTTGTTTTGATAATGCACTTTGAGGAGTTAGTTCATTAATGGCAACTCACTTTTCCTTCTTCTTCATAGATATTAGTCCAGCAGCGACTGATTTCTTTTTCATTGTCTTGCATTTCTTGGTCTCCTTCGTTATTGGCTCGGCTTCTTAGCTAGAATTTGGAGTTTTACCCTTGGCGAATAGGATTGAAGGGTTTGATTTTTCTGGTTTTGAAGAAGGAGCGAAGGCTAGAGGAAAGAGAAAAGTGCCAAGGCAAATGATACCTTTTTGAATTTTTGATAAGTGAAGAAGACTCAAATAGATTTGAATTCTTTTTGGAGTTTACGAGGTATTGAAGAGTATAAGTACAATTTAGTACATTTGAGAAAGGTGATTTTTGAAAATAAGTAATGATATTCTGATGAAAAGAGAGAGTGTGTTGCAATTGGAATAAAAAAGGCGGGAATTTTTTAATTAAAGAATTTGAACATTTGGACGCAAATTGTCCATCCGAATTCCCTGTCCAAAAGGTGGGTCACATGTGGTCAAGAGATACTGTGACTTTTTGACGTGAAATACAGTCCAAAAACTCCATCCAAAATTAGAAGATCTTCAAGAATTCTACAAGAATAAATAACCAATTTCTAGCAAAATCGTTAGATACATAACCTGATCATTTCCACACCTCTCCTCAGATGATCAAATTATTCTTCAGCTAATAGTTCGTGAATATATTTTTTACCAATTCCTTAGCATGCTTGTCTTGATTTAGGAAGATATCATCTATGGTTTTCTTTCAATGAAGACCGAGAAAGAAGTTAAATTCTCTCATCATGCTCATTTCAAACTCTTGTTGTATTGTCTTGGTAGATTTCTTGCATGAGGAATCATTAGTAGCTCTAAAAATAATATTAGTAGCATATTTTTGCACAATTAAGATGTCATCATAATTTTTAGATTTGATATATCATGTGGTATCCATTAAGCCTCTTGAAGAACCTTTTGAAAGAAGAAAACCACTAAGACATGGTTTGGAAAATATTCATGAATAAAACCTGGAGGTTGCTTCACATAAATTTCTTTTTCAATAAAACCATTTAAGAGAGCACTTTTGACATCCATTTGGTAAAGCATAAAGTTTTCAAATGATGCGAGGACAAGTAGCATTCTAATGGATTCCAATTGCGCATCGGGAGCAAAAGCTTCATCATAATCAATGCCCTCTTCTTGATTAAATCATTGGGCAACTAATCTGATTTTACTTCTAATAACAATGACATGCTTATCAAGTTTATTTTTTTTAAAAAAAAACACTTGGTATCAATTACGAGATGGTCAAGTGGTGTAGGGATAAGCTTTCAAACTTGATTCTTTTTAAATTGGTTTAGCTTTTCTTGCATGGCCATAATAAAAAATTCACCATATAAGACTACATCAATTTAATTAGGTTCAGTGCTAGAAAGTAAAGTAAAATTATCAACAAAATGCCATTTGATTATAACTTTGTAGCTAGGATCACCAATGATATGTTCTTTTGGATGAACAGTTTTCGACTTTTAATCTTTTGCCAGATTCTGATCAGTGTGTTCGACACTTCTTTGCTCACTTTCTTCAACTTGTTGCTTTCTAATTCCTCTTCTTTGGCATGGTTGTCAAATGACGGAGCTTCATGATGTTCAATGCAATTTTTCTTTAAGCTACCTACATACTCACCATCTTTTCTAGAGGAATATATATTTGATACATCAAAATTTACAAGCATGGATTCTTCCGCACATAGAGTCCTTTTATAGAACACTCTAAATACCCTTTTGACAGAAGAGATAAAGTCCAAGTATATCTCAAAAAATTATCTACTAAAACATGAGCATACTTCTTACCATTTAGGCTAGTGCTCCTCATCAGTTTAAACAAATCCATATGTATTAGCTCAAGAGATTTTAAGGTTGAAATTATTTTCATGGATTTAAAATATGTCTTGGTTTGTTTTCTAAAAAGGCAAGCATCACACAATCTGTTTTTGTCAAAAATCATTTTGGGCAATCATTTCTCAAGTTTTTTTAATGACAATCTATTTAGCAAATCAATAAAGACATGGCCTAACCTTCTGTGCTAAAGGTAGCCATCAATATCATATATAAAGAGGCACTTTACATAATAAGCAATAGGATCATCAAGATATAATACATGGACATTATCAATGCGATTGACAACAAAAATGATTTCATCACAAGAATTATCAATGACAGATCATGAACCATTTTCAAAATTAACCTTGCAACAGTTTTCACATAAATGACTAATATTAAGCAAATTGTGCTTCAATTCGTCAATCAGTAATACTTGCATGATAATGATCGAGAATCCCTTACTAACATTACCTATACCGAGCATTCCCCCCCCCCATTTTTTTTATCTCCAAATATGACAACTCTATCATTTGCAGCTTGGAGGTCATATATTAGTGTAGCATTTCCCATCTTGTGTCTTGAGCATCCACTATCCAATAACCATTTTGTGGAGCTCAATTTTTACAGTTGGTGTACCTATTCATGAGACAGAGAATGGCTTTTGGTACCCATATTTTCTTGAGTCTACAGGGGTTAGTAATAGTTCCTCTAATTTTTCAAACTGTTTTTGCACCAGATTCCACTTTCTTCTTAACATGACACTTTGATGCTTTATGTCCAGATTTTTCACAATATGTGCAACAAATATGTGTCATATATGATGAAGCAGCTTTTACAAAGTAAGATATATAATTTTCAGTTTTGGTCTCATGCCTATAGCCTAGACCGTTTTGAATTCCAGCCATGTGTTGTACACCAAGCTATTTTTCCAAATTATTTTTGCCATTTATAAACTTTTCAATGCATGTAGTGAGATCATCAACTCTATTTTTCATGTCATCAAAGTTCCTGGCCATAATTTCAAGAGAATGAACTTTGTCGCACAAGCTTGTGTTCTCTAGAGTTATACAATGCAAGGAAGTTAGGATAACATCCTTTTCAATATTTGAGCATATGTTGGAATCAAGTAAGGCTTTATTCTAATTCAACAGCTTAGCATTGTCATCTAATAAGGAATCAATTTTCATTTTCATTTCCTTATTTCTTCTAGATAGCCTTTTGAGTTCATGAAATATGTTAAAAAGAAGCTCATTAGGATCATTAAGCTTTTCACAATCAGAATCATGTAATTCAGATATGGAATTAGAAGAAGTAGGATTTACCTTATCTTCCATGGCCATGAAGTAAATGTTTACTTTTTCATTTTTAGAATCACAGCTGTCTTCTATCTCGGATTAAACATGATCCCGAGCTTCAATTAATCATTTTCTTATCTTTGTATTATTCTTGGCTTCTATTTGTTTTGCTATTTGGCAATCCGAAATAAAATGATCCATACTCTTACATTCATAGTATTAAGGTTTGAAGGATGAAGTTTGTCCTTTCTTTTTGACGAATTTTTTGCCTTTGCTGAAGTTGCCTTTTCTAAACATCTTTTTGAATTTTCTAGCAACCATGGCCATTTCTTCATTGTCCAAATTGGTGTCACAATCACTTTCAGATTGTTTACTAATAGCTTCATCGTTTGCAGCTTTTTAGGCAGTTCCCATTTTGCCTCTATCATTTTCATTATGCTCTGGAAATTTTTTCAATTTCATTTCATGGGTTAACAGAGAGTCAATAAGCTCTTCAATAGGTACACTGTTCAGATTTTTTGATTCCTCTATGGCCAAGGTTTTTGCCTGCCAACTTTTTGGTAGAGCATCAAGCAATTTTCTATTTTGTTCCATGAGGGGGTACATCTTTTCATAGGCTTTTAAACCATTCATGATGTTTGTAAAATGAGTGAACATATCAGTGATGTTTTCACACAGCTTCATAGTGAACAACTCATAATTGTGGACTAACATTCCCAACTTTGATTCTTTTACTTAATTCGTCCCCTTATGGGTGACCTCAAGTAATCTCCACATTTCATGAGTTGAATCAAATCCACTAACACGATTGTATTTATTTACATCAAGAGCACAACACAATATGTTCATTACCTGAAAGTTCAGAGTTATTTTCGCAATGTCCTCATTATCATATTCATCACTCTGTTTTAGCACTTTCCTACCAGCAACAAATTTTTGACGAGACAAAAGGTCCCTTTTCAATCAGTTTCCACAGCATAAAGTTGATTAAATAAACATAAATCTTCATTCTTTTTATCCAGAATGTATAATTGCTTCCATTGAACAAAGGTGGTCTATTTGTTGAGGATCCTTCAATGTAAAGTAGAGCAGTAGTGTTTGCCATTCGGATATTTTCCTGCAAGGTTCTTAAATCGGTAATAATACAGACCAAAACTTTTATACCAATTGATAAACCTTAGGGGGAGGGGGTGAATAAGGTTTATGGCAAACAAATGCAATTTGAAAAATCTTTGATGTCTTTTTCGCAATGGCTGATCAAAGTTTGAGTTCAAAGAAAAATGTAGACTTGAATGTTTAGTTAAAGAACTTTCAAAACTCTACTAAATGCTAGAAATAAGATCTATAGTTAAGATGGGTAGATGAAGCAACAATAACAATTTTACCCGACTGCATAAATGTCTTTAATTAAAACAATGAATGCAAAGAGGAGTGTAGTGCTTTTGTTCACAAAGATAGATTACTTCACTATTGATGGAGTGCAAGCAAGTCTTTTAAAGCACCACTAAATGGCATGAGCATGGTTGTTTTAAAGATGTGGGTTGAGGCATTAAATACAGACTTTCTATAGAATATAAACGTCTTTAATATTGGTCAACAATTGCAGAGATTGAGATAAAATTCTTTGTTCAAATAATCAGTAAAAAATGCAGCAGTGAAATGCGAATGAAATGCACAAGAGAAGACACAAGGATTTATAATAGTTCGATCCTCAATCGATCTACATCTACTACCTTAAGTATCCACTTAAGGATTTCAACATAATCACTAAAATCTTTTTTCCAAATCAATGGTGGCAAGCTACACCAATCTTACATAAGAGGATCACCTACTTGATTTTACACCCAACCTCTTCAAACACACAATCAAGGTTCATCCCAATTGGATTTTACACCACAACCTTGATACATTCACCAAATAAGGCTCACTCCAATTGAGTTTTACACCGCAACCTTGATACCGATAGAATGAACAAGAACTTACAGAAATAGCTCACAAGTTTGTGCAGCTATGAACAAATAAGCTCCAATAGCATTTTACCTTTTGAACAATTCAATTTCACCTTTGAAGCACAATGAAAATGAAGATTTTTATTTTCTAAAATGTAAGAGTGTTTCTGAGAAAGATAGCACAAAAATCTTCCAGAATATCAAGTTTAAATGGCTGTTATAGGAGTGAAAATTAGGATAGCAACGGCTAGTTAATGGCTAGTTTTGTATTGTCAGATGTTCTAGAGTTTTAGATGATGATGCATCCAAAAGGTAAGTCTAAAATGATACTTTTTCAGGCAGAATCAATTTGACACTATTCATAGAATTTTGGACGAATCTTTTAGATGCAAAATCATTTATACTACTTAATCCAAAATTCTGAGATATCAAACTTTGAAATCTCTTTATTTATGTGCTTCAAGGTAGAAATAAATTGAATCATAAGGTAAATAGACATATGAATTTACAAAAAATACCTTAATAAAGATTCCTAGTCTAAAGTTCTTCTACAAGGACTTCTTGGTATGCAATCTCTTAAGCTTGGTCTTCTACTTGATCACTCATTCTTGGATTCTATTGCTCAAGAGTTGCTTAGCAATCTTATTTGCATGCCTTGGAAGAACTGAGGTCAAATATATCCTATCACATGTAGATCATACAAGTTAGCCCTCATCAATATTTGTCATAAGTCAAAACACAAGAGAATGCCCTTAGGGCTAACATATTCCTTAGTTGGATTCATAAGAATATTATTGAATTATCTAGCAATTGAAGACCAAGACCATCAATAAATAGATAACATATTGTACACAAGGTATCTAATCAATAAGACCCCTTGTTGTAATACCCTGTATTTTAACCTTCAATTGGCTATTACTTGTAATAGGATGACAATTTGTATCGATGGCCAAAACAAAAAGTGATCGATATAATGAAGCAAATATTTTGGGTATAATAACATTTTGTCGGGACCTGGATATAATTTTTAGATTTGTTCTACCCGTATCCTAAATCTTCAGAAGGCTTATATTGTTAGTAAAATAAGAATTTGATGGTACACTAAGGATGAAAATTGATCAGTGCGACGGAACATACGTTTTGGTGTAAATTAAGCTATTCGGGTTATCGGGGATATTTTCGTCATTTTGATCGTAAATTTGACCAAACTGAGAAAGAATTGAAGAATTTAAGTATTACCAATGGATTTAATGGAATTTTTGGAGTTGAATGGTAACATAAAATATTTTTCCATTTCAGACCCGAATTTAGATTATTTCAGAGAAAAAGTGAAATCGTGGTTAGAAATGGTACGTGTGGTGTTTTGTGATTGGTAGCCCATGAACATGTGTCAACTTATGAGAGATTGCATGAAGAATTCATGCAAGACATATGGAATTAATGAATTACAAAATAAATAAAAGAATGATCTATTTAATTGTGATTAGAACACATCATTTGTGGAGCCATTTAATTAATACCTTCCTCAATTTATTTGGCCAATATTTTTCCATGAAGAGGTGGTGGATTGGCTGAAAAAATAGCCCCCCCCCCCCGCCCCCAAAAAAAAATCGACAGCCACAAGAATGAAGAGAAGAGAAAACTTAAGAAAGAAAATTAAGGGAAATGGTGTGTAATTTTATGATTGGAAAACACCTACATGAAAACCACCATACAATTAATTGAATTAAAAATTACTTGGCAAAAATTTTGATGAATTGTGGCAGTGAGAAGGTTGAAAAACAGCCAAAATTTTGGTAGCCTTGGAGGAGAAAAATAAGAGAAAAATGAAATCAAAGAATTTAGCAAAAAGAGAGAGAAAAGGTGATTAGTGTGTGTTCTTGAGAGATTCTTGGAACAAATCATACCAAAGAGCTCTATATACAATGTAAAACCATACCTTGCTAGAATTAAAGTTGTTGTTGGGTGAATGGTGATTATGTAATTTTAACATGAAAACATGATTTTCATGTCTTGATTTTGAATCAAAAGCTAGGATACATAAACTTTGTTTGCAAAATTTGTGTGTGATTATGTGTGTTTGTTGCTTAGAGGATTTATGGATTCTATTTTGTGTGATGAAGGAATGAATATTCAAGGTTGTTCGAAGAGTTGATCTTGGTTGATGAGATGATGGTCAAAGTGGAATGAAAATAGAAGTTAATTGGTTAGAAAGATGAATTATGCTATCTTTTGATTGAAAGAAGTGAATTAGTGATGAATAAATGTGACTTTTATAAGTTGTTAGAATCTGAAAATTGAAGGATCAAAGATGATTTGAAGGGAAAATTGAATATATTTAATGTTCTCAAAGTGTTAAAGGTTAAAGGAAATAAAAGGATAACATGAATGTTTGAATTAGTACAAACTATTGGGGCTGTTTGTGCCTCTGTATTGTATCACAGAAATTTGAACTCTGGAAAGGGCTTACACAAAATTAAATTTAAGAGTCTTACGATCATTTTAATATATCATAGAGCCCAATTAGAGTTGTGGATTGAAAGTTATGTACAAAACAAAATCGTGTGTCAAGAAAGGAAATTCTAGAATTTCCGTTAGGAAATGAATGAATTTAAGAATGATTAATTGTGTGATTTTGGGACGAAATGTGTGAAACCCCATCTAAAACTAACCCTAGAGTAAGGGGGGTTGGGATGCATATCATATTTTCTTGCATGCATAAATATATTTTTGAATGATTTTATATGCTTTAGGATTATAATTTATAGTCTAGAAATCTTACTTGTGCTTATTGAGTAGGAAGGGCAAAATGGTAATTTTTCTTGAAGTGAAAATAGAGAGATAGATTGAGGATTAAATAGGAAGAATATTTAGAAGAGAAAATAGGATTAAGAGTTGTTGTGGTTTAGTGGTTAGAGCTTTGGAATTAATCTCTAAGGTCTTGAATTCAAATTCCACCAATTAAATTTTATCATGATTAAATTTTATTTTATGTAAGGTGGAAATTTTCGGCCCTTGCAAGCCATAAGAAGAAGTAGGAGTGTTGTCCTAGGGGAGACATAAAGGGAATGTCTTAATCCTATCCTTATGTCATACAAAAATTCTTAAGGGATTCATGCCCTTTTGTTCCCTAACTTACCTTAAATTCTTCACCAATTAAGCTTGTTCAATTATCTAAATCCATGTTTTAATTCCAGAAAATTAAGCAAGGTTATTGATCTTGGAATTTCGAGAATGGACTAAAAATGCGGAAGGAGTTAAGGAAGGTTCACAAGAGAATTAATCTCCATGGTTGAACCTTCAAACTCCACTCCATAAGTGTTCATCTTCTTCATGCCAATAATCTGGAAAATTTTCAGCTTCTTGGTCAGTTCAGCTTTTGAAAACTTCAGCCATTTTTCTCACTCAAATGTTGTCAAAAAAATAGCCAATTTGTTCAGCTTGAAGACTGAAATCCTTTGCCAAAATTCGGACTGCACAAAAGTTGTGCAAACCAGGAAAAATTCTTGGATAGTTTCGTAGCATGGCATGCCAAAAAGCAAGTTATTTCTTCTACCTTTCAAGCTAGTAATTTAACTCTATCTTTCTTCCATACAGAAGGTTGGAAACCAGCCTTAAATGACCCTCTAATACCTATTCAAAATCACTACAAGTCGGTAGGAACATTGCAGAAAAAACTGCACAAAAATTCCGGCAAACCATTCGAATGACCAACTAGAAATTCCAGCCTTGCTCCCTCTTCGAGCTTTGTCCGAAAATCACTTCAACTTTCTGTGGAAATAACCTTAGTCAGTCATGAACTGAACTTCATCACCCTCCCCACTGACCTGCACGATGAGCTCCATAGCCACTCCTTAAATCACTCATTCAATCACTACAATCAAGCTTCCAATTAAAATTCAAAATTTCAGCAAATTGCTCCATGAAAACTCCTTGGATTAAGCTTCAAATAACCAGAAATTCTCCCACCCTTACACTCAGAATTTCGACCACCCTATAGCTACTTCAAACCTTATTCATCTCAGCAAAACCCCAGCAAAATCCAGTCAGCCATAGCAGCTTCCAAGGACTTCCATCAATCAAACCACTCTACTATATCATATACCTTAATTCACTCCATGAATTACTCCTTTTGAAATTCAAATGATCAGATTTCCCTCTGCCCCTTAATTTGAAAATTCAATCACAAGAATTCCTCTAACCATTTCGGCCAACACCTTTCAGCAATTTTCGTCCAGCTCTCTCCATTCTCTCCATTTCTCCAAGAACACCAAGAATACACACCACCATCCTCCAAGCCTAAGACCACCAATTTCTTCCAAAAACTCCAGATCACGTCTACTCATCCTCTAGAGTCTATTTCTATATTTTATAACATCAAACATTGAAAACAAAATTCTGCTAATGGATAAAAATTCAGAATTTTTCTTGAAGATTTAAGAACTCTCTCAAGGTAACGAAGAACGATTTTGATCATCTTCTTCCTTCAATCTTTAAGCATGATATACTAATATTCTCCCCCACCCCCCCGCCTCTCTCTCTCTCTCAGCCAAAATGGTTGTTTCAACCATGGCCATTCTTCTTCTTCTTGCATGGACAAATCAAGCCTTCTACGCTTGTGGATCTTCTTGGATCTTAGACAAGATTGTCATCAACCAAGTATTTCCCTTTAACCCTCTTCTCAATTCTAAAATCATGTCTCTTAAATATTGTTAGAAAAGGATAGAACATGATTGGGGATGGAGTATGTTTTTGTATGAAGGAGTTGAGATTGGAGCATGAGGATGTTTTGTCATGGTTGAGTTTTATGATATTTTGTAGTTTGTTGCATGCTCTTCATGTTGTGAGTAAGTATGGATGATTAAGCATGATAGATATTATGTCACCTTTGGTGAATAGGGTTTTATGTTCTTGTATTCTTGTTGAAGTCATGTATATGATTATGCTTGGTAGAGATTTAGCTTTGTGATAGTAGGTTTAGATTTAAGTCTTTATTCATGAATGGATTGGTTTGTTGATTGATGTTGGATTTTATGTTCATGATTATTGGTAGCAGTAGGAGAATT
This sequence comes from Voacanga thouarsii, assembly GCA_026120185.1. Taxonomy (NCBI): domain Eukaryota; kingdom Viridiplantae; phylum Streptophyta; class Magnoliopsida; order Gentianales; family Apocynaceae; genus Voacanga; species Voacanga thouarsii. The sequence continues at coordinate 361,684 of JANUWF010001053.1, read as the reverse complement.
ATGATCATGACCTTGTTGATCCTAAGCTATCTTAATTGACCAACTTTAGTACGTTAATAAAAATTTTTAATACTATATTTTCCTCCAATAATTTTGAAAACCCTAGGAAGCTTTGGAATTGGATTATTAAATGAAATAGTGGGATTTTAGCTAAATAAATTATATCTTCTATTAAAAATAATATATATATATATATATATATTATATAATAATGATAATAAATAAGGCCTTTTATATAAATAAACATAATAGGTAAAATATTAATCTTGTAGGTCATACATTCATAAATACTATTAAAATTTTATGTATTCCCTTTTGATCAAAATTTAATAAACTTTACTATTAACTTTATTTACTAATTATTTTCTATCTATTAATTATTAATTAAGAGATTAGTAATAATTTATTATTTTTAATAATACCATTTAAGACTTAGGACCCTTCATCAAATAAACCCTAGTTTATTTATTAATAACAAAGATTTATATTTTAGCCTATAACTTATTATCCCTAGTTATTTTATCATCAAGCTAGACTTATTTTGTAAAACCCTTTATCATTTAACCTTAAAGCTTAGGACATTAGGGTCATGATTGTAATGAGTTGAATTAGGATTATTTATGGAAGCAAATATAGCTTGAGTTTAACCATATGGCTTGTGTTTACCCCAGGCGGGGTTAGATCGACTTTGGAAGATCTTTGAATAGCTCCAGCAAAGGATCAGGTAAGCTCCTGCATAAAACTTATTTGAATCAAAAGGTTACTATGGCAAGCCAAACGCGAAGTGTATGAACACTCATTTTGGTAAAGGCAATTAAGGACTATTTCCTTTCTATTTCAGTCAAATCATTTAGAATCAATAAGCAGTTTTACTCAAACACTAAACTCTTTTTAAAACCAACTTTAACACGAACTTTAGAAACTCTTAATTGCTATTTCCAAATTAAACAATGTTTTATCAGTTTTCTCCCAAGTGGGACAAGCAACATTGAGAACTTAATAAGGGTAGGCTAGTAGTACTAGTTTTGAAGAGCAAGAGCGAGTTTTCTGGCAGGAGGTCACCTCCAAAAGATGAACTCAACTTGGAGAAGTGACAGTACTACTTAGTCTTGCCAGTCCGAGCTAGCAAGTTTTAGTCATGTGAACTGTGTGTTTTCGGAATGGACAACCGGTATGTTTGGGTGTAGAGAAGGAGAAGTATCTTACCCGATAGGCCGTACACCTACCTTTTGTCAGTCTGCACAAAGTGTGGCATTCTGACTGTTATATGGTCATGGGGCCCAACGTGTGGTAACCCATGGCCGCCCTTTTGAGTGGTTGATTTTATTATGCATATGTATGGTTGGAAAAGCAAAACACCACTCATTATTTTTAACATTGTCTAATGCTTACCAGTACTTTTCCTTATGAAGTTTTACAACTTGGATACGTGAACTGTTTTACCTGAAACACTCAAAGTACACACGGACTTACTGAGATTTTTATCTTATCACCTTTTATGCCATGTTCCAGGTCGATCCTACTGTGGGGATGAGTAGCTAGAATGTTGCTGCTTGAAGACTCTTTGCTGTTTAGTTTATATGTTGCTTTGAGAGATGATGATAGTGAACAATTTATTTTGGATTTGTTATTGAATTTTTGGGTTGTAATAAGTTTTAATTTTAAAGTCTTGTTTTATTTTCGTTTGTGTGACCTAGTTATAAAGACCCCTTGTCCTTTGGACAAAACGACATCCCCGGCTCTGTTGAGCCTAGGCAGTGGGGTGTTACAAATTGAATGAAAAACATGAAGATAATTCATTGTTCATGAAGAGAGGAAGGATATGGAAAAAGAAAAACGGAAGAATTAAACAAACGATGAATGAACGACTGTCATGTGTTTTCTCAAACCTTGGCTAACCATTGAGTACGTCGGCTGAACATCAGCTAACCGTCGAGCACGTTGGCTGAACGTCAGCTACTTTTCAACCAAACCCAACTAAGCGTAAAAATGATATTTGATGTAGGTTTGCCGGCAAACAGCCAATGGCACGTTGGAAACAGTAGTCAAACAGTGTGAACTATAAAAGCTTATTTAGGACACGAGGTGAGTCCCTTTGACTTCAAAAACCGTTTAAAAGCTAGTATACTTTACTTTTCCATGAAATGCTATGTTTTATACCATTTTGCAAATCCCTGAATATATTTAAGGTTTATATGAGAAAGATTTTATTTTTATACCATTTTGGGCACGAATGAACATCATAATTGGCTTGGAAACCTTAATGGATGATTAAAGCATGAATTTTGTGAATTTAGTTATTTTTGGATTAAATACTTGGGATTTTCAAAAAATGATAATTTTTGGGATTGGGTATTCACAAATTGACTAGAATACCCTAATTGGAACATTTTATGAAAATATGATTGAAAACTTTGAATTTAATCCTTTTTTAGTATTAAAATTCTAGATTTCTTGAATAAGTTCTTTTGAAAATCGATTATTTGAAAAATAATTCAAATGTCTTTATTGGAATGTTTTATGAAAACCTTTGGAATCGGGTACTCGGTAAATAACCGAAATATCCTTATTAAAATTTTTGGGGACACTTTTTAAATCGGGTATAGGTAAAATGATCCAAATACCCTCAAAAATTCTTTTAAAATCGGGTTTGGGTAAAATGACTCGAATACTCTTGAAAATGACTTTTGTAATCGAGTATAGGCAAAATGACCTGAATACTCTTGGATACTTATTTTATTGAACAGAAAAACTCTTCACTCTGTTTCGACATAGTTTTGGAAAATGATCTCTCTGTATGAGATTGACTTTTGAAAAATGATATTTTGATCACGAAAATTATTTTATTGGCCTGATATGCCTGTAGAATGAATTGATTGGTCCTGCAGAGCCTATGGGAATAATTATTTGACTTGCGAGTTAGTCGGATCAATTTTTGAAAAATAATATTTTGGCCCCAAAAATGTTTGATTTGAAAATTCTACGCGAACAAAAAATCCTTTGGCCTGATCAGCCATTAGGGATTGGTATTGGAATATTGAGTACTCAACAAGGACTTTGATCTTTGTACTAACTCATGTTAGAGATATTCGACCTTAAGCAACCTAGCTAGTTCTGGGGATTGTCTTACTCTAAATAGAATAACATAATATTGAGATGACTCATCTTGGCTAGCCGTCTAGTGCTTGGCAATTGCCGTGCCTTGTGTGCACTTTGATTTGGGTTTTTCACGGGCTGGGTTGGACCCCTGGTGTTGTTCAACCATTTGCTACCTCGATGGTGAATGATGTTAGGATTAGGACCCCTTAGCTTACGGTAGCAATTAAAATATTTAGTGTATTTTGGTACACTTAGTATGTTGTGGTATATTTGTTATTCATTCTCGGTAGTATGCTGCGGTGTACTTACCCTCCGATGATACATAGTTGAGTGTTGTAGGCTATGGTATTAGCACAATAAGATGTGGCACCGAAGGTAAAGCCTTATGAGCTTTGCATGTAGGTCGACCTTCTATTGGAGAAGTGCTTGTGATTTGGGAATTGGGGCAATGACTTGAAATTGAAATACAATTCTTAAAAAATGATTGAGTTCTAAATAAACTCTTCTTTAGAGAGTTTTGGAATTGATTTCAATGGAAAAAGGAAAAGAAAACCTTTCTGTAGTGCCTTTTGAGGACAAAAACGTAATATTACTTTACTTTATCTGTTTTTGTAAAGCATTGACACACACGAGACTTACTGGGTGATTTTTCACTCACATGTATCTTTTATCTTACTATTTTGTAGGATTCAGAGTTAAGCAAACCTACAGATAAATAGACGATACCACATTTACAGAAGACTAGGTCGGGGCATTTTCTCTTTGGATTATGTCATTTATTCCTGATGTAGTATGGAGATTACATATACGAGATTCTCTATTAGAAATATATGTGACCATTGGTATGAGTTAGTTGTATCAGTCTGGGCCTTGGTTACTCTTTCGGTTCTTTGTTATAAAGATCCCTTGTCTGGGTAACTAGACAGGACGACACCCGGTTTTGGTATGCTTCCGCTGTTATTTTTAGTAGGGGTGTTACACTTGTAGTGTCATTGTGGATAATGGGAGGTACACTAATGTGATTAGTATGAGCTTAGTTGATGAATTGGGCATGAAGTGGATTAAACACCCCAAACCTTACAAGTTGCAATGGTTGAATGATAGTAAGGAATTGAGGGTTAACAAATAAGTCTTGGTATCTTTTGAGATGGGAAAGTACAAGGATGATGTGCTATGTGACGTGGCGCCTATGCAAACGGGTCACTTGCTCTTAGGGAGGCCTTGACAATATGATAGAAATGTGAAACATAATAGGAAGAAGAAAACTTACTCCATTCTTAAAGTGGGGTCCAAATTCACCCTTACCCCCATACCCCCAAGTGAGTTTAACAAATATCGAAGAATCATGAGGGAAAGAGAGAAGAAAAAAGGAGCACAAGATACTAAACAAAAACAAGAGTCAGAGAGAAAAGAACAAGAGAGGAAAGAGAAAGAGTTGAGGGAGAGAATAGAAAAATAAATGCATTTGACCATCATCAATGGAAATGAGGAAGGACAAGAGAGGGAATGTAAAAAAAGAGTGAACTACGTTGCAAAAGGGAGTGAGGTCATAGAAGCTAAGGAACAAGTTATTCTTCTTACTTGCAAAGGTTCTTATGTTTCTACTAATGATTCTACTTTGTATTTGCTTGGTGAAATTGTAGCCATCCTCAAAGAGTTTGAAGATGTATTTCCAAAGGAGGTGCCTAGAAGATTACCACCCATAAGAGGAATTGAGCATCGAATAGACTTTGTGCCCAGAGTTGTCATCTCCAACCGACCTGCCTATAGAAACAATCTAGAAGAGGCCAAGAAACTACAAAAGCAAATGTAGGAAGTACTCAAGAGGGGACATGTGAGAGAGAGCCTAAGCCCATGTGCAGTTCTAGTTCTCTTAGTGCCCAAGAAGGACAAAACGTGGCGCTTGTGTGTGGATTGTTGCACCATCAACAATATCACAGTTAAGTATTGCTATCCTATTCTTAGATTAGATGACTTGCTTGATGATTTATTTGGTGCATGCATTTTCTCTAAAATTGATTTGAAATTTGGTTATCATCAAATTAGGATTAGGGAAGAGGATGAGTGGAAAATGGCAATTAAAACTAAACAAGGGTTGTATGAGTGGCTTGTTATGCCTTTTGGGGTTGTCTAATGCTCCTGGCACTTTCACGTGTTTAATGCATCATGTTCTAAGGAAATTTATTAGGAAGTTTTTTGTTGTATACTTTGATTACATATTGACATATCGCAAATCATATATGGATCATTTAAACCATCTTTAATATGTGTTTGTTGCTCTTTGAAGGAAGAGATTATATGCTAACTTGGAAAAATGCACTTTTTGTTTGGAGAAGGTTACATTCCTTGGGTATGTTTTGAGTGCTAAAGGGATTAAGGTTGATGAGGGAAAAGTAAAAGCCATCCAAGATTGGCCCACTCCTACCACTATTACCCAAGTTTATCGTTTTCATGGACTAGCTAATTTATGTTCATCAAGAATTTTAGCACCATAGCAGCCCCTCTAACCAAAGTGATGAAGAAAAATGTGGGATTTAGGTGGATGGAAGCCTAACAAAAAGCCTTTCAAACCCTCAAAGACAAACTGAGCCGAACTCCAATTTTCATCCTACCTAACTTTGAGAAGGCAATTGAGATAGTGTGTGATGCAAGTGTGGTAGGGATAGGTACAATTTTAACCCAAAACCAAAAGGCCATTACATATTCTAGTGAGAAATTATCTGGAACGGCCCTCAATTATTCCACTTATGATAAAAAAACACTTTGCCTTGGTTAGGACCCTAGAGTAATGGCAACACTACCCTTTACCAAGATAGTTTGTGATCTATATTGATTATGAGACCCATAAACACTACAAAAACCAACAAAATTTGAACAAGAGGCATGCAAGGTGGATAGAGTTTATTAGGACATTTTCTTATGTCATTCAATACAAAAAGGGTAAAAAGAATGTGGTTGCAGATGCATTTTCTCGAAGGTATGCACTTTTAAACTCTTTAGATGCTACACTTTTTGGTTTTGAACTTGTGAAAGAATTGTATACTAATAATGAGGAGTTTGGCGATATTTTTCATGCTTATGAGAAATGTGCATTTACTAAGTACTATAATCATAACGGTTTCTTGTTTAAAAAGGCAAGGCTTTGTGTGCCAAAGGGGTCCATTATGGAATTGGTAGTTAAGGAGGCCTATATTGGGGGATTAATGGGACATTTTGGTGTTACAAAGACATTAAGCATCTTTAAGGAACATTTCTTTTGGAAAAAAATAATGAGGAACGTGGAGAAATATTGGTCTCAATTCATAATTTGTAGGTAGGCTAAATCTATATCACTTCCACATGGTTTCCACACTCCTTTACCCACTCTAAATACCCATTAAGTTGATATTTCAATAGACTTTATCTTAAGATTGCCTAGATCTAATGGGGGGTAAAGATTCTATATTTTGTGATTGCTGATCGATTCTTAAAAATGGCTTATTTGGGGGATTGTTCCTAGACTAATGATACTTCCCATACAGATTTATTTTTTAAAGAAATGGTGAGGATGCATGGGATTCCAAAGACTATTGTATCGGATAGGAATACTAAGTTCCATAGTCATTTTTGGAGGGTCTTATGGAACAATCTTGGTACTAACCTTTTGTTTTCCATAGTTTATCACCCTCAAAATGATGGCAAGTGGAAGTAGTTAATCAAACCTTCACCCAACTCTTCAGGACCATCATCAAGAAGAAATTGAAGAATTGGAAAGAATGCTTGCCATACATTAAGTTTGCCTACAATAATGCTATTCACTCTACTACTTTTTATTCTCCCTTTGAAATTATGTATGGTTTTAACCCTCTAACTCCTTTAGATTTGGTTCTTTTGCCTATAGGTGAATGGATGAACCTTGATGGAGCCAAGAAGGCAGCATTGGTGAAGACTCTCTATGAAAAGGTGAAGGTAACCATTGCAAAGCAAAATGAAGAGATCGCCTTTAAGCGTAATTAAGGAAGAAAAAACGTTTCATTTGAGCCCGGCGATTGGGTATGAGTGCACCTTCGCAAGGAGAGGTTTCCTACTTAAAGAAATAGCAACTTAGACCCAAGGGGAGATGGGCCATTCCAAGTCATTCCCCAAGTTGCAGATAATGCCTATAAGATCAATTTACCTTAGGAGTACAAAGTGAGTGCAATATTTAACATTAGTAATGTAACTTCTTTTGATGTAAGTGGTGATTTGAGGAAGAATCAACTTCAAGAAGAGGGGAGATGATAGGAATCAAACTTGCTAAGAAGTTAAATCTCAAGAAGAGAGAACGACCTTGTAAGGACCAATGATAAGATCAAGGACCAATCGGTTCCAAGGTGATATCTAGTTTCTCATAAAACCATATTTAAGGATGGAAGAGATTTGGAAGGATGTTGAAGGGAGCCAGGAGCTCAACTTGAGGAATCTAAACAAAAAACTCAAGCCAGCACTAAAGGAGGAAGAAAAGGGTGAAAAACAACAAACCAGAGGATAATCGGTGCCTGCCTAAGCTAGTTGAATTGGTGCCGGCTGTAGACTGCAGGTGGAAGGTTCAAGTCCCAGCGAAGAACTGGCACTAGCCCTAGTGCTAGAACCGGCGTCGATTCTTGTCGTGGTCTAGATCCTTTTTTTGCTATTATTGATGTTTTCTTAAACTTTTTCTATTGTAAATATTTTGTGAAGACCTTTTAAGGCCTTAATTTGTCTTAGAACCTCAGGAATCACTTAACTAGCATTCGGATAGTATAAATATACATTTTTGTGATTTGACAAGACAATTTACATACTTTATTCAAATTTGAAGAGAAAGTCTTTAAAGGTCTTTGCCTCCTTGTTCATCTTGTTTAAGACCATGCTTATAGTTTAGTCATTCCTTTGAATAAGTCTCTAAATCTTTCAAATAATCTAATGTGGTTTCTCTTGATTGGGTTTTAGTTGCTTTGATCTTCTAAGGTTTATCTTGAATTCCAATATTTGGGTGCCTCTACTTTCTACTCTTTTGTTCTCTCAAGGATATTTGGGTGAGTGTATAGTTGATCTTGCTACTATTATTTTTTATTCCTAGTTCTTCAAGGGTTTGCTAGAGTGTAGATAGATAGTTATATTCCCCCATTGGGGCAACAAAACTCCACTATTTTTGGTTCCATTATATGAGTTGAGATTTAGCCATTTGTTCTATTAATTTAACCAAGAAAATAAACAGAAAACCACTTAAGATCATATTATACTCCGAGGTTATTTCCAATTTGAAATAGTCCCCAATTTTGCAAGGTCTATGTTGATACCATCGCTAGTTACTGCATGACTTAGGAAGGATACTGCGTCCAACCAAAACTAGCATTTGCTAAATTTAGCAAAAAGTTTATGTTCCCTCAATTTCTCTATAACCAACCTCAGATGTTCAACATATTCTTCAGGGTTCTTAGAGTAAATTAGAATATCATCGATAATAACTACCAAAAACTTAAATAAGTATGGTTGGAAAATTCTATGCATCAGGTCCATGAAAATAGCAAGTGGATTATTTACTCCAAATGACATCACTACAAAATTATAGTGGGCATATTTTGTGTTGAATGTCGTCTTGGGATTATCCTCCACCTTGATTTGTACTTGATAATATCTTTGTCTAATGTCAAGTTTGAAGTAACAGCTGAATCCTTGGAGCTGATCAAACAATTCATCTAGAAGTGGTAATGGATACTTGTTTGATAATTAGGTTATTCAACCCCTAACAATCAATGTGTAACCTCAAAATTCCATTATTCTTTTTGACAAACAGCACTGGAGCTCTCCATGAAGAAGTACTTGGTTAGGTATACCCTTGTTACGGTAATTTCTATGGTTGTTCTTTCCAACTCCTTCAACTTTTCTAAGGCTATCCAGTAACAAGTTCTTGAAACTAGTTTTGCTCCCGATATGAGGTTGATTTGAACTTCACTTCCTGAGGTGGTGGAAGAGAAGTCAATTCAGTAGGAAAAACATTTTGAAATTCTTTCACTGCTAAAGTATCTTCCAAGGTGCATTGTTCCTTTGGCTTATTCATCAGGTATGTCAAGTACCCCTGGAATCCTTTGCCTAGTAATTTTCGTGCTTTGGTCCCTACAATCAAGAACTTCAACTCTTTAACCCAATTCCCTTTGAATTCTAATATTCTTTGTCCTAGTCAGACAAACTGCACCGCGTTACGCTTGCAGTTCACCTAAGTACCGAGTTTTAATAGCTAGTCACTACTAGAAAAAAATTAATTACCAACAGACTATTCCAAACAAACCAGGTTCGGTTGGTAATTACCAACAAATTAACAACAGATTTCGAACCAATGTGGAATGTGTTGCATTTTATTTACTTACTAACAAATTACCAACAATATATATTTTGTGGGTGATTTTTCTATTAGTAATCTGTGGGTAATGTGTAACATCCCGTCCAGAGCCATCCCAAAATAGGATATATTTACTATCTTTGTGATCTTTTGAGAATTTTATAAAGCTATTTTCTTTTATTTTTGTGAAAGTCATTATTTGTGAAAATAAATACTAGGTGAAAAATATATTACAGGAAATACTACATTTTATATCGTATATGTTGTATTATATTATAAAATAAATATTAAATTTATAGGTGAAAAGAAATATATTTTTCTATATATTATTTTATTATACATATAATTTTTTTACTACTAATATTATAATATCTTTATTTTTATCAAATATATTTATAATTTTATATACTATTTGGTTTCCTATTTCATGGCCTTATATAAATATGATGTATTGTTATTTTCATTATTACTAGTATTATTATTATGATAAATATTTTTTGTATTATATTTTATATTTTCGGAAGCAAAATCTATTTTGACCACTTAATCTTTTCATTAATTAGCTGGGGGCACACACCTTTAATAAAGTAAATGCAAGGTGTCATGTGGGACCTACAACCTTTAATAAAGGAAAGTCATTGTAATTTAATTTCAAAGCTTTTAATATTATTCTAAATCCTTCCATAATCTTCTCAAGGCTTCCAAATTATTCTGGAATTGGTGATTCATCACCATGTGACCTAAAAACTTTCTAGAAAGTGTGGGCCATCATTCCATGTGGACCAATAACATTTCAAGCTTCCTACTGAAGTGTTTTACATAAGCCATAACATAAGCATATGATGTAAGCCCATACATAAGCAAAGCTTCCACCCTAAGCTTCTTAACACCTATAAATAGGGGAGGAATGAAGAAGAACAAGATGAAAAGGAAGAAAGAGAGAGAAAGTGGTGAAATAGAGAGAGAAAGGAGAAAAGAAAGAAAGGAAAGAAAGAAAGAAAGAAGGAAGAAGAAAAAAGAGAAAGGAAGAGAGAAAGGAAGATCTGAAAGAAGAAAAAAGGGAAGAAGAAAAAGAAAAAAAGAAAGAGAAAATAGAGATTAAGAATGGATTGTTTTGCTTGAGGAAAATAGCTAGAAAGCAATGTGAGTCCCCTAACTTTTCAATCCACATTTTAGTTAAGTGATTTTCTAAAGCATATATGAGTTCCCAATTATTTTATGAAACCATTTCGTATGTGGTTTTCTAAAATATATTAAAATGAGTATTTTATGAAGCATGCATATTATGTGTCCTACGGAATTTATTTTCATTGTCAAATATGCTATGGTCATGTTCATAGGACTAATGTTCCTATGGTGTTAATGCGGTTGGACCAATCTTCCTTCTATTTAAATGGGACAAGTGCTAATTGAATATTAATATGAGATTGCAATATGAATTTGAAAGATAGTGGGACACTAAATTTTCATTTGAAGAAATAATTTATTATGTGTCAAGTATGAGATCTTATGTGTTGTTTATAAGTTATCTGGCTGAAAACTACCGTAACGTTGTTTTATCTAAAAATCACAGGCACATATGGGACTTATTGAATGTTTTAGCACTCACACATTTTCGCATATGTCTTTAGGCTCTGCGGTATAGATTGGTGATCAGAGTGCGCAATGGAACCGTGATGCTTTAGAAATAGGCAGTATAAGAAATTATATGATATATTGCATGTTTAGATGTACGAAGGATTTGAAGTCCATGTTTTATGGAATTTCTATAAATATATTCCCTATTTAGAAGTTATAATATGATTCCACTACAAATTAAGTTATTAATCAATATAAAGATCCCATGTTTGGGAGATCAGATGGGGCGACATCCCACAAAGTCAAGGCCCACTAAGATATGGAATTTGTGGGGTGTTACAATTGGTATTAGAGTCTAACGTTGAAATTTTGGGTGAATATCTTTGAGAGTTAGAAATAGTATTAGAGCTATAGGTTATCGATTTGGGAGATATAAAAGGTATTAGAAAATTTAGGTGAATGATTTTGGGAGTAGAATTGGTATCAGAGAGTTAGATTATTTTAAATTTGATATCTTGAGTTTATGATTTTTGGAGATATTATTAATTAGTGGTTTGGAAGAAATTTTTATGTTGTAGGTATTTTCAAATTTCGAGGATGAAATTTGTTAAAAGAGAAGAGATTGTAACATCCTGTCCTAAGCCATCCCAAAATAGGATATATTTACTATCTTTGTGATGTTTCGAGAATTTTTTGGATTTTAGTAAGGCTATTTTCTTTTAGTTTTATGAAAGTCATTATTTATGAAAATAAATACTCTATGGAAAATATATTACAAGAAATACTATATTTTATATCCTATGTGTTATATTATATTTTAAAATAAATATTAAATTTTATATGTGAAAAGAAATATATTTTTCTATATGTTATTTTATTATACATATCATTATTTTACTACTAATAATACAATATCTTTATTTTTATCAAATATATTTATAATTTTATATATTATTCCTATTTCGTATCCAATTTTGTGGTCTTATATAAATATGTTGTATTGTTATTTTCATCATTACTAGTAGTATCATTATTGCAATTAGTAGCAATATTTTATACATTTTATTTTAGATTATATTCAGAAGCAAAATCTAATTTGGCCACTTAATCTTTTCATGAATTAGGTGGGGCACACATCTTTAATAAAGTAAGAGCAAGGTGTCATATGGGATCCACAACCTTTAATAAAGGAAAATCATTGTATTTATTTTGTTAAGATTTAATTTAATTCGAAAGTTTTTATATTATTCTAAATTCTTCCATATTCTTCTCAAGGCTTCCAAATTATTCTGGAATTGGTGATTCATCACCATGTGACCCAAAAACTTTCTAGAAATTGTGAGTCATCATTCCATGTGTACTAATACTTTTTAAAGCTTCCTACTCAGGTGTTTTAAATAAGCCATGACATAAGCGTATGATGTAAGCCCTTACATAAGCAAAGCTTCCACGCTAAGCTTCTTAACACCTATAAATAGAGAGGAAGGAAGAAGAACAAGATGAGAAGAAAGAAAGAGAGAGAAATGTGGCGAAATAGAGAGAGAAAGGAGAAAAGAAAGAAAGGGAAAAAGGAAAGAAAAAAGTAGAAAAAAGAGGAAGGAAGAGAGAAAGGAAGATCTAAAAGAAGAAGAGAGGGAAGAAGAAAAGAAAGAGAAAAATAGAGAAATAGAAAGAAAATAGAGATTAAGCATGGATTGTTTTGCTGGAGGAAAATCGCTAGAAAGCAAGGAGTGTCCCCTAACTTTTCAAACCCCATTTTAGTTAAGTGTTTTTCTAAAGCATATGTGGGTTCCCATTTGTTTTATGAAGCCATTTTGTAAGAGATTTTCTAAAATATATGAAAATGAGTATTTTATGAAGTAAGGATATTATGTGTTCTAATAATTCATTTTCATTGTGAAATCAGTTATGGTCATGTTCATAGGATTAATGTTCCTATGGTGTTGGCGCGATTGGACCAATGTTCCTTTCGATTAGATGGGACAAGTGGCCATTGGAGATTTATATGAGATTGCGATGTGAATTTGAAAGATAGTGGGACCCTAAATTTCCATGTGAAGAAACAATTCGTTTTATGTCAAGTATGAGATCTCCTGTTTTGTTGACCAGTTTTCTTGCTTAAAATAATATAAAGCTATTTTATTTGAAATTCACAAGCATATATGGGACTCACTGAGTGTTTTAGCATTCACACATTTTTGTATAAGTTTTTAGGCTCTGTGGTACAGATTGCTGATCAGAGTGCACAACAAAACTGTGATGGATTAGAAATGGGCAACATGATATATTATATGATATATTACATGTTTAGATTATTGTACGAAGGATTTGAAATTCATGTATTATGGAATTTCTACAAATATATTCCCTATTTTGAAGTTAAGGTAAGATTGCGACGCAAATTAAGTTTTTAGTCATTATAAAGTCCCTTTGTCTTGGAGATCAGACAGGGCGACATTCGACGAAGTCAAGGCCCACTACGATTTGAAATATGTGGGGTGTTACAATTGGTATTAGAGCCTAATGTTGAAATTTTGGCCGAATATCTTTTGAGAGTTAGAAACAGTATTTGAACTATAGGTTATCAATTTGGGAGATATAAATGGTATCAGAAAATTTAGATGAATGCTACAATTGGTATTAGAAAGTTAGGCTATTTTAAGTTTGATATCTTGAGTTTATGATTTTTGGATATATTATTAGTTAGTGGTTTGGAAGAAATTTTTTTGTTGTAGATATTTTCAAATGTCGAGGATGAAATTTCTTAAAGTAGGGAAGATTGTTACATCCTGTCTAGAGCCATCCAAAAATGGGATATATTTACTATCTTTGTGATCTTTTGAGAGTTTTCCAGAATTTTATAAAGCTATTTTGTTTTATTTTTGTGAAAGTCATTATTTATGAAAATAAATACTTTGTACAAAATATATTACAATAAATACTATATTTTATATCGTATGTCTTATATTATATTTAAAAATAAATATTAAAATTTATATGTGAAAAGAAATATATTTTTCTATATGTTATTTTATTATGCATATCATTATTTTACGACTAATATTATAATATATTTTTTATGAAATATATTTATAATTTTATATATTATTCCAATTTGGTATCCTATTTTGTGGTCTTATATAAATATGTTGTATTATTATTTTCATTATTACTATTACTATTATGATAAATATTTTATGTATTATATTTTATATTATATTCAGAAGAAAAATATAATTTGGCCACTTAATCCTTTCATTAATTAGGTGGGGCACAAACCTTTAATAAAGCAAGTGCAAGGTGTCATGTGGGACCCAGAACCTTTAAAAAAGGAGAGTCATTATATTTATTTTGTTAAGATTTAATTTAATTCCAAAGCTTTTAATATTATTCTAAATTCTTCCATAATCTTCTCAAGGCTTCCAAATTATTCTAGAATTGGTGATTCATCACCGTGTGACCCAAAAACTCTCTAGAAATTGTGAGCCATCATTCCATGTGTACCAATTACAATTCAAAGCTTCCTACTTAAGTGTTTTACATAAGCGATGACATAAGCATATGATGTAAGCCCTAACATAAGCAAAACTTCCACCCTAAGCTTCTTAACACCTATAAATAGGGGAGGAAGGATGAAGAACAAGATGAGAAGGAAGGAAGAGAGAGAAAGGTGGCTAAATAGAGAGGGAAATGAGAGAAGAAAGAAAGGAAAGAAAGAAAAAAGGAAAGAAGAAAAAAGAGAAAGGAAGGGAGAGAAAGATCTAAAAGAAGAAGAGAGGGAAGAAGAGAAGAAAGAGAAAAATCATGAAAGAGAAAGAAAATAGAGATTAACAATGGATAGTTTTGCTTGAGGAAAATTGCTAGAAAGAAAGGTGAGTCTACTAACTTTTCAAACCCCATTTTAGTTAAGTGATTTTCTAGAGCATATGTGAGTTTCCATTTGTTTTATGAAACCATTTCGTAAGTGGTTTTCTGAAATATATGAAAATGAGTATTTTATGAAGCATGCATATTATGTGTCCTACAAAATTCATTTTCATTGTTAAATATGTTATGGTCATGTTCATGGGACTAATGTTCCAATGGTGTTGACGCGGGTGGACCAATGTTCCTTCCAATTAGATGGGACAAGTGCCCATCGGAGATTAATATGAGATTGCGATGTGAATTTGAAATATAGGGGGACTCTAAATTTCCACGTGAAGAAACAACCTCTTATGTGTCAAGTATGAGATCTTATGTGTTGTTTATAAGTTGTCTTGCTGAAAAATACCGTGAAGCTATTTGATTTGAAAATTACAAGCACATATAGGACTCACTGAGTATTTTAGCACTCACACATTTTTGTATATGTTTTTAGGCCCTATGGTACAGGTTGGTGATCAGAGTGTGCAATGGAAGCGTGATGGATTAGAAATAGGCAATATGAAATATTATATGATATATTGCAAGTTTAGATTATTGTACAAAGGATTTGAAGTTATTGTATTATGGAATTTCTATAAATATATTCCCTATTTTGAAGCTATAGCATGATTCTACTGCAAATTAAGTTATTAATCACTATAAAGATGTTTGGTATCTCACACATATCATATATGGCGCAGCGGAAGAATAAGAATGAGATACCACCCAGGATCTGCATATGTGTGGAAAACAAGATATAAAGAGCACAAAGGTAGCAGCTTTTTACCTTTCTTTGATCGTGTGGAAAATAAAATTTTTCTTCTTCAAGTCGAGGCGCGGTCCAGCAATTCTTTTGATCAAACACCACGAGAGTTGAACGTCTAACCACTATAATCACACTGTGTGATAATCTCTAACAGAAATCCACACGGAGGATGACACTCAAGCACCAAGATTTTTATGTGCTAGCATAAACCAATAATGGCGGCTAGGGTTTATGTTGAAGAACTACGAGTGAGAGAGAGGAGAGAAAAGGATCGTGTATCCTCTAGGGTTTGGATTTGTTTTTGTTTTCTTAAATCACCCTTTTTTCTAAGGTTTCGTGCATATCCCCTATATGTCACGAAAATTACTGAAAACTAAGAATTCTAAAACAATTAGAATTCTCTAATTGTAATTGGAAACATCAAGTTCTCACAATTATAATTTGGCCATAACAACTTCTCTTTCTCGCAATTAAATCCACTATGTTATCAAATAACATCTTGAGTATATAATCCTCTATTGTGTATGACCTATTAGGTTTTCCAGTCAATTGGTAGCAAATATGAATTAATTCAAACGTCCTTGAGATTAATAATCTATAATTAATTAGAATTAATCATATTAATTCTAATCAGGATTGGTTTATTAATTCATCAATTAATAAACCTATATTCCCAAATCATGAGCAGTATCTAGCAACATATCATGACCACCCAAGAGTCCAGGAAGTCAAGTGGCATGACATGAACCCTTCAATAGCAAACTACAGTGCAATTAACTCCTTTCACCATACAATATTTCATTCGGTTTGGAGTACGGAATTAGTGCCAACTCCCTCTAGAATATATTGATTCTAGCTCGAATATAATAGTACTTGTACCAGGAACCCTCTACTCTATATATGTATCAATTGGAACTGTTTCCAATACACAGTCGCCTTGGCCAAGGACTTTTCGAGTAGTAATTCCTACAAGTGGCCATGAGATATTCGTCGCCCCTACTATTAGGAGTGGTCAATCCTTTATTGACCCTCTCAACTACTTTCATTTACCTCACAATATACCTAATATCCATCCCATAGGCAACCTTTGATCTAGCTCCAGAGATTGGAATAAAAGCACAATGCTCAGCAAACAAAGTACTTTGGAGATCTCAAGTTTAAGGATACTTGCACGTTTGTTATATTGAGATTATATCACTAGCACTAAATAGTTATCCATATGATTATCTCATAGTTAGGTCATCCAATGAACTTGTTCCATTAACAAGCATCAATGTTTTAACTTTGAGTACTCAATACTCACGAATATGAGAACCACTGCCTGATCAATTCTGGAAGTCTAACATATGCTGTCTTAACGCATTAATGATGTCCGGTCTCATTAATACTACGACTTGGGACCATTTAAGTACTAACACTATATAGTGTAGTAAGAATCTCATATCATGATCTCTATCATGATTTCCTTAACACAATATTGTACTAGGGACTTTATCTAACAGTTATATTACACAAAAGTAAACAAAAGAAACTGTAAGATAAATAATGCCTTTTATTAAAATAAAATGTGTCATATACAACATACAAGTGATTGCCTCTAGGGCATAACACTAAAAAACTCCCACTTACACTAGAGCCAATAAATCATATATCTAATACTGAATGACTTAACATACCTATCATGTTTCTTTCGGGATAGTGCTTTTGTAAACGGGTTAGCTATGTTCTCATCCATTGTAACACTCTCTATCTTTACATCATTCCTATCTATCATCTCTCAGATTAGATGATAGTGTTGTAGTACGTGTTTGGATCGTTGGTGTGACCGTGGCTCATTTGCTTTTGCAATGGCTCCGTTGTTGTCATAATATAAAGTTGTTGGACCAACAACGCTAGGAACCACACCCAGTTCTGTCACAAACTTCTTGATCCAAATAGCCTCCTTAGCTGCTTCAGAAGCAGCTATGTACTCAGCTTCTGTCGTAGAGTCGGCAATAGTCTCTTGTTTGGAATTTTTCCAACTTATTACCCCTCCGCATAACGTAAACACGTAACAGTATTGTAATTTGAAATCATCTTTGTCCGATTGAAAATTAGAATCAATATACCCGTTTATTTTCAAATCACCTTGTAACACCCCACTATCTAGGCCCAACATGGCCGGGGATGTCGCCCCGTTCATAGGATAAGGGGTCTTTATAACTAGGACACACAACAAAATAAAACAATACTTTAAAATTTAAAACTTATTACCACCAAAAAATTCATGAGTAAATCTAAAATAAAAATTAATCATTCTCAACTCCTAAAACATTGCATAAAATAAATAACAGAATATCTTCTAAGCAGACAACAACTAGCTACTCATCCCCATAGTAGGATTGACCTGAAATCAAGCTAAAAAGGGGTGATGAGATAAAAATCTCAGTAAGTCTGTGTGTGCTTTGAGTGTTCAGTGAAAACAGTTCATGAATATAAGGTGTAATAACTTTCATAAGAAAAATACTGGCAAGCAATAAACAATATTAAAAGTCAAGAGTGGCCTTTTAACTTTTCCATCCATACATGTACAATAAAATCAACCATACAAAAGGGCGGTCATAGGTCCTATAACTATACAATGGTCAGAATGCCACACTTTGTGCAGACTGACAAAAGGTAGGTGATCAGCCTACCGGGTAAGAAACTCCTCCTTTTCTACACCAAAACAAAACCGGTTGTCCACTCCGACAACACACAGTCCACACGACTGAAACTTGCTAGCTCGACTGGCATGACTAAGTAGTACTGACGTTTCTCTAAGTTGAGTTCATCTTATAAAGGTGGCCTCCTGTCAGAAGGCTCACTCTTACTCTTTAAAACTATTACTACTAGCCTACCCTTATTGAGTACTCAACGTAGTTTATCCCACTTGGGAAAAAACTGATAAAACATAGCTTTACTTGAAAGTGGCAATCAAGGATTTCCAAAGTCCATGTAAAAGATTAGTTTTAGAAACAGTTTGGTGTTTGAGTAAAACTGCATGAAGATTTTCAAATAATTGGCTTGACTGGAACAAGAAAAGAAACAGTCCTTAATTGCCTTTACCAAATTAGTGTTCACATACTTGTGTTTAGCTTGCCATGGTAACCTTTTACAACAACAACCTAATTCTTTGCTCGAGATAAAATAAAGATCTCCAAAAGCTGACCTAACCCCGCCTGGGGTAAACATAAGCCATAATTAAACTCAAGCCAAAATTTTCTTTCACAAATAATCCTAATTTAACTTACCACAATCATGACCCCAGTGTCCCAAGCTTTAAGGCAAGATAATAAAATAAAGGGTTTATAAAATAAACCTAGCTTGATATTAAAATAACTAGGGTTTGTGAAATAGTTACTAATAAGTTGTAGGTTTAAATCTTGCTATAAATAAATTAGGGTTTATTTGATGAAGGGTCCTAGGTCCTAGATGATATTATTTAAGACAATAATCTATTAATAATTAATTTTTAGAAAATAATTGATAAATAAAATTAGTTGAAAGTAAATTTTAATACATTTGATTAAAAGATAATAAATAAATTTATTATTATTTATGAACATAAGGCTTACAAAATTAATATTTTCCCTATTATGATTATTTATATAAAAGGCTTTATTTGATATTATTATTATATAATATCTATATATTTTATTTCTTTAAAAAAAGCTGTCATTTATTTGACTAAAATATCATTATTTTATATAATAGTCCAAATCCACATTTTCCTAGGATTTTCGAAATCACTAGAAGGACTAGTATTAATTATTTTATTGATGAAATAAAATTGGCTAACTTAATTAGCTTAGGGACAACAAGGTCATGACCATAATTCGTATTGCCAACCATAATCATGAACATACACTCTATACCAATCAATAAAATATCCAAATCATGAATAAAAACATAGATCTAAATCTACTACCACATGATCCAAACTCCACTAAATATATTCATATTCATGGCCTCAACAAGATTACAAGAATATAAAACCCTATTCATCAAATGTGACATAATCTCTAACATGTTTGATCATTCATACTACTCACGACATGAAGGCATGCATCAAACCTTAAAAACGCCATAAAGTTCAACCAAGACAAATCATCTCTTGCATCAATCCCAACTCCATTATATAAACACATTCATTCTCATGCTTCAATCCTAACTCCATCACAAAACACATGCTCAAACTTTAATCATAATCCATTCTTTTCCAATAACATCCTAGAGACATGAATCTAAAATTTAAAGAGAAGATTGAAGAGGCTTACTTGAATGATGACTACCTTGAAGACGTTTCAAGTGGATCCTTATGCTTGGGAGGCTTGATCCGTCCAAGTGGGAAGAAGAAAAATGGCCATGGTTGGAAAAACCATTCGGCGAGAGAGAGAGAGAGAGAGAGAGAGAGAAGAGAAGAGTTTATTAGCATATATTCATTAAGATCCTGAATTTGCTACCACCATGCTTGAGCTGGGCCCCTCAAACGGAATGCAGTGTACTTAACCATTCGCTTTTCAGTGTACTGGAGCGTTGCAAATATGTCTTCCATCTGCGCGATCCATTGCTCAGCTTTTCTAGTATTGCTTAGCTTCGCCCAAGAAGGCGAGTGGCTGAAACTTCAAAAATCACTCCAATGCCTCATCTTCTCTCTTGGGGTTCCTCCTCTTAGTCAGGGTCTACAGAATCTCTGCCATCTTACTGAATGCTTGCCCCATTGTCACATCAACCGGTGCTTCAGACCCCATTCCCATATCTGGTTCACTCCCATTACCTCGGTTTGGTGATTGCATCTGGGTTGTCTCAACTTCCAGTGCCACTTGCTCTGTTTTCGGCATTCTTCTGCTTGATGAATCTACACGGCGCTTGGGTGCCATTCTAAACCATACCCAAATGATAAGTTTATGCATTCAATGATTAAATCATTTTAGTTGAGCGTGCATTCTCAGTCAGATATAAGTAAAAGAAAATCATATGCAAGTTTTTTACTAAAGAATTTCTCATAAATTTTCTCTCAAATCTTAGAGTACTCAGGTACTCTTATTTGCATAAATTTGAATTTAAACATAAAATAGAAATAAAAATCCTTAACGTGAAAGTTTACGAAAAACAATAAATAAACATCTTGATCAAAATAACTCTCAGCCATCTAGTCCTCATCAGAATCTTCAAAATCAGCCTCATATAACCATCCCCTAGAGTTCTTAGAAAAGTCTACTCCAACCCCACTGGCAAACCCCTCCATTGGCTCCTTCCCAGGTTGCACAGAACTCTCCTTGGGTTCAACCTGGCTGGGTGGAGGAATGAAAGAAGGCCTAGGTGGAGACTTATAATCTATCTCCCCCGGGTCATCACTAGCTGTCGATAAATCCACAACGGGACTAGGAGGGTGGGGAACATACTCCGCGGCTATCTCCTCATCTTCACTGTCTAAACTCAATTCTATCACTGGGATTGGTGGTGGCTCATGGATCGAGACCTCATCATCACTCCTATCTTCTAGAAGAATAACTGGCTGAGGAGCAGGCAGGGGTACGGAAAGGTCTTCTGGGTAGATAGGGATAGGAGGATGCCATTGCTGCCCCTTCCTCGTGGTTCTAAGCATTCTAACCATCCTACAGCATAAACAAGATAGGTTAGATAAAGATTTGAACTTAAATAAATAGGACATATACTATCAACACTTGCCTAAACCTAGGCTCTGATACTACTTGTAACACCCAACTACCTCGGCCAAACAGGGCCGGGGATGTCGCCCCGTCCATAGGATAAGAGGTCTTTATAACTAGGACACACAACAAAATAAAACAACACTTTAAATTTTAAAACTTATTACAACCCAAAAATTCATGAGTAAATCCAAAATAAAAATTGTTCATTCTCAACTCCCAAAGCATTACAGAAAATAAATAACATAATATCTTCCAAACAGGCAACAACTCGCTATTCATCCCCACAGCAGGATCGACCTGAAATCAATGTAAAAAGGGGTGATGAGATAAAAATCTCAGTAGGTCCTTGTGTGCTTTGCGTGTTTAGTGAAAACAGTTCATGAATGCAAGGTGTAATAACTTTCATAAGAAAAATACTGGCTAACAATAAACAATATTAAAAGTCAAGAGCGGTGTTTTAGCTTTTCTATCCATACATGTACAATAAAATCAACCACACAAAAGGGTGGTTATGGGTTACCACACATTGGGCCCCATAACCATACAATGGTCAGAATGCCACACTTTGTGCAGATTGACAAAAGGTAGGTGATTGGCCTACCGGGTAAGATACTCCTCTTTTTCTACACCCAAACAAAATCGATTGTCCACTCTAGCAACACACAGTCCACATGACTAAAACCTGCTAGCTCGGACCGGTATGACTAAGTAGTACTGACGTTTCTCTAAGTTGAGTTCATCTTCTGAAGGTGGCCTCCTGTCAGAAGGCTCACTCTTACTCTTTAAAACTAGTACTACTAGCCTAACCTTATTGAGTACTCAACGTAGATTATCCCACTTAGGAGAAAACTGATAAAACATAGCTTTACTTGAAAGTGGCAATCAAGGGTTTCCAAAGTCCATGTAAAAGATTAGTTTTAGAAACAGTTTGGTGTTTCAGTAAAACTGCTTAAATATTTTCAAATAATTGGTTTGACTGGAACAAGAAAAGAAACAGTCTTTAATTGCCTTTACCAAATTAGTGTTCACATACTTGTGTTTAGCTTGCCATGGCAACCTTTTACAACAACAAGTTTTATGCAGGAGCTTACCTGATCCTTTGCTCGAGATAAAATAAAGATCTCCAAAAGCTGACATAACCCCGCCTAGGCTAAACATAAGCCATAATTAAACTCAAGCCAAAATTTTCTTTCACAAATAATCGTAGTTTAACTTACCACAATCATAACCGTAGTGTCCCAAGCTTTAAGGCTAGATAATAAATAAAGGGTTTATAAAATAAATCTAGCTTGATATTAAAATAACTAGAGTTTGTGAAATAGTTACTATTAAGTTGTAGGTTTAAATCTTGCTATAAATAAATTAGGGTTTATTTGATGAAGGGTCCTAGGTCCTAGATGATATTATTTAAGACAATTATCTATTAATAATTAATTGTTAGAAAATAATTGGTAAATAAAATTAGTTGAAAGTAAATTTGAATACATTTGATTAAAAGATAATAAATAAATTTTATTATTATTTATGAACATAAGGTCTACAAAATTAATATTTTCCCTATTACGATTGTTTATATAAAGGCTTTATTTGATATTATTATTATATAATATCTATATATTTTATTTTTTAAACAAAAGCTATCATTAATTTGACTAAAATATCATTATTTTATATAATAGTTCAAATCCACATTTTCCTAGGATTTTCGAAATCACTAGAAGGACTAGTATTAATTATTTTATTGATGAAATAAAATTGGCAAACTTAATTAGCTTAGGGACAACAAGGTCATGGCCATAATTCCTATTGCCAACCATAATCATGAACATACACTCTACACTGATCAACAAAACATCTAAATCATGAATAAAAGCATAGATCCAAATCTACCAACATATGATCCAAACTCCACTAAACATATTCATATTCATGGCCTCAATAAGAATACAAGAGCTTAAAACTCTATTCACCAAAGGTGATGTAATCTCTAACATGCTTGATCATTCATACTACTCATGACATGAAGGCATGCATCAAACCTTAAAAACACCATAAAGTTCAACCAAGACAAATCATCTCGTGCATCAATCCCAACTCCATCATATAAACACATTCATTCTCATGCTTTAATCCCAACTCCATCACAAAACACATGCTCAAACTTTAATCATAATCCATTCTTTTCCAATAACATCCTAGAGACATGAATCTAAAATTTAAAGAGAAGATTGAAGAAGCTTACTTGAATGATGACTACCTTGAAGACATTTCAATAGGATCCTCACGCTTGGTAGGCTTGATCCGTCCAAGAGGAAAGAAGAAAAATGGCCATGGTTGGAGTAACCATTCGACCGAGAGAGAGAGAGAGAGAGAGAGAGAGAGAGAGAGAGAGAGAGAGAGAGAGAGAGAGAGAGAAAGAGAAAAGTTTATTAGCATATATTCATTAAGATCGAAGATGGGAGAAGATGGTGTTAATTGTTCATGCTTACCTTGAAAGTGTTCTTGAGCCTTCAAGAAAATTCTGGTTTTTGATCTAAAAATGTAACTTTGATTCCAGTGTTTGATGTTAGAAATTGCAGAAATGGATTCACCAGAATGAGTAGATATAATCTGGAGTTTTTGGAGAAGATTGGAGAGGTTTTGAGTGGTCTTAGGCGTGAGAATGGTGGTAGGTGTTCTTGGTATTTCTAGAGGTTTGGGGAGAATGGAGAGATTTGAGGAAGCTGGCCGAAATTCTGCTTGGAAAGAGTGACCGACTGGTTTGGAGAATTTTGGTAATTGGATTTTCAGATTTGGGAGGAAAATGAAAGATGGTTGTTTGAAATTCAAAAGGAATAATTTAGGGAATAAATTATGGTAGTAAATATGGTAAGAAGATCTTGATTGATGGAGGTCTTTTGGAAGCTTCAATGATCGACTAAATTGCTAGAATTCTGTTGAGATGCATGTTGGTTGAATGAGCTTTAGGGTGGCCAAAATATAGTATACAATGGTGAGGGAATTTTCTGGATGTTTGAGGCTTAATCCATGGAAGTTTGCTGGAATATTTTGCTAGAATTTTGGACTCCAATTGATGGCTTGATTATAGTGATTGATGAAGAGATTTTAGGAGCAACCATAGAGCTTTTTCGTGCAGGACAATGGTGAGGAAGATGATGTCCATTTCATGGCTGACCAAGGTGGGTTTTACAGAAAAATGGGATGAGTTTCGGACAAGGGTAAAGAAGAAACAAAACTGGAATTTTCTGGTTGGTTTTTTTTTTTTTCGCAAGGCTTGCTAGAAATTCTGTGCAGATTTTTCTGCCATGCTTCGGCCAATTTACAGAAGGTTTGAAGGGGCTCTGGATGGTCCTTTAAAGCTGGTTTCCAACCTTCTTTATGGAGGAAAGACAAGGTTGAATTGCTGGTTGAAAAGCTAGAAGAAATAGCTTGGTTCTTGGCTCACCAAGCTGCGAAAACTGCCCAGGAATTTTCCTGGTTTGCACAGTTTTTTGAGTAGTCCTGTTTTGGCTGAAATTTTCCGTTTTCAAGCTAAGGGAATTGGTTATTGTTCTGGCAGTATTTGAGAGGGAAAGTGTAATACCCCGCCCAAAACCACATTTGACTATGGGGAAAAGTCATGCATTGCATAGCATCTTGCATTTTATGTGGTAGCTAGAATAATTTTATTTGCATGGATGCATGTGAATTTTACCATTGCTCTTGCATTTGAATTAATTGATGTGAAATATTTGTGTTGTTAAAGAATTGGATAAGGGAGGTTTGGTCGAAGATTTGGAAGGATGAGTATTAGGGTGGTGAGAACTGATTGTGGAAAAAATTAGTATTGGAGTTGTTTTGGAATAGCGGAGAGGTTGGTGATTTCCTTTGGTAACCCGAGTTCGAATCCTATCTCTTGAAAATGTTAAGCTTTCTTTTGAATTCCTTTTCTAGTATTCTTCATGCCTTCGCTGAAAACCCCTAGTTAGGTACCACTTTGAAGAATTTCAAGTGGTATAAAACTCTTCTTGATGAATATTAGAGTTAGGGAATATATTAGGGAAAAATCTTATTTTACCTCTTCAAGAATTTTAGCCATAATCCTTTTATTTATTTAATTGTTTTAGAGAAATATTTTAACTAAAGTCTTAGATATCTTCTTTGGGTTTAAACGTCACTTTTATAGGAATAAAACTCCATATTTAACTCCTAAGTTCAAGGATTTTAGATAAGGATAAAGTTTGCTTTACTTTCAGCTTCTGTTCTCTTGGATTTTCGAAAACCTTAAGTTGAAAAATTCTGGAAATTTTTCCAGATTTTGTCCGCCACCTTGGAGCACTTTTAACTCAATCTAAACTCTTCTAGGACTAGAGGAAATCTTATCAAAATCCTTGATAAAACCAGATTTTATTCATTCCTAAATCAAATAGGATTAGAATCCCTTTTCCAAGCTGAATTTCGATTGCAGCTTTGTGCAAGCACAAGCTACACGAAATTCTTGCACTCCTAAGTGCAATCAAACTCTTTAAATCCTAGCTCAAATTACCTAGAACAACCTCCACCACATCAGATTACTCTAGCAACACAAAATCAGATTTTTCTTCATTAAAAAAATTCCAAAATTTTCACCCAGCTTATGCACAGAATTTTCGTCCAGCTTTGCACTCCAAAACACACGAAATTTTGCACTCCAAAACCTACCAAAACACTTTATTGATTAATCCAAATTCCAGCACCTAAAAACCACGCTTTTCTCCTCTGGAATTTCATCAAAAATAGCAGCAAAAATAGTCCAAAAATCGTTACTCTTGCACAGAATTTTGGCACAGCACCTGCACAGAATTATCAGTCACCAAAACTCACACAAACTCTCTCTTATTTTGGTTAAAAACCTGAACACACTCAACCCATCTCTTGAGCATTATTTCAGTCAGCCTAGGGGAGCAAATTGCAGATTATTCTCTCCCCTTAAACTCACCTAAAATCGGCAGCAAGGAGACGCATCACAAGCTGAAATTTCGCCCTTGCTGTCCAAGAAACCTAAAGCCATTAGGAGTCTTTCTAAACATCACCACCTAACCCTAAACCAATATTCTCAAACCCTAAATCATAGCAACCATCTACCCTCTCCATTCTACACAAAAATTTCAGCAACTTCTCTCTGCAAATTTTCAAAAACTCAAGAACTATTCTAAGCCAAAAATCGAACACACCTTAAGGTAAGCAAAAATCCTTTCAACCTCTTGATGCCGTTTTCTCTAATGATTCTTTTCTCCTTCTTCTTCCCTTAAATCACGCCCCATAGAGACTGATTTCATCTTCTTCCTTAATTTTCGGTCAAGAGGAGCAAAGGAGGTAGCTTTTCTCTTCTTCTCAAGCGAACTCAGGATGATCACCATAGGAGCATTGAGACCTCATTACCCGGTTGTTGCAAGGTAAGGGAATACCCACCCTTGATGCCGAAAGTAAAGTTTAATGGTACTTATTAGCGAGGTGAACATGTGGTCGTGGTATATGATCTTTGGGGATTGAATAGTTTACTTGGAATTAAATAGGGGATTGCGAATTGTTGTGAAAATAAATGGGATTAGAGCATGTTTGAATTAATTGAGACCCCGATCAGGATATTATGTGGTTTAGATCGGGAGGATAATTGAGGAAAGAAAGTTGTGAATTTATCACGTTTTTCGAGGCATATCAAGTAAGTCCTTGCATAAACTCTTTTATTAAATGTTGTGATGGTAAGTCCTTATATAAACTATTTTGTTAAATGTTGTGATGGCAAGTCTATGTTGTGAAGCTTTGTAAAGTTATTGTTAAACTATGTTTTCTTGGGTTGTAAACGTGGATATTTATTCTTTAAACGGTTTTGTCAAACTAACGATTTTATCAAGAAAACTATTCTTTCTTCTAAATTTTTAGAAAACTCTTTTAAAGAAAATCACGTTTTACAAAGCTAAGGTTTGGAAATATTGTGAATCAGGAATTGACGGATATGTTCGTTGAGTACTCAATAAGGGTAGGCTAACAATACTAGTCTTGGAGGGCTAGCGTAAGTCTTCTGGCAGGAGGCCACCTCCAGAAGATGAACTCTACTTGAAAAGGCGACAGTGTTGGTTGGTCAGGCCATTCCGAGCTAGCATTTGTACCTGGTATGGTACTATTTATTTTCCCGGCATGGACACCCGGATGGTTTTGTTGGGTGTAGAGATGGAGGAGTATCTCACCCGGTGGGCTGTACACTCACCTTAATCAGAATGCCCAACATATGGTAATCTGGTCTGGACAAGGTGCACAAAGTGTGGTGCCTTGGCCATTTTGTTCTCATGGAGCCCAACGTGTGGTGACATGACTGTTTATTCGAGTGGAGGATTTCTTTTGTACAAAGCGTGACAATGATAAAAACCCACTCCTTATGAAAAGAGATTGTTTATGACTTGCCAAATGTTTTGCACTTTGCATTCACGTACTATTCAAAATACCATGTGCACACACAGGACTTACTGAGATTTATTCTCACACTGTTTTACATCATGTTATCAGGAGATAGATTATGCTGAGACAGCGGGGCTTTGATAGTAGGGGCTTTGGCTATTTTCCTGTGCTGTACTAGGGGACTTTTGTCGTTTATACTTCGGGACAATATTTATTTTATTCCGTTTTGCTCCATGTTGAGACCAATGTAATAAGAGTATTTCTTTATTTATCTAAGTTGATTCCTTTGGAGATTTTCTTTATATTTTATACCTCGTTCTAAAGACCCCTTGTTCTACGGGATGGGGCGACATCCCCGCCCTTTTAGGGTACGTAGTCGTAGGGTGTTACAAGTGGTATCAGAGACTGGTTTAGGAAATTACTTAACTTATGGGGTTCTATTTTCTTAAGTGTTCTGATTTAGTGCTAATTTTTATCTTTTGTTTATAGGATGGTCAAAAGAGTTGTATCGGCTGTCAGAGACTAGCCCGCTGGCTGCGGGAATCCACCTACCCCACTAGCCATAGCTGATCCACCTGCGCCTGATTCAGAGAGAGAGCGCGAGCCGTTAGTGCTAGACGACCCGGTGGTTAAGACGGAGATGGAGGTCGAGGAGAGCTTAGGGGAAGATGAGGGAGATGAGGAGATGACGGAGTTGAGTGAGGGAGAGGAAGATGAGCTAGGGAACGAGGGGGATGATGAGAATGAGGGAGAGATGGCTGGGGTAGAAGGAGAGGCTGAGGAGGTAATAGAGGTTCCCTGGACCTCGCAGATAGGGAAAGTTGGTAGGACCCTTGCTCACCAAAACCCTAAAGGGTCCAGTGGTGAGGGATATACGCCAGGGTCCAGTGGTGAGGGATATACGCCGAGAGATGAGGTTGTCCCAGGAGAGAGAGACCTTAGGCAGTCAGCTCTAGGAGGGGTAGATTCGGGAAAGAGGAAGCTGGAAGAGAGTCCTAAGGGGTATGGACTCCGATATGGACTGGGCGTAGATGCCATGCTAAGGAGAAAGGGGTTGTTCGACCCGGTTGATTCAGGGAGTGAGAGGCCTGCGCCTAGGGGTGCGGTTAGGTTAGCATTAGATGAGCTCAATGAGACGGTCATGAGAGCTAAGAGAGGCCAGGAGGGTGAGTCAGGGCAGCCAAGTGGGAGTGTTGGTTTCGCGAGGAACTACATAGGGAGACCCGATAGCTCTGTGGGGTAGCTTGTGGAACCGGCCTCTGACGACTCCGATACTTTTATTGAAACTAGGGAGAGTTGAACATAGAAGACCAGCAACTTTTACTTTTCTTTCTTTGGGATTTGCATACCTTTGTTTGTTTATTTCTTTTAAAGGAGCATGTGGCTCATAGGGCCTATTTATCATTTTAAATAAAAAGGGTATCGCATAGGATAACCCCTTCTTTTCTGCAAAGAATGGTTTATATGACAAGCATGAGTTCCGTTTATTACTTGATTTACCTCTGCACGTTATCATCACATTCTCTTTTAGATAAGTATATTGCTATCAACTGATCATGCATCTAAGCATATTCTTTTCCCCCTTGGTAACTAACTGACCCTGAGTGAATGTGATTAAGATGGCACCAAGGCGTTGAAAAATTGTGCATAGCAGAACAGTGCAGGAGAGTGCATCTCCACCCCGAAATTTGAGCAGATGCATTGTTCCACCCCCGACGTGGAGGAGCACCTGCCACGTGAGCAGGAATTGGCTCCGGAGAGGTCACGGGATGTGACCATGGGTCAGGCTTTCAATAAGATGGCCTCGATCCTATAGAACTTGACTGAAAAAGTGGATAAGGTGGCCAGGAAACCACCGCGGGGAGAGGATGAGGCTCTGGAGCATTTCCTGAAGTTCCAGCCTCCCACATTCCAGGGGGAGGTGGAACAGGATGAGAAAGCCGAGCAATGGATTGAGCAGATGGAGGACATCTTCGCTACTTTGCAGTACTCGGAAGAGAGGATGGTGAAGTTCACTGCTTTTCGGCTGAGAGGACCGTCTCGAGCATGGTGGCAGTAGGTACGAGGTGATTAGGATAAGGAGGAGCAGGAATGGACGTGGGACGATTTTACGGAGGCTTTTCGGGCCGAGTACATTCCTCGATGGGTGGCTGAGAAGAGGGAGGACGAATTCCAGACTCTCAGGTAGGGAGGTATAATAGTGGCCCAATATGCAGCCCGATTCATGCAGTTGTCTAAGTACTACAAGTGCTTGGTAGACACGGAGCAAAAGCGCACCCGGCAATTCGTGAAAGGGCTTAGGCCAGAGTTAAGGAAAGCATTGGCCCCATCGCTGCCCATATCGTACACTACCGCTATGGACGCAGCTTCTCGGATGGAGAACGAAGATCGGCATCGACCGGTGAACCGACCCTTTCAACCAAGTCGTCCACCTATGAGGCCTTCCGGCAATAAGCGACCTACAGCCTTTATGCCGTGGGGAAACCGGGGTAAGCAGCCTCGAGTGCCTGTAGCAAGACCGATGCAAGGCAGCCTGAATTGCTGGCTATGTGGGAAGCAAGGCCACACCGAAAGAAACTGCTGGGGTAATGGGGGTGTGAGGAGGTGCTTCAATTGCGGAGACCCGAGATACTTGAGAAACGTCTACCCCAAACCCTTAAGGATTGAGCAGACCGCGTCGGCCCAACTAATGAGAGGAAATAGAGGCGCCGCTGCTGGACCAGCCGAAGCGGGAGGCCTGAAGCCCCAGGTGAAGGCTAAAGTTTTTGCCCTGAGCCGAGAGGAAGTCGGAGCGGACGCCGCCGTGATCGAAGGTAACCTTTCTATCCAAGGTTGTCTTGTTAATGTTCTGATAGATTTAGGATCCACAAACTCTTATGTAAGTAAAGTATGTGCTTCACGTCTGGGCTGGGAAGGAAATGAACTACCTTATACCCTAGTAGTTAGTTCCCCCTTGGGAAAAGTGGTGGAAGCAGGCAAGAAAATGGGAAGTTGTGGAGTTGAGGTTGGGAAGGAGATTCTGGAGGCCGACCTTATAATCCTACCCATGGACGATTATGACTTGATCTTGGGCATGGACTGGTTGTCGAAACACGGAGCTCGTATGGACTGCAAGATCAAGACGGTGCAGTTTGTGAGACCTGGACGGGATGTAATTGAATTCAATGGCAAGCGAACGAAGGAGTTGAAATTTCTTATTGCTGGAGCTAAAGCCCAGAAGTTGCTCAAGAAAGGATGTGCGGGATACTTGGCGTATCTCCTAAACAAACCGAAGGACCAGTGTACCTTGGAGAGTACGGAGGTAGTGAAAGACTTTTCGGATGTGTTCCCTACGAAGCTCACTTCCCTACCCCCTGAACGGGAAGTTGAGTTCACCGTGGACCTGATTTCCGGAGCAGAACCGGTATCAAGAACCCTACCAGATGGCACCGATAGAGTTGAAGGAGTTGAAGGAGCAATTGGAAGAATTGCTAAGGCAAGGCTACATTCGGCCGAGTATGTCACCATAGGGAGCCCCGGTGTTGTTTATTAAGAAGAAAGATGGAACCTTGAGGCTATGTATCGATTATCGGGGACTGAACAATCTAACGATTAAGAATAAATACCCTCTACCCTTGATCGATGAGTTGTTTGATCAATTGCAAGGCGCTGCTTGCTTTTCGAAGTTGGACCTATGGCAAGGATACTACCAGGTGAGGATCAAAGAAGAAGACATTCCTAAGACTGCATTCAACACGCGGTATGGCCACTACGAATTTGTAGTAATGCCGTTCGGTGTAACCAACGCACCGGCAGTATTCATGGATTTGATGCATCGCATTTTCCAACCATACCTGGACAAGTTCGTGGTTATATTCATCGATGACATTTTGATCTACTCCAAAAATCTGGAGGACCACGCGGAGCACTTAAGATTGGTCTTAGAGAAGCTGAGGGAATTCAGGCTTTACGTCAAGTTCAGTAAATGTGAGTTTTGGCTGAGCTCAGTGTCTTTCCTTGGTCACGTGATATCCAATGAGGGGATCAAGGTGGACCCTGCTAAGGTAGAAGTCGTAGCTAACTGGAAACAACCGGAGAACATTACCGAGATACGAAGTTTCCTTGGGTTGGCCGGGTACTATCAGCGTTTCATTAAAAATTTCTCTACTTTAGCTTCACCAATGACACGACTGTTGAAGAAGGATGTCGTCTTTGCTTGGAGTGAGAAGTGCGAGAAGAGCTTCCAAGAACTTAAGAGGAGGTTGATTTCAGCACCCATGCTAGGTCCGCCTGAGGCTGATAAGCCCTATGCACTCTATACCAAGGAAGGACTAGGAGCTGTGCTGATGCAGGAAGGGAAAGTCATAGCTTATACCTTTATGAAGCTAAAGCCGCACGAAGTTAATTATCCCACGCATGACCTAGAGCTAGCAGCTATAGTGTTCGCCTTGAAGAAATGGCGACATTACTTGTATGGTGCACAATACGAGGTTTTCACGGACCATAAGAGTTTGAAGTACATCTTCACGCAAAAGGACTTGAATCTCCGGCAGCGTAGGTGGATGGAGTTCCTGGAAGAATATAAGTGCCCTATTAACTATCACCGGGTAAAGCGAATGTGGTAGCAGACGCTCTAAGTCGGAAGGTGAAAATGGCACACTTGAGAATACAGGAGGTGTCGGCAGTCCAAGATATCCTGGAGAAGGAGGCGCAAGTGCAAGAGGGGAAGATCTGCATGAGCAACTTGACCCTGAAACCCGATCTGGACCAGGAAATTATATCAAGTCAACAGGGCAGAACAGAATTTCAAACTTTCAGGGAGAAAGAGATCGCGAGAGGAGGAGGCGACTTCCGAACCGATGAGAAAGGGGTATTGTACTTTCGGGGCCAGATTTGTGTACCGGACATCCAAGACTTAAGGAAGAGGATACTGGACGAAGCGCACAAGAGCAAATATACCATACACCCTGGGGAGGTAAAGATGTACCAAGACTTGAAGAGGAAATATTGGTGGGCTGGAATGAAGAAGGATATAGTTCAGCATGTGTCAACCTGCCTGACGTGCCAGAAGGTTAAAATGGAACATAGGAAGTCTGCAGGGTTACTGCAACCGTTACCGATTCCCGAATGGAAATGGGAAGAGGTGACCATGGACTTTATGACTGGCCTTCCAATGACCAAGTCACACAAAGATGCGATCTGGGTGGTAGTGGACCGATTGACCAAGACAGCGCACTTCATACCGGTCAACGTAAGGGACTCGATGGAAAAGTTGGCTCAGACATATACCCGAGAAATTGTAAGGTTGCATGGTGTACCGTCGAGCATTGTGTCGGATAGGGACCCTAGATTCACTTCAAGGTTCTGGGGTAAGTTTCAGGAGTCCTTGGGCACGACCCTGAAATTCAGCACCTCTGCTCATCCGCAAACAGACGGACAATCCGAAAGAGTCATTCAGATACTGGAAGACATGCTCCGAGCATGTATCTTGGACTTTGGAGATAAGTGGATTGAGTCTTTACCGCATGCGGAGTTAGCATATAACAACAGCTATCAGGCGTCGATCGGAATGGCGCCGTACGAAGCACTGTATGGGCGAAAATGCCAAGTACCGATATACTGGGGATGGACAGAAGAAGGGAACGTTAAGAAGACTGGTGAAGTATGCATTCAGGAGATGACGGACAAGATTAAGTTAATTCGGGAAAGGCTAAGGGCAACGTAAAGCAGACAGAATAGTTATGCAGACTCTAGGAGAAGGGAATTGGAGTTCCAAGTAGGTGACCGTGCATTCTTGAAGTTGATTCCTAGTAGAGGAATCCTGAAACATCCGAGGGAGGGAAGTTAAGTCCTAGGTATTTGGGACCATTCCCGATATTGGAGAAAATTGGACCGGTTGCCTACCGATTGGATCTACCTGATGGTCTAACCGGGATGCATGATGTATTCCATGTCTCTCAATTAAAGAGGTACAACCCCGATCCGAGTCATGTACTCAATGAGGAACCGTTGGAGTTGCAACCCAATCTGAGTTATGTGGAGAGACCCGTCAAGATCCTGGAGCGGAGTATTAAGACGCTTCGAAACAAGCAGATACCCATGGTGAAGATACTTTGGGATCATCATGGAGCACAGGATGCAACGTGGGAAACGGAGGAATGGTTAAGACGGAAGTATCCGGGTATGCTCGAAGGGTATGAAATCTGAATTTCGGGACGAAATTCTCTTAAGGGGGAGGGGATGTAATACCCCGCCCAAAACCACCTTTGACTATGGGGAAAAGTCATGCATTGCATAGCATCTTGCATTTTATGTGGTAGCTAGAATAATTTTATTTGCATGGATGCATGTGAATTTTTCCGTTGCTCTTGCATTTGAATTAATTGATGTGAAATAGTTGTGTTGTTAAAGATTTGGATAAGGGAGGTTTGGTCGAAGATTTGGAAGGATGAGTATTAGGGTGGTGAGAACTGATTGTGGAAAAAATTAGTATTGGAGTTATTTTGGAATAGCGGAGAGGTTGGTGATTTCCTTTGGTGACCCGAGTTCGAATCCTATCTCTTGAAAATTTTAAGCTTTCTTTTGAATTCCTTTTCTAGTATTCTTCATGCCTTGGCCGAAAACCCCTAGTTAGGTGCCACTTTGAAGAATTTCAAGTGGTATAAAACTCTTCTTGATGAATATTAGAGTTAGGGAATATATTAGGGAAAAATCTTATTTTACCTCTTCAAGAATTTTAGCCATAATCCTTTTATTTATTTAATTGTTTTAGAGAAATATTTTAACTAAAGTCTTAGATATCTTCTTTGGGTTTAAATGTCACTTTTATAGGAATAAGACTCCATATTTAACTCCTAAGTTCAAGGATTTTAGATACGGATAAAGTTTGCTTTATTTTCAGCTTTTGTTCTCTTGGATTTTCGAAAACCTTAAGCTGGAAAATTCTCGAAATTTTTCCAGATTTTGTCCGCCACCTTGGAGCACTTTTAGCTCAATCCAAACACTTCTAGGACTAGAGGAAATCTTATCCAAATCCTTGAAAAAACCAGATTTTATTCAATCCTAAATCAAATAGGATTAGAATCCCTTTTCCTAGCTGAATTTCAGCAGCTTTGTGCAAGCACAAGCTACACGAAATTCTTGCACTCCTAAGTGCAATCAAACTCTTCAAACCCTAGCTCAAATTACCTAGAACAACCTCCACCATATCAGATTACTCTAGCAACAAAAAATCAGATTTTTCTTCATCAAAAAAATTCCAAAATTTTTGCCCAACTTATGCACAGAATTTTCGTCCAGGTTTGCACTCCAAAACCTACCAAAACTCTTTGTTGATTAAGCCAAATTCCAGCACCTAAAAACCACACTTTTCTCCTCTGGAATTTCATCAAAAACAGCAGCCAAAACAGTCCAAAAATCGTTACTCTTGCACAGAATTTTCGCACAGCACCTGCACAGAATTTTCAGTCACCAAAACTCACACAAACTCTCTCTTATTTTGGCCAAAAACTTGAACACACTCAACCCATCTCTTGAGCATTATTTCGGTCAGCCTAGAGGAGCAAATTGTAGATTATTCTCTCCCCTTAAACTCACCTAAAATCGGCAGCAAGGAGACACATCACAAGCTGAAATTTCGCCCTTGCTGTCCAAGAAACCTAAAGCCATTAGGAGTCTTTCTAAACATCACCACCTAACCCTAAACCAATCTTCTCCAACTCTAAATCATAGCAACCGTCTACCCTCTCCATTCTACACAAAAATTTCAGCAACTTCTCTCTGCAAATTTTCAAAAACTCAAGAACTATTCTAAGCCAAAAATCGAACACACCTTAAGGTAAGCAAAAATCCTTTCAACCTCTTGATGTCGTTTTCTCTAATGATTCTTTTCTCCTTCTTCTTCCCTTAAATCACGCCCCATAGAGACTGATTTCATCTTCTTCCTTAATTTTCGGTCAAGAGGAGCAAAGGAGGTAGCTTTTCTCTTCTTCTCAAGCGAACTCAGGATGATCACCATAG
The DNA here is from genome assembly GCA_026120185.1 of Voacanga thouarsii. Taxonomy (NCBI): domain Eukaryota; kingdom Viridiplantae; phylum Streptophyta; class Magnoliopsida; order Gentianales; family Apocynaceae; genus Voacanga; species Voacanga thouarsii. The sequence goes on along the minus strand of JANUWF010001053.1, from coordinate 325,887 downwards.
GAGCATTGAGACCTCATTACCCGGTTGTTGCAAGGTAAGGGAATACCCACCCTTGATGCCGAAAGTAAAGTTTAATGGTACTTATTAGCGAGGTGAACATGTGGTCGTGGTATATGATCTTTGGGGATTGAATAGTTTACTTGGAATTAAATAGGGGATTGCGAATTGTTGTGAAAATAAATGGGATTAGAGCATGTTTGAATTAATTGAGACCCTGATCAGGATATTATGTGGTTTAGATCAGGAGGATAATTGAGGAAAGAAAGCTGTGAATTTATCACGTTTTTCTGAGGCATATCAAGTAAGTCCTTGCATAAACTCTTTTATTAAATGTTGTGATGGTAAGTCCTTATATAAACTATTTTGTTAAATGTTGTGATGGCAAGTCTATGTTGTGAAGCTTTGTAAAGTTATTGTTAAACTATGTTTTCTTGGGTTGTAAACGTGGATATTTATTCTTTAAACGGTTTTGTCAAACTAACGATTTTATCAAGAAAACTATTCTTTCTTCTAAATTTTTAGAAAACTCTTTTAAAGAAAATCACGTTTTACAAAGCTAAGGTTTGGAAATATTGTGAATCAGGAATTGACGGATATGTTCGTTGAGTACTCAATAAGGGTAGGCTAACAATACTAGTCTTGGAGGGCTAGCGTAAGTCTTCTGGCAGGAGGCCACCTCCAGAAGATGAACTCTGCTTGAAAAGGCGACAGTGTTGGTTGGTCAGGCCAGTCCGAGTTAGCATTTGTACCTGGTATGGTACTATTTATTTTCCCGGCATGGACACCCGGATGGTTTTGTTGGGTGTAGAGATGGAGGAGTATCTCACCCGGTAGGCTGTACACTCACCTTGATCAGAACGCCCAACGTGTGGTAGTCTGGTCCGGACAAGGTGCACAAAGTGTGGTGCCTTGGCCATTTTGTTCTCATAGAACCCAACGTGTGGTGACATGACTGTTTATTCGAGTGGAGGATTTATTTTGTACAAAGTGTGACAATAAGAAAAAAACCCACTCCTTGCGAAAAGAGATTGTTTATGACTTGCCAAATTATTTCTACAAATGTTTTGCACTTTGCATACACGTACTATTCAAAACACCTTGTGCACACACAGGACTTACTGAGATTTATTCTCACACTGTTTTACATCATGTTTTCAGGAGATAGATTGTGCTGAGACAACGGGGCTTTGATAATAGGGGCTTTGGCTATTTTCCTGTGCTGTACTAGGGGACTTTTGTCATTTATACTTCGGGACAATATTTGTTTTATTCCGTTTTGCTCCAAGTTGAGCCTGATGTAATAAGAGTATTTCTTTATTTATCTAAGTTGATTCCTTTGGAGATTTCTTTTATATTTTAAACCTCGTTCTAAAGACCTCTTGTCCTACGGGACGGGGCGACATCCCCGCCCTTTTAGGGTACGTAGTCGTGGGGTGTGACAGAAAGATTGGTGAAGATTTTGACAATTGAACTGATCAAAAAGCTGGAAAAATTTCCAGATTGCTAAATGAAGAAGTTGAACACACAAAGGTTGGAGTTTGGAGGTTCAACCATGAAGATTAATTCTCTTGGGAACCTTCCATAACTCTTCCCCATTTTCGGTCAACAAGATATCCTCACATAGACATTTTCGAAACCTGAATATCACAAAACCTTGCTAGAATTTTCTGGAAATAAAATTAGCTTAGATAAATTAAACAACCTAATTGATTAAGAATCAAGGAAAGCTAGAGATCAAAAAGGGTATGAATCCCATAGAAATTTTTGTAGGGCACAAGAGTTGGATTAGGACATTCCTTTCATGTCTCCCCTACGAAAACACTCCTACTCCTGCATGCAAGGGCCGAAATATAGCCTACCTAACAAAAATAAAATTTAATTATGCTAAAACTCAAATGATGGAATTTGAACTTAAGACCTTAAGAATTAATTCCAAAACTCTAACCACTAAACCACAACAACTCTTGTTCTTATTTTTTCTCCCAAATATTTTTCCTATTTAATCCTAAAGCTATCTCCCTATTTCCACCTCAAGCAAAATTACCATTTTACCATTCTTACCCAATAAGCACAATTAAGCCATCTAGATTACAAATCGCAAATCCAAAGCACATAAAATCATACAAAAATATATTTAAGCATGCAAGAAAATATGATATGCATTCCGACCCCCTTACTCTAGGGCTGGTTTTAATTGGGGTTTCACACATCTTCTTCATATACTAAGAACACATCATTAGTCCTTCGTAAGTACTTAAGGATGTTCTTTACAGCCGCCCAATGATCCTCACCAGGGTCAGATTGGTATCTGCTCGTTAAACTGAGGTTACAAGATACATCGAGCCTTGTGCATATCATAACGTACATGATAGATCCAACTGTCGAAGCATATGGAGTCTTACTCATGTGATCCCTTTCAATGTGTGTCTCGAGAGACATCGACTTTGAAAGTCTTACACCATGTGACATGGGTAAGAATCCCTTTTTGTATTGATCCATGGTAAACCTCTTTAGCACTTTATCTATGTATGTATACTGCGAAAGACCTAGCAACCTTTTGGATCTATCTCTATAGATCCTAATTTCAAGAATATAGGTTGCTTCTCCAAGGTCTTTCATGAAGTATTGTCTGGACAACCAAACTTTAACCGTTTGCAAGACAGGTATATCATTTCCTCTTAGCAATATGTCATCTACATAAAGCAATAAGAAAATGATTTCGCTCCCACTAACCTTTTTGTATACACAAGACTCATCCATGTTTTGAATGAAACCAAACTCTTTGATTGTTTCATCAAAATAGATATTCCAACTCCTAAAAGCTTGCTTAAGTTCATAAATGGACCTTTACAGCTTACACACCTTTGTGCTATAATTGGATGTGAAACCCTCAGGTTGTATCATATACACTTCCTCAGTTAGATTTCTGTTTAGGAAAGCTGTTTTCACATCCATTTGTCAAATCTCATAATCATAATGAGCAGCAATGGCTAGGAGTATCCTGATGGATTTTAACATGGCTACTGGCGAGAAGGTTTTGTCATAGTCAATACCATGTTGTTAACGATAATCATTTGCCACTAGTCATGCTTTATAGGTAACTACATTACCATTCATATCCGTTTTCTTCTTGAAAACTCATTTGCACCCAATAGGTTTAATTCCTTTGGGTGGATTAACCAAAGTCCATACTTGGTTGTCGTACATAGAATCCATCTCTGAATTCATGGTCTCAAGCTATTTGCTAGATTTTGAACTGTCCAGAACATCCTTGTAGGTGGTAGGCTCATCTTCATCTATGAGCAATACGTTATTGTGGTCACTAATGAGAAATCCATATCTCTTAGATGCTACACGTATCCTACTAGACCTATGAGGATCTTGTATAGTAGAAGGTTCATCTATTCTCTTAATAGATGTAGGATCAGACGGTTGATCCTTGTTTGTTTGATCTTCTTGAACTTCACTAAGTTTAATTTTACTCCCACTGTCCCCTTTGAGCATGTGCTTCTTCTCTAAGAAGAAAGTATGCTTTGAAACAAATACTTTGTTTTCAGAGGGTAGATAGAAGTAATATTTGAAAGATTCTTTTGAATATCCCACAAACAAACACTTGTCAGACTTATTATCTAGTTTGTCTTATTGTGGTCTTTTGACAAAGGCAGGACAACCCCATTCTCACAAGTGAGATAACTTTGGTTTCTTACCAAAGAACATCTCAAATGGGGTAGAATCAACCGATTTTATCGGAACTCTATTTAGTATATAAATAGAAGTCTCTAGTGCATACCCCTAAAATGATTTTGGTAGGTCTGCAGAAGCCATCATGGTTTGTACCACGCCTAGAAGGGTTTGATTCCTTTTCTCAGATACACCATTATGTTGAGGTGTATGTGGTGGAGTCCATTGGGATAATATCCCATTATGTCTAAGATAACTCAAAAACTCTTGGCTTAAGTATTCTCCTTCTCGATCAGATCTTAGAGTCTTAATACTTTTGCCAAGTTGTTTCTCTATTTCATTCTTGAAGTCTTTGAACTTATCAAAGGCCTCAGATTTGTATTTCATTAAATACAAATACTCGTATCGTGAGAAATCATCGATAAAGATTATGAAATAGTTATAACATTCTCTTGCTGTTACGGATATGCCCTAGAGTCAATTTGTACTTATACTATTGTCGTTATGTTTTAAATAATAATATGAGGTTTTCCTTTTCATGAATAGAGCATTGTGTTTTGTGGTTATCAAGTACTTGACTTGATAGTAAAACCCAACAATAAATATAATGACTATTCTAAAACAGTCCCTAATCGATTATTGTTATTAGAACAATAATAAATTAAAATTAGTATATTTGTGACTAGATGGCTATGTTTTACTGGTCATGGATATTTGTGATATCAAGTCAAAACATAAATAAATGTTAGAGAACATTGTATTGGACATGACCCACTATGAGAGTACTTCTTGGAGCATGTCATAAGTACTTTCTAGCCATAATGATATTAAAAGTCCTTTGACCTAAATTCATCATAATTTTCCTACTTGATAAATTCTATATTTTGACGTTGTCTAAAGTTGTCTTTAACCAGATAATAAATTAGACTATTATTGGATATAGAATAAATCAAGGAGAGGAATATGATTGATAGTGAAGGAATTTGTCCCTCTCAATTATGGGAGAGATATTCATGGGCCCCTTGATAAGTTAGACTGTTAAAATGCATGGTGGTGCTCAAATATATCAATCAAGATATTGATATCATTTGTTTGAATAGTCTACTATAAAATCAAGAAATAATTGATTAAGCTTAATAAGGATGACATGTTCCGTGCCTTATGCTTAATCTGGATATCGTGTGACAAAAGGACTAAATATAAAATTGTGATTTGGTTCAAAGAGATCACTGATCTTCATTTAACCTAGATAGTTATAATGTTTTGCTAGAAACCGCTTATAACTTGTGGGCTATTTAAATACGATTTAAGCACACTGCCAATGTTAAATGAACCTATAGGGTCACACAATAAGCGAACTTGTTAGGTTATTTTTCTGGTAGCCAGATTCAATAAATCTGGAAATATGTCTAAGTTAATCGAACCTAGAAAATTTACCAGATACAATGAATCTGGAAATATGTCAACATTCGATGTATCTGGATGATGTCCAGATTATAAGAATCTTACTCGATAAATTAATTAGTTAAATTACCGAGATAATGGTAGAATCTTATCATATTAGTTTTTAATTTTATTTCAATTTAAATTAAAATATGATAAGATATTATCAGATTTGGACTCTAAGGGATTCGAAAAGTTTTAAGAAAACCCTAGACGTCTTCTCAATAGTTTGGTTCTGTTAAAAAATTTCGTGCCTCTATTTACCAGAAAAAAACCCTCTCAAACCCTAGGCGCTAGCACTCTCGGGGCAACGAGTTAGTTCGCCGTGTGTACCTATAAAAGACGTTCACACACTACAGCATTGCTGAACTAAGTCTAGAACATATAAACCATTAATCAGAGTTGCTGAACCATAATAAATATCATTCAATGAAAAAGAATAACATTTATTCTTAAATATCAAATTAAATCCATTTAAGTTTAAACACGCAACTAAGATAATGTTGTTCATTAAAACTAGTACATAATAATAGTTTTGCAATTTTAGAATTAATCCTGAAGGCAGGTTTAGCTCGTATTTCCCCACAGCTAGTGTTGCAACATTTGCCCCATTCGCAATACGTAGGTCCACGTTGCCTTTCTCTAGCCTTTTACTGCTTTTTAGTCCCTGTAATTTATTACACAAATGAGATCCACATCCGGTATCTAATATCCATATCTCATTTCTAAAGGCAGTATTTATCTCAATCATAAACATACCCAGAGTAGAAGTAGAAGTGCTTGCAAGCTTCTCCTTTTGCTTCTTATCCTTGACGGTCTCCAAGTAGGCCTTGCAGTTGAGCCTTCAATGAACCATCTTTCCACAATGATGGCATAGGCCCTTGGTGGCAGCACCCTTTTTCTTCACACCACTTTTGGGCTTCATGGGAGCCTTCTTCTTTTTTTGAACTTTCTTTTTAGAAGAAAATGATTCTACCATTAAAACTGCATTGGAATCCTTCTTCATGGAGGACTCCGCAATTTTGAGAAGATTGATCAACTCCAGAATGGTAGACTCAATCTTATTCATCTGATATTTAATCACAAATTGTGAGAAACTATTAGGCAAAGATTGCAGAATTAAGTTAACACTTAAGTCATGGTCCAACGTGAACTCGAGAGATTCAAGCTTCTCTATTAAGCCCAGTATCTTCAGCCCATGAGTGACCACATAAGAACCCTCTACCATTTTGCAACGGCATAGTTGCTTCAAGATCTTGTATCTCTCAGTTTTGGCTTGGGCATTAAACAACTCTTGAAGATGTAGTATAATCGATTGAGCATCCATATGCTCGTGCTGTTTTTGTAACTCAGGAGTCATGGATACCAGCATAATATATGATGCTATATCACTATCCTCCTTGTACCTGTTGTGGACAGCATGCTCATTAGAATGAGCATCTTGAGTTGGTGGTGGCAAAATAGGCATCTAGCACGTAGAGCAACTTTTCCAATTTGAGAACGATTCTCAAATTTCTATACCAGTTGAGGTACTTTGATTCGTTTAACTTATTGGTTTCCAAGATGCTACATAGGTTTAAGTTTGTTAACATGAAGCAAGTGTCTTACATGTAAAGATAGAGAGGATTAGCTATTGTATATGCACATGAAATGCAAATAATTAGGATTTTAATTAAACTCTTTTTTACTCCACTATTTTACTCAAACCAATAGACCTCACTATTGATTCGGGAAAGCCCGTTGGAAGCTTTTCTAGTGAGCCGGTATCCAAATTCCTCAAGAATGACCTTTTTGCCTAACAAGCCACCCTTGAGTTCATTGGTAGGTATCTAATACCAATTACATCATACATAACTACTGGATCATTGGGTGATTAACAGCTTTTAATCTTAAAGCCTTTTGGGCTACTTCAACTTTTCTTCTAAATTTTTTTATGCTTAAGTTTGTCCGGTCGGGATAAAGAATTTAGTTAAACCCGATCCATTAATCAGGAATATAATTCCATAGCTTGAACATGCCCGATGTCAAGTAGGCTTGAGTTTGCCCAACAACCTAGTCTCAAAAAAGGACTCTCGTTCTTACTGTATTAACGAAAGGAATTAGGTTTAATATTAATTGAGGGATTTGTTCCTTTTAGTGATTTCAATAAATGACATGCATAAAAATCAATAAATCACAAAATTGATAATCATGGTAATAAAGCGACTACGTGGTATGGATATGGACTTTACCCTAAATTAATTTCTTTTAGCCATAAAAGAAATTAATATAGTTAACCCTATGTGTTCATGCATGATTTAAGTAGAAGGTCTCACCTTCTCACCTTGTTTTGGTTGCCATCTCCAAAATAGAATAATTCTACTCTTATCTAACTTATGTAAACTAATTACATAATTTCCTAAAGAGGAAAAACCTTGAGTTACATTCAAGGGGAGTTAGATGAGAAGAGAATTACATAAGAATTCTAGAGAAGGTAGAACACGCAGGCCATATTTCATAAAAACCAAAATTGTAAAATGCATGAACAGATATAATTGGTTTTAGTCCATAACCATCCACCATACCATTAATTATGCTTAAACAAAATAAACATATAATTTTTATTATTCCAAAATCACTATTTTGAAAAAATAAAATAAATTCTAAAATCAATATTTTAGAAAAATACATCAATTTTAAATTTTCAAAATCAATATTTTGAAAAAATAAAATTGTTTGTCTCAAAACTAATTTTGAAAAAATGCTTTTGGGTCTCGTCTCTAGTAGTGATAATGGTGGTCCCGCTGGCCGGTCAGCGGGTGGGGATCAAGGGGGTAGTGCCCCTTGAAAGAAACTTTTATTTTACCGCCTCTTATCATATGAGATTTTTCTCTTTCAAAATCCTCCTTTTTTTTTTTTTTTTTGAAAATTTTATTAATTGTTGGAATGTCACGAACAAAGATAAGAGGAAGCTAGAGACAATGTCCGCAAACCACACATAGTAAGGCTCTCATACCACTGTTGGGTATCTCACACATATCATATATGGCGCAACGGAAGAATAAGAACGAGATACCACCTAGGATCCGCATATGTGTGGAAAACAAGATATAAAGAGAACAAATGTAACAATTTTTTACCTTTCTTTGATCGTGTGGAAAACAAAATTTTTCTTCTTCAAGTCGAGGCGCGATCCAGCAATCCTCTTGCTCAAACACCCCGAGAGTTGAACGTCTAACCACTTTAATCACAGTGTGTGATTATCTCTAACAGAAATCCACACGGAGGATGACACTCAAGCACCAAGATGTTTATGTGCTGGCATAAACCAATAATGGTGGCTAGGGTTTATGGTGAAAAACCACGAGTGAGAGAGATGAGGGAAAAGGATCGTGTATCCTCTAGGGTTTGGATTTGTTTTAGTTTTCGTGAATCACCCTTTTTCCTAGGGTTTCGTGCATATCCCCTATATGTCACGAAAATCACTGAAAACTGAGAATTCTAAAACAATTAAAATTCTCTAATTGTAATTGGAAACATCAAGTTCTCACAATTAAAATTTGACCCATAAATTATGACTAATTATAATTTGGCCATTACAACTTCTCTTTCTCGGGATTAACCCCATTATGTTATCAAATAACATCTTGAGTATATAATCCTCTATTATGTGTGACCTATTAGGTTTCCCAGTCAATTGGTAGCAAACATGAATTAATTCAAATGTCTTTGAGATTAATAATCCATAATTAATTAGAATTAATCTTATTAATTCTAATCAGGATTGGTTTATTAATTTATCAATTAATAAACCTATATTCCCAGATCATGAGCGATACTAGCAACACATCATGACCACCCAAAAGTCCAGGAAGTCAAGTGGCTTGACATGAACCCTTTAAAAACAAACTACAGTGCAATTAACTCCTTTCACCATACAATATCTCATTCGGTTTGGAGTACGGAATTAGTGCCAACTCCCTCCAGAATATATTAATTCTGGCCCGAATATAATAGTACTTGTATCAAGAACCTACTACTCTAAATGTGTATCAATTGGAACTGTTTACAATACACAGTCACCTTGGCCAAGGACTTCTCGAGTAGTAATTCTTACAAGTGGCCGTGAGATATTCGCCCCTACTATTAGGAGTGGTGAATCCTTTATTGACCCTTTCAACTACTTTCGTTTACATCACAATGTATCCAATATCTATCCCATAGGCGACCCTCGATCTAGCTCCAGAGATTGAAATCAAAGCATAATGCTCAGCAAACAAAGTACCTTTGAGATCTCAAGTTTAAAGATACTTGCACGTTTGCTATATTGAGATTATATCACTGGCACTAAATAGTTATCCATATGATTATCTCATAGCTAGGTCATCCAATAAACTTATTCCATTAACAAGCATCCACGTGTTAACTTTGAGTATCTCAATACTCACAGATATGAGAACCACTGTCTGATAAATTCAGGAAGTCTAACACATACTAATCTTAACGCATTAATGATGTCCAATCTCATTAATACCCTGACTAGGGACCATTTAAGTACTAATACTATGCGGTATAGTAGGAATCTCATACCATGATCTCTATCATGATTTTCTTAACACAGTCATGTACTAGGGACTTTATCTAATAGTTATATTACATAAAAGTAAACAAAAGAAACTGTAAGATAAATAATGCCTTTTATTAAAATAAAATATGTTATATACAACATACAAGTGATTGCCTCTAAGGCATAACACTAACAAAAGACACCTTGTCTAGGAGATCAGATGGCACGACAAACCACAAAGTCAAGGTCTACTACGATATGGAATATGTGGGGTGTTACAATTGGTATTGGAGCCTAACATTGAAATTTTGGGTGAATATCTTTGAGAGTTAGAAATAGTATTAGAACTGTAGAATATCGATTTGGGAGATATAAATGGTATCAAAAAATTTAGGTGAATGATTTTGGGAGTATAAATGGTATCAGAGAGTTAGACTATTTTAAATTTAATATCTTGTGTTTATGATTTTTGGAGATATTATTAGTTAGAGATTTGGAAGAAATTTTTGTGTTGTACGTATTTTCAAATTTTGAGGACAAAATTCCTTAAAGAAGGGGAATTATAACATCTCGTCCTGTGCTTTCCCAAAATAGGATACATTTGCTATCTTTGAGATTTTTTGAGAATTTTCTTGAATTTTATAAAGTTTTTTTCTTTTATTTTCTTGAAAGTCATTATTTTTTAAAATAAATACTTTGTGTAAAATATATTTCAAGAAATACTGTATTTTATATCGTTTGTCTTATATTATATTTTATATGTGAAAAGAAATATATTTTGTATATTATATTTTATATTATATTCGAAAGCAAAATCTAATTTGGCCACTTAATCTTTTCATTAATTAGGTGGGGCACACACCTTTCATAAAGTCGGAGCAAGTTGTCATGTAGGTCCCACAACCTTTTTGCATTCTTTTTGTTAATAATTTATTTAATTCCATAGCTTTTTATATTATTCTAAATTTTTCCAGAATCGTCTCAAGGGTTCCAAAATTTTCTAGAATTGGTGATTCATCACCATATGATCCAAAAACTTTCTAGAAATTGTAAGCTATCATTCAATGTGTACCAATTACATTTCAAAGCTTCCTACTCAAGTGTTTTGTATAAGCCATGATATAAGCATATGATGTAAGCCCTTACATAAGCAAAGCTTTGACCCTAAGCTTCTTAACACCTATAAATAGGGGAGGAAGGATAAAGAACAAGATGAGAAGGAAGAATGAGAAAGCAAGATGGCGAAATAGAGAGAGAAAGAAGAGAAGAAAGAAAGGAAAGAAAGAAAGAAGAAAGAAGAAAAAAGAGAAAGGAAGATCCGAAAAAAGAAGAGAAGGGAGAAGAAAAGAAGTAGAAAAATAGAGATTAAGAATGGATTGTTTTGCTTGACAAAAATAGCTAGAAAGCCGGGTGAGTCCCCTAACTTTTTCAACCCCATTTTAGTTAAGTGATTTTCTAAAGCATATGTGAGTTCCCATTTATTTTATGAAACCATTTCATAAGTGATTTTCTGAAGTATATGAAAATGAGTATTTTATCAAGCACGCATATTATATGTCATACGGAATTCATTTTCATTGTGAAATATGTTATGGTCATGTTTTAGGACTAATGTTCCTATGGTGTTGACGTGGTTGGACCAATGTTCCTTCGGATTAGATTGGACAAGTGCCCATCGGAGATTAATATGTGATTATGATGTGAATTTAAAAGATAGTGGGACTCTTAATTTCCATGTGAAGAAAAAATTTGTTATGTGTCAAGTATAAGATATCAAGTGTTGTTGACAAGTTGTCTTGCTGAAAAATATCGTGATTTTTTTTTTTTTATCTAAAAATCATATGCATATATGGGACTCACTGAGCATTTTAGCACTCACACATTTTCTTATATGTTTTTAGGCTCTGTGGTGCAAATTGGAGATCAGAGTACACAACGGAAGCGTAATGGGTTTGAAATAGGCAATATGATATATTATATGATATACTGCAAGTTTAGATTATTGTACGAAGGATTTGAAGTCCGTGTATTATGGAATTCTTATAAATATATTCCCTATTTTGAAGTTATAGCATGATTCCACTGCAAATTAAATTATTAATCGTTTTAAAGACCCCTTGTCTGGGAGATCAGATAGGGTAACATCCCATGAAGTCAAGGCCCTTTACTATATGGAATATGTGGGGTGTTATATAATGTGTTCGTAAAAAGGTGGGAAAATATTTACCAACCAATTACTAATAAAATGCGAGTAGTTGGTGACTATGTTTGATGGTAATCTATTAGTAATTCAGAGGGAATATTGTTCTCGCCAGTTTACCAATGGAAGTAGGTAGTTGGAAATATAATTTGTATTATGATGATTAATTTTTTGCCAACAAAATTACCAATCGATTTATCTATTGGAAATATAATAAATTAATATCTAATAAGCTTCCACCATAATTACCAACTGTGTATATTTGGTTATTGGTATTTGTATTAGTAATCTGTTGGTAAACAGGTAAAAAAAAATATTTATCAATAGTTTACCCATAAAATGTGTGTAGTTGGTAACTATGTCTGATAATAATCTGGTGGTAAAAGAGAGGGGAATGTTTTTTCCTATAGATGCTCCAATGAAATACCAACTGAAGTGGACAGTTGGTAAAAGTCTAACTAGAAGAAGAATAGATTTGTTGAAGATAAACATATCAAATTATCGATCTAACAATTTGATTTGTTTAAATGACTAAAAAATATATTAAAACCAAATTTGGAGGTAATTAGATATATTTTTTCCCCCACATAATGTAGCATATTCTTTATGTAAGTGCTAAAAACCTAACAAATTTATAAAGATAAACATGTCAAATTAGCGATCCAACCATCAGATTTGTTAAAATTGCTAAAAAAAAGTTTTGTGAAAAAATTTGAAGGTAATTCGATATTTTTTCCCACATAATCTATCATAATATCTATATAACGGCTCAAACCCTAATACATTTATAAATATAAGCATATCAAATTAACGATCCAACCGTTAGACTTAACTCATTTGAAAGTAATCAGATATATTTTTCCACATAATCTAGTATAAATTCTATATAACAGACCAAAACCAAACTCATTTATAAAGATACACATATCAAATTAACTCTCCAACCATTAAATTTGTTAAAATTGCTATAAAAAAAAAAAAGTATTGTGACCAAATTTCAAGGTAATCGAATTTATGTTGTCATATAATCTAGCATAATCTCTATACAACAGCCTAAATCCTAACACTTTTATAAAGATAAGCTTGTCAAATTAACGATCCAACTATTAGATTTGTTAAAGTTGCTTTAAAAAGTATTGTGAACAAATTTCAAGGTAACTAGATATATATAATGGCCCAAAAGCTAATGCATTTATAAAAACAAGCATGTAAAATAAATGATCCAAACTTTAGATTTGTTGAAATTGCTAAAAGTATCACGACCAAATGTGAAGTTAATCAGATGTATTTTTCTACATAATTTAGAATAGTCTCTACATAAGTACCCAAAACATAAAAGATAAGCATATAAAATTAACAATCCAACCATTAAATTTGTTAAAATTTCTTTAAAAAGTATCGTGACCAAATTTTAAGGTAACCAGATATATTTTACCACATAATCTACCATAATAGCTATGTAACGACCCTAAACCTAGTGCATTTATAAAGTTAAGTATATCAAATTAACAATCCAATTGTTAAATTTTTAAATTTGTTAAAATTGTTAAAAAAATATATTGTGACCAAATTTGAAAGTAACTGGATATATTTTACCACATAATCTAGTATAATCTCTATATAAAACCCCAAAATTATTTGTATATTATGCCTATTAATTAACATTTGTTTAAAGGGAAATTCAATCATTATAATTAAGAAATAACTTAGTACTTTATATTTATATAAAAATATTGAGGTTATATTTAGGAATAAATTCAAAATTTAATAAATTAAAATTAAATTTTATTGGAATTGAAAGGATTCCCAAATTGATCTTAATAATTATATTATGATTATGGCTTATCAAATCAAATAATAACATTGTATATTATTTTAAAAGCAGTATGAACAATGGTTATGTTTATATTATCTTAAAAAGATATATTTATGTGGTTACATTTATACCATAAATTACAAGAGTATTAAACTTATTAATGAAGAATTACAATTTCAATATATATATATATATATATACCAATTGCATTTAGGGATTCTCAAAATTAAACTTATTTTAAAAAAGATGTCAGAAGTTATACCAATATTTTTCTAAGTAAAAAAAGAAAAAAGAAAATGTGTAAGCAATTTTTGTGACGAGTGATTTCATGTCATTTCCCTTCTAAAATGAAATTCTTTACAAATCTATTTATCTACCACCACAAAAAAATGAGGAGGAACAAAATAAAACAACTTAAAACTAAGTAGTTTTGATGTATAGCTTAAACCTTTCTAACGTATAACTTATATAATTTTAAAAAGGTATATTTACGTGGTTAGGTTTGTATAATAAATTACAAGAGTAATAAACTTAGTAATAAAGAATTACATGGTTTATATATATATATATATATATATATATATATATATATATATAACAATTGCATTTATAGGATCCTTAATTTAAATTTATTTTAAACAGGATTTCAAAAGTTATAGCAATTTTTATGTAGTAAAAAAAAAATCTTGGCAAAAAGGAGGGAAAAAATAGAATAACTTAAAACTATGTAGTTTTGATAATTAATATATATATATATATATATGTATGTATATATCAAAATAGAATAACTATACTTATATATATATATAGTTATTCTATTTTGATATATATATATATATATATATATATAATATGCATAAGATATTATTATTATTTATATATTCGCACAAAATATAAACATATATAATTAATATTTAGTATTTATATGTATTATTATCATTTTAAATATATTAATTGATTGTAATTTAAAATTATAAATATAAAAAATATTATATTGTATTATTACTATAAAAAATATAACAGTGCAAAATATAGTAATATACACTACAAGAAAAAGTGACTTTGTTGACACTTTTTAAAAGTATCATAATATAGTACTTATAATGATGCTAGGTCAATTCATGTCATTATAATAAAATCAAAACACTATAGTCATGTTAAATTAGTTTAAATTAAGATACTGTTTCGACATTTTTTTGTGCCATGTAAGGTAACATAACACTTGTGCAAGGAAAAAGCAAGGGCGCGCCTATAGAAATGTTTATCAAATCTAAGTGAGAGTTGGAGGGCAGTTTTTTTTCCACGGGATTCAGGAAAATCGACCAATCTTTTTCCTGGTAACTACTGTGAACAAGGAAAAAAAGAGCACGGAGAGTGTTCATTTTTTCTAATATGATTTTGAGCTTGAATTCCTCTGAGAAGCAACAAAAAGGAAAATAGAAAGACATCAGAGATGTCAATGATAGAGATGCAGAAAATGTTTATTCTCCAAGAGCCTATCGTCGCTGCCTTATTATGAAGCAACAAAGGGACCATTCTGGACGAATTTTCAATGCACTACTTTTAGCACTATTTTAGACGAATTTTCTTCAAAATCTTATGATTTTGAGGTACATTTTTGCATTGCATATGTTAATTTTATGTTTCAAGTCTTTGGTCAGGGTATAATTACAGTGGGGTTTTGGGATTTCAATTTGGGCAAAGGACAAGGCACTGAGTAAAGGTAACTATTGTTAATAGTTTAATAATCCTATAGTATTTTGATTATGAGATTTCTTTGTCCTTTTTCTTTTAGGACTGTGAACAAGTAAGAAATATGTTATGTAGAAGTTTGAGCATTTGTTTTTGGTTTTACAAGAGTCTTTGGTGTGCAAATTTTGGTCTGCAAAAGAATTTAAGTGGTCAAGAATGAATCCTTCACATATCAGCATTTTACTTCTCTCATTATCATTTTTTCGGTAGCAGGTAAATGGGAAGGAAAAAGAAAAAAAGAAAAAGAATCAGTCAGGACTGGAAAGATTTTGTGTGAGCTTGATCTTTTTAGGGGGAAATTAAGGTTTTGGGATGATTATTAACCACATGCTCCTTGAGATCTTTGCCTTTTTCTGGTATTGGTTGCATTCGCTCCCTCACACTTAAACTTGATATTGTTCTTAATGGCCAACAATATAACAATAAACCTAACCCTGGGACTAAGAAAAATAAGGCCAAATAAAAGAATGAAGGAATACTCTCCTAAAGTTTATTGATTCCAGTTAAATATTTCCAAGAGAGTTGAATTCCAGTAGGTAGCATTATCTTTTACAATGATGAGGAACTGGAAAAGGAAATAACTGTAACATAAAAAGAAAACAGGAAATAATATCTAAAACCTAAGAAAAGGTAATGAAAACGTAAAAATAAAAATAAACAACTAAACAAAGATAGTGAAGGAAAAGAAGCAACATAAGAAAAGCTCAATCATTCTCCTCATAGCCATCAGCACCATGCTTTTCAGCATCACTAGCCATATTGCCCTTAGTATTTGCACTATTTCTCTAGCCTGACTAGAGGATGCACCTTCTACCAGGCCAAGAAGCTATTGCATCCAAGTAGTCAAATGCTCCTCCTGAGCTTCCTGCCTCCTATGCAAATCAGCCATAGAATCTTGAAACTGGAGAAGGACAGTAGTTTAAGTCTCCAACCCAAGTCTAAGCTGCACTAACTATGTGCACTTCTCAGCTTCGAACCCAGCACTAGGTTGTGATCTCGAACGACTTACACGTGCTCGAGGCTGCGGGGCTACTCCTCTTTATCACTAGGTGACACCTCATCCATCCTAAGGTATTAGACCTCAAAATTCTTATTCACCATCTCTCTTGCTCATAATACTTATACCCACACTGAACTAGGGTATGCTCCGTCACTACATCTCATGCAATAGTGGTCTCAGGCAAATCTCCATCACAACTCACTTCAAAAGCCTGAAGGATACACATAATTACTAAAGGAAAATCAAAATCTTTGGAGGAAAGATGAGAATAGACCACCTCCCTCATGGATTGGATAATAGGCGGGGAAGTGGGATAGTCTCAGACGGAAGCATCTTATGTAGAATGTAAAGGTTAAGCACTTGTGACTCATTGAAACCACTAGTATTAGGTAAGACATTAAATGTAAAGATATAAACTAAGGCTCGTAATTGTGCTTGAAGGTCATTATTGGAGTAATATCCTACTTAACCTAAAGGACCCCTCTTATGTATCCCCAAGGCAATACGAGTGTCACTCACTCCTCAACCAGGCTCACTAATGATCTTCTGGCTATGATGGTCCACAACTATCCAAGGTTCCTCATCATTAACACTCAAGATAGTAGCCAGTCTAGCTCTATCAAACTTAATGGGAATTCCCTTAACCATAGTACATATGGTCTCTAGGCTGTTCTTCTTCTTATCATGTATATTGGCATAAAATTCTTTTATTGACACAAAATAATAAACCCTCTGGGGCCTAATAATGGCCTCCCATCCTAATCTCCTAAATATAGTGGACAACTGAAGAGAATTATCAAGGGATGGTTTAAAAGTTCTTTCTACAATAATCTTATTGTTAACATGGCTATGGTACCAAAGTTGACCAGTAGGCTCACAGATTAACTCTCAACTCCACAACCAATCTCACAAATCAACACAACCACACCACAACTTTTTAACATACTTGTAAAGAAAACAAAAAAAATTCCCAATGAAGTAAATATTAATATCTCTTCAATGTATCAATGGAGACTATAAAGCACTTCACAATAGAGATTATGATCCATATGAGAACAAAAACAAACACAATAATATGATCAATAGAATTCTTCAACAAATTCCAACCAAACATAAAAAAATTTTCCTTTTTCTTAAAACAAAGTCACTATCAAGAGAATTATACCCAATTAGCTATATGAAGCTCAACACATGACTTTGTTTTTCAAAGAAATGACATTGCTAAACACTAACCCATGCTATTTTACTCACAAAGAACTAAAAAATTCCATTAAGATAAATCAATCTTGGAAAATAGTGAATTTTAGCCAAAATTAATTTGAAAATACCAAGATATTCATATGCAAATTCTAACCGTAGAAAGCACCCAAAAAAAAAAAAAAATCATACCATAATGTTCTCTACGGTGTGGGCAAAAATCGGATGGATTGAAAAGTTGAAATTAAAAAAACACCTGAGTTTTTTTTTTTAAATTTCAAGCCAAATATTTCAGATAAAATCAAGGATTTGATGTTTAGAAAGTGTTTTGGAATGTTTAAGTCAATTTGGCAATGCTTTGGGTAGAAAAGCCGACAAGGGTTGAGAGAAAAAAAAAAAAAAAAAGAGGGAAGTGAGGAGACTTTAAAAAACTAAGCCGGCTCAACTCCTTCTACCTGAAATCACGGTGTAGGCTGGTGCCGAGTCCAACTAGATGGACTAGTGTCGGGTAACCTCAAGTATTTCTACCCGATTTCCTAAAGAAAATCAGCACCTGGTCTAAATTGTTGGACTGACGCTTAGTCTGGTCTATTTTCAAGAATTTCCCCTTTTATTTTAAAAGAAAACAAACAATTTGAAAAAAATGCATAAAATTCGAACACGAAATAAGCAAGAATCAAACTCAAACAAGAAAATTATCTAATATTAAAAACGAAAGTATATAAACTTCATCTCTTTCCAAGCTCTTGGTCGTATGAATTATTCTACATGTTCCCAAGCAATGATCCAGCTTAACAATCTCCAAAAATCTTAGCTAGTTGACGAAGATTTTCTAGATTATGCATTGAGGCCTCTAAATTCCTGGTCATTGCATCAACTCCTTGAAAATGTGTATCTGCAGAACTTACCAGTTTGTTAACCAATTCTTCCAATGATGGCTTTGGTGGTAGTGCCTTATAAGGAAAAGAAGGTTGGGTCCTTTGGTTCCCACTAAAAGTTGGGGGATTTTGCCTTGGTTGGTTCTGGTTGGTCCAAGAGAAATTAGGATGGATAATCCATGGCACTATAAGGATTGTTACACTGTCTTCCATTCCCCATGAAAGCCACTTGTTCTAAGGGCTCTTGGGATGAACCCATACTTTGACACTCATGATTGGGGTGTCCTTTCCTACAAAAGTCACAACTAATACTCATTACCTGACCTTGAGAAGGGGCCACCATTTGTTCCATCTTCTGTGCTAATGCCTCCACCTTTACTTCCAAAGCAACCATTGCGTCCACCTTATGAATTTCTTGAATACGGGCCCTAGGCCTTGGGTTTCCCCAAGAATAGTTATTCATTGCAATATTTTATCAACTCATTCAACTCTTTCGAGGTCTTAGAATTTGTAGTACCTCCAACAGATGCATCAATTAATTGTTTTGAGGTAAAGTTCAAACCACTATGGAAAATCTGCATTTGCATTTCTAACTTGAATCCATGGTGAGGACAGTTCCTTAGTATCTCCTTCCACCTTTCCAATACTCATACAAACTCTCAGACTCTAATTATTGGAAGGTAAAGATATTGATTCAATGTTTGGCTGTCCTAACTGGGAGAAAATATTTGGCTAAGAATTTTTTAGCTAATCCAGCCCAAGTAGTGATAGAACCTACTGCAAAGATTTAAACTAGGATTTGACTCTATCTGTAAGGAAAAAAAGGAGTAATCTCAACTTAATAGCATCCTTCGACACACCATTCATTTTAAAAGTATCATAGATTTCTAAAAAACTAGCCTAGGTGTGCATTAGGGTCTTCATCAGGTAACCTGTCAAATTAGACCATGTTTTGAATCATTTGGATAATATTGGTATTTATTTCAAAATTGTTAGCTTCTACCCTTGGTCTAGCAACGCTCGAATATGTACCCGAGATTGCAAGTGTAGCGAAAACACCTATAGTTCTTCTCCCATTACCACTACTCCCACCGTTATTGTGTTGGTTAACCTCTATCCTTCTTGTGGAACTTCGTTGGTCAATTCTTTTTCTATAAGCCCTTAAAATCTGTATTGATGTTCTTTCGATCTTTGGATCAAAATCCACTATATCTCCTAGAATTTATCAGGTTATTAACCAAGAAGTAACCACACAAAGAAGAAAAAGGTAAGATTTTGGGAATTTACATGTATACAAATAAGGACAAATAGTACATCTCATACATAAATTCATACACAATACGACAAATTATGTCACCTATTTACATGAAGAACATATATACATATATAAACATAGTTAAATCAATATAATCCAACTTTCATGATATTGTTCTCCAGCAATGGCACAAAAAAATTGATGTGTTAGATTTGGGTCATAAAAATTATGCAATTTAAAGTCTATTCCCAATCTCAAGTTTTAATTTAAATATTAATCCCCAAATCACATACATGAGCAAGTATACCCATCATTAAGCACAATATAGGGAATTAACGAGTATCAATCCTCAAGAAATAAGTACACACTAGTTACATTTCATATATTGTTTATCCTATTAACAAAATTGATTAAAAAGAAAGTAAAATACTTTGATACTAGGTATATGAGAAGGGCCATGTATATAGATAGAAAAGACTGAAGACATTACATTGATTGACTAGCAAATATCTTAACCAATCATTATTCTAGCATCATAAAAGAATAACTTAGAATCACTTCTTTTGTAATCTTTGATTACCTTTCTTCTCAATAACTTAATGGATATTTTCTACCTCACCATTCTTACTCAAGCGATGCATTAAATTTAGTCTTCACAAATACCCCTATGGTTCAGGTAATATAAACATGAAACTATCCAATAGCCCTATATTCTAGGTGAAATTAACCAATCTTTGAATTACTTGAGTTCTTGTTCTTAACCTTCTTTTGCAAACCAACCAAGACATAACAAATATGACATCAATTAAACTGAACTTATTCCTAACTTCAATTTTCAAGTCTATTAGAAAGAAAGAATATTCAACTGGCTCAACCAAATAAATCAAGTAACCAAATACATGAAATAATAACAAATTCATTTAAAAACTAAAGTTAATACAACATCATAAATTCAAAAACAACATACAAATACAATTAAGACATTAACATCATCATCATTCAAGATAAAGAAAACAAAGGAAAAAGAAAGAACTCATAAACAAGTTATCGTCCTCTTCAAGTGAAGCCCTTCCTGAACATTGCTCCTATTCTCAGCAGATTCTCCACTTCACTGAGTGATTCTTCTTTTTTATCCTTGTATCTACTGATCTTGTATACCTAATTCTCATGTATTTGTAGCTTTAAATAGTTCCAAATTAGTTCTTGAAGACTTCTAGTCCGAGTATAAAGTAAATACCAAAAAGAATTCTTGAAATTTCACAATTCTGCACAATTCTGCACAAAATTTGACTTTAGGCCGCCTTAACCAACATGAGTTGGTGCTTGTTCACTTCAACTGGGTTGGCTCTAGCTCATCACTGGACCGGTTTCCACTATTTTGCTTTACTTCTCGAATTTCCTCTTGTGCTAGGCCAATGACGATTCGGCTTCCCTGGGCCGATGCATGGTCTATGCTAGAAATCTGACATTTTAATTTATCAGTTTCTACATAAAAACTCTGAAAAATCTTTCCACAGGAAGAATATCAAATATGAAGGTAATTAGCTGTTAAGATTCATGGACTTCTAAATGTGGAAAACATTCACGAATCTCTTCCGAATATCCAAGTAAATGATTAAGAAGATCTAAGATTTATAGAATTACCTTTTTTTTTTTTGGCGTAACTGAGATTCTTCGATTCTGATTATGCTGTTCACTACTAGAAAAATGCAACATACCAACTAACTATTACCAATTGACCGCTGCGGTCAGTAATTACCAACTGAAATAAAAATTGGGAAAATTTAAAACTTTTCCAACCACTTACCAACAAACATAATCCGTTGGTAAATAGTTGGTTGGTAATCAGTTGGTAATTGGTTGGTAATTTGGCAGGAATATATTTATCAACCGATTACCAACTGATAATACTCGGTTGGTAATATTATCAGTTGGTAATCATTTGGTAATTTAATGGAAAAAATTTTACCAACTGATTACCAATCAAAATATATTGGTTGGTAATGTATTCAGTTGGTAATTTGGTGGGAAAATATTTACCAATTGATTACTAAACGATAACAATCCGTTGGTAATATATTCAATTGGTCATCGGTTGATATTTTAATTTAAAAATTTTACCGACCAATTACTAATCAAAATGCATCGGTTGGTAATATATTTAGTTGGTAATCAGTTGGTATTTTAATTTAAAAATTTTACCGACCGATTACTAACTAAAATTTATCGACTGGTAATATATTCAGTTGGTACTTTAATTTTAAAATTTTACCAACCGATTATTAACTTAAATGTATCGGTTGGTAATATATTCAGTTGGTAATTAGTTAGTAATTTGGTTGGTAATTTAATTTAAATATTTTATAGATCTATTATTAACCGAATGTATTAATTGGTAATATATTCAGTTGGTAATCGGTTAGTATTTTCATTTAAAAATTTTACCGACCAACTACTAACCAAAATATTTTGGTTGTAAACTTAATCAGTTGGTATTTTAATTTAAATTTTTTTAAAAAATTGAAATATGCCACGTGGCAGAATGGTTCGCCACGTGACAACACACTAGAAAATACATCCCTTTCCTATGCGCAACTAAGAGTCGAACTTGCGTCTCCATTGTGGAGGCGCAGTGTTCCAACCACTATTGTACGTCATTGTTTATACAAATTGGAAGCACATATTATATTTATTTACTTCTTATAAAATATTACAATTATATGAAATACACTTCTAAAATTTGTAAAATTTGATTTAAATAAATAAATAAAGTAAAATTTTTTATCACTTTTATTTTTTAAAATTTTTCATTTTTAATTTGCTTCTATTTATCAGAGTATATAATTATTCTATACATATATTCCTAAATGATATAAATTTTATTTTTTAATTAATAATAAAAGTAAGCAATTTTTTCATGCCTTTAGTTATAAAATTTTTTTAATATAATAAATAATTTTGAATTTAGAAGACTCAGTTCAAAATTTTTTAATTATGTAAATATTCATAACTAAATAGACATTAAACAATCTATCAATTAGGTGTATTAAATTTAACAATCAAAAGTAATATTATATCTGTACACATAATTTTGTTAACAGATATAATTGTTATTCTTTTTATCATAATGTAAAAGTTATTACTTTTATTTGTATGACAATTTAAATATGTAGGTGTCATGTATAGGTGTAGAATGTGTTTCCATCATATTTATACTTTTCTATATACATGCACATATATAAATAGTAATTACTGTAAATTATACAAAATTAAATAAGAATTATCTTTATTAATGCATATAAATTGTAAATATATTCATAAATTTGATTCTTTTATTTTATATTCAAATTGATAAACTTTTAAATTTATATCATATACAACAAATATTATAAAACTAACAAGTTTCTAGTATAAAAAGTAGAAATACTTTGTAAAGTTACTATTTTTATCACATACTTTTAATTACTATATCACATTTTGCCTTTCATATACATGCACATATATAAATTGTAATTATTATAGATAAAATTTATATATTTTCAAGTTATATATGAATGTATATTGAGACTTAAGGTCATATATTAGTCAATTATTAATGCATTTAGTCATTACTTGAATCCCTATATTTTTTAACTTAGTTCATTTGGATAATTATATTTAAGTCCCTAAAGTTTCTAAAAGAAACCCTTACGACCATAAATTTTTTTAAGTACAACTTATTTTAAATATCTTTTAAAAAATAACGAGCTAAGTGTAAAAATAAATAAATAAACTTTTAAAATAATTATTTCAATCTTTATATTTTTTAACTTAATTCATTTAGATAATTATATCTAAGTCCCTAAAGTTTTCAAAAGAAACCCTTAGGACCACAAGTTTTCAAAAATATTATTTGATTCATTATATTTTGTAATTTAGTTCATTTAGGTAATTATTTCTAATTATATTTAATAAATATTTTCAATTAAATTACAGAATAAATATTTTTAACTATATGTTTTATTATTATCATTATACATTGTTATGTTTAAATTACATTAATATAAATATACTTTATTAAATTACAGTAGTATAAATATACATTAATTAAATTACATATACATATGTATATATATATATATGTATATATAAGCAGATACATATATGTATACATATACATTTATATATACATATATATGTTTGTTACATATACATATACATATATGTATGTACATATATATATGTATACATATATGTATCTACTTATATATACATACATCTCTGCTTATATATATATATATATATATATATATATATTATTGTTATGTTTAAATATATGCTTGAGTTACTTTTAATGAAGATAGATATTAATGTCATTGTTAAATATTTTGAAAAAAATCTTTACACAATTATTTACAAATTTGTATTAATCGCACTATTTCTAATACTATTATAGTATTAGTCAAATAAAATCATGGTTGTAGTATATAAAATAGTAGTATTATATAATGCTTGATGATTAAATTTATTCATAAATTATAAATTAAATTTTCAATTAAATTACATAATAAATATTTTTAAGAGAAAAAGAAGAAAAATTTTGCATAACAAATTTTTTTATATTGTTTATGAAATAATAGTGCTATTTAATATTTGATTATTAAATTTATTCATAGTTTATAAATTAATAATTGAATTAAATTACATAATAAATATTTATTTTAGAAAAAAAGAAACAAACTTAATTATTCAATCTCAAACTTAATTATTTTAGAAAAAAAGAAACAAAAAATATCCTATTTTAATTTTAAAAATTAGAGACAAATTTGATATGAAATAGAGATAATAATAAAATTTTTGTTTCAATCTCAACATTTGTTTTCAATCTCTAACTTATTTATTATTGAAAAAGAATTGACATGAATTTAAAATAGAATATAATATTTTTTTGTAGAAATATACGTGCACATTAAAACAAAATTTAAAGATATGATATATATTATTTCTTTTTTTTGACAACAAAAGCTATTGGAAATATCAATGCAATTAACTATATTACCGTGACATTAATTAATAAGAAAATTTCATTAATTATTTGTGTGTGTGTGTGTGTGTATTTATATATATATATATATTTATATTTATATGAATATATATATACATATAAATATATAAATATATATATATGTATGTATATGAATATGTGTGTGTGTGTGTGTGTGTGTATATATATATATATATATATATATATATGTTTGTTCATGTATATTTATGATTATGATTGTGTATGTGTGTGTGGGTTATATTGTGTATGAATTTATATATATGTATAAATTATTTAATAAAAAAATAGTATAATTGATAGTATATAAAATTTTAAAATTATATAAATATACAAAATATTTTTTATATTGAATATAAATATACAAATTTTTGTTGTGTGTTCCGTAGTTAATCCGTGGCTATTTGCCACGGATTTACCATGGAATCACAAAATTGCTACTAATCCGTGGCAAATCCGTGGCAAATCTGCTACGGATTTGGCATGGAATTTTTTAATTTTTTTTGGGATAATCTACCCAAAAAAAAAAAATCCATTTTTTTTCAAACACTTAGAAAAAATAACCTCCACCAGATAAGTATTCCCAATTTCTTCTTCTTTCCACTCCCTCCTCCTCGTACCCTCTCACCACCCCCGAAGCTGGTGTTCCCCATCCCTCCCCTCGGTGCCCCCTGTCCCGACTTCCCTTTCCCCCGCCACCTGCCACCCCCGCGCAGATCTAAGCTAGCCTCCTTGTGTCGACTTCCCCTCCCCCCCCCTCCCGCCCCCACCTTCTCCCTTCCCCCCACACAGTGAGCCCCCTACCGCCTCCTCCTCTTCCCCGAGCAGATCCTACCCCCGCGGTCAGCCACCCCCTGGCGTCCCCCTCCCCCGCCCCCTTCTCCCTTCCCCCCACCCCGCGAGGCCCCTCCCAATTTGAATTGAAAGAAAAGCACCATAGAGTTCTGCTAACAGGAGTACAACTGTGTATTGATTTATGTAAAATCAGTTCTGAGGCCCTTGAATATTTCAGAAAGGTACAAGAATCTTTTTGCTTTTGTTATGGAGTTCTTGCCTCTTGCTTTCATTTATTTAGTTTTTTGTCTATAGATTATTTTATAGGACTTTCTACTATATAAAGGTTTGTTCACATTCTTATGCCACGTGTAACTTGCCAGTTTATGCATCCACAGCTGTGGTATGTCAAAATCAAGTGAATAATTGTCCAACATTTCTTGAAATAAAAATTCAGGACTAATAGGCCATTGTCAAGTGAATTTTATGGCATATTCAATTGAGTCTAACGGATATAGATGGTTCTTTGGGTTGTAAATGGGCCAAATGAACAAAAAATGCAGGTTGTTCACACTCTTTGATTTATTTTTTTTATACAAGCCAAACACGAGTTGAGCTCTAGATGAGTGCTAGAGCTGTTTTGAAGTTTGTTTTTATGAACAAACATGACTTGTTCATTTAGCTAATTTAATTGATAAAATGATTTTAATAGTAATACCTATGATTTTTTTTAGTTCTGCATTTCTATTGAGTTGGTGGACATAAACACTTAATCAGAAACATAACGGCTAGCCAGACTGGACTTTTATTAACTTCCATAGTTCTTTTATATTTAAGGTTCTATAGCTTGATTACAGACTTGTTTTGTATGATGCAACTTTAAATATCAAAACAGAGTAGTTGGAAACAGACTTTCCTGCGGCTTTAAATTTCATGTGACCTTGATTGCATTGGTTCCATTTAAATTTCTAGTATGAAATAGAATAGAAATGAGTTAATGAATTTAATAATTCCTTTACTATATATGGTTAGCTATATTATTTTAGTCGGATACCCACTGCATCTTTTTTTCTCTTTTTGTAACTTATATAAATGGATTCCCGTGAGTGATGTGTTATCATTCCTCGTGAGTGATGGATGATCATTCCTCATGGGTAATGGGTGATTAACCCTATTGAATAATTGTTGTGACAGTTAATGTTTTTTTTTTAAATGTTGTTGATTTTGTGGTGGTTTTGTGCCTAGAAACGTCCAGTATATAGGGGAAATTCTGTCGATTTTTTTTTTTTAGGTCATCTTGATACTCCAAATAAGTTGATAACCCTTAAACTTAATTTTACACAACAGATTTTAATGCCTAAGCATCTTCTTAATGTATAGAAAATTTGAGAAAGATCATAAACTTGACCTTATGTAACCAAAGCAATCAGACTAACATCTACCTCTCAAAAATTTTTCTAGATCCTTGAGTTTTCTCTTATCATATTTGGCCTTGAAACATGCTTGTCTTAGCCTCTTTTTTTGGTCTTCCAACTTCGCATCAGAGATTTCTTCTATCAACTTCTTCCTACGTTCGAAATAAAGGTTGTGACTTGATAATAAAATGTTGCATCGATGCATTAAAATTTGGTGAATTCTCATCGAATAGGGATTTGTGGCTGTTGTAAAGGGAAAATGGAATTGGTTTGCATTTTGAAGTCGTTAAAGTGGAGCAGAAGTTGCCCACTTGGTAGGATGTATTTGTTGAATGGGTCTCTTCTTTGGTTTGGTTTGGTTTATCTCGTGATGGATGCAAACTTGTTTCCTATCCCATACTGCTTTTTAATCTTCATGGTTTTTAAAAATTGAGAATCTTATGTTGTTTAGAAAAGGGTTCTTGTGTTTCAAGTAGGCATTATTTTATTTATGTTGAATACATAAATTATTTTCTGTGATAAGAACTGTAGGAAATTGTTTAGTATGCCAAGGTGAGGCTAGTTTGATTATGATCACGTAATAAACTATAACCAGTGTTGCTTGAATATCAAAAAACTAGAATTTCATTCATTTATTCATCTTATTGTTTTAAATGAAAGTCGGTTTGAATATATATTATGGTTGTAATGCCATCTTTTGTTTCTTATTTTCTTTGATCTTTTCAACAATAGCTATTCTTTCATTCATAAAATAGTTTAAACCATTTAGTTGCAGTAGCAGTACTCAAATGCATATTGGTTTGTGTGATAGAAAATAGCTGCTAAGACAGACCTCTGTTGTGATGAGCTCTGTGCCTGTGGTTAGGTTTTTGAAAGTCATTGCAGATAGAATACTGACCAAGTAGCTATAGCATTTGCCTGCAGAATTCTTCTCCTGGACTCCTACATTGCACAGAATGCAACAAGCGGAGTCCTGGTATTGAAGGGTGGAATGTGTATGCTTATACTGCATGGTGTTTACCGATACAATTTGTTGATGAACACTAAATACTATATGTTATTCTTGGAATCCCCATTGGCAATTGATTTTTTCTAGGTTTTCATGTTTGATAAATATTTTCACATGCAACTAGGACTTAATGGTTTTGGCAATCTTGTTCTGATAAATGATCTTGTTCATCTGCATACTTTTGTTCAAGAACGATATAGTTCCTATCCACTTCTTTCGTGGATTGCATTCTTGTCTTAGTGTGTTTTTTGGGGTATGTGTGAGTGCATGTATAATTGAAATCTTTTGTATGGCATGCTTTTGAAGGTTTCTAAGTTTCCTTAATAATTTGATGCTGGAAATCCTGCATCCTCACTGTTTCCACCATAACCAGCAACCAAAAGAAAAGTAATATGCCCATGTGGTGAAATGAAATTTGTTAATGTCATGATGCCATTTCATTGTAGAACTTGCTTTGTAATTTTTAGTTGAATAATTTCTGTTTCTTTTATTCACCTATGGACCTTTTGGGTTTTCTTTGCAGAAGGATGAAGATCATGAAGCATATTGGGATGCAGAAGTTGAAGAAATTGAGAGAATATCACATGACAATGAAGGCTACAAGTTCATCTTTCTTGTTTGTTACTACCACGATCGTGTTGAGGTAAACCTTAAACGTGTAATATTAGAAAACCCCGTACCAAGTGTACCCTTACAATTGATTTAGTTGTTTGTATCATTCGCCTAAAATGTATATTGACTTCAGATTCTTATTGCTAGGACAAAATTGAGCTAAGTAGATTTTGGTGCCGTCCAATTTAAGGGGGGGTTTTCCAGGTGTTAGAGAACTTTGAAAGTAGGCTTCAAATGAAACTGTTTTAGCCTTCAATTTCATATTCTGTTTGCATTTCCTATTATTTTGACCGAAAGATATGTGTAGCTTATCACACCAACTATAAATTTGTGAGGGAATTATATTTGTTTTGAATTTGTAGAAGGATGATGTTTATGTTTGTAGAACGATGATGTTTGTGTTGGATTTGATGATGTTTATGTTGGGTTTGTGGATGTGTTTTAGCTTTATTATTTTATGAATTTGTCAAATGCAAATGTTTGGTTATATGTTCAGATGAACTAGAATTCTGTCAAATTAAAGAAAAATTACCAACTGAAAAATCAGTTGGTAATTGAATAGAATTCGGTTAGTATTTCAATTGGTAATTGAAAATAATTCGGTTGGTAATTTATTAAATAACAGTTAGTAATTTTCAAACCAACTATCTACCAACAAACAACTTAGTTGGTAATTTACCAACAAAAAATTACTAACAAATTTTAAATTACTAAAATAGTTAGAAAATTACCAACTGAATATTTGGTTGGTAAAGAAAGAAAACTACCAACGGAAAAAAAGAATTAGCAAATGAACAACTCGGTTAGTAATTTACCAACAAAAAATTACTAACAGATTTTAAATAGCTAAAGTAGTTGGTAATTACCTACACATATATCGGTTGGTAGCAATATGTCTCAGTTGGTAAATTAATATATTATAATCTTATATTCAATACAAATTTACCAACCAAAAATTATAAATTTACAAACTACATTTTCGGTTGATAATTACCAATTGCAACAATGGGTTGGTAACGTAAATGTCTGTTGGTAATTACCAACTGAAATAGTTAACTCAAATGTCAAACTAAATGCCAAATTTCCAACCGAAGCTTTTACATTACCAACCAAGTTTCGGTTGGTAATTACCAACCGAAATAGCCCACTTAAATGTCAAACTTAATGCCAAATTTCCAACTAATGATTTTATAGTACCAACCGAAATGCAAATAGTAATTACCAACGGACTCCAATAAATTTCGGTTGGAAAATTTACAAGCTAAGGTTTTTGCATGCGACGCCAGTCGGTTGGTAATTGGTTGGTAAATCATGATTACCAACCGAATTTAGCTAATTACCAATCGATTTTGTTAGTTGGTAAATCACTTTTTTCTAGTAGTGGTTGTACGTGCAACCCGAACGATCACCAGATGTTGCAGAGTGCGAACGTCCTTTATCGGATACACACGGCAAACTAACTCGTTACCCCAAGAGTGCTAGCGCCTAGGGTTTTAGAGGGGTTTTTTTTCCTAGTGAATGGAGGCACGAACATTTTCAACAGAACAGGGCTCTTGAGAAAGACGGCTAGGGTTTTCTTAAAAAATCCTCGAACCTCTTAGAGTCCAATTCTAATAATATCTTATCATATTTTAATTTAAATTCAAATTAAATTAAAACTGATATGATAAGATTCTGCCGTTATCTCGGTAATTTATCGAGCCAGATTCTTATAATCTAGACATTATCCAGATACATCGAATGTGGACATATTTTCAAATTCATTGTATCTGGTAAATTTTATAAGTTTTATTAACTTAGACATATTTCCAAATTCATCGAATCTGGTTACCAGAAAAATAACCTAACAAGTTCGCTTATTGTATGACCCTATAGGTTCATTTAACACTGGCGGTATGTCTAAATCATATTTAAATGGCCCACAAGTTATAAGCGCTTTCTAGAAAAACATTATAACTATCTAGGTTAAATGAAGATTAGTGATCTCTTTGAACCAAACCACAATTTTATATTTAGTCCTTTTGTCACACGATATCCAGATTAAGCATAAGGCACGCAGCATGTCATCCTTATTAAGTTTAATCAATTATTTCTTAATTTTATAGTAGACTGTTCAAATAAATAGTATCAATATCTTAGATTGATATATTTGAGCACGGCCATGCATTTTAACAGTCTAACTTATCAAGGGGCCCATGGATATCTCTCCTATAATTGAGAGGGACAAATTCCTTTATTATCAATCATATTCCTTTCCTTGATTTATTCTATATCCAATAGTAGTCTAATTTATTATCTGGTTAAAGATAACTTTAGACAACGTTAAAATATAGAACTTATCAAGTAGGAAACTATGAAACCCCAGTCGGAACCAACCTTAGATTAAGGGGATTGGGATGCATATCATACTTTATTGCATGTTTAAATATATTTTTATATGATTTTATGTGCTTTGGATTCAGGTTTTATAGTCTAAAGTGCTTGATTATGGTTATTGAGTAAGAATGGCAAAATGGTAATTTTTGCCTGAGGTAAAAATAGGGAGATAACTTGAGGATTAAATAGGAAAAATATTTTAGAGAGAAAATAAGAACAAGAGTTGTTGGGGTTTAGTTGTTAGAGCTTTGGAATTAATTCTTGAGGTCTTGGGTTCAAATTCCATCATTGGAGCTTTAGCATGATTAAATTTTATTTTTGTTTGGGAAGGTTGTATTTTCGGCCTTAAGTGCTTTAGAAGTAGGGCAGAGGTGTTGCATTAGGGGAGACATGATAGGAGTACTCTAATCCTATTCTTGTGCCCTATACAAAAATTCTTAAAGGAATTCATTCCTTCTTGATCTTTAATTTCTCCTAATTCTTAATTCATTAGATTGGTCAACATTGTTCTAGCCAATTCCATTCTAGATATTTCAGTAAAGTGCTGTGGCTTTGAAGGTTCAAAATGTCTAAGGGAAAGACATCTTATGGACCAAAAATGTGGGAGGGATGGGGAAGGTTCCAAGAGAATTAATTCCCCTAGTGAACCTTCTAAAACTTCACTCTAGCTAGGTTCATTTTCCTTCAAGTCATGAATTGCAATTTTTACAGCTTCTTGTGCCCTCAAAGTGTCAAAATTTCAGCCATTATTCCCTCCCAAATGCTACTAGAAAATGGCCCTTTTGAACAGCTTGAAACCTAGAATTTTCTGGCCATTTTCGAAC
Organism: Voacanga thouarsii; assembly: GCA_026120185.1. Classification (NCBI taxonomy): domain Eukaryota; kingdom Viridiplantae; phylum Streptophyta; class Magnoliopsida; order Gentianales; family Apocynaceae; genus Voacanga; species Voacanga thouarsii. The sequence goes on along the minus strand of JANUWF010001053.1, from coordinate 294,068 downwards.
TGCACAAATGCTGTGCAAAACCAGAAAAATTTCTGGGCAAAATCGTAGCATAGGTGACCCTAAACCAAGCTGATTTCTTCTAGTTTTCTCCCAGCTCCTTAGCCATGTTTTTCCTCCATGAAGAAGGCTGGAAACTAACCATGAAAGACCCTTGGAATCTCCTTCAAACTCTCTGCAAGCTTGCTGGAAAATGGCAGCCAAAACTGCACAAGAAAATTCCAGTAATAGCGAAAATTTTGTACAGGATTTCTGTCCAGCTTTGTTTCCTAATTCAGCCCTGACCGAAACTCCATCCTCCTTCTGCACAAATCACTCTTAAATAGCCCTAAACTGACCTCCATTGTCCTCCCCAAGCTCTTGCACGAAAATCGGACATGGCTGCCCGAAAATGTCTCCAACAAATCACTGCAATCATGCCTTGATTGGATACCAAAATCCCAGCAAACTTGATTTAGCAACCTTCCATAAAATGTCCCTCCAACAACCAGACCTTCCCTTCACCATTACACTCCTTCTTTTCGGCCACCATTAACCTCTTTCAACCAGCTTTTGTCCAGCAGAAATCCTAGCCAGCAGTCAACCAGAACAGCTTCCAAAAGGCCCCCATTGAACAAGATATTCTTACTATATTTTGTTTCCAAATTTAATTCCCAAAAATATTCTTTTAGGATTTCAACAACTAGCCTTTCTTTTTTCCTTTCAAACTAGAAAATCATCTACCTAAAACACTCTAGCAATTCGTTCACTCTCTCCCTAAGAATTTCGGCCAAGATTAACTAAAATCCTTCCATTCTCTTCAACCTTCAAGCACACATAGAACACCAAGAACACCTACTCCTTTCTTTCACCTAATACCTCTCCAAACCACTTCAAACTTCTTCCAAAAATTCCAGATTTCATCTATTCACTGCCGTGAGTCCGTCCATACCATTTTTAACATCAAACTCCAAAATCTAACTTGCTCTTTTGGATAAAGAGTCAGAAATTTTGTGAAGGCTCAAGAACACCTTCAACGTAGGTTTGTTCAAACAACTTCATCTTCACTAATCTTTGATCTCTAATGAATATATATATATATGAATAAGTATGCTAATGGACTCTCTTCTTCTTCTTCTTCTCTCTCTCTCTCTCCCTCTCCCCCCCCTTTCTCTCTCTCTCTCTTGGCCGAACACTCTCTTCTTCTTGGTCGAATGGTTCTTCACCAATGGCCATGCTTTCTTCATCTTCCTTGGATGGATTTAGACATCTAGGAGTTGAGATCCATTCAAAACTTCTTCAAGGTACTCACCAATCAAGTAAGCCTTTTCAACCCTCCTTTTAAATTCTAGATTCATGTCTCTAGGATGATGTTGGTAGGAGTTAGATTATGAATAGGATTTGAGCATGTATTGTTGTGATAAGTAGAGATTGAAGCATGAATAAATGTGTGTTTATGATAGAGATGGGATTTATGCATGAGTTGATTATCTTGGTTGATTGTATGGTGTTTTTAGGGTTTAATGCATGTCTCCTGTCGTAGGTAGTATTTGTGATCAAGTATGCTAGAGATTATGTCATCTATGATGAATAGGATTTATATTCATGTATGATTATTGAAGCCATGATTATGTTTATGCTAGTAAGGGTTGGATCATGCCTTGATAAATTTAGATCTATGCTTTTATTCATGATTTGGTTGATTTGATGAATTGAAGTGGAGTATATGTTCATGATTGAGGTTAGCAAGTGAAATTGTGATCATGACCTAATTGTCCCTAAGCTAAATTTTATTTCTTCAATAAAATGTTTAATATTATAAATTTTGCTAGTAATTTCGAAAAACCCTAGGAAGGGTAGATTTGGATCACTATATATATAGTAAGGATATTTTAGTCAAATAAATAATAACTTTTGCTAGAAAAAAAATAAAACATATAGATATTATATAAAATGACAATATCAAATAAAGCCTTTTATGAAAATAATCATAATAAGTAAAATATTTATTTAATTATTATCTTTTAACCAAAACCTATTAAAATTTATTTATTATCTTTCAATCAAGACTCATTAAAATTTATTTTCAACTAATTGTAATTATTAATTATTTTCTAGCAATTAATTATCACTAAATTATTATTTTACCTAATACCACCTAGGACCCTTTATCAAATAAACTCTAAATTATTCTTAGCAAGAATTAAACCTTCAACTTATTAGTACCTATTTCCCAAAACACTAATTATTTTAAATATCAAATTAGACTTAGTTTATAAAGCTTTTATTTATTGTTTGGCCTTAAAGCTTGGAATACTAGGATCATGGTAGTAGTGAGTTAAGTTAGTCTTATTTGTGAAAGTAGATTTTGGCTTGAGTTTGATTGTGATTTATATTTACCCCAGGCGGAGTTGGGTCAGCAATCGGAGATCTTTTTTTTATCTCGAGCTAAGGATCAAGTAAGCTCTTGCATAAAACCTGATTGATGTAAAATGTTTATTATGGCAAGCCAAATGCAGAGTGCATGAACACTCATTTCTGTAAAGGCAATTGAGGATTGACTCCTTCCTTATTTCAGTCAAACAATTATTTGAAAATTCATAAGCAGATTTAGTCAAACTCAAAACTCTTTCTAAAACTGATTTTGACAAAGATTTTGGAAACCCTTAATTGCCATTTTCAAGTAGGACTGTGTTTTGTTCAATTTTCCCAAGTGGGATAAGTTACGTTGAGTACTCAATAAGGGTGGATTGCTAGGGCTAGTCTTTGAAGGGTTAGGGTAAGTCTCTCAGTAGGTGGCCGCCTCTGAGGGGTGAGTCCTACCCGGATAAGATGTCAGTCTAGTAGGTCGTGCCGGTCCGAGCTAGCAATTTATTTTTCAGTCAAGTGATTGTCTTTTGCCGGAATGGACACTCGATTGTTGTTTGGGTATAGAGAATGAGGAGTATCTTGCCAGGTAGGCCAATCACCTACCTTTTTTGTCAGTCTACACAAAGTGTTAGCATTCTGACTGGTTATGGGGCCCAACGTGTGGTAACCCATGATCATTTCTTTTGAGTGGTTGATTTCATTGATTATGTATGGTTGGAAAAGCCAAAACACCACTCTTGATTTTAACTAATGTTTATTGCTTGCCAGTACTTCTCTTATAAAAATTTATACTTTACATTCACAAACTGTTTTCACTGGACACTCAAAGCACACATGGACTTACTGAGATTTTTGTCTCATCACCATTTTTACCATGATTTCAGGTCGATCCTGCTGTGGGGATGAGTAGCTAGATATTGCCTGCCCTGGAAGATTTTCTGATAATTTATTTTGTGTAGTGCTTTGGGGAGATGAGAGTAGATAAATTTTATTATGGATTTGTTTTTGGTATTCTTGGATTTATTCTTGGGTTATAATAATTTTTAAGTTAAAGTATTTTTTTATTCCACTGTTTTATTTGTGTGACCTAGTTATAAAGACCCTTTGTCCTTTGGACGGGGTGACATCCCCGACCTTGGTGAGCCTAGGTAGCGGGGTGTTATAGAAACTATGATGAATTTAGGTCGAAGGACTTTTAATATCATTATGGCTAGAAAGTACTTATGACATGTTCCATGAAGTACTCTCTCAGTAGGTCATGTCCAATATAATGTTTTCTAACATTTATTTATGTTTTGACTTGAAGTCACAAATATCCATGACCAGTAAAACATAGCCATCAAGTTACAAACATACTAATCTTAATTTATTATTGTTCTAATAATAATAATTGATCAGTGACAGTTTTAGAATAGTCATTGTATTCATTGCTGGGTTTTACTATCAAGTCATGTACTCGTTGATCACAAAACAAAGTGCACTATTCATAGAAAGGAAAACCTCATATTATTATATAAAACATAACGACAATAGTATAAGTACAAATTGACTCTAGGGTATATCCCTAACATTAGCTAGTTATTACATCAAAATTATTAATAAATGACGTCAAATAACTAGGAAAATATAGGTAAATTTATGCCCTATCACTTGCCAACTTCTGTCGACTTTATTAGTGGTATACTCACTAAGAGGGTATAAGGCAACTCTACCTCGTCCTTAGCTATGTGGCATACACAACCTTTATTCACAAATGAATTGCAGAGAATCAGGGTCTATAAAAGCATTCATATGACAGTGTTGGATAATAAGCGTACTTTTCACTATGGCTATATTAGTTCTAACCTCCTTCTAGTTCAATACAAAGACTTTAGCCTTTATTTAGGGTTTTTTACCACCACTCCCAGAAGCTTTAGAAGTATTTCCTTTGTTGCTCGTTACCTAGGTAGGGGTTACCTAATTGATCCTCAATGGCTTGGGACAGTTGTTCCTTAGGTGATTCATATTTCCACAATTATAACACTTCCTTGTTGGTCCTCTAGAGCAGCAGTCTTGTAAGGTATCTCATGCAAAAACAAGTTTGCACAGCGGAAGATTTAAGATACCAAAAAGAACATAATCCACAAGGTGTGCATAACAGATAAATAAGATGAGTAAAATACCTTCTTTGTGCTACACCGTAAAATAAAACTTCTAGTCAAATACTGAGGCACGATCCAAAATTCGAAAGTAACCTTTTGAGAACGACTTCTCAATATAAATAGTTCAACACCACGCAGATGTCTCGTCGCTTCAATCTTAATATGAGATTGACTCTGATAGTATCCAAATAAGTTATGCTCTGAAGGAAACCAAAGATTCTCTTCTAGGAGAATTTCTTGGCGGCTAGGGTAACTCATGGAGAAGAGAAGAAAAAATCGTGTGTATAAAAAAAACCCAGAAACTAATTTTTCTCAGTGTATTTTTAAGATCAAACAACCACGGCATATCCTCTGGGAAAAATCCTAGAAATAACCACTGATCACACGTCTTGTGAATTCTAAAAGAATTGGAATTCTTTAATTGTAATTGGAACCTATAAGTTCTCACAATTATAATTTGACCCTAAAATTATAACTAATTATAATTTGACAAAAAAAAACTTCTACTTCTAACAATTAACCCCACAATGTTATCAAATACATAATCCTCTATTGTCTGTAACATATTAGATTTCCCAATCTATTGGTAGCAAAATAAGAATTAATCCAAACTTCTTTGAGATTAATAATCCTTAATAATTTAGAATTAACCTATTAATTCTAATCAGGATTGATTTATTAATTCACCAATTAATAAACCTATACTCAGCAGATCATGTGTAACACCCCGCTTTTTTTCTTTTTTCTTTTTACTTTCGGTTGGCTACTATCTGTAATAGGGTGAGAATTTATATCAATGGCCAAAACAAAAGTTGATCGGTGTATTGAGATGAATACTTTGGTGAAATATAATTTTGTCGGGACCTGGATGTAATTATTGGATTTGTTCTACCCGTCCCCTAAATTTTTGGAAGGCTATTAATATTAACAAAATAAGAATTTTAGGGTATTCTAGAAAGAGAAATTGATCAGTATAATGAGATGCACGTTTTGGTGCAAATTGTGCTACTTGAGGTATCGGGGCATTTTTGTCATTTTGACCGCACTCGTGACTTTGACAGTATATTTGACCAAGTAAAGAAGGAATTGAAGAATTTAAGTGTTACCAATGGATTCAATTAAAATTTTGGAGTTGAATGGTGAAATAAAATATTTTTCCGTTACGGACCCGATTTTGGTCATTTCTGAAGACAATAGTAAAATGTGGTTGAAAACGGGACGTGTGGCTTCTTGTGATTGGTGAAAAGGCAAGTTTCAAATAATGAGAGGATGCATAAAAGATTCATGCATGCAAGACTTCTTAAATAAGCTTTGCAAAATAAATGAAGAATGATGTGTAATTTTGTTATTGGAACACATCACTTGTGGGCCCACTTGATTAAGGTCTTAAGCAATATAATTGGCTAATATTTAGACCAAGAGAAGATGAATGAATGGCTAGAAATTGGCCAAGAATTTCATGTAAAGGAAAATTTTGTGGAGGAAAAGTGGTTGGTGTGTAAAAATCCTATTGGAACACACTTAGAAATATCCACCATTGAATTAAACCAAGACAAGAAATGAAGGGCCAAGATTGGAGGGGTGAATGGCGGTGGAAAAGGGCTGATAAACAGCCTAAATTTCAGCAGCCAAGAGAAGGGAAAAACCAAGAGAAAAGAGATCAAACAAGAGAAAACAAAAAGGCTAGTTAGTGTGTGTTCTTGGTGTACTAGGTGATGCCTTGGTGTTCATGGAGCAAATCACACCAAATAACCTTAAATATATGGTAAAACCCTACCTTGCATGAATTAAAGTTTTTTTTGGGTGGATGATGATTATGATGATGTGAATTTTAAACATAAAAGCATGACTTTCATGTATTGATTTCGGATCAAAGCTAGGGATTATGAACTTTTGTGCATGAACTTTATACATGCTTATATATGTGCCGGATGCCTAAGGGCTTTTCAATGATGTTTTGTGTGAGGAAGAACTGAATAATTATGGTAGCTTGAAGGCTTATTTTCGGCTGTGATGATCAAAGTAGGATAAAAATGGAATTATTTGGTTGGGAAAAAAAATGGTTTAAACTAGCTTTTGATTAAATGAGGTGAAATTTTAATGAATAAGTGTGACTTTTGTGAACTACTGGAAATCTGAAAATTCAAAATTGGAGATAATTTGAAGGAGCATTGAATGAATTAATGGTTCCAAGGTGCTAAAGGCTAAAGGAAAACAAAGAAAAGCATGAATAGTGAAATTTAGGCAAAACTACTGAGACTGTTTTTGCCCAGTAGCACATTATTGGAACTAGAACTTTGAAGATGGCCTGTACAGAATTGAAGTTAAAAGTCTTACGGTCATTATGGTGAATAATAGAGCCAAAGCAGAGTTATGGATTGAAAGTTATGTCCAAAACAAAATCATGTTTCAAAATAGCAAAAATTCATAATTTTGCTTAGAACATGGACGAATTTAGAAAAGATTACTTATATGATTTTGGATGAAATGATTGGGAAATATGAAGTGAATCACTTGTTTATGAAGGGATAAAGGATGTGGAAAAATGAAAATGAAAGAATCAAACAAACGATGAGAATGAAAGTTGAACGTTTTTCTTAACCATCGGCTAATCGTCGGCCCCCGTCGGCTAAACGTTGGTTGGACGTCGGCTACCTATTGGCTATTTTTCGGCCAAACACAAATTGACCCAAAAACGATGTTTCGTGTAGGTTTAATGACAAATGACCAACAGAACTTTGAAAATGGTAGAAACGAAGGTTAAACGGACATAAACGGAAAGAGTTGTATAGGACACGAGTGAGTCCCTTGGATTTCTAAAACTCTTTCTAAAGCTAGTGTGCCTTGTTTTTTCATGAAATGCTATATTATATACCTTCTTGGAAATCCCTAAATATGTTTAAGGTTTATCTGAGCAAGAATTATTTTTATGCAATTTTGGTCTCGATTAAACATCATAATTGGCTTCGAAACTTTACTGGACAACTAATGCATGAATTTTGTGAATTTAGTCCTTTTTGGATTAAATATTTGGGATTTTAAAAAAATGGTAAATTTTAGAATCGGGTATCCATAAATTGACTGGAGTGCCCTTATTGGAACATTTTATGGAAATATGTTTGGAAACTTTGAATTTAATCCTCTTTTGGGATTAGAATTATGGATTTCTTGAAATGAGTTCCTTTTGGAATTGGGTATTTGGAAAATGATCCAAATAACCTTATTGGAATGTTTTATGAAAACCTTGGGAACTCAGGTATTCAGTAGATTACCGAAATACCTTTTTTGGAATTTTTGTGAATACTTTTCAAATCGGGTAAGGGTAAAATGACCCTAATACCCTCGGAAAGTCTTTTGGAAATCTGGTACGGGTAAAATGACCTGAATACCCTTAGAAATAAATTTTTTGATCGAGTATAAGGAAAATGACTCGGATACTCTTGGAAACATGTTTTCATCTGTGAACAGAACTTTTTATCCTGTTTGAACATGATTTTGGAAAATGTTCTCTCGTGATGAATCGACTTTTGAAAAATAAACTTTTGATCCCTGAAATTATTTTATTAGCCTAATGTGCCATGGAATAAATTGATTGGCTCTGCAGAACCTATGTGAATGATGATCTGACTTGCAAGTCAGTGAGATCAAATTTTGAAAATGTTGTTCTGCCCCAAAACTGTTTTGATTTGAAAATTCTGTGGGTTCAGATAACCCTCTGGCATGATCAGTCAGATGGGGTTGGTATTGTTAACGTTGAGTACTCAGCAAGGACTTTGATCTTTGTACTAGCTCATGTTAGAGGCAGATGACCACAAGTAACCCGATCAGTTCTGGGGATTATCTTACTCCAAACAGGGCGACAGGATATTGAGATGGGTCATCCTAGCTAGCCGTTTAGCACTTGGCAATTGCCAAGTCTGCAAGCGCTTCTTGATTTTGAGTCATTCACTGGATACCGGGAGGGGACACTCAATGCGTTTGACTCCTTGCCGTGTCGATGGTGATTGACATCAGGATTGGGACTCCTAGCTTATGGTGGCAAGTATGTACTGCGGTACACTAGGTATGCTGTGGTATACCTGAGCAAAAGTACGCTGCGGTGTACTTATTCCGGTGACACACGATTGAGTTCTAGTGGCTGTGGTTTCAATATAATAATACGTGGCGCCGAAGGCAAGGACTGCGCAACTTGCATGTGAATACAAACCGACCTTCTGTTGAAGAAGTGCCTGTGATTTGAAAACTAGGGCAATGATTTGAAAATTGAAATACAGTTTTTCAAAAATGATTAAGTTCTGAATAAACTCTTCATCAAAGACTTTTGGATTCATTTCTAATGAATAAATGATATGCTTTCCATAAAAAGTTTTGTGTACTCTGCCTCTTTGATAAAGTACTAGCATAGACGAGATTCACTGGGTGATTTTTCACTCACACGTGTCTTTTATATTACCTTTTGTAGGATTCAGAGTTGAGCGGACCTATGGATAGAAGATGATACCACAGTGACAGCAGAATAGGTCCGAATGTTTCCCTTTTGGATAATGTACCATATTACTGATGTTGAATAGAAATTTTCATGTATGAGAATCTTTGCTATATATCTGTAGGTGACCATCAGTATGGGTTGTTGTATGGATCTGGACCTTAAATACTTTGTTGATTTTTTTTATTTTTTTATTGTTATAAAGACCCCTGTCTAGGTTACTAGATGAGGCGACATCCGATACTGATATGCTTCCATTGTTACCTTTAGTGGGGGTGTTACATAATGAGCGGTATCTGGCAATACATCATGATCATCCAAGAGTCTCGAAAATCAAGTGGCTTGACATGAACCTTTTAATTATAAATTACAGTGCAATAAACTCATTTTAGAATATAATATCTGTAAAACCCCACCTAAACCCACCCTAGAGTAAGAGGGGCGGGATGCATATCATGTTATATGCATAAAATACATCCCATGAATGATTTTATGTGTCTTAGAATTGTGGTTTATAGGTTATATGATTTATTTGTGCTTGTTGAGTTGAAAGGGTAAAAATGTAATTTTGCTCGAGGTCAAAATATGAAGATGGCTGAGGTTTAGATAAGATGAATATTTGGTTGAGAAAATAGGAACAAGATTTAATGTGGTTAAGTGGTTAGAGCTTTGTGGCTTAATCTCTAAGGTTTTGAGTTCAAATCCCATCACTGAAGTTTTATTCATATTTATCTTAATCCATTTTTGAATTTTCTTCTTTCTTACATTCCTTAAAGTTAGGAATGTTGTCTTAAGGAAGACACAATGGTAATGTCTTGACCATGTGGTCTTGTCCTAAAAAGAATTTTAGAAGAATTCATGTCTCCATTATTCTTTCAAGCTTTGTCCTAATCTTTTTGAATTTAAACTATTCCTAAATCTTTAATTCATTTATATAACCATAAAATTCTTGGATAATTCCTAGCTAGGAATTTCGAAAATCCCAGCACTTGTGGGATAGGGGTGGCCGAAAATGGGAAGGAGAAATAGGTTGTGGTTTCAAGTGAAACACCATAGCTATTTCTTCAAGAACATCTTCTTCTTCTTATTCTTGGCTTGGTCAAAAATTTGAAAATTTTTCTAGACTTCTTTCAAGGCTATTTTCGAAAAATTGCAGGAAGCTCCACTACCCAATTCTTTCAAGAAATCAACTACCTTGTGTGAGGTTGAAGGCTGGAATTCCTTGAATTTTTGCAACTTCACAAACAATGCCAAACCAGAATATTTTTCCAACAAACTAGCAACATTGAACATGATCTTGAAACCATACGTTAGAACACATGAACAGCTGGAACTTTCTTTGTTCTTCTTCAAGCTGAAGGCTAGAAAACCACCATTAATGGACCTTCAAAAACCCTTAAAATCCAGCAGCAAAATCGTTCCAAAGTGGACCAAAATTTCTTCACTAAAACAATTTCAATTCCAAGTGTTCTTGAGCTTTAATTCTAGAAAATTTTGTCCAGCTTTGCGTCTTCATGCTAAGGGCGAAATTCATCAACAAACTTTACCAAATTTTGGCTCTTGTATAGCCATGAACTGAACCTCTTGGCTTCTCCATCAGCCTTGAATAATAGGACACCATTATCATACATTAAATTGCTCCTATCTTTACTCTATCCAAACTTGTTCAAACTTCAAATTAAAATTCCATATTTTGTTCCATTAAAACAATCATTTAGCCAGTTGATAAAACCAAAAAATCCTTTGCCATTCCATAGCTAAATTTAGCTAGCCTAAGCCTGAAACAACTCTCCATTCTTTAGTTAAAATATAGCTAGTTCATCCATACACCATTGAAGGACAAGAAACCTTCCAAGAGTGAACACGATTACCCAATCCTATACATCAAACAACTTCACTTTTTCCTCAATTTGAATTTTGAAAAATCTGGAAATCTCCCCCCTAGGCTAAGCCATTTGGACATCATTCACACTAGCACACACGAAATTCCTTTCCTCTCAAACTCTCTCAAAAACACCAAAAATACCAAGAACACACACTTCACATCTTTGAGCCTAAATCACTTCTAAATATCTTCAATCATTCTCAAACACTCTAGACCGTTAGTATTCAACCTATGTTCTTAATTGGTGGACTTTTTAACACCAAAACACACAAGATTGAACCTTTGAATAGATTAAACCACCCTTTTTTGTTGAAGATTTGAAGAACACCAAAAAAGTAAAATAAGAACAACCTTCCTATTCTTCTTCTTTTATTCAACTTCTATTCTTCTCTTCTACTCTCGTTTGTTCCTCTCTGACTCTCTGCTTCTCTCTTGGCTGAAATGTTGAGGGACAACCATGGACTATTTTCGGATCACTAAAAGCCATCAAGCACTCAAGGACCTCCACTAAGGAAGGCGGAACCTTCATCAAACATTCATCAGATCAAGTATTTCTTTCTTGATCTCCTCTTTAAATTCTTAAAATCAAGACTCTTAGATGATGATAGGTTGAATGAATAAAGTGGAGGTTGAAGATATGTATGTGGGTGAAGGGAGTGGATTTAAGACATGAGAATTGGAATGAATGTTGTGACTTATGGATTATGCCTTAGATTTGCTATATGTTCATTATGATTAAAGTGCTTTATGGATATTTTGATGCATGTTAGGCATTATGCCACCGTTGTTGATTAGCCATTCATGATATTTTTTTTCAATAAAGCCATAGATAATATTATGCCTAATAGAATATCATCCTTGTTGTAGTTACTTCAAGTCTATGTTCTTGGATAGATTTGCATGTTATTCATTGAATCCTTAGGCGATGAATATGTACATGGATTTTCTATAGAAATAAAAATTATTTTAAGAACTACTTTTATTATTTATAGAATTATTCTTGTTATCAATATTATTATTAATATAATTAATATTATTATTGAATCTAATTTACAGACTTTGAAAAACATTAAGTAGGTTTGAGATAGAAGATTATTTAAAATATTATTATTTTATTAGTTAAATAAATAAAATATTTTTATTAAATATGAATAATAAAATATTAGAATTAATTAATATCAACTGACTTTTAAAATCATAATATTAGTATTAGATAGCCTTACTAAAACTTTTATCTACAGTCATAAATATTCTGTATATTATAATAATTTATTTATTTTTATTTTTATTTTTATTTACTTATTAATTAATTAAAATTAAGTATACTTTATTCTACTTTATAATAATGCTATTTAAATTTTATTTATGATCAATATTATTTAGGATTTATTATTACCCATTATTTATTTTCAATGTTACTCATTATTTATTATTTAGTAATAAATAGTTAAAGCTATAATTTATTATTTATAACACCTATTTATTTTAACTTATCAAACTAATTTTTTTTAAATACTTTATCAACTAGTAATAAAGCTTAAGGCATTATTGACGTAATTAGATATTGTTGTGCCTAGATGACCTAAGAGTTATTTATTTAAGACAGGTATTGTTTGGATGGTGCTTTTATACCATGTATTTACCCCAGGCAGGGTTAGGTTGACTTAAATCTACCTTGGAAGCCTTTTGTACCCAATAAGAGGTGAAGCTCAGGTAAGTCCTTGCATAAAGATGTTTGTGAACAAACACATTTCTGCAAGTCGAATGCAGTGATTATTGTGGAAGATGTATCGTGAGATGCAATTATGGGCAATATAATCCCTCTTCGAAAATCAAATAATTTTTGTTAAGCAAACAATTTTTCTAGCTAAGCAATAAATTTTTCATAAGCAAAAGTGTACCTAAAGTTGTTTGAAAACCATAATAGCTACTTCAAAGAAAGCTCTTCATTGATTTTACATTTTCCAAGTGGAATAAACACAACGTTGAGTACTCAATAAGGATAGACTACTAGAACTAGTCTTTGAAGGATTGGGTAAGTCTCTCAATAGGAGGCCACCTTTGAGGGGTGAACCCTGCCTAGACAAGACGACAGTTTTTGTTGGTTAGGCTGCTCCAAGCTAGTAGTACAGTTAATGTGGACTGTTTATTTCTAGAGTGGGCAACCGGTATATTTGGGTGCAGAGAATGAGGAGTTTCTCACCCAGTGAGCTGTACATCCACCTTTTATTAGCATGCACAAAGTGTGGCATCCTCATTCTCTTGTCATGATGCACAAAGTGTGGCATCCTTACCGTTCTCTTGTCATGGTGCACAAATGGTGGTGTCATGTCCATTCATGATGCACTATTTTATATACAACTTTATTTGAGTAGTTATTTCTTTAAAATTCAAGCAATTTTACTTTATAAATGCACCACTCAGTATTCAAAGATAAATTTCTGGACTTGTAGACTCTTTGTGGTAATTTGTTCAAAATTTGCATACATGAATTATTTGTCCTGAAATACCATGAGCACACACAGGACTTACTAAGAAATATTTCTCACATATTTTATATCATGTCTTCAATTCAATCCTGCCTGGAAGGTCGATTTACTTATGTTGCCCTAAGCTTAGAAGATTTCTTTTGATGTATTTATTCATTGGAGGATTTTGTTACCATCTATTTATTCCAAGACTTGTATAAGTATTGTTTTAGGATTGTAATAAGTATATTATTAAGTTATTTCCTTTTACATTTCCTATTACCTAGCTATAAAGACCCATTGTCCCTAGGATGGAGTGACATCCCCACCCTTTTTGGGGTACGTAGGTAGAAGGGTGTTATAAATGGCATCATAGACTAGGTTTTGGCAGCTAATAACAATATTTGGATTTATTACATTAAGCTTTATAATCTCTAGTGTTAATCTATGTGTTCTGTGTGGCACCCAACCTTCCTACTTCTGATTGGCTACTATTTGTAATAGGATGAGAATTTGTATTGATGTCCAGAATAAAAGTTGATTGGTGTAATGAGACAAATATTTTGATGGAATAATATTTTGTCGGGACCCAAATGTAATTATTGAATTTGTTCTACCTATACCCTAATTTTTTGGAAAGCTATTATTATTAACAAAATAAGAATTTAAGGGTACTCTGAAAAGAAAAATTGATCAGTGTAATGAAACGCATGTTTTGGTGTGAATTATGCTACCCAAGGTATCGGGCGCATTTTCGTCATTTTGACCGCGCCTGTGACTTTGACTGAAAATTTGACCAAGTAGAAAGGGAATTGAAGAATTTAAGTGTTACCAATGGATTTAGTGGAATTTTTGGAGTTGAATAGTGAAATAAAATATTTTTCCGTTACGGACCCGATTTTGGTCATTTCTGAAGAAAATAGAAAACCGCGGTTAAAAATGGACTTGTGGCATTGTGTGAATGGTGGATGAAAACAAGTGTTAGAATACCATTGGGGGAGTAAAATATTTGTGGGATTATTAAATTGTAAATGCTTATTGAATAAGCTTAAGAATTATCCATTTAAATTAAATCCACTAATAGGAATTTAGCTTTAAAATGGACATCCCACAATGTAATTAATGTTGGTAGACCCTTGGACACAAGAATGGCGGTGAGTAGGCTGGGAAAACTGTCCAAGGGCTTAAATGAAGAAGGAAGGAAGAAATAAGGAAGGAAAAGAAAGGAAAAATCAAGAAAAATTGGAAAAGGAGAGAGAAAATAGTGTTTTTGAAGAAGTTGGAGATTCTTGAAGAAACTTCAAGCTAGAACACCTTATACACTAGGTAAAGTCCTATACTTCAAGAATTAAAGTTGTAGATTTCATTACGGTGATGGTTTTGATGTGAATTTTAACATGAAAATGTGATATTTGTGATGATTAAAATGATTATTGTGTACTATGTGAGACTTTATGTGTGCAAGTGTGTGTACTGGTTGGATAAAGGATTCATAGGCTATGTTTTGTGTGGTGAAGAAGAGTATTTGAATGGTGATTTAAAGGGTTGTTCATGGTTGAGAAGAAAGATGGTAGAGTTGGGATAAAAATGGGTTAAACACTAAAGAAAATGGATTATGATTTGTTTTTGAATGTTGATGTTTGTTATATGTTATTTGCATAAGAACTTAGTGGCTTTCTTGAACTGGAAAATCTGAAGAATTAAAGTTGTTTGAAGGGAAATGAAGTGGATTAAGGGTTAAGTAGGTGTTATGAATCAAGAAGCACAAGTAGGTGAAATTGTTTTGTGGAAATGGACTAAAAATCAGAAAACTATTGGGGCTTTTTTTCCCAGTAGTATGTTACTGGAATGAGAACTCTAAAAATGGCCACTACCAAATAATTTTAAGAGTCTTACGGTCGTTTTGGAATATCATAGAGCCAAAACGGAGTTGTGTATTGAAAATTATGTCCAAAACAAAATAATCTATCAAAGCTGCAAAATTTTAGAATTTTGCCTAGAACATGGACAAATTTAAGGTTGATTAATTGTGTGATTTGGATGAAATAATCGGGGAAATATGAAGTGAATCCCTTATTTATGTAGGGATAAAGGATGTGGAAAAAGAAAAATGAAAGAATCGAACAAACGACGGAAAAACGACGTGAATGAAAGTTGAATATTTTCTTTAACCATCGGCTAACCGTCGGCCTCGTTGGCTAACCGTCGGCCCCCGTAGGCTAAACATCGATTGGACGTCGGCTACCTGTCGTGCATGTCGGCTACCCATCGGCCCTTGTCGGGCAGTTTTAGAGTTCTAGTTCTAGTATTGAATTGAGTGTTACTCGCTAACCGTCAGCCCCCGTTGTCTAAATGTCGGTTGGACGTCTGCTACCTGTCGGCTATTTTTCGGCTAAGCACGAATTGATCTGAAAACGATGTTTGGTGTAGGTGTAACGACAAACGGCCAACGGAACGTTGAAAACGGTAGAAACGAAGGTTAAATGGCCATGAACGGAAAGAGTTGCTTAGGACACGAGATGAGTCCCTTGGATTTCTAAAACTCTTTCTAAAGCTAGCGTGCTTTGTTTTTCCATGAAATGCTATATTATATACCGTTTTGGAAATCCCTGAATATGTTTAAGGGTTATCTGAGCAAGAATTATTTTTATGCCATTTTGGGCTTGATTGAATATCACAATTGGCTTGGAAACCTTACTGAATTATTAAAGCATGAATTTTGTGAATTTAGTCCTTTTTGGATTAAATATTTGGAATTTTCAAAATATGGTAAATTTTGGAGGGTAATCAAAAATTGACCGGAATGCCCTTAATGGAATATTTTATGGAAATATGTTTGGAAACTTTGAATTTAATCCTCTTTTAGAATTAGAATTCTGGATTTCTTGAATTGAGTTCTTTTTGGAATAGGGTATTTGGAAAATGTTCCAAATGTCCTTATTGGAATGTTTTATTAAAACCTTTGGAACTCGGGTATTCGGTAGATGACCAAAATATCCTTATTGGAACTTTTGTGAACACTTTTCAAATCGGGTAAGGGTAAAATGACCCGAATACTCTTGGAAAGGTTTTTGAAAATCGGGTATGGGAAAAGTGACCTGAATACCCTTGAAAATGACTTTTGTGATCGAGTGCGGGAAAAATGACCCGGATACTCTTGGGAACATATTTTGATGTGTGAACAGAACTTTTTATCCTGTTTGAGCATGATTTTGGAAAATGATCTCTCGTGATGAGATTGACTTTTCGAAAACAACCTTTTGATCCTTGAAATTATTTTATTGGCTTGATGTCCCATGGAGTGAATTGATTACCTCTGCGAAGCCTATGTGAATGATGATCTGACTTGCGAGTCGGTGAGATCAAAATTTGATAAATGTTGTTTTGTCCCAAAAATGTTTTGATTTAAAAATCTTGTGGGATTAGATAACCCTCTGGCCTGACCAGTTAGAAGTGGTTGGTATTGTTAACGTTGAGTTGTCAACAAGGACTTTGATCTTTGTACTAGCTCATGTTAGAGGTAAACGACCCCAAGTAACCTAGCTTATTTTGGGGATTGTCTTACTGAAAACAAGGCAATAGGACATTGAGATGAGTCGTCCTGGCTAGCCGTTTAGCACCTGGCAATTGCCGCGTTGCGGGTGATTTTTATTTTGAGTCATTCGCTGGATGTCGGGCGGGGACACTCGGTGCGTTTGACTCCTTGCCACCTCGATGGTGATTGACGTCAGGATTGGGACCCTTGGTTTATGGTGGCAAGTGTGTGTTGCGGTACACTAGGTATGTTGCGGTATACCTGAGTAGAAGTACGCTGCGGTGTACTTATTTCGGTGACGCATGGTTAAGTACTGGAGGCTGCATTCCCAGTACAATGATTTGTAGCGCCGAAGGCAAGGACTGCGGGATTTACATGTGGACACAGGCCGACCTTCTGTTGGAGAAGTACCTGTGATTTGAAAACTAGGGCAATGATTTGAAATTAAAATATAGTTTTCCAAAAATGATTGAGTTCTAAATAAACTATTCGTTAAAGAGTTTTGCATTCATTTCTAATAAACAAATGATATGTTTTCCACAAAAAAGTTTTGTGTACTCTGCCTCTTTGATAAAGCACTAGCACACACAGAACTCACTGGGTGATTTTTTACTCACACGTGTCTTTTATCTTACCTTTTTGTAGGATTCGGAGTTGAGCAGACCTATAGATAGAGGACGATGCCACAGTGACAGCAAAATAGGTCCGGATGCTTCCCTTTTGGATAATGTACCTTATTACTGTTGTTGAATGGAAATTTTTATGTATGGGATTCTTTGCTATATATATGCACGTGACCATCAGTATGGGTTGTTGTATGGATCTGGACCTTACATACTCTATTGGTTTTTCATTATAAAGACCCCTTGTCTGGGTAACTGGACGGGGTGACACCCAGTGCTGATATGCTTTCGCTGTTAATTTTAGTAGGGGTGTTACATTCTGTTTATTAGATGGTTAGGATATTTGCATATGTTACCCAAGATTCGCGTATGTTACCTCAATCTCCATCTCACCGAACCTGGGTCAAATTGGTTTGAGTTAGAGAGCAGTAACAGTGAGATGGAGATTGAGGTTTCTAACTTGTGCCAAATGATGGTAAGGAAGAAAAGATGGTAGTTGAGGTTGCTGAACTGGAGTTACCTGAGCAGGAAGGAGGAGTTAAGGATGTGCAGGCAGTAGACCCTCTTATACCAATGGTTGATTTAGTCTCAGATAGCGAGGCTTAGGAGGAAGCTCATGATCTTAACTTAGGTGGTAAGGGAGAAGAGAAGATAGGTGGTGTTGATGGTGAGGGAGGTAAGGAACTGTGTGATATTGACGACTAGGGAAGAGAAGAGATGGATGATTCTGAGAGTGAAATAGAATGGGGGGATGGAAGAGTCTAATGAGGAGGAGGAGGAGGAGGAGGCTGTTGTGCCTCCTCGGACTCCACCAATAGGAGAGTTTGATATTATCCATTTTGGCTTTGACTTTAAGGAGTCTGGTAATGAGGGACCTAGTCAGAATGATAGACTCACACTAGGTATGAGAGCACTTCGAGAGTCAGTCTTAGGGGCAAAGGATAAGGGAAAAGGGAATGTAGAGGACAGTCCTAGGAAGAGTAGAACTAATAGTTGTACACTTAGGTTTGAATTGAGAATAGACTACAAGAAGAGAAGAGAATGATGGCTCAAAGAATCTATTTCCAACTACTCGAGTGACGAGTAGAGAAGCGAGAAGACTTAGTGAATTTGTGATGGAATTTGTTGATTAGGGAATTTGTTGATTTAGTTTATGGCCTTATTTACTTTCTTGTCTACGAGTATTTGATTTCTATAGAGGCACCATCTATGTTATCCAATTTCTTTGTGTTAAAGTATGATTTATTTTGAATAAAGCTTTTAAGTATTTCACTTCTTTCAAAAAGGAGAAAATTCTCTCATATGTTCAATAATTGAGCAAAAGTTATAAATGTTATCTTTGCATTATATGTTTGCATTCGTATGTATGCATTTGTCGACCTATAATTGTGGTGATGATCGAAGATGGCACCTAGATGTAAAATTGTAGTAAGAGGCTGAACTGGTCATATAAAAAAACCTTTAACACCTAAAGACGAGCCAACAAAGCACTCATATCTAGATACGAGAAAAGAGCACGAAAAAGAGCAAGAGACAGAACTGGAGGGATCTTCTAAGATGATAGTTGGATAGGCCCAATTAAGAGCCTACCACTAAATTTAGCTAGCTGAGAAAATGTAGTTATTAAAGAAAATAAGTTAAAGCCATAGGTGATGAACAAATTGGTTGAGCAGAGAGGATGGGCGATTAGATGCAGTTGTGGTGCCAACTTAATCGTTTATTTCTCCCGAAAGAATATCCTCTTTGGTCTTTATTCTGCACAGCCTATATATATTGTGTAGTGTGCTATTCATTTGAGTAGTGTTAAGCTAGACCATAAGAGTCGAATCTATTGACTATGAAGAGTTATAGGGTTTCTTATTGATTGTTTAAGCATTCCTCACCATGCAAAGAAGTAGGGAACTATACGTTTGATTTGCGAGATGAAATTTTAGCTAGAGAAGTAAACACTACTGAAAAATGGCCGATCACCCACGGCAAATTCCGTGGCTGATCGACCAAATTTTGTGGCTGATTGATCTCAGCCACGGAACAACCACGAAAATTTTTTCGTGGCTAAAATCGTCGTGGCTGATTAATCAGCCACGGAAATTATTTCCGTGGGTGATTAGCCAGGGAATATTTCGTGGTTGATTAATAAATTCCGTGGCTGATTTAATAAATAATAATTAATTTTTATTTTAATTAAAAAAAGTCATCAGCCACGGAAATAAATTCCATGGCTGATTTAATAAATCATAATTAAAATTTTATTTTAATTAAAAAAAGTCATCAGCCACGGAAATTTTTCCGTGACTGATTTAATAAATAATAATTATTGAAAATTTGTGGTCCACAACCCATTTCGTGGACCAAGCACACATGATCATAGCAGCATCCATTTAGTGTGGTCCACAACCCATTTTGTGAACCAAGCACACTTGATTGTAACCTTCAAATTAATTGAAGAATGTTTTGAGTCCTTTGAGAGTTGAACCCATGACCTCCCATATGAGAAGTTGAGACTTAACCAATCGGGCTATGTCCAATTGCTTGGACATGTCTCTTTTTTTTTTTTTTTCATTTAAACCATTCCTAACATTCATTTTGTATTTTTTTTTAAAATCTTTATACTATTACAAAATACAACAATTATATTCAATTTACTATGAAACCATATTCT
The DNA here is from genome assembly GCA_026120185.1 of Voacanga thouarsii. NCBI lineage: Eukaryota > Viridiplantae > Streptophyta > Magnoliopsida > Gentianales > Apocynaceae > Voacanga > Voacanga thouarsii. Next base: position 273,922 of record JANUWF010001053.1, on the reverse strand, counting down.
TCAATATAATAAATTATTTTGTATATTTATATAATTAAAATTTTATATGCTGTTAATTATTTTATCGTTTTTATCAAATAATTTTTTCAAATATATACATACACACACACACACATATAAATATATATATATATATATGTGTGTGTGTGTGTGTATATAGATAAATATTTATAAATATTTATCTATATATCTATATTTATTAATATTTATATATAAATATTTTTAAAAATATATAAAATAAATATGAATTTTTATATATATATAAATATTTATTTATATATATTTATACATATTTATATTTAATAATATTTATATTTATATTTATATATAAAATATTTTTTATGTATTTATATATAAATAGTTATATGTAAATAAATATTAATTTATATATAAATATTTTTAAATATTTATTTATAAATATATATTGATCAAAGATTTTCGTGGTTGATTCGTAGGAGATCAACCACGAAAAAAATCCGTGGCTGATTTGTGACTGATCAGCCACGAAATTTTTTTTAAAAATTGATTATATTGATAAAAGATTTTCGTGGCTGATTCGTAGGTGAACAGCCACGAAAATGTCCGTGGCTGTTTCGTGGCTGATTCACCCACGAATCAGCCACAAAATCTTTTATCAATATATAATTAATATTTGATAAAAGCTTTTCGTGGCTGATTCGTGGGTGAATCAGCCACGAATCAGCCACGGATATTTTCGTGGCTGATCACCTACAAATCAGCCACAAAAAAATTTTAAAAAATTGATTATATATTGATAAAAGATTTTCGTGGCTGATTCGTAATTGATCAGCCACGAAAATATCCGTGTCTGATTCGTGTCTGATTTACCCACGAATCAGCCACGATATTTTTTATCAAATATTGATTATATATTGAAAAAATATTTTCGTGGCTGATCACCTACGAATCAGCCATGAAAATCTTTTATCAATATATAATAAATTTTTTAAAAATTTTTGTGGCTGATCTGTGGCTGATCCGTGGGTGATCTCCAACGCCAGTTTCCGTGGCTGATTTTCTTGGCTGATTGCCTAGTTTCTAGTAGTGAAAATTTATCGAGAATCTGACTTGTTTTCTTTTGAGGATTATGGTAGCACATTAGACAAGGATTGATTGTAGAAGAAAGGAGTTAAGTTGGTTTTAGAGATAGAATAATGCATTTTTGGGGATCAGATAGGCATGATTAAATTCTAGAAGAGGTAAGGTAAAGGAAGTGTAGAGCATAATTCTAAGAGCAAAGGTTTATAAACTATTGTTGAAGGAATACTAAGGATATTGATGTGTCTGGATCTGGGTATAAAAATCATATAAAAACTAAGCACATTCCCAATCAAGTTTAAATTAAAACGTTCAACCCAAATGACACATATGATCAATCATACTCATCATTAACCGAGCATAGGGTTCAAACGAGTGTCGATCCTCAAGGATCAAGTAGACATTAATCACCTTTCTTTCATTGTTTAACTGACTCCATAAAGCAATAAATAAATAAAAATAAAAATAAAATAAAAATAAAAGTATATACATGTCAAGGATGGAGAAGTATGTAGAGGACTCCGCAGTCTTGAGAAGATTGATCAACTTAAGAATGATGGACTCAATCTTGTTCATCTGGTAGTTAATCACAAATTGTGAAAAACTATTAGGTAAATATTGTAGAATTAAGTCAGCACTTAATTCATGGTCCATCATAAACCTAAGAGACCAAAGCTTCCCAATCAAGCCCAGCATCTTCAACCCATGAGTGGCCACAGAAGTACCCTCAGCCAATTTGCAAAAAAATAGTTGCTTTGAGATCTTCTATCTCTTTGTTCTTTCTTGGGCAACAAACAACTCTCAAAGATGGAAAATAATCGATTGAGCATCCATATACTCATGCCATTTCTATAGCTCAGGAGTCATTGATGCTAGTACGATACAAGATGTCGTGTCATTGTCCTCCTTATGCTTTTTGTGGACAACATGCTCATCAGCATAACCATCTTGAGCTGGTGGTGGCGGAATAGGAGCATCTAGCACGTAGACCAACTTTTTTGACTTGAGAATGATTCTCAAGTTTCTAAACTAGTCGAGATAGTTTGACTTAGTTAGTTTGTTGGTCTCCAAGATGCTTTATAAGTTTAGGTTGTTCGACATGATACATGTGACCTAGTAAAGATAGAGAACATTAGCTAACTTTATATGCACATGTAATGCAAATAATTAGGTCTTTAATTAAATGCATTATTACTCCACTATGTTTCCCAAACCAATAGCCCCCACTTTGGATTCGGGAAAGCCCATTGGAAGCTTTCCTAGTAGACCAGTATCCAAATTCTTCAAGAATAACCTTGGGTTTGCCCAACAAGCCATCCTTGAGTTCAATGGTAGGTATCCAATACCAATTACACTATCTGTAATTACCGGATCTTTGGGTGATTAAAATCTTTTAATGTTAAAGCCTTTTGGACTACCCTAATATTTTCTCTAAATTTCTTTATGCTTGAGATAGCCCAACTAGCATAAAGAATTTAGTTAAACCTAACTCGTTAATCAAGAATTTAATTCCATAGCTTGAACATGGCTAATGTCGAGTAGTCTTAGGTTAGCCCAACAACTTGGTCTTGAAAAAGGACTCTCATTCTTACTATATTAACAAAAGGAATTAAGTTTAATATTAATTGAGAGATTTATTCCTTTTAGTGATGTCATCAAATGACATGCATAAATATGTCAATAAATCTAATAAATTGATAATCATGGTAATAAAGCGATTACATGGTATGGTTATAGACTTTCTCTAAATTAATTTTCTCGAGCCAAAAAGGAAATGAACAGGGTTAACCCTATGAGTTCATGCATGATTTAAGTAGAAGGTCATACCCTCTCGCTTTGCTTTGATCACCCTCTCCAAAATTAAAACAATTATATCCATATCTAACCTATATAATCTAATTACATAAATTTCCTAAATTGAGAAACCTCGAGTTACATTCGAGGAGAGTTAGATGTGAAGAGAATTACACAAGAATTTTAGAGAAGGCAAGACTCGCAGGTCCTATTTAATAAAACCAAAACTGTAAATAATGCATGAACAAATATAATTTGGTTTTAGTCCATAACCATCCTCCAAGCCATTAAATATGCTTAAACAAAATTAAACATATAATTTTATTATTCCAAAATAGATTATTATTCCAAAATCTCTATTTTGGAAAAATAAAACAAATTTAGATTCAATTTCTAAAATCAAATTCTAGAAATTAAATTAATATTAACTCTAAAATAAATATTTTAGATTTAATTTCTAAAACCAAATTTTAGAAATTTAATTAGAATAAAATCTAAAAACCATATTTTAGAAAATTTATTAATTATTAAAATCATATTTTAGGAATTAAATAATAATATATAATCTAACAATAATATTTTAGAAAATATATTAATTTCTAAAATATAATTTTAACCCAAATCATGGGTCCCATTTAAAAACTAATCATAATTAGATTTAATTCTCAAAATGAGAATTAATAAAAAAAACATATTATTTTTTTACATATAAAAAATCAAGAAGTTAGATAATATATATTAATTTCCAAAACCATTTTTAAAAATTAATCTTGGCTAGTCCCAAAACAAGAATTTTGGGGAGTTTTGGTCACAAGTGAGAAAGGAAAAAAAAAAAAAAAACATTTCATGGCCCATCGGGAGAGAAGTCAAACAAAATAGGAAAACGAATTTATTTTTTTTATATAATATGAAATTGCATTTTGGGCAGGATGATACACATCTTGCCTAGGATGCACAACCATCATACATGAGTCGCAGTGCCCAATTTGGGAGCTAAACTGTGCGAGCCGCGGCTCCAAGCCGTGGCTTCAAGTCCTTGTGCCTGAAGCTGTAGCTTGGCTCCTCATGCTTAGGGCCAAAACAATTTTTTTTTTTCCTTCTTTGTCTTCCAGAAATGATTTCAGGGCATAATACTCCAAATTTTGCAACGAATTCCAGAACAATTCTTTGTGCAAAGAGCGATTTTTATTATCTTCAAAACTAAAAAAGGATTATGTTAGTAGATAATCAAAACAAAGCGAAATGAAGAACAGTTTCCTCACCAACATAGTTTCAGTAATCATTGAAAATAATTTTCGGCAAATGTTCTTTTATCAAACAAAATTCTAGAACATTGTCTATGCAAAACAAAACGAGCCTAGAAGATAGTTTTTACAAGAAACCTCTCTGTAACATTTATAGAATAAAAAGTTGCAACCAAAGCCCACAAAACTCTGTCAAGAAATCATTACAGAGACCATTTTGTAACATGCATTAACCCCATAAGATCATGAAACAAATTTCACAGAGAAAACCAATGACAAATACGAAATAATTTCTCATGGCACCAAACACAGAAATGATTTATGTTAATCCTAAAACACAGTCACATGAACAATTTTAGGAAACTAGCCACATTCCATAACATAACAAAGACCCATGATTCTTTAATCAATTTCGAGAATTAAACCGAAACGGTTTTACAGATATCAAAGCTCTGTGAAACAACTTTCACTGAAGACAACAGAGATGTAATGGAATGATTTCATGACATATTAATGATCTGTAAATCACACACAAGCATAGGCTCTGATACCACTATAAGGTATCTCATGTAAAAACAGGTTTGTGCAGTAGAAGATTTAAGATACCAAAAAGAACAAAATCCGCAAGGTGTGAAGAACAACAAACAAGATGAGTAAAATACCTTCTCTGTGCGGCAACGTAAAATAAAACTTTCAAACAAAGACTGAGGTGTGAACCGAAATCCAATAGCAACCTTGAGAGAACGACTTCTCAATGTAGATAGTTCAACACCGTGCAGATGTCTCGCCGCTTCAATCTCAATGTGAGATTGACTCTGATAGTATCCACACGAGATATGCTCTCAAGAAAACTAAAAATTCTCTACTAGGAGAATTTCTTGGTGGCTAGGGTAACTCACGGAGAAGAGAAGAAAAAGTCATATGTATCAAAAAAACCCAAAAAATAATTTTTCTCAGTGTTTTTTTAAGATCAAACAACCACGGCATATTCTCCAAGAAAAATCCCCGAAATAATCGCTGATCACATGTCTTGTGAATTCTAAAAGAATTAGAATTCTTTAATTGTAATTAGAACCTACAAGTTCTCACAATTACAATTTAGCCCAAAAATTTTAACTAATTTAATTTGGCCCAAAAAACTTCTACTTCTTACAATTAACCCCATAATGTTATCAAATAATATCTCGAGTACATAATCCTCTATTGTGTGTGCCTTTTAGGTTTCCACGTCTATTGTTTGCAAAATATGAATTAATTCAAATGTCTTTGAGATTAATAATCCTTAATAATTTAGAATTAACCTATTAATTCTAATCTGAATTAGTTTATTAATTTATCAATTAATAAACATATACTCAGTAGATCATGAGTGGTATTTAGCAACACATCATGACCACCCAAGAGTCCAGGAAGTCATTTGGCTTGACATGAACCTTTCAATAATGAACTATAGTGCAATAAACTCCTTTCACCATACAATATCACATTCGGCTTAAAGTACAGAATTAGTGCCAACTCTCTCCAGAATATAAATTAATTCTAACCCGAATATATTAGTACTTGTACTAGGAACCCATTACTTTATATGTGTATCAATAGGAATTGTTTCCAATACACAATTATCTTGGGCAAGGATTTCAAGAGTAGTAATTCTAATAGGTGGCCGTGAGATATTCACCCATACTATTAGGAGTAGTGAATCCTTTATTGACCCTCTCAACTACTTTTGTTTACCAGACATTGCACCCAAAATCCATCCCATAGGCAGCCCTCGATCTGGCTCCAGAGATTGGAATCAAAGTATAATGCTTAGTAAACAAAGTATCTTAGAGATCTCATATCTAAGGATACTTAGACATTTGGTATATCGAGATTCTATCATTGACACTAAACAGTTATCCATGTGATTATTTCACAATTAGGTCATCCAATATGCTTGTTCTATTAACAAGAATCCATGTGTTCTTTTTGAGTATCTCAATAATCACGGATATGAGAACCACCACCTGATCAAATCAGGAAGTCTAACACATTCTAGTCTTGGTGGCTATAATCTACCGTTGTAGTGTATGTTATGGCTAGAAAGGTTGTTAAGGCCCTCCTCAATTCCTGCCTTCAGCTATTCTCAAACTGACAAGTTCAGTTCTATTCAGTGTCCACTAGATGCTTGCAATACTTGGAGAGTTTGTTCAATTAGGATATATACTGAGCCACCAACATATTACTTGGTTTCAAATTTTGGAATTCATCCTTCCTCTTTTCCCCAGTCCATTAAGGGATGTACTCCACCTCGAATACTTCTACAAACTTATCCAATGTCTATTCCTAATCCATCCTCTCCTATTTCTTTTGAATTAGCTCGCACTAGCCTTACACTAGTCCTCTTTGCCTGAAGGTTGCAAACTTCACTATCCACCTTTCTGCATACTACAGAGTAGAGAATATTGTTGGAATATATGCCCAAAATAGACAATGTATTTCTGTATTTTAGAAATTAATAAAATTTTTCATTCATTAATGCTTGTTTATTTATATAAAAAAAATGATATTAAGGCTAAGTGCGTTAACAAGTAATCTATATGATTAGGTCGTACTTTTACAGCAAGGTGTAGATTATGGGCTACTAACACAAACGCAAAAAAACTTTTTGATTGATTGATGAAGCTAGGCACTTCATCAAGGTTTACCTCATTATAGTACAGTTTTTAAATGGGGAATTATTTACCTTTAATCAGTAAGTGGTCCATTTACGCCAATGGTGTGAGCATTTTTAGAATACACAGAATTGCACCACGTAATAATAATCTTTAAAAAAGTACTAAAATAAATAAAAATTGGTTTATCTCTACTACTGCTTGGATGAGTACCCTAAAACTTGAGTATAAGTTGGTGGCCTGGTGAAGTTGTATTTGTGCACTTAGATGTATAATGGGTGAGGTCTTAATAATTGAAATAATTCAGGACCCTAGGAAACATAACTAAGTATGCTTTTGAGTAGCTCCTTGAGATAAGTGGATATATACTAGAATTCAAGGATTATCGAACCAGTTATCAAATGATAGTAGATGTTATTGACAAAGGTATTAGTGCACTTTTTTATATCTTAATCATAGGTCTATGTAGAGGAGTATTTTTATCATTACATTGTCGAAGGTACTGCACTTGCAACATTATCTTTGGAGTTACTATTTCCATATGGTGGAATATTTAAAATGATAAAATACAGCTATTTGTTAGAAATGTTATTTTGGTTATTTTAGTAGCCAAGAATAATGTCATTTGGTCCCCAAAATAGGTTAAGTAACCTAAATAAATTTATTTACTATATGGGTTTGTTGTGTGAATTTATTACTAGAAGAATTATGTAAGAGTCCAATTAATTATTTATTTGTGCTAGAATAATTAATTGGGCTAATTTAATTAAATTAGTTTTATTAATTAATTATCTTGAATAATTTTATATTAGGTCCAAGTGGATCAATTAATTAATCTAAGAATTATTTAATTAGTCTTGGACTATTTAAGAAAACCTTGGCCCACAACGGTTTGTGTAATACAGCTGAAGGGTTTTGGAAACCTAAGTAGCCACAATTCTAAAAAAGGAGGAAAATGAATGTTAGCTAGAAAAGGAAAAGAAAAAAAAAATGCTATTGTGTTTCTTTTAAATAAGAATTCTCGTGTGTGTTATGAGGTTAATCGACACACTGAAACTGAGAAGCTTTTGCCTTTTTTCAAAGAAAAACAAAGCTACGATTTTTCTTGTTTTTTCTTCCTTTGTTCTTCTGGTTTCCTCTTGCAATTAATAGCTCTTCATTCTCTTCCAATTTCTACACCATAATCTACTTTCAACGGCAGAAGTCCATAGGGGTTCGAGAATACTCTGGAAGGTCAAGAGATACCAAACGTGATAAGTGTTTGATTCGAAGGAGATGATGAATAGCTGGTATTCCCCCAAAACAAGTAGACGTTTCAATTCGAGAAGCTTCGTCAAATTTGAATCCGACTCTGGTTATTCAAGTTAAACGACCTAAGAGTTAATATTCCTAGCCTTTGGCTAAATAAAAATTTTAAATTGCTATTTTCTACTGCATTTTTATTTTCTCGTGATCTCTCAAGTGGTATGAATGCCATGGTTATAGTCTAGGAGCGTGATTAGGGTTAATAACCAAAAAATGTGCTTCCTTTACTATAAAAATTCAATCTTTGTGATTGTATGGATCCCTCGAGATTTTTGATATGGGTAGATGTTGTGTATGCTTCATGCGTGGAAGCATAGAAACTTGTAATTTATTGTTCATCGCTTTTAGTAGAATTCGTATACGCCTCATTTTGAAATGCAAAGGCTATTGATATTGTATTTCAATTTTATTTACAAATTCTTGTAACAAAAATTCATGCTTGATCAACATAGGAATCCCCTGGAAAGAACAGAAGAAAATTAAAACAAAATAAGAACAAACCTCCAGGGAACAAACAGTGACTAGCTTGCTAAAGGAACAAGGAACAAGCCGGCTTTAGCAAGCCTGCCTTTGGATTTATGAGGAGAAACAAATCAAGGTGGCTAAGGGTTTACTTTTCAAGAGAGGAAGCCAACCTATAGCTTAGGAAAGCCAAAGACTGGCCATAAAAGAGATAAAAAATAGCAAGTTGAACCATGGCTAGGAATGCCATGGACTGGCTATAAGGAAGAAAATTTTCAAGGTGGTCCTATAACACCCTACTACCTAGGCCCAACAGGGCCGGGGATGTCGCTCTGTCCATAGGATAAGGGGTCTTTATAACTAGGTCACATAAAATGAAATAAAAGAAATACTTTAAAATTAAACTTATTACCTCCAAAAAATACATGAACAAATCTAAAATAAATTGTTTGCTACAATCTCTCAAAACATCACATAAGGAAAATAACAAAGAGTCTTTAAATCATAAGCAACAAATCTAGCTATTGACCTCCACAGCAGGATCAACCTGAAAGCATTGTATAAAAGGTGGTGAAATAAAAATCTCAGTAAGCCCGTGTGTGCTTTGAGTGTTTCAGATAAAATAGTTCATGTGTAACACCCCGCTACCTAGGCCCGCCAGGGCCGAGGATGTCGCCCCGTCCAAAGGACAAGGGGTCTTTATAATTAGGTCACACAAATAAAATAGCGGAATAAAAAAAAATAATACTCGAACTTAAAATTTATTACATCCCAAAAATAAGTCCAATAATAAATCTAAGAATACCAAAAACAAATCCATAATAAAATTCATCCACTCTCATCTCCCCAAAACATTACACAAAATAAATTATCAGAAAATCTTCCAAAGAAGGCACTATCTAGCTACTCATCCCCATAGCAGTATCGACCTGAAATCGTGGTAAAAATGGTGGTGAGACAGAAATATTAGTAAGTCCGTGTGTGCTTAAGTGTCGGGAGAAAACAGTTCGTAAATGCAAAGTATAAAATTCTTTATAAGATATCATTGGCAAGCAATAAATATTAGTCAAAAGCAAGAGTGGTGTTTTGGCTTTTCCAACCATAAATAATCAATAAAATCAACCACTCAAAAGAAATTATCATGGGTTACCACACGTTGGGCCCCATAACCGCATGGTCAGCATGTCACACTTTATACATACTGCCGGTCAGAATGCCACACTTTATGCAGATTGACAAAAGTAGGTGATCGGCCTACTGGGTAAGATACTCCTCCTTCTCTATACCCAAACAACAACCAGGTTTCTATTCCAGCAACACACAGTCACTTGACTAAAAGAGAACACTGCTAGCTCGGACCTGCACGACCTACTGGACTGACGTCCTATCCGGGAAGGACTCATCCCTCAGAGGTGGCCACCTACTGAGAGACTTACCGTAACCCCTCAAAAACTAGCCCTAGTAGTCCACCCTTATTGAGTACTTAACGACGTTTCCCACTTGGAATAAAATAAATAAAACACTGTTCCACATGAAAATGGCAATTAAGGGTTCCCAAAGTCTTTGTCAACATCAGTTTTGGAAAAGAGTTTTGAGATTGTGTAAATCTACTTATTAATTTTCAAATAAATTGTTTGTTTGAAATAGGAAAGAAGTTAATCATCAATTGCCCTTGCAAAACTGAGTGTCCATGCACTCTACATTTAGTTTGCCATAATAAACATGTTTCATCAATCAGGTTTTATGCAGGAGTTTACTTGATTCTTGCTCACAATAAAAGGTCTCCAACAGCTGACCTAACCCCGCATGTGCAAATACAAACCACAATCAAACTCAAGCCAAAATCCACTTTTTCAATTTAAAACAACTCGACTCACTACTATCATGATCCTAGTGTCCCAAGCTTTAAGGCCAAACAATAAATAAATACGTTTATAAGCTAAGCCTAATTTGATATTTAAAATAATTAAGGTTTTGGGAAATAAGTACTAATAAGTTGATGGTTTAAATCTTGCTAAGAAGAATTTAGAGTTTATTTGATGAAGAGTCCAATGTGGTACTAGGTAAAATAATGATTTATTAATAATTTAGTTGTTAGAAAATAATTGATAACTAAAATTAGTTGAAAATAAATTTAATGAGTCTTGCTTGAAAAATAAAAAATAAAATTTTAATGGGTTTTGATTAAAGATAATAATTAAATTTTTAGTAATAAATATTTTACTAATTATGATTATTTCCATAAAAAGGGTTTAGTTGATTTCATTATTTTATATAATACCTACACACACACACACACACACACACACACACACACATTATTTTTCTAGCAAAAGCTATTATTTATTTGACTAAAATATCCTTATTATATATAATAATCCAAATCTACCCCTCCTAGGATTTTTTTTTTTCGAAATTACTAGCAAAATCATATTATGAAATATTTTATTCATGAAATAAAAATTAGCTTAGGGACAACTAGGTCATGATCATATTTCTATGGCTAACCACAATCATGAACATATACAATCCTTCAATTTATCAACTCATCTAAGTCATGCATATAAGCATAGATCTAGACTTACTATGGCATGAACTAACCTTTACTAGCATAAATATAATAATGGCTTTAATAATCACAAAAGAATATAAATCCTCTTCATCATAGATGACATAATCTCTAGCATACTTGATCACAAATGCTACCTATGACAAGGAGACATGCATTAAACCTCAAAACATCATACAATCAACCAAGATAACTCATCCATGCATAAATCCCATCTCTAACATATTCACACATATATTCATGCTTTAATCTCAACTCATCACAACAATATATACTCAACCCTCTTCACGATTCATCTTCTATCAACATCATCCTAGAGACATGAATCTAGAATTTAAAAGAAGGGTTAAAAAGGCTTACTTGATTGCTGAATATCTTGAAGGAGTTTCGAGTGGTTGTCAACCCTTAGATGCCTAAATCCGTCCAAGGAAGGTGGAGAAAGCATGGCCATTGGAGAAGAAGCCATTCAGCCAAGAAGGAGAGGGATTTGGTTGAGAGAGAGAGAGAGAGAGAGAGAGAGAGAGACCATTAGCATGTTTATTCATACATATATTCATTAGAGATCAAGATTGGAGAAGATGAAGTTGTTAGAACAAACCTACCTTGATGGTGTTCTTGAGCCTTCACAAAATTTCTAGTTTTTTATCCAAAATAGCAAGTTGGATTTTGGAGTTTGATATTAAGAAGGGTGTTGATGGACTCACGGCAGTGAGTAGATTCAATCTGGAAATTTTACAAGTAGTTTGAAGTGATTTGGAGAGGTATTAGGTGAAAGGAAGGAGTAGGTATTCTTAGTGTGCTATGTGTTCTTGAAGTTGAAGAGAGTAGAGAGCTTTTGGGATTGGAGGCTGCTGAAATTTTGTAAGGATTAGGGTTGGCCGACTGCTTGAAGGGTTTTGGTAGCTGGTTTTCTGGTTTGGAATGGAAACGGAAAGGCTAGCTACTAGAATCCTTGAAGAATATTTTTAAGAAGCAAATTTGAAAACTAAATATTACAATATCTTTGATTGTTGGAGAGCTTTTGGGAAGCTGCCATGGCCGAATTTCTGTGTAGAGGTTTGGCTGGATGAAAGCTGGTTGAAGGAGCTAAGGGTGGCCGAGAATAAGGATTATAATGGTGAAGGGAAGGTCTGATTGTTTGAGGAATATTTTATAGAAAGTTGTTAAATTATGGTGGCTAGAATTTTGGTAACTAATCAAGTATGATTGCAGTAATTTTTTTGGAAAGATTTTTGGGCGGCCATGTCTGAATTTCGTGCAGGAGCTTGGGGAAGACAATGGAGCTCTGATCATGGCTGTTTAAGAGTGGTTTGTGCAGAAGAAAGATGGAGTTTCGGCCAAGGCTGAATTAGGAAACAAGGCTAGAAAATTTCTGCATAGGATTTTCGCTATTGGTGGAATTTTTCTGGGCAATTTCGGCTGCCATTTTCCAGCCAAGTTGCAGGGAATTTGAAGGAGATTTCAAAGGTCTTTCAAGTCTGGTTTCTAGCCTTCTTTATGGAGGGAAAACGTGGCTAAGATGCTTAAAAAAACTGAAAGAAAACACCTTGGTTTCGGACCTCCAAAGCTGTGAATTTACCCAGGAATTTTCCTGGTTTTGCACAGCTTTTGTGCAGTCCGAAAATGGCCAGAAACATTCAAGTTTCAAGCTGATCAAAAGGACCATTTTCTGGCAGTATTTGGGAGGGAATAATGGCTAAGAATGTCGACACCTTGAAGGCACACAAAGTTGGGAAAATTTCAATTCCATGCATGAAGGAAAATGAACCTAGCTAGAGTGAAATTTTTAGAAAGTTCACCAAAAAATTTAATTCACTTGAAATCCTTTCCCCCTCTTCCATAGTTTCGGTCCTTAAGATGTATTTTACTAAGACATTTTGAACCTTTAAAGCCACAGCACATTGCTGGAATTTTTCTAGAATAAAATTGGTCTGAACAAATTGAACAAGCTAATGAATTGAGAAATAGGAAAAATTAAGGATCAAGAGGAAATGAATTCCCCTTAGGAATTTTGTGTAGGGCAAAAGAGTAGGATGAGAATACTCCTATCATGTCTCTCTTAGGACAACATTTCTACCCTACTCTAAACACATAAGGCCGAAAATAATACTTTCCAAGCAAAAATAAAATTTAACCAAGCTAAAGCTCCTATGATGGAATTTGAACCAAAGACCTCAAGAATTAATTCTAAGGCTCTAACCACTACAGCACCACAACTCTTGTTCTTATTTTCCCTCTAAAAATATTTTCCTATTCAATCCTCAAGCTATCACCCTTTTTCCACCTCAGGCAAAAATTATCATTTTGCCATTCTCACTCAATAGTCATAATCAAGCCATCTAGACTATAAAACACAAATTCAATGCATGTAAAATCATATAAAAATATATTTAAACATGCAATGAAATATGATATGCACCCCCAACCCCTTTACTCTAATGTTGGTTTTGACTGGGGTTTCATATTATGTATGCAAGTTGTAAAATATCATAAGAGAAAGTGCTGTCAAGCATTAAATAAGTGTTAAAAATAAAGAGTGGTGTTTTGCTTTTCAAACCATACATGTGTGGAATAAATACAACAACTTAAAGAGGTACCATGGGTTACCACATGTTGGGCCCCATGACCCAATAATGGTTAGTATGCTACACGTTGAGCATGCTGATAAAAGGTAGGTGTACGGCCTACCGGGTGAGATACTCCTCCATCTCTATACCCAAACTTATCGGTTATCCACTTCGGAAACACACAGTCCACATGACTGAAACTTGCTAGCTCGGACCGGCATGACCTATCGGATTGGCATTCTATCCAGGAAGGACTCACCCCTCAGAGGTGGCCACCTACTGAGAGACTTACCCTAACCTTTCAAAGACTAGTCTTAGTAGTCTACCCTTATTGGGTACTCAACGTTGATTGTCCTACTTGGGAGAAAATTGATCACACATTGATTTACTTGGAAATAGCAATTAAGGGTTTCTAAAATTCTTTTCAATGTTGGGTTTTAGAAAGACTTTAGCATTTTGCGTAAAACTGCTTGTTTAATTTTCAAATGATTTGCTTAACTGAAACAAAAAGGAAAAAAGGGTCCTTAATTGCCTTTACAATCGGATGATCATACACATTGAACTTGGCTTACCACAATAATTTTTTGTCTTCAAATAATTCTATGCAGGAGCTTACCTGATCATTCACTTGCTCGAACTCAAAAATCTTCCACGGTTGACCTAACCCCGCCTAGGGTAAACACAAGATATAAGGTTATACTCGGGCTATACTTGCCTTACTTAAATAATTCCTAGTTCAACTAATTATAATCATGACTTTAAAGTCCCATGCTTTAAGGCTAGATGATAAGAAATTTTATAAAATAAATCTACCTTGATACGTTAAAATATCTAGGGGTTGTAACATAATTACTAATAAGTTCTAGGTTCAAACAATAAATCTTGAGTGTTATTATTAATAAATAAACTAGTGTTTGAATATTGAATAATACTAAGTCCTAAATAATATAAATAAATAGTAATTTTTAAATAGTGTTATTATAAATAAATAAATCAATAAATAATATTTAATAGATAAATAATTATTAATAAATAAAATTAATAATAAATGAATTATATTAAATTTTATATTAATAGATAACAAATAATTTTTAATATAAATAATATTTATGAATATAGGTAAAAGCTTGAATTATGGTCTACAAGGTCATTAATATTTTATTTTTTATTAATAATTATATAAAAGACATTATTTATTACTATACATACATATATATATTATTTTTTATAAAAGATGTTATTTATTTGACTAGTAAAATATCAATATTTCATTTAATATTCCAATTCCAAAACTTCCTAGGAATTTCGAAATCTTTAGAGAAAAAAAAATATAATAATAATTTTAATTAAGATAATAAAATTTGTTACTAAAAATAACCTAGGATTGATAAGAAAATAATCATGATTTTCCTATTGCCAAACAAGATTCATGAACACACTCCCCAACATCAAATAATAAACTAGTTCATTCATGAACATAGGCCTAAATCAACACATACTATGACATGACCGAATCCCTACTAGGCATAATCATCAATCATGGCTTCAATGGAAATAAGAACATAAAAATCCTATTCACCATAGGTGTCACAACATCTAACATGCTTTAAACATCAATAACTCTCTTAAGACATGAATCTATATAACTTAATCATTTACAACCATTCTCATGTCCAAATCCCAACCCCTTCATTCACATGCAAACACTCAATACCCCATTCATATTCTACTCTTCCTATCAACATCTAAGAGACATGAATGCAGAATTAAAAAGGAGGATTAAGGAGAAATACTTGATTGATGATTACTTCGATAAAGAATTAAGAAGGTCCACGCAATTTAGAGTCTTGAATTGTCCAAGAGAAGAAAAACATCCATGGTTCTTGATCAACCATTTCGGCCGAGAAAGAGAGAGAGAGAGAGAGAGAGAGAGAGAGAGAGTTCATTAGTATGGTACATTGAAGGTTAAATGGAAGAGGATGAACGAAGGAGTTGTTCTTGGTTACCTTGATGATGTTCTTGAGACCTTCAAGGAAAATCCTGGTTTTTTATTCAAATGGAATTTCTTGTTTTCGAGGTTTTGTGTTATAAATACCAAAACTGAACACTAGGGAGTATGTAGGAGTAATCTGGAGTATTTGAGAGGGATTGGGGGTGTTTAGGGTTGGTTTTGGCTTGAAGAAATGTAGTGTGTGTTCTTGGTGAAAATTGAGAGAGTTTGAGAAAAGTGCTGCACGAAATATGGGAGAATGTTGGTCGAATGGTTTATGGAGCTTAGGAGTTTCGGTTTTTAGCTTAGAGAGGAAGAGAATAATCTTATTTTTTTGAAATTCAAATGGAGGGATTTGAGGAGTGATTTGAGGAGTGGTTTGAGGTATAGGATATGTTAATGGTGTTTGATTGATGGAGGTTTCTTTGGGCTTCAATGGAGCCGGTTGGATTGGTTTATTTTGTTGAAATGAATGAAGACTGAAAAGGCTTTAAGGCTGGCCAAAATTTAGAGCTTAATAGCAAAGGAATTTTTTGTTGTGTAGCTTACTACAAGGGTGTTTTCATGGAGCAAAATTCTAGGAATTTTTCAAGTTCAAATGTAATTTGAAAGCAGTAATCTTAGGAGATATTTGAAGTGTGGTTATGGAGTTCATGTGTTCAAGGTAAGTGGAGTGGTTAATGGTGTTCTATTCATGGCTGAACAAGGTTCTTTTTACAGAGGTTGGAGGGTGGTTTCTTCAATCTAGGTCTAAGGGGACAAGTTGTGAATTTTTTGGTTTTATGGTGCTCAATGCTTCGAATGGCTTGCTGAATTTCTATGCAGTATTTCTACAATTCTTCGGCTCGGTTTGCTGGGAATTTTAAGAGGTGTTTGAGGGTCTTTTAAGGCTGGTTTCCAGCCTTCTTTTTGGAGAAAAAGCACAGGAGTTTTGCTGGATTGAAGACAGGAGAAAAACAGCTTCATTTTTAGGTTGTTTTGCAGCGAAACTGCCCAGAATTTTTTTCTGGTTTTGAGCAATTTTATGCATTCCGAATTTGCACTGAAATTTCTGTCTTCATGCTATATGAATTGGCCATTTTTCTGGAAGCAAATGAGCAAGGAACTTGGCAGTGTTTTTTGGAAGCTAGGCTGTTCAAAAATTTGGAAAATTTCCAAGTTTCCTTTATTAAGAACATGAACACTTTGAAGATGACTTTGAAGGTTCAACCATGGTGAATGATTTCCCTTGGGAACCCTTCCTAACTCCTCTCCTATTTTTGGTCAACCCTCCAACTTCCAAGATCAATTTGTGAAATTTAAAGCCAAGAAATCCTCACAGAATTTTCTGGAATTAAAAGATGAATTTTGAACAATTTTAATTTGTGAAAATGTTAGGACAAGCTAGAGGTAATAAATGGACAAGAATTCCTCTAGAATTCTTTTTAGGACATGATGATAGGATTAAGACATTTTCTTCATGTCTCCCCTAGGACAACATTCCTATCTTCAAGGAATGTAAGAAAACAAAAATTCAAATTTAACTAAGATAACCATGAATAAAACTTAAGTGATGGGATTTGAACTCATGACCTTAGTGATTAATTCCAAAGCTCTAACCACTAAACCACAACTCAACGACTCTTGTTCTTATTTTCTCACCCAAATATTTTTCTTATTTAATCCTAAAGCTATCTTCCTATTTTGTCCTCAAGCAAAATTATCATTTTACCCTTCCTACTCAATAAGCATAACTAAGCCCTTTTAACTTATAAATCATAATTCTAAAGCACATAAAATCATTCAAAAATATATATATTCATGCAAAATAATGTGATATGCATCCTAACCCCCTTACTCCAGGGTTGGCTTTAGGTGGGGTTTCACATCCTCCCCTCCTTAGGAGAATTTCGTCCCGAAATTCATGCATACCTCTATCTCAGATCGGGATACTTCCACTTTACCCACTCTTCTGTTTCCGATGTGGCATCTCACGTGCCATGATGTTCCCACTGCACTTTTACCATCGGAATCTGCTTGCTTTGGAGAGTCTTGATACTTCGGGCCAATATTTTCATAGGTTTCTCCACATAGCTCAGGTCGGATTGCAACATTAACGCCTCGTCATTCAAAACATGTCCGGGATCGGCATTGTACTTCTTTAGCTGAGACACATGGAATACGTCGTGAATTCCCGCCAATCCATCTGGCAGATCCAATCGATACGCCACTGGCCCAATTCTCTCTTTTATCAAAAAATGGTCTCAAATACCTTGGATTCCGCTTTCCACCTTTCGAATGTTTTAAAATTTCTCTATTCGATGTCAGTCTTAGGAACACACCGTCTTCCACCTCTAAGTCTAACTTTCTCCACCTATTGTCCGCATAGCTCTTTTGTCGGCTATGAGCTGCTTTCAACTTTTCCCTGATTAGCTTAACTTTGTCCAACATTTCCTGAACACAAACTTCTCCCTACTTGCTTACATGGTCATCTTTTGACCAACTCCAGTATAGCGGTACTTAACACTTGCTTCCATACAATGCTTCATATAGAGCCATTCCAATCGAAGATTGATAACTGTTATTGTATGACAACTCCGCATACAGTACATATTCGATCCATTTATCCCCGAAATCTAATACATAGGCTCTTAGCATGTTCTCTAATATCTGAATAACCCTTTCTGATTGTCCATCGGTTTGCAGATGTGCTGTCGTACTGAACTTCAGACTAGAACCTATTGATTCTTGAAACTTGCCCCCAAAATCGAGATGTAAATCTCGGGTCTTGGTCGGACACAATACTTAAAGGTACTCCGTGGAGTCTAACTATTTCTCGCACATAGGTCTGAGCCAACTTCCCTTACATTCACCAGTATGAAATGCGTTGATTTGGTCAATCGATCCACTACTACCTATATGATGTCCTTTTAGGTCTTTACCATAGGGAGTCCGGTAGCGAAGTCCATGATCATCTCTTCCCATTTCCATTCAGGTACTGGCAACTGTTGCAACAATCCTACTGATTTCTTGTGCTCCGCTTTAACTTTCTGACACATTAGACACGTCGAGACATACTTAACTACGTTTCTCTTCATTCCGAGCCACCAATATGCCCTTTTCAGATCTTGATTCATTTTGACCTCGCTAGGATGAATGTCGTACTTACTCTTATGCGCCTCTTCCAAAATTTTGTCCTTCAAGTAGTGCTCATCGGGAACACACAAATGATCTCAGAAGTACAAAATTCCTGCTTTATCTTCCCAAAATTCACTACCTTGCCGTTTAAGCTCCTTGTCCTTGAAAAGCTAGAATTCTGCATTATATTGGCATCAACTTTAGGTTGCTAACAATATTCCCTTCTTCTTGCACTTCTACCCTTCTATCCAACACATCTTGAACCACTTGAACCTCCTGCACTCTTAGCCTAGCCATTCTGACTTTCCAGCTCAGGGCATCAGCAACGATGTTAGCTTTCCCGCTCAACTCCCTTGGACCAACAATTGCTCTCTACATGACCCCATTTTTCGCAGTGTCAGCATAATGGAAAATTCTGCGCAGGACCAACCGGTGCTATTCAGGTTTGTTTTCCCTAGTTCTGCCATTGCTGGTTGGCAGGGCGCTTGTTGGGCCGCTGCCTCTGGAAAGGTCTCAGCAGTTGTCTTGGCGGCAGGAAAGGTCTTGGTGCCATTCTATTGCGATTTTCATTCTCAGTCCGTGTGTCTGCATCCACGGCTCCCGAGTAGGTCGTTGGTGGAAAAGGTGCCAACGTCTTTCTTCATTCCTGCCTTAAATCCTTGACAAATTGTCTCGTTCTGTTCTGTTCGGTGTCCATTAGCCTCTTGCAGTGTTTCGACAATTGAGTAAAACGTATCATGTACTGAGCCACCATCATACCTCCTAGCTTTAGATTCTGGAACTCATCTTCCCTCTTCTCAACTACCTACTAATAGGTATATTCAGCTCTGAATGCTTCCACAAAATTAGCCCATGTCCAGTCTTGGTCAATCATCTCCCAGTCATCTTGAACCCATTGCCAACATGCCCGAGCTGGGCCCCTCAATCAGAATGCAGCAAACTTCACCATTCACTTCTCAGTGTAATGAAGCGTAGCGAAGATGTCTTCCATATGTTCTATCCACTGTTCAGCTTTCTGATCCTGCTCGGCTTCTCCCAAGAAGATGGGTGGTTGAAATTTCAGAAACCACTCCAAAGCTTCATCCTCCCCCTTTGGATTCCTCCTTTAAGTTTTGAAGAATCTCGGTCCTCTTGCTAAATGCTTGCCCCATTGTCACTCCAATAGGTTCTTTTGACCCCATTTCCAGTTCTGGTTCATTCTCATCCCCCCAGTTAGGTGACGGTATTTGAGTCGTCTCAAACTCTGGTGTCATAGGCTCTGCCTCCGGAACCTTTCTGCTTACTGTGGCTGCACGACGCTAGGGTGCCATTCTAAAACATTTCAATTGAGCATGCATTCAAGTTTAAAACATTTCAATTGAGCATGCATTCACATGCAAGTTTAAGCAGAAGAAAATCATATGCAATTTTTTTTTTCTTTTTTTGTATAAAGAATTGCATATAAATTTTTCTCAAACTTTAGAGTACTCCAAGTACTCTTATTTGCATGAATTCGAAAATAAAGCAGTAAACATGAATAAAATCCTTAGCATAGGAGTTTACAAAAAGCAGTAAATAAACATCCTAATCATAGCAGCACTTAGCCTCTCTAGTTCTCATCAGAGTTTTCAAAGTCGGCATCATACAACCATCCCCCAGAATTCCTAATGAAGTCTATCCTAGTCCCATTCGCAAACCCATCCATCAGCTCCTTCCTGGGTCACCTAAAACTCTCCCCGATTTCAACTTGGTTGGGTGGGGGTATGAAGGAAGGTCTAGGTGGAGATTCATAATCTATCTCCCCCAAGTCATCGCTATCAACTGTCAAGTCAATTATGGGACTAAGAAGGAGGGGAACAAATTGCATGTCAATTTCCTCGCCTACACTATCGGTAACCAAGTCTATCACAGGTATTGGGGGGGGGTCAATGATCTGGACCTTATCGTCACTGCTATCATCTAAGGGTATAATTGGTTATGGTGCAGGCTGCGATGCAGGTTGAGGCACTGGTAGGTCTTCCGGGTTGATAGGGATGGGAGGATGCCATTGCTGCCCTTTCCTTGTAGTTCTAAGCATTCTAACTATCCTACAGCATAAACAAGACAGGTAAGTCAAAAGATTTAAACATAATAAAACAAAGCATATACTGTTAATACTTGCCTAAACCTAGGCTCTGATACCACTTGTAACACCCTACTACCAAGGCCCAACAGGGCCCGGGATGTCGCCTCGTCCATAGGACAAGGGGACTTTATATTTAGGTCACATAAAATGAAATAAAAGAAATACTTTAAAATTAAACTTATTACCTCCCAAAAATCATGAACAAACCTAAAATAAATTATTTGCTATAATCTCTCAAAACGTTGCATAAGGAAAATAACAAAGAGTCATTAAATTATAAGCAACAAATCTAGCAATTGACCTCCACAAAAAGATCGACTTGAAAGCATAGTATAAAAGGTGGTGAGATAAAAATCTCAGTAAGCCCGTGTATGCTTTGAGTGTTTCAGGCAAAATAGTTCATGTATGCAAGTTGTAAATTTTCATAAGAAAAAGTGCTGGCAAGCATTAAATAAGTGTTACAAATAAAGAGTGACGTTTTGCTTTTCAAACCATACATGTGCACAATAAATACAACCACTAAAAGAGGTAGCCATGGGTTACCACACGTTGGGCCCCATGACCCTCTAATGGTCAGTATGCCACACGTTGAGCATAATGCCGGCCAGACTGCCACATATTGAGCATGCTGACAAAAGGTAGGTGTACGGCCTACCGGGTGAGATACTCCTCCATCTCTATACCCAAACTTACCGGCTGTCCACTCTGAAAACACACAGTCCACATGACTGAAACTTGATAGTTCGGACTGGCATGACATACCGGACTGGCATCCTATCTAGGAAGGACTCACCTCTCAGAGGTGGCCACCTTCTGAGAGACTTACCCTAACCCTTCAAAGACTAGTTCTAGTAGTCTACCCCTATTGAGTACTCAACGTTGAATGTCCCACTTGGGAAAAAATTGATCACACATTGATTTACATGGAAATAGAAATTAAGGGTTTCTAAAATTTTTGTCAAAGTTGGTTTTTAGAAAGAGTTTAACATTTTGTGTAAAACTGCTTGTTTAATTTTCAAATGATTTGCTTGACTGAAACAAAAAGGAAAAAATGGTCCTTAATTGCCTTTACAATTGGATGATCATACACATTGAACTTGGCTTGACACAGTAATTTTAGTCTTCAAATAATTCCATGCAGGAGCTTACCTAATCCTTCACTTGCTCGAACTCAAAAATCTTCCAAGGTTGACCTAACCTCGCCTGGGGTAAATACAAAGCAAAAGGTTATACTCGGGCTATACTTGCATTACATAAATAATTCCTAGTTCAACTAATTACAATCATAACATTAATATCCTAAGCTTTAAGGCTAGATGATAAAGAATTTTATAAAGTAAATCTAGCTTGATAAGTTGAAATAGCTAGGGGTTATAAAATAATTACTAATAAGTTATAAGTTCAAATAATACATCTTGAGTGTTATTATTAATAAATAAACTAGTATTTGAACATTGAATAATACTAAGTTCTAAATAATATTAATAAATAGTAATTTTTAAATAGTTTTATTATAAATAAATAATAAGTTAATTAATATTTAATAGATAAATAATTGTTAATAAATAAAATTAATAATAAATGAATTATATTAAATTTTATATTAATAGATAACAAATAAATTTTAATATAAATAATATTTATGAATATAGGTAAAAGTTTGAACTATGGTCTACAAGGTCATTAACATTTTATTTTTTATTAATAATTATATAAAAGACCATACTTATTACTGTACACACACACACACACATACACACGCACATTATTTTTTTATAAAGGATATTATTTATTTGACTAGTAAAATATCAATATTTCATTTAATATTCCAATTTCGAAACTTCTTAGGAATTTTGAAATCTTAAGAGAAAAAAATATAATAATAAATTTAATTAAAGGTAATAAAATTTTATAGTAAAAATAACCTAGGATGAACAAGAAAATAGTCAAGAATTTCCTATTGCTAAATAAGATTCAAGAACACACTTCCCAACATCAAACAATAAACTAGTCCATTCATGAACATTGGCCTAAATCAACACATACTATCACATGGCCAAATCCCTACTAGGCAAAATCATCAATCATGGCTTCAATGGAAATAAGAACATAAAAATCCTATTCACCATAGGTGTCATAACATCTAAAATGCTTTAAACATCAATAACTATCTTAAGACATGATGAACAGACATTGATTCTCAAGAAAATCCATATAACTTAATCATTTACAACCATTCTCTTGTCCTAATCCCAACTCCTTCATTCACATGCATACATTCAATCCCCCATTCATATTCTATTCTTCCTATCAACATCTAAGAGACATGAATGCAGAATTAAAAAGGAGGATTAAGGAGAAATACTTGATTGATGATTACTTTGATGAAGACTTAAGAAGGTCCACGCGATTTAAAGCCTTAAATTGTCCAAGAGAAAGAAAAATAGCCATGGTTGTTGATCAACCATTTCGGCAAAGAAAGATATATATATATATATATATAGAGAGAGAGAGATAGATCATTAGTATGGTACATTGAAGGTTAAATGGAAGAGGATGAACGAAGGAGTTGTTCTTGGTTACCTTAATGATGTTCTTGAGACCTTCAAGGAAAAAGCTGTTTTTTTATCCGAATGCAATTTCTTGTTTTTGAGGTTTTGTGTTATAAATACCATAAATGAACACTATGGAGTATGTAGGAGTAATTTGGAGTACTTGAGAGGGATTGGAGGTGTTTAGGGTGGGTTTTAGCATGAAGAAATGTAGTGTATGTTCTTGGTGTTCTTGGTGGAAATTGAGAGAGTTTGAGAAAAGTGCTGCACGAAATCTGGGAGAATGTTAGCTGAATAGTTTAGGGAGTTTAGGAGTTTCGATTTTCAGCTCAGAGAGTATGAGAATAATCTGATTTTTTTTGAAATTCAAATGGAGGGATTTGAGAGGTGGTTTGAGGTATAGGATATGTTAATGGTGTTTGATTGATGGAGGTTTCTTTGGGCTTCAATGCAGCCAGCTGGACTGGTTTGTTTTGCTGAAATGAATGGAGACTGATAAGGCTTTAAGGCTGGCCAAAATTTAGAGCTTAATGGCAGAGGAATTTCTGGGTGTGTAGCTTAATACAAGGGTGTTTTCATGGAGCAAAATTCTAGGAAATTTTAAAGTTCATATGTAGTTTGAATGGAGTGATCTTAGGAGATATTTAAGGTGTGGTTATGAAGTCCAAGTGTTCAAGGTAAATGGAAAGGTTAATGGTGTTCAGTTTATGGCTGAACAGGGTTCATTTTAGAGAGGTTTGAGGGTGGTTTCTTCAGTCTAGGCCTAAGGGGAGAAGCTGCGAATTTTCTGGTTTCTTGGTGCTCAATGCTTTGAATGCCTTGCTGAATTTCTGTGCAGTATTTTTGCAATTCTTTAGCTCAGTTTGCAGGGAATTTTGAGAGGTGTTTGAGGGTCTTTCAAGGCTGATTCCCAGCATTCTTTCTGGAGGAAAAGTAGAGGAATTTTGCTAGATTGAAGACAGGAAAAAAACAGCTTCATTTTCAAGTTGTTGTGCAGCGAAACTGCCCAGAATGTTTTTCTGGTTTTGAGCTGTTTTATGCATTCCAAATTTGCACGGAAATTTTAGTCTTCAAGCTATATGATTTGGTCGTTTTTCTGGTAGCAAATGAGCAAGGAACTTTGCTGTGTTTTTTGGAAGCTAGGCTGCTAAAAAATCTAGAAAATTTCCAGGTTTCCTTCATCAAGAACATGAACACTTTGAAAATGAGTTTGAAGGTTCAACCATGGTGATTGATTTCCCTTGGGAACCCTTCCTGTCTCCTTTCCTATTTTCGGTCAACCCTCCAACTTCCAAGATCAATTTTCAAAATTCAAAGCCATGAAATCCTCATAGTATTTTGTGGAATTAAAAGATGAATTTTGATGAATTTTGAACAATTTTAATTTGTGAAGATGTTATGATAAGCTAAAGATAATAAAAGTACAAGCATTCCTCTAGAATTCTTTTTAGGACATGATGATAGGATTAAGACATTCTCTTCGTGTCTCCCCTAGGACAACATTCCTATCTTCAAGGAATGTAAGAAAACAAAAATTTAAACTTAACTAAGATAACCATGAATAAAACTTAAGTGATGGGATTTGAACTCATGACCTTGGAAATTAATTCCAAAGTTCTAGCCACTAAACCACAACACAATAACTTTTGTTCTTATTTTCTTACCCAAATATTCTTCTTATTTAATCATCAAGCTATTTTCCTATTTTTCCCTCAAGTAAAATTACCATTTTACCATTCCTACTCAATAAGCATAACTAAGCCATTTGAACTTATAAATCATAATTCTAAAGCACATAAAATCATTGATATATATATATATATATATATATATATATATTCATGAACAGTAATATGATATGCATCCCGACCCCTTTACTCTAGGGTTGGCTTTAGGTGGGTTTGCTTGGAGCAAGCCCTAAACTAGCTAGAACAGGGAAGGAACTGGTTTTCTTTGGTTTTAGTTGGTTCAAGCTGTTCTTGTTCTGTTCGGTTCAAGCGGTGTTCCAAAAATTGTTATCTATTCTTCTTGTAATTGTCTTTTCTTTTTGGGGTCCCATATCACACGAGGTTATTTTTCTTGCAGTGGTTTATTTATTGTGATAAATAATTTTGCATGAAAAATGGTTAGTAAATGAGGAACCATCTTAGGATTAAACAAGGTCATTTTAATTTTATTACTAGGATGTTTATTCCATTATTTGGTCATATAAGAATTAAAAAATAGAAATAGAATGTAAAAAGTTTATTTTTGGAAGCATGACTATTTTATTTAATTTTGTGATCAAATGCACATGGTTTTTGAGAAATTAATTTTTTCCATAGATAAAATTTTCAAGGAATTTTTTTTTTTAATTGGAACTAAGGAATTTAAAATAGAATTCATGATTTATTTTTCCAAAGGGTATTATCTTTGGCATGGAGAATATTTTAAATTTAAGTTTTTTAAATTTAATTCCTAAAAAATAGTTTTAACTTAAGTAGTGAAACTAAACTTTCATAAGTTATTCTTTTAAAGGGTTTTATCCTTGATATAGAGAATAATGGTTAAATTTTTGAGATTTCACTAAAGTTGATAAGAACCAAATATTTATTTTAAGAAAACGTTTTGCCAAAAAACTATTTTTATAAAAAGATTAAGTAGGAGTGGGGTTCTAATGGCCCATAGCTTCTATCATGGATTCCTATTAGAGATTGTGGTTATTAACATGTCATTATGAGCATGACCCCTTATTGGATGAATTTCTATGAGAATTTAGAACTAATAGAGGAATAATAATTAATGGCTAAGATATTTGTTAGTGTCGACCAACTTATCGTTAGAGGCATTAATACTAGATTATCTGTAGGTGGTGATAGTAGTGCTTATCCTATCGATGGATCATTATATATTATGAAAGTTTAATTTGTGATAGTTATACACCTAACTTAGAACATTGTTAACCTTCCTACGAAGCTCTATCACTTTTTCTAAGAGCCAAATTTTTAATATTTTTTTAATAGTTTTAATATGTTAATTGTATAATGGAAATAATATGATGTTTAAATGTGCATTTTTATATGTTTTTTCAAAAAAAAATATTTTTCTGAATGAAGTTTTTTCTTTCCAATCAATAGAAATGTCTGCTTTTAGTCCTTTGTCCATTATTCTGAAGGAGAATAAGTTAATTGGACCTAATTATGTGGACTGGAGAAGGAATTTGAATATAGTATTCACTGCGAAGAGTACAAGTATATTCAGATCTGCCCATGTCCTGAAATTATTAAACATTCCACGAGCCAGCATCGTGAGGCTGAGAGGGTATGGAAAAAAGCCAATGAGATGGCACATTGTTATATGTTGGCTTCCATGTCTAATATTTTTTAGTCTAAGCACGAGAACATGCCTGTTGCATATGATATCGATTTATCACTATGCATCATATTTACTAACAAGAGCCGACCCGCAAGGTAGGAAGCTCTTAGAGCAATCATAAACACTAGGATGGCTGAAGGGGCATCAGTTCACGAGCATATACTCAAGATGATTGCTCACTTCGAAAAAGCTGAGGTCTTTGGGGCAATAATAGATCTTGAGAGCCAAATTGACATAGTTCTTGAGACTTTACCAGATTTATACTCGTAGTTCAAGTTTAACTATAATATGAACAAGTTAAGTATGTTTTCAACCGAGTTAATGAAAAAACTCCAGGATACTAAAAAAATCATGAAGCATGTGTCAATGTTTTTAGTTGCTTATTCTGGTTCATCTTCTAGAACTAAGGCCTAACCCAAGAAGTTTAAAAAGAAGAAGGCCCAGTATAATGCAAGGACCCAGCCTAAGGGATCCAAGCCCAGTCTGTCCAAGCCCAAAGCCAAGTCTAAGGGCAAGTGTTTCAAGTGTGGCAAGAAAGGGCACTTTAAGAAAGATTGTCTAGACTTCTTGGCTAAGTCCTCATTTGGTATTACCCTTACGTAGAGTCTATTTTGATGGTTGGATGATCATCCACTTGGATTGTTGATTCTGAAACCACTAGCCATATCTGTAACTTCTTACAAGGGGTTAGCAAGATAAGAAAACTTAATAGAGGAGAGTATGGACTAGTAGCATGAAATGGAATGCAAGTGTGAACTAAAACAGTATGAGACTTGAAACTTTCATTTGATTGTAATAGGATTTTAGTTTTAAAATATATTTTATATATTTCTAGTTTCAAACAGAATTTAATCACAGTTTCAAGATTGATTAATCAAGGATATTTTGTTTTATTCTATTTGAGCATTTCAATCAGTGGAGATGAAAAAAATTTTGTTCTGGAAACATGTATGGCAATCTCTTTTATATTAATCCTACCAGTCATCGAATAAATAATACTCAGAATAAACCTAATAATAAGAAGAGAAAGACCACATCAATAACTCACATTTAAGGTACTAAACATTTGGACATATAAATCCTAATCAAATTTAGAGATTAATCTAAAATAAGTCTTTGGACACAATGAAATTGAAGGAATAGCCTAAGTGTGAATTTTATCTTATGGGAAAAATAACTGAAGGGTTCTTTACTCAAAAGGCAAAAAGAGCCAAGGAAATACTTGAGTTAGTTTACACTGATGTTTGTGCTCTTACGTCTACACCAGCTAGAGGAGGGTATGAATACGTCTTCACTTTCACGAATGATCATATGCATTCTGATTGTGTTTATTTGATGAGGCTTAAGTCTGAATTTTTTGATAAATTCAAAAAGTTTAAAACTAAAGTGGAGTGTTAAATAGGCAAACTAATTAAAAGGCTAAAATCGAATCATGGTGGATAATACCTTCTTGGTGAATTTAAGAACTACTTGACATATCAGGGAATAGTATCTCTACTAATTGCACCTAGGATTCCCCAGTAGAATAGAGTAGATGAGAGAAAAAATAGAACTTTAATGGAAATGGTCAGAAGCATGATGAATCAGGCATCTCTTTCTATTTTCTTTTGGGGATATCCTCTAGAGATAGCAATATATATTTTGAACTTGGTGCCTTCCAAATCAATACCTAGGATACCTTATAAGATGTGGATTTGATGAAAGCCTAGTATGACTTATCTCAAGGTATGGGTTGTCCAACTTATGTATTGACTAAGCTATGTAAGCTAGACCCAAGATTGAAATTTTGCTACTTTGCAGGGTATTCAAAAGGAACATGGGATGGATACTTTTATCATCTTTAAGAGGAAAAGGTACTTGTCACTACTTATGCTATATACTTGGAGGATGAACAAAGTGTATCTACTAAGATCTTGAGTAAGATAGAATTGAAAGGAAGTTGATTGATACTTCAACTTCTAATACCCTTGTTGAGGAACCTAAAGAGGCATATCCAAATATTTCTACATAAAACAAATCACGTCGTAGTAGGAGGATATCTAGAGTTCTAGAAAGATGGGTTGGAGAATCTTTGGAGGTAGTCTCCAACCATTAAGAATAAGATCCCGCTAGATATGATGGGGCCATTACTGATATTGATGCATACAAATGGAAAGTAACAATGGATGTTAAGATTGAGTCTATGTATCTCAATCACGTTTGAGATCTTGTCACTACATATGAAGGGTTAAGCCCATAGGGTGTAAATGGGTATACAAGGGAAAGAAAGGTGCAGAAGGAAATATGGAAACCTATAAAGCAAAGTTAGTTGCAAAAGGTTATACTCAGAAAGAAGGGATCAATTATAAGCAGACATTTTCACCTGTTGCCATGCTTAAGTCCATTTGCATTCTCTTGGTTATCGCATGGCATCATGACTATGAGATATAGCAAATGGATATCAACATAGCCTTTCTCAATGGCTTTCTTAGCGAAGACATCTATATGACTCAACTTGAAAGCTTTGTTGTGAAAAGCTAAGAATATATCATTTGAAAGCTTAAGAAGCCTATTTATTGACTTAAGCAAGTATTATATGCATGGAATATACATTTTCATGAGACTGTAAAGTTTTATAGTTTCATACAAAACGTAGACAAACCATGCATGTATAGGAAGATAGATGGGAACAACATGTTTTTCTGGTATTTCATGTAGATGACATTGTACTCATTAGAAATGATATAAGGACATTGTCTTCTATAAAGGTTTGGTTATCAAGTTAATTTAACATGAAAGATATGGGAGAAGTTAGCTATATTCTTGGTATAAAGCTTCTTAGAGATAGGAAGTAAAGAATATTAGGCGTATCCCAATCTACTTATATTAACAAGATATTAGCTAGATTTAGTATGGATCAGTGTAATGGGGAAAGATACGTAAATTTTGGGTATATAAAAATTATTAAATTTAAATCCATCCCTTAGCCGAGTTTTAATTAAAACATTAATCCCAAAGTATACATACGAGCAAGTATACACATCGCAAGTATTGTATAGGGAATTAATGAGTATCTATCCTCAAAGGAATAAGTATAGACTAGTCACTTTTCATTCATTATTTAACTGATTTAATAAAGTGATAAGATGATTAAAAAAATAAAAAAATATGTACAACTCAAAGATGCAGGAATATGAAATTTAGGCAACTATCCTAGAAGACATGATAATAAACCACTTATCAACTATTTCAATTAATCATCATCTTGTCATCACGAAGGAATTAAAATAGAGTTCAATCATTTCCCAAGTCATAAACTCTTTATCTCATGATTAAATTAGTAGATTTCCCAATCAAACCAACAAACCAAAAAGATGCATTAAACTTATCCTTCAACAATTATCCCTATATTCTAGGTGGTAATAAATATGAAATTAGCCAATAACCCTATACTCTAGGTGAAATAAGCTAATATTTGATTGCTTTGATTCTTTGTCTTAACTTCATTTCCCAAATTCGTTAAGAAATAACAAATATGAAATTCATTAAGTTAAATCAACTTCTAACACCGTTTCCCAAGTCAATTAGAAGTAAATCTAACGTGATCAACTCTTCCATAATTACAAGTAATCAAACACCAAGAATGATAGAAAATTGATCAAATAGCTAAATTAATGAAAAAAACTATAAATCCCAAAATAATGTCAAATTATAATGAAAATATTAATTACATCATTATTCTAGAAAAAGAAAATAAAGATAGAAGAAAGAACTTATAGATAAGCCCTCATTCATTTCTTTGAAAACCATCTTGAATAATTCTCCTTCAATGATGAATCTCTCATTCTTTGAGTGATTGAAAATTTTGATCCATGGATTCACCATTTTCTCTTATGTTTTTCTTGTCTTTTTAAGCTCCCTTGATACCAAAATTCATGGTTTGAGAAGTGTTGGCCTAGTTGAATTCAAAAAATACTAAAATCCTTTAGAAGATACCAAATTCGTATACAAAATCACCACTGAACAAGTTGGACCTGGTGTTGGGTCACTTCTACCCACTTGGCGCTAGGTACATTCTGGTTTGCTTCCTTCATGTTGCAATGTTTTTGTCTATTTTTCCAGAGCGAACCTGGCGCCTGGTGCATTAACTTGACCTTGCACCAGGTCAAGGCTAGAAATTTTCACTTTTTGCTCGAAATCTCTTAAATCCTGCACAAATTCATTCAAAACATTCTCCTCAAGCAAAGTATCAAACAGGAAGGAATATGCCTAGTTATTACACTAAAAGTATCTCAAATTAGCCTCAAATAACTAGAAAAATAGTAATGAATTTACCCCTAATCATATTCTCTCACACTTGAACATTTGCTTGTCCTCAAGAAAAAACACTTAAGTTAAGAAAATAATCAAGAAAACACAAGATTTTTATCATTCAAAAATTTGAATCATAACAAGGCTTATAACTTCTCTTCAAACTTTAGATAGAAATTTTGCCATTTATCCAGCCTATTGAAAATAATTGCAATTTGAAGCATTTTATAAGATATAACAAAACTCTTAAAGTCTAATTAAGCTAGTTTAAACCTTAGTCTAAGAAAATTATTTTACACTTCAAGCAAAAATGTAGACAACATGAATCATACAAGTTAAGCTACCTAACAACTCAAGCTTTATAAATCTAAAAATTGCAGAACTCAAGTCATAATATAAGGAAAACATTCCAATTGTTTCCTCTCAATTTTGTTTTAATGACTTAGGGTATTGATAGCCTTAAGTGAGTGGATTTCTCTTCATGCACCGTATTGGCCCATTTATAGTCATCACTTATTATTTTTTCGACAATCTTTCTTTCCTTTGATCTTGCGAATTAATAGCCTCAAGAATGTGGATTTCTCTTCACTATCCGTATCGGCCCCCATAAACAAGCAAAAATACTTTCTCAAAGATGAAGCAAGCTTTTTCCAACTCACTATTTTTTGTTTTTCCACTAATGATCAGTTTTTTTTTTTTTCACAATCTTTCCACTCAAAAATTTTAGCTCCTCATATTCCTAATCATAACTCAAAGTCAAGTAAAGTTTAAACCTATAATACAAGAGCCAACAACTTTCTCCACATTCATCATATCTCCATATTCAAAATAGATAAGTCAAATAATACTCCAACACTAATGCATAAACAAGATTAACCCAAATTCACGAGTTTTAACATATCCCATCCAATAAACCATTTCATTGATAAAAATACACCAAATGGATGACAAAACTCATATCCAATCAAGAAAGAGAATCACAACATTACTAAAGCAATGAAAACGACAAAAATTTTAAAACATTTCGCACAAATTTCAGCAAATGGAAAATATTTTCAATGCCTAAACTCTTTCCCCATACTTAAACTAGACATTGTCATCAATGACAAAAAATATAAGAATGAAATCATAGCCAACAGACTAAAATAGATAAAGGAGGAGAATAGAGAAAAGAAAATACTTCCATTGCAAATTAGTTTCAACACGTGTGAATCCACCACAACGAGTTATTAGAGAAGGGTACCTACTCAAAAGAAACAAAAATAAAAAACAAAAATCTAGAAAAAGAAGAATAAAATCAAAAGAGAAATAGTACAAAGAAAAAGAAGTAAAAAATGACCAAATGAAAATCATGAATCATAGAGTGTAACATCATAATGCTCTAAAGTGCTACGTTCTTCACCCAAATATGGTTTCACTCAACTTCCGTTTAGCTTAAAGATCCTCTTAGTTGGGTGAGAAACCTTAATAACTCAAACGGACAAACTCGATGTATCTCATATGGCCCTGACCATCTTAAATTCAACTTATCCGAAAAAAGTCTGAGCCTAGAGTTAAATAATAACACATTGTCCTCTTATTTGAATTGTTGAGGGGAACGAATATGCCTATCATGCCAACGTTTCATCTTATCTTTGTAAATTTGAGAATTATGGTAAGCATCATTATGCCACTCCTCTGACTCATTTACTTGAAGCAATCATCATTGTCCTGCAAGGTAAAAGTTAAAATTAACAAGTTTAATTGCCTAATGAGCCATATATTCAACTTTCACTGGTAGATGCCATGACTTCCTATACACTAACCTATAGGTGGTTGTACCAATAGGAGTTTTAAAAGCAGTCCTATAAGCCCAAAAAGTATAATCTAATTTCAAAATCTAATCCTTCCTTGTATAATTAACCACTTTTTTTCAAAATTCTTTTTAACTCTCGATTTACCACCTCAACTTGGCCACTTGTTTGGGGGTGATAGGGAGTAGCAAACTTATGAGTAACTCCAAAATGTTAGAGAATTTTGTACAATTGGGTATTGCAAAAGTGTGTCCCCCATCACTAATGAGTACCTTAAGTACACCAAAACGGGTGAAAAGTTTTTAAAAGAATTTTACTACAACCTGATCATCATTAGTAGGAAAGGCTTGCACCTTAACCTATTTATACACATATTCAACCTCAATTAATATGTATTTGTTACACAAAAAATTAGGAAAATGACCCATGAAATCGATCCCCCAACAATAAAAATTTTCACAAGTCTGAAAAATTTGCAATGGCATCTCATTAGATTTAAAAATATTACCTGTACAATGACATCTATCACAATTTTGAACAAACCTGTAAGAGTCCTTAAAGATTGTTGACCATTAAAATCCAGACTCAAGCACCTTTCTTGCCATGTTGTTAGCTTGGTAGTGGCCTTTCACGAGTCCTTCATGATAATGTTGCAAGATGTTTGCACTTTTTGTAGAAACTAGACATCTCCGAATGATTTGATCCATACAATACTTGAACAAGTAAGAATCTTTTCAAAAGTAATGCTTTACTTCAAAGAGGAATTTCTTCTTTTGTTGGGCCATGAAATCTTGCAGAACAAGCGACAAAGTAATTAGCAAAATCCTCAAACCAAGGTGTATGAAAAATCTCACCATCAACAAGTAGAAGTTATTCATCCGGGAAGGTATCATTGATGTGCCCTTCGGCCAATAGTTCTAAGTTGGGGTTTTCCAACCTAGATAAGTGATATGTAGCCAAATTTTCTGCTCCCTTTTTATCCCGAATCTCAAAGTCGAATTCCAATAACAACAAAACCCATCTTATTAATCTTGGTTTGGAATCATGCTTGGTTAATAGGTATTTAAGGGCTAAATGGCCCGTATACACAATGACTTTGGACAAAACAAGATAAGAATGAAATTTATCAAAAGCAAACACTATTAAAGGAAATTCTTTCTCCGTTGTTGTATAGTTCTCTTGTGCTGCCATAAGAGTTTTGCATGCATAGCAGATTGGTTGAAAAATGCTTATTCATTCTTCATCCAAGCACTGCGCCTACTACATAATCACTTACATCACAGATTAATTCAAAAGAAAGAGACCAATCCAATGCACTTAAATAGGAAAGTTAATCAATTTCTTTTTAAGCACATTGAAGGCATTGAGACATTTATCATCAAAATAAAAACAACATATTTTTCAAGTAAAGAAGTAAGAGGTTTAAAATTTTTTGAGAAATTCAAGATAAACCTCCTATAAAAACCTACATAACCAATAAAGTTTCAAATAGCCTTCGCAGAAGTAGGAAGGGAAAGTTTCTTAATTGCCTCAATTTTCGTTTTATCAACCTCAATACATTTCCTTGAAATCTTGTGTCCCAATACAATACCTTCTTGCACCATGAAGTGACATATTTCCCAATTAAGCATGAGGTTTGTCTCTTCACACAATTTCAAAATTGGCCAAATATAAGTAAAAAGAATCACCAAAAACAGAAAAAATTATCCATAAATACCAACATGATGTCTCCCACAAGTCCTTCGAAGATTTCCATCATACATCTTTGGAAAGTTCCTAGACCATTGCAAAGACTAAAAGGCATATGGCGATATATAAAAGTACTAGAAGAGCATGTAAAGCTATTTTTCTCTTGATCTCCCGGAGCTATAGGAATTTGAAAGTAACCAGAAAAACCAACTAAAAAGTAATAAAACTCATGCTCAGCTAATCTTTCTAACATTTGATCAATGAAAGGGAGAGGAAAATGGTCCTTTTAAGGTAGCTCATTTAATTTCCTATAATCAATGCAAACCCTAAAACTGATTTCCAATCTCATTTTTTTCATTTGGGCTTACTGCCATTCCTTTTTTCTTTGGTGTTAGACTCACCCAAATACTATCAGAAATAGGATAAATGATGTTGGAATCTAATAGTTTAATCATTTTACATTTTATCACATCACTCATATTTCGGTTCAACCTACATTGGGGTTGCACTATGGGTTTTGCTCTTTCTTTTAACAAAATTTTTTGAGTGCAAAAGGAGTGGCTAATTCCCTTAATGTCCATGATCTTCCATGCTATGACTCCATTATATTTTCCTAATAGACTTACTAATTTGGTCTTTTGATCACAAGTGAGGTCTTTTGCTATGATCACTGGCAATATTCCTTCGTTAGCCAAAAATGCATATTCTAAGTGCTCAGGGAAGTATTTTAGGTTCAATTCCGGTGGTCCCTCAATGGATAATTTTATCCTTCCCAAATTGCTTTTGTCGATTTCTTCAAATTCTCCCAACTCACGATCCTTATTTATATCCTCCAAATATGTAATTGATTGTTCCATCAAGTCCACAGAAAAATTGACTAACGATTCCTGCACAAAATCAAAGATAGACTTATCAAGAATATCAATCCTTAAACAAGAATCATCAGAAGATATAGGATGTTGCATGCTTTTGTGGATTTTGGTAATGACTTCATCATCCCCAACCCTAAGAGTCAATCCCCCCCCTCCCCCATAAACATCAATTAATGCCTTAGCAGTAGTTATAAAAGGTCAACCTAAGATTAAATGAACTTTAGAATATTCATCTATATCAAACTTAACAAAATCCATAGGAAATATAAATCTATCCACTTTAACCAATACATCCTCAACTAATCCCCCAGGATATTTAATAGATCTATCTGCAAGTTGAATACTCATCCTAGTGGGTTTGAGTTTACCTAGGCCTGGCTTTTGAAAGTTTTGAACGACAAAAGATTAATGCTACACCTAAGTCCACTAAGGCATTACAAAATGTAAGAGTACCAAAAAGACAAGGAATAGAAAAACTCCCTGAATCATTTTCTTTATGTGGCAAAGTCCATTGGTTTTGCAAGATGGCAGAGCATTCTTCATTTAAAAGCATAGTGGACAATTCTTCCAACCCTTTTTTTGGTTGACAAGCATGCTTTTGAAGAACTTTACATATTTGGGCATGTGTATCAAAGTCTCACTGAGTGGAATGTTTATGTGCAGTTGTTTGAACACTTCTAAAAACTTATCAAATTACGCATCTTTTCTTGCTTTTTGTGTTCGACTGGGGTAAGGTACCGGTGGCTAAAAATATGGATTTTTGGCTTATTTTTGAAGTGGTTCACCAAGAAGGGTTGGTGTCAACCCAGCTTCTTGAGATGGTGCCAGTTCTGTCCTAGAATCGGGTAGCTCCTTACCACGTCATAATGTAATGACAACTAAATCAGGTTGTGTTTCCACCCCCAATGGTGGCTTTATCACTAGATCCGTTAAAAATTAAATTTTCCTTTCTATGTTTTGAATCATTTCCTTAATTTTTGCTAATGTGTCATCTATCTCGTGAAATTGTTTGGTCACATGGGTGACAAATTTTTCTAATATCCATTCTAAAGTAGTGGAGTCGGATTGCCAGGTGTCATCTCTTGAGACATTAGGATACCATCTGCTGGCCTAATTGGCCATGTTACCTACATAAGGTAGGTTATTAGTGCCATGTAGGTATAGTACAATATTAAATCAAGTTAGTTTGTTAAGGTACATGTATATATACAGCAAGATTGGGCACTTAGTTACAAGGAACAAAGATATATATTCACATATTTACATATAGATATACAAATATGGTTAAATCAACAAAATCCAAGCTTTCATGATATTATTCCCGGCAACGGCGCCAAAAAACATGATGTGTAAATTTTGGGTGTATAAAAAAATATTAAATTTAAATCCATCCCTTAGCTAAGTTTTGATTAAAATATTATCCCAAATTACACATACGAGTAAGTATACCCATTGCAAGTATAGTATAATGAATTAACGAGTATCGATCCTCAAAAGAACAAGTACACATTAATCACTTTTCATTTATTGTTTAACCAGCCTAATAAAGCAATAAGATGATAAAAAGAAATTATGTACATCTAAAAAATGTAGGAATATGTAATTTAGACACCTATCCTAGAAGACATGATAATGGACTACTTAGCAACTATTTCAATTAATCATCACCTTGGCAACATGAAGGAATTAAAATAGAGTTCAATCATTTCCCAAGTCATAAACTCACAATCTCATAATTAAATTAGCAGATTTCTCAATCAAACCAAAATAACCAAAAAGATGCATTAAACTTATCCTTTAACAACTATCTGTATACTCTAGGTGATAATAAACATGATTTTAGTTAATAACTCTATACTCTAGGCCAAATTAACTAATCTTTGATTACTTAAGTTCTTTTTCTTAATTTTGTTACCCAAGTCTATTAAGAAATAACAAATATGAAATTAATAAAATTAAATAAACTCCTAACATCGTTTCCTAAGTTAATTAGAAGCAAATCTGACTTCATCAACTCTTCCATAATTACAAGTAATCAAACATCAAGAATGATAGAAAATTGATCAAATAGCTAAATTAATCCAAAAATCATGAATTCAAAAATAATGTCAAATTACAATGAAAACATTAATTACATCATTATTGTAGAAAAAGAAAACAAAGATAAATAAAAGAACTCATAGACAAGCCCTCATTATTTTCTTTGAAAACCTTCTTGAATAATGCTCATTAAATGATGAATCTCTCATTCTTTGAGTGATTGGAAATTTTGATCCCTGGATTCACCCCTTTCTCTTGTATTTTTCTTGTCTTTATAAGCTCTATTGATACCAAAATTCATGACTTGAGAAGTTTTGGCCCAGTAGAATTGAAAAAAAAAAATACTAAAATGCTTTGAAAGATACCAAATTCGTATACAAAATTGCCACTGAACATGTTGGACTTGGCATTAGGTCACTTCGACCACTTGGTGCCAGGTGCATTATGGTTTACTTCCTCCACATTGCTCTATTTTTCTCTATTTTGCCAGAGTAGACCTGACGACTGGTGAATTAGCTTGACCTAGTGCTAGGTCAAGCCTGGAAATTTTAACGTTTTGCTCGAAATCTCTTAAATCCTACACAAATTGATTTAAAACACTTTCCACAAGCGTAATATCAGATTGGAAGGAATATGCCGAGTTATTATACCAAAAGTATCTTAAATTAGCCTCAAATTACTAGGAAAATAGTGATAAATTTAGCTCCTATTAGGGAAATTATACTATTTAGACATGGATTGACCTTATCTTTCAAACAGTGTCCAAAGATACAGGAAGAACAAAAAGAATGAGTAGGATTCCCAATGTCGCGGCAGTGGGAAGTCTCATGTGTGTCAAACTTTGTACAAAGCCATATATCTACTTTGTAGTAGGTATGGTTAGTAGATATCATTCAAACTTAAGGAAAAAATATTGGTAAGCTGTAAAGCATATACTTAAGTACTTCAAGGGAACGAGGGATTATATGTTTGTTTATAGAGCTGATGATTTAGTTCCTACCACTTACACTGACTTAAACTTCTAGCCAGATAAAGATGAAAGAAAGTTTAGTGGATATGTTTTCACTTTATCTAGAGGGGCTATTTCATGAAGGAGTGTTAAGAAATCTTGCATTGTTGATTCAATCATGGAAGTTAAGTATGTGGTAGCTTCAGAAGCTTCAAAAGAAGCAGTTTGGCTCCCAGAAGTTTCTCACAAAACTTAGAGTTGTGGCATAAATGGATAGGCCTATTACCATATATTCAGATAATTCTCTGGAGCTGTATCATAATACAAAGAGCCAAGAAATCACAAGAAATGTAAACACATTGAGAGAAAATATCACCTAATCTGAGAGTTCATCCAGAAATAGGAGATATTGGTTGATAAGATTTCCTTTGCAAATAACCTGACTGAACCATTTACTAAGCTTTTGATTTAAAAAAAAAAAGTGTTTTGAAGACACTTGGATATCATAGGAGTAGGCATATATAGATTGTCATAGTCCATTTAGTGAAAGTGGGAAATGATTAGAATGTATGTCCAAAATGGATAATGTATTTCTATATTTTGAAAGCTAATAAAATATTTCGTTCATTAATGTTCATTTAATTACATTTACATTCACATCATGGTCTAAGTGTCTTAGTAAGTAATCTATGTTATTAGATCGTACTTTCACAGTAATATGTAGATTATGGGCTATTAACATATAAGTGAAAAAAGTTTTTGATCGATTGATGAAGCTAAACACTTCATTAAGGTTTAGCTCATTATACTATAGTTTCTAAACTGGGATTAGTTTATCTTTAACTAGTGAGTAGTCCACTCACGCCAATAGTGTAAGTGTTTTGGGAATATATAGAACTGGACCACACAATTACAATTATTATAAAAGTACTAAAATAAATAAAGATTGGCTTATCGCCGCTACTGCATGGATTAGTATCCTAAGACTTGAGTAAAAGTTGGTGGTCTGGTAAAGCTAGACTTGTACACTTTGATATATAATGGGCAAGGTCTTAAAGCAAGGCTAATAACATTGTACATTGGGTGTATGACTTTAGTTATTTAAGATAGGCTTATACAATAGAGTTTTTATACTTCATTATGTGAAGAAATCACCCTCTTATGATTGTTTGGGATAATTTAAATAATCTAGGACCTTGGGAAACGTGACTAAATATGTATGTTTTTGTGTAGCTCCCTGAGATAAGTGGATACATATTGGAAGTTATAGATTATTTGACTAATTATCAAAGGATGATAGATGCTATTGAGAAAGGTGTTAGTGTATTTTTCTTATCTCAATGACAGGTGTTACATGGAGGTATATTTTCGTTATTACACTTGTAGGTTGAAGACACTGCACTTGCAATATTAATCTTGGGGTTAATATTTTCATATGGTGATAAATGGAACATTTAAAACGGTGAAATATAGCTATTTGTTAGCAAGAGTATGTTGGTCATTTTAGTAGCTAATAATAATATTTCTTTTGGTCCCCACAATAGCTCAAATAACCTTCATAATTTTATTTACTTGATGGGTTTATTGGGTGAATTTATTATTGAAAGAATTATTCTAAGAGTCCAATTATTTATTTGGGCTAGAATAATTAATTGAGCCAATTTAATTAAATTAGTTTTATTAATTAATTGTCTTAGGTAATTTTATATTGGGCCCAAGTAGATCAAATAATTAATATAAGAGCTATTTAATTAGTCTTGGACTAATTAAGAAAACCTTAGCCCACCACGGGTTTGAGGAATATGACTGAAAGGTTTTGGAAACCTAAGTAGCCGCAATTCTCAAGAAGAAGGAAAATGAATATCTGTTGGAAATCGAAAAGAAAAAATAAGAAGGCTATTATGTTTGTTTTTAATAAGAATTCTCGTGTGGGTTATGAGGTTGATCGACATACTAAAACTAAAAAAGCCTTCGTCATTTTTCAAAGAAAAATGAATCCAGTGTTTTTATTATTTTTCCTTCCTTCGTTCTTCCGGTTTCCTCTAACAATTAATAGCTCTTCATTCTCTTCCAATTTCTTCACCCTAATCTACTTTCACTGGTAAAAGTTCATAGTGGTTTGAGAATACTCTGGAAGGTCAAGAGCTAGCAAATATGGTAAGTGTGTGATGTAAAGGAGTCGACTACTAGCTGGTCTTCTCGTGGAAAAAAAAGACATTCTAGTTGAAGAAGCTTTGTTACATTCGAATCCAGCTCCTGTTATTCTAGTTAAATGCCCTAAGAGTAAGTATACATAGACTTTGGCTTGCAAAAAAATTTAAATTGCTATTTTCAACTATGTTTTTATTTTCCTGCTATCTTTAAAATATATCCTCTATCCATTATGTCAATTGTTCTGCCTTCTGATCCTACTTTGCTTCCCTAAAGAAAGTGGGAGGTTGAAACTTCATGAATCCATTTAAAGCCTCATCTTCTCCTAAGATGTTATCTTCTCTGACAGAGTGTGCAAAAGCACTGCTATTTTGATAAAAGTCTAGCTTATTGTTACTTTTGCAAGTCCTTCAGGTTCAATCTCTTGCACTTATTGATACCTCACTTCTTCATCTAGGATGGGGTATTACGTGGGTTCATACTTGAGAGTTGTTGGCTTAGCCTTCGGAGCACTTATGCCACGACTAATCATCCTGCGTCTTTGTGCTATTTTCATATCACAGTTACCATTAAGAATGAGTAGGTCGATAAGGCCTAAATTAGTCATATATTTCCTAGTTATTTGATGCCATTTTGTGATACATTTTGTGCAATAACTGGTCATATTCCTTCAATTTTGAGAATTTACCATTGGAAAGGTATTTTGTGCATTCTTTCAGATTTTAAGGGTAAAATAAGATAAAATCATCGCTAAATAGACTAAAGGCAGTGCCAGGCAAGACAGGAGAGGCAGCGCTGGCCACGTGCTACTGGCACACACTTTGAGGTGATGAAAAATATGTAAAACAGGAGCTAAATAGAATAGAGTCGGCGCCAGTTGGGAGCCCAGAGGCGGCACCGGCTGCAATCTGGAAGAATTGAGATAAAAATCAAGAAAAATTGGTGAACGGTCAAAAAGGCAGAACACAGTCGGTGCCGGCCCTAGGCAGGACAGGCGGCACCGGTTGTGTACTGGTATAGAGGCGGTGCCTCGATTTTCATGCGCGTTTTTGTCAATTTTCACAGTTTTAGTATTTTCCTACTTCTATTCGGCCAGAAACACTAGAGGGACGAATTTAGGCACTTCCAAAGTCTATAAATAGAGGAGAAACACAAGTCAAAGGTATGAATTCAAGGAGCAAAACACAAATCACTCAAAATCAATGAGGAATTCATCAAATCAAGGATACAAGAAAGTCTACGAAGAAAGAAGAATGAGGCTTGGCTATGAGTACTTTCTTTTAGCTTTGTTTTCTTTTTATGAACAATGATGTATTAATTATTTTATTGTAATTTGACATTTTTTTCAGTATTTATGATTTTTAGAGTTACCTTGATCTTTTGATTAATTGACTATTATTCTTGATTTAATTACTTGTGTTGATTACGAGATTAATTAGTTGTTTCTCCCTATTAACTTGCTTGGAAAAGGGGTTGATGGTAGTCTCAATTCATTAATTTCATATTTGTTGTCTATTAACTTACTTGGAAAATGAGTTAATTGCTAAGAATTGGGTAATTAAAAGTTAGTTGATGTCTGCTAGGATATGGATTCATTGGTTAATTTTACATTTTAAATTTGCCAGGATATGAAGATTTAATCAAGGATTGTGTTTAATTCATCTTTTGAGTGAATTAGTTGAGACAGGATATGTGATGTTAATTTGTCTAGAAGATATTGATTTCATGGATTGGAAAAGAAGTGAATCTATCTTAATCCTTCATGTTGCCAAGAGAATAATTAGTTATGATAATGATTGGGAATTTTAAGGTCATGTTTGTCAAAATAATGGTTTGAGTTACATAATTTTCCATCCTTGACATGTGTATATTCTTTTCTTTTCTTTTCTTTTATTTTCCTTTTTTTCTTTTTCACTTTATTAAGTCGGTTAAATAATGAAAGAAAAGTTATTAAGACATACTTGTTCCTTGAGGATCGATACTCATTTTAAATCCTATGCTATGCTTAATGATGAGTACGCTTGCTTATATGTGTAATTTGGGGTTAAAATTTTAATTTAATCTTGATTGAGAATGTGCTTATTTTTATATAATTTTTATACCCAAATTCAAACATATCATAGGTGTAT
The DNA here is from genome assembly GCA_026120185.1 of Voacanga thouarsii. NCBI lineage: Eukaryota > Viridiplantae > Streptophyta > Magnoliopsida > Gentianales > Apocynaceae > Voacanga > Voacanga thouarsii. The sequence goes on along the minus strand of JANUWF010001053.1, from coordinate 231,238 downwards.
GCATTCATGTGATCTAACACGATAAGAATGCTCTGTGCAAGTAATGCATCATGAAGATTTTTGGTTCTGTTACATAAATGGTGAATAAAAGAATATCTTAAAATAAGTAAATATAAAAGATTCAATACCTCATGCATATATGAAATATACTTTACAAAGGAAAATGTGGATATCCCAGTGATGTCCTTATTTCATGAAACAAGGTCTTTAAAAAAAAAAAAGAATGAATGAAATAAACAAGGAGTCCTAGGCTCTAGATGATGAGTGCTCTTTACATATATATTTTCTAGTGTTTTATGTTTTAATTGTGATAAATTCTTACGCAAATCACTACACATAGCACCCTTTTCATCTTGCTTTAGTTAGGAATTGAAAAATGCCAAATAAAAATGAATAAAGATTAAAAGGAAGAAAATGGAGTAAATATCAATATAAATGGGCAGATGTTTGGTGGCCTAGGGAAGTGCCATTTCCTTAGGCTGCCTAGGGTAGACAAAAAAGAGGCAAGGAATAGAAGTAAAGTGGCTGCTATTTTCCTAGGTTGCCTAGAAGCCATGAATTATGCCATTTTTCCTGAAACTTGGTAGCGAAGTGAAGTGCCTCCTAGATGCCTTCTATTGGAAATATGCCCTAAAAGATATAGAAATTCTGTAAAGATGTATGTTTTGAAATAATAAAAATATTTGTTTTAATAAGTTTGTATTTGCATTTCTTTCGTATAATAAAATCCAAGTATGTTAGTAAATGATCTACGTGTTAGGTCATGCTTCACAGTAAAGTGCAGATCATAGGTTACTAACATATAAGCAAAACCATTTTTGGTTTGTTTTTGTAGCTGGGCACTTCATCAAGGTTTAGATTATTACACTACAGTTTCAAATTGGGGTATGGTTTACCGTTAGCGACTGAGTAGTCCTTTTACACCAATAGTGTAAGCGTATTTGGAATAAATAGAATTGGACTGCGCAATAGTAGTTTTTATAAAAGTACTATGACAAATAAAGACTGGACTATTACTGTTACTGTGTAGATGAATACTCTATAGTTTGAGTATGAGTTAGCGGTCTAGTGAAGCTGGATGTATATGCTTTGATATATTATAACTAAGATTTCCTCTATGAGATCAGGATCCTTGTATATTAGGCATGTATATTTAGTTTGTTAAAGATGGAGTTGTACAATAGAGCTTTTATGTCTTTCTTCATGAAAGGAGTAATCAACCCCTTGTGATGGTCTAAGATAATCTGTAAAATCCAGAGCCCTATGAAATGGCTACAAATATTGCTTTAAGAGTTGCTCTCTTTAGATAAGCAGTTATACTCATTGAGGTTATAGATTGCAGACTAGAGATCATAGGATGGTAAATGTCATTGACAAAAAGTGATAGTACCAACTAGTCCTATCTCATTGATGGGTGTTACATAGAGCGGTATTTTCCTCATTACACGTATAGGTCAAAGACAACGCTTGTACAATGTTATCCTCGGGTCAATATCTTCATATGGTGATGAATGTAGATATTTAAAAACCAAAATACTACTATTTATTTAGTAGGGCATTTTAGTCTTTCTAGAAGCCAAGGATAATTAGTCTTTTGGTCCCAAAGGTTGCTCTAGAAACCAGAATGACTATTTTAGTCATTACACAAATTGTTTGGATTATTTGAGAGATGAGCGGATTCATTTCATTCTAGAAAGTTCATTTAGCTAGAATAATTAATTAAATTAAAGAGTAATTTATAGGCTAGATTAATTAATTAATTCTAAAAGTCCGAGGTAATATATGACCTTGGATAATGTAAATAAGAATTGGCCCAATAATTATTTTGAGTTGTACACTTATTATTTTGGGATTTAGCTTAATAAAAGGCCTAGATAATAAATATAGTAGGCTAAAGTTTTATTATTTTGGGTTTTATTTAAAGACCTAAGATAAATAATAAAAAGACCCAGTTGATGAAACAACCCTAGTCTATCTTAGATTAGGGAAACTAGCCTTGAAGACTTACATAATTTTTATGGAGGCTAGCTAGGTTAACAGAATAAATCCAAGCAAACTAGCCGCCACTTGTTTCCTTGCTCTCTTTCAGTTTTTCTCAATAAACTAATCTTAAACTACTTTCATTGGTAGATTAATTTGTGAGATTTAGAGGATTCCTTGGAAGGATAAAAGCTCATTCTTTTGAAGCGTTTCATGGGGAAGAGTAGGCATTTGGCAAGACTTCTAGTTAGCAATACATCAGAGGTTACAATTTAGACGAGTTCAAGACAGTTTGATAGTCAGTAGATTCTGGTTATTGCTATAGTTTCTTCAAATTCTAGAAGAAAAAGTAAGCATGCAATCCTAAACTCTGATGTATTTTAAAATTCTATTGTGCTTGTGTAATTCTCGTTCCTACAAGTGGTATTAGAGCCATGGTTAAACATCTAGAAGCATGCTTTAGGCTAATAACTGGTGGTGGTTCCTTAAAAATCAATTTCTTTAATTTACATGATCTGTATGATTAGTTTTTAGATTTCTTGTTCCCATCATGAGTGGAGATATAGGTTTTTGTAGTCATTATTTCTCTTTATTTGTTGGTTTTTGGGTTTTTGATAGAATTTGTTGTACACCTCGTGAGTGGAGGTATAGGCAATTGTAAAATATTGTTTTTGCATGAAAAGCTTTTATTTTCCACAAAAATTCAGGTTCTAGATATAAAAAATCAGTTGGTACTAGTAAAGGCATGAAGGAAAAGTGCAGAAAAAAGGAGAAACAGTTAAAATTAGAGATGCTAGCACTGTTTCAGAAAATCCTGCTGCAGGTGAACAATGACTTACCAGTGCCGGCACAAGCCTTGAAGAAAACCGACGAATAACAAAAACAGGTGCCATACGATCTGGGCCATTTTCTATTATTTTTTAGGAAACCAATTGTACGTGATCTTTATTTTTATGCATAGCTTTTATTTATTTATATAGATAAATTGCATAAAAATAGTAGTTAGAACCACCTTAGGATTAAACAAGATCACCTTTATATATGTTGTTTAATTCTGCCGTATTTGATCACTTAGGTTAAAAGAATAGAAAGAGGATGAATATAATTTATTTTATTTTGGTCATGCTTTATTCTTTTATTGTGACCAAAGAATATATTATATTTCAAGCAAATATGGTAATTTAGATCTTTCAAAAATGAGATTCATGAATTTATTCTCTTAATGGGGTTGTGCCGCTGAGATAATAAAATAATTTGAATCTATGAGCTTTAAAATTAATTACCTAGATAATTTCTTGGAAAAACAAAAGTAAAACCCTTTAAATAAAATCTTAAGAGGGAGAGTGATTCCAAGGGTCTCATGGCTTATATACCATTCAATGCTAGGGATTGTGGAATTCACTCAAATCACTCTAGGAGTGGCCCTGTAGAGGATAGTTTTTTGCTAAAATCTAGATTTAACAGATTAAATCAAACAAATATAGGGAAAGTGTTATATTCGGCCCACTTAAGTTGGAGTCTATAATATTAGATTGCCCATTGTTCATGTGAAATAGTGGCTAACGCATGTTTGAGCTAATTTTTAGATCACAAACTAAACGATTGAGTAGTGGGTGATTATACACTTAACTTAAAAAATTGTTAACCTTCATAGGAAGGTACTTCAATTTTTCTAAGAGCCAAATTTTAATATTTTCATAATAGTTAAAGGATTTATCTATTACCAGGAAAAATGTCATGTTCATTTTGAAGGACCGTGGGAAAATAAAAACGAAGTAGAAGACAACAAATATAAATTTTTCCCGAGCCAAAGTCTAGGAGTACTTATTACTTAGATGCTTAGGTTGAACAACTAGTGCTGGATTCTGGTTCGATAAAGCTTCTTGTGTTGGAACATTCATTTGTTCTACAAGAATACCGACTAACGTTTGCCAGCTCTTAGCCTTCCAGAATATTCTCATACCTCTTATACACCTCTACCGGTGAAAGTAAAATATGGTGAATTTAATTGAGAAGAAGATTGGAAAAGCTTACTCAAGGAAAGAAAAAATGAGGAAAAATCAAAGACAAGAGGAAAATGGTGGCTTCTTGTTTTTAAGGAACCGAAAGTTATTATCTCTCTATTGTTGTGTGAAACAACAACCCCTAGATTACGCAACTTATATACATATATAACATATTTCATTTTGCTTTTCGAAACCAACCACCGATTTCCTTTATTTTATATCCTTTTCCTTTATCCAGTAACGACTTCTAAGGATTCTAAAAAATCCTTAAGTCATTACTATAACCTTGATGGGCTAGGGTTTTATTCCAAATTAATTTAAGACTAATTAAATAGCTTTCATATTAGTTATTTAATCCACTTAGGCCCAATATAAAATTACCAAAGATAATTATTAATAAACTAACATAATTAAATTGGCCAAATTAATTATTCAAGGGAAATAAATAATTAATTGGACTACTAGAATAATTACTCCAACAATGAATCCACCTAATAAGTCCATACAATAAAAAAAATTTACTTAGGTTACTTGAGCTACTAAAATGACCAAAATACCTTTGCTAATAATAGATTATTTTATCACTTTAAATATTTCATTTATCACTATATGAAGATATTGATCCCAAGAATAGTATTACAAGTGCAGTATCTTTGATTTACAGGTGTAATGACAAAAATGCTCCTCTACGGAGCACCCATCACTGAGATAGAAAAATTGTATTAACCCCTTTCTTAACGATATCTATCATCACTTGATAACTACTCTAATAATCCATGACCTCCAATATATATTCACTTATATTAGGGAGCTACCCAAAAGTATACATACTCAGTCACGTTTCCCCAGGCCTTGGTTTATTTAGATTATCCTGAAAAATTACAAAGGAGTGATGTTTTCACAAAGTGAAGCATAGAAATTCTATTGTATAAGTCTATCTTAATTAACTCGAGTCATACACCTAACGTACATGGTTATTTGCCTTGCAATAAGACCTCACTCATCATACATCAAAGTGCATAAGTCCAGCTTTACCAGACTCCCAACTTATACTCAAGTCTTACTGTACTCATCTATGCAGTAGTAGTGATAAACTAATCTTTATATATTATAGTAATTTTATAAAAATTATTATCGCGTGGCCCAATTCTACATAGTCTGAACACACTTACACTATTAGTGTGAGAGGAGTACTCATTGGTTAAAGATAAATTATTTACCATTTAGAAACCATAGTGTAATGATCTATACCTTGATAAAGTGCTCAACTTTATCAATCGATCCAGAACAATATTTCACTTATGTGTTGGTAGCTCATAATCTACATATTATTGTGAAAGCACAACCCAATTGCACAGATTACTTACTAACACATTTAGACCTTTAATGTACAAATATATGTAAATAAACAACCATTAATGAATGAAGTATTTTATTAATTTTCAAAATACAGAAATACATAATACATTTTAGGCATACATTCTAACAATCTCTGACTTGCACTAAAAGGACTATGAGAGTGCATATGTGCCAACCCGTATAACGTCCATGTGTCTTCGGAACACATTCTCCATCAAAAGCTTGGTTAATGGGTCCGCCGGATTATTTATAGAGGAAATCTGGTTAATCGCTATCTCTTCTTTCTAGATGAACTCCCAGATCAAGTGATACTTTATCTCAATACACTTACCCTTCCTATGATTTCTTAGTTTCTTGCATTGTAACACGTCTCCAGAATTGTCATAATGTATTATAATGGGCTTGTCTATTTGTGACAAAACTCCAAGTTCTATGAGTAACGTTTGTAGCCAAACTGTTCTTTTGAATCTTCTAAAGCTACCACATACTCAGCTTCCATTGTGGAATCAGTCATACAAGATTGCTTAATACTCTTCTATAAAATAGCCCCTCCAGACAAAGTGAAAAAAATGCACTAGAGGATTTCCTTTCATCTTTATTCATCTGGAAGTCTCAATCAGTATAACATGTAGGAATCAATTCATTAGCTCTATAGAAATGCATATAATCCCTCGTTCCCCTAGGTACTTGAGTATATATTTTACAACTTGCCAATGTTCTTCCCCTGGGTTTGACTGATATCTACTAACCATGCCAACAGCAAAGTAGATATCTGGCCTTGTATAAAGCATGGCATACCTGAGACTTCCCACTGATGAAGTATAAGGAATCATACTCATTATTTCCAGCTTGTCATGTATCTTAGGATACTGTTTGGAAGATAAGGTTAATCTATGCCTAAAGGGTAGATTGCTCCTTTGCATTGATCTAAATTAAACTTAACCAATATCTTGTCAATATAAGTAGATTGGGATAAGTCTAACATTCTTTGCTTCCTATCTCTAAGAATCTTAATGCCAAGAATGTAGCTAACTTCTCCCATATTTTTAATGCTAAATTGACTTGATAGCAAAGCTTTTGTAGATGATAATGTCTCTTATCATTTCCAACGACTAGAACGTTATCTACATAGAGTACCATAAAGGACACATTGCTTCTATCCAACTTCCTATATAGCTATAGTTTATCTATGTTTTGTATAAAAGTATAAGACTTTATAGTCTCTTCAAAATGTATGTTCCATGCATATAAATGGGCTTCTTAAGTTTGCAGACCATATGTTCTTGGTCTTTCGCAACAAAATTTTTAGGTTAGGTCATAAAGATGTCTTTGCTAGGATAGTCATTTAGAAAGGCTATCTTAACATCCATTTACCATATCATATAGTCATAATGACTTGTGATGGCCAAAAGAATATGAATGGAGTTAAGTATAGTAACAAGTGAAAAAGTCTCATCATAATCGATCCCTTTTTTTTTTAGTATAACATTTTGCAACCAACCTTACTTTATAGGTTTCCATCTTTCTATTTGCACATTTCTTTCTGTTGTATACCCAGTTACACCCTATGGGTTTAAGTCCTTTAGATGCAGTGGCAAGATCCTAGGCTTGATTAAGATACATAGATTCAATATCTGTATCATTACTATTTGCCGTTTGTTTGCATCAACATCAGAAATGGCGTCATCACATCTAGTGGGATCTTGTTCCAAATGGTCGAAGACTACCTTAAAGGCTTCTCTAGTCCATCTTTTTGGAACCCTAAATATCTTTCTACCATGACGTGGCTCAGTTTGTATAGGAATATCTAGTAATCTCTTTTTTGGTTCCTTAACTGGGATAGTAGAAGTTGAAGTATTATTTAATTTCTCTTCCAATTCCACCTTACTTGAAACCTCAGTGGACATACTTTATTCATATTTTAAGTATTTAGCATGAGTACTAACAAGTAACTTTTACTTTCGGAGATGATAAAAGTATCCACCTTTTGTTCTTTTTGAATACCCTATGAAGTAACATAATTCTGACATTGGGTCTAGCTTATTTTCTTTAGTCAACACGTAAGCTAGATAACCTCATACATTGAGATGATTATACTAGGCTTGCATCCAGTTCACATCTCATAGGGTGTCCTAGGCATTGACTTGGAAGGCACTAAGTTTAGAATATATGTTGTTGTTTCTAAAGCATATCCCTAAAAAGTAATTGGAAGAGTTCATGACTCATCATGCTTCTGACCATTTCCATTAATATTCTATTTCTTCTCCTATCTACTCCATTTTGTTGGGGCATCCCAGGTACAGTTAGATGAGATACTATTATCTTATATCCCAAGAAGTCCTTGAATTCGCCAAAAAGATACTCTCTGCCACGATTAGATCTTAGCTTTTTTATTACTTTACCTATTTAATGCTCCACCTCAGCATTAAACTCCTTGAATTTATCAAAAGAGTCAAACCTGCACCTCATCAAGTAAACATATCAAAAACGTATGTGATCATCCATAAACATGATAAAGCATTCACAACCTCCTCTACTAGGTGTAGATATAGGACCACAAATATTAGTTTGAACTAACTCTAATATTTTCTTGGTCCTTTCTTCCCTTCGATGAAAAGACCTTTTATTCATTTTACCCATAAGACAAAATTCATACTGAGGCCATTCTTCTAATTTCAATGAGTCCAAGGACCCATATTAGATTAACCTCCGAATCCAATTAGGATTTATTTGTACCATTTTTAAGTGCCATAAATATGAGTTATTTGATGTGGCATTGCTCTTCTTATTATTAGGTTTTGTCTGAGTATTATTTATTTGACAACTAATATGATTAATATAGAAAATATTGCCATACATGTTTCTAGAACAAATAATTTTTCCTTCTCTACTGATTGAAATACTAAAATGGAAAAAAATACAATATCTTTGATTAATCAATCTTGAAACAAAAATCAATTTCTATTTAAAACTAGAAACATATAAAATATTTTTCAAAATTAAAATCCTATTTCAATCAAATAAAAGTTCCAAGTCTCCCATTACTTCAGCCCATACTTATGCTCCATTGTCAAATCTCAGTCCATGCTCTCCTCTATTGAGTTGTCCTATCTTGCTGCACCCCTATAATGAGTTACAGATACGGTTAGTGACTATGGAATCAACAATCCAAGTAGATAATGGTCCAACCATCAAAATAGGCTCCAAGTAAAGAGTAATACTTGAAGAAGATTTGCCCAAGAAGTCTGGTCAATCTTTCTTGAAATGCCCATTCTTACCATATTTGAAATGCTTGCCCTTGGGTTTTGCGTTGTACTTGGACGGACTAGGTTTAGGTCATTTGGGCTGGGCCCCTACATTATGCTGGGCCTTTTTCTTCTTTAACTTCTTAAATTAGGCCCTAGTTTTAAAAGATGTGCCAGAATGAGTAAATAAAGCCTTTAACACAAGAGTCATGATTTTTTCAGTAGCCTAAAGTTTTTTTCATTAACTCAATCAAAGATATATCCAGCTTGTTCATGTTATAGTTTAACTTGAATTGAGAATATGAATTTGGCAAAATCTTATGACCTATGTTAATTTTGGCGCTTAGAATTAATTGTTGCCTTTAGGACCTCAGCCTCCTTGAAATGAGCAATCATCTTAAGCATATGATGGCGAATCGATGCCCCCTCAGCCATTCTAGTATTCATGATTGCACTAAGAGCTTCCTTCTTTATGGGCAAGTTTTTGTCAGCAAATATGGTGCACAATGATAGATTGATATCAAGCGTAGTAAGTATGTTCTCGTACTTAGACTGAAGGACATTTGACATGGAAGCCAACATATAGTATCTAGCCATCTCATCATTTGTCCTCCATGCCTTCATAGCCGCACGATCTTGGTCTGTGGAATCTTCTCCAATTTCAAGACACGAGTTAGTCAGAACATACTTGTACTCATTGGTAGTGAATACTATATTCAGATTCCTTTTCCAATCCACATAGTTAGGTCTAGTTAACTTATTCCCCTTGAGAATAATGGACAAGGGACTAAAACCAGACATTTTTATTGATTGGAAAAAAAAAACTTCATTAAAAAAAACGTCTGTTTTGAAAAATATATAAGAAATGCACATTTGAAATGTCATATTATATCCATGATACGGTTAACCTATTAAAAACCATTATAAAAAATATGAAAATTTTAGCTCATAGAAGCATTGATAGAGCTTTGTAGGAAGGTTAATAATTTTCTAAGTTAATTGTATAATTATCATAAATTAAACTTTCTTAATAGTTAATGGTCGAGAGATAGTTCCATTGATATGGCCACTATTCATATTACCTATGGATAATCTAATGTTTATACCTCCAACGTAGGCTGGTTGATACTAACATATATCCATGGCATTAATTATAATTCATCCGTTAGTTCTAGATTCTCGTGAAAATCCATCATATAGGGGTAATGCTCAGAATGACAAGAGGATAACCACAATCTCTAACAAATCCATGATAGAAGCATTGGGCCGTCGAAACTCATTTCCCACATAAGCTTTTGAGAAAAATTGGTTTTTGAGAAAAACAATCTATAAAATACATTTTGTTTTCAATAATTTTAGTAAAATTCTAAAAATCCAACCATTATTCTCTATGTCAAGGATAAACCCTCTAAGAGAATAAACCATAAATTTTTATTTTTACTACTTAAGTTAAAACTATTTTCTAGGAACTAAATTTAAAATACTTAAATTCAAAATATTCTTCATGTCAAGGATAATAACATTTTAAAAAATAAATTATGAATTTTTATTTTAAATTTCCTAGTTACTTTTACAAAGATATTTTCTTAATTTTTTTATCTAGAGAAAAATTTAATTTCTCAAAAATCTTATGCATTTGATCACAAAATTAAACAAAATAGCCATGCTCTAAAAATAAACCTTTTACATGTTATTTCTGTCCTTTAATTGTTATGTAACCAAGTAATGGATTAAATATGAAAATAATAAGATTAAAATGATCATGTTTAATCCTAAGGTAGTTCCTCCTTTACTAACTGTTTCCACACAAAATATTTTTCACCATAAATTAACCATTATAAGAAAATAACCTCATGTAATATAGGACACCAAAATAATAAAAAATTACAAGGAAATTAAATAAAAATGTCTTCTGAAGATGTGAAATGGAACTCGCGACTTGATCCGAACTGAATCGGAGTTCTCCTTCGCAAAGCCAACCCTGGCATGCCCAAAATCAGCTGTAGCTTGTGAGATTGAAAATCTCCAAGTTAGCACGACTCAATGCAAACTGGTAGGGGCTTGCCCAGCTGCAAACCGATCGTAGCTTGGTGGAACCTCCTATGGATCTTTTTCGGAGAAAGTAAAATAGGATGAATTTAATCGAGAAGAAGATTAGAAGAATTGACTCGAGGGAAGAAAAAATAAGGAAAACTAAAGATTAAAGGAAAATGGTGGCTTCTTGTTTTTAAGGAATTGAAAGCTATTGTTTCTCTATTGTTCTGTGAACTAACAACCCTTACATTGCACAACTCACATAGATATATAATTGTTTTCCTTTTCCTTTTCAAAACTAACCACCAATTTCCTTTATTTCCTTTTCCTTTATCCAGTAACGGCTTCTAAGGATTCTAAAAAATCCTTAAGCCATTACCACAACCCTGATGGGCCAAAGATTTACTCCAAATTAGTAAAAGACTAATTAAATTTCTCTTATATTAATTAATTGATCTACTTGGGCCCAATAAAAAAATAACCAAGATAATTAATTAATAAACTAACTTATTTAAATTGGCCTAATTAATTATTCTAGCTTAAATAAATAATTAATTAGACTCTTAGAATAATTTCTCCATTAATAAATTCACTCAGTAAGCCCATATAGTAAAATAAATTTAGTAAGGTTACTTGAGCTATTCTATGGTGATAGGGCCTAAATTTACCTATATTTTTTTTTTAGTTATTTGAGGTTATTTTGTGATACTTTTGGTTCAATAACTAGCTAATTCCCTTCTTATTTGATATTTTGCCTGTGCAAATTGTTTTTGGTGATTTTATGTAGAAACTGATGAAATTGGAGTTAAAAAGGTGGAATTCTAGTAGATATCTGGTGCCGATCAAGAGAAGCTAAAGTGGCTCCGGCCCTACTCTAGAATTTCAGGACAAAATAGGGGGAAAATGCAGAGCAGTCATCAATTTCTAGTGCAAAATTGGCACAGGCCCAGAGAAGGTGAATTGATACTGACCCTTATCTGTCCAGAGGTGGTTTGGAAGTCCTTTTGTGAGCAGCATTGGGAATTTCAAAAGAAGTAATGTAGTTTTGAACTTGTACTTGACCCAAAACTTCTAGGAAATGTTTTTTACTAGCCAAGAAGCCTATATAAACAAGAGGAGTTAAAGTTTAACATTTGAATTTAAGGATAAAAGCTAAAATCATTCATTAAAGGAGGAATTCATCACTGAAGGGGCATTATTTCAAGAAAGTCATCAAGGGAGAAAGAAGAGGGCTCGTTTATGAGTTCTTTCTAAAATCTTTGTTTTCTTTTACTTTGAACAATGATGAGATCAACATTTTTATTGTATTTGGATATTATTTTTGAATTGGTGATGTTGAATTAGTTTAATCTTTTGTTCAAATAATTACTATTCTTAGTACTTGATTACTTATTTTTTAGTGAGGAATTGATAAGATTGGAGTATTCTTCTAATTAACTTGAGAAAGAGGTTAGGATATAGTTTTAATTACTCAATTCTAATTTTATTTTCTTAACTAACTTGAGAGGGAGGTTAAGTCAGGAATTTTAGTAATCAAAAGTTTTTTATTTCACCTAGAAATAGGGGAAATAATGAATTCCATGCCTTTATTACCTAGAGATAGGGATAATTATCAAGGACTTGTGTTCTATGTATCTTTTAGTTGTTTTAGGGAGATAGAGATGTCCATTAAATTAACTAAGAGACAGTGAAACCATAAATTGAGGGAGAGTGGATTATACATTACTCCTTCATAATGCCAAGAGAACAATTAATTGCGATATTTGCTTATAATAAATGTCATGTCTTCAAGAGTATCTATCTAATTTCATGTTTTTCTCTCGTAGAGTTGTGTATATTTTTAGCTTTATTTTTAGCTTTATTCTTTATTACTTTATTTGGTTGATTAAATAATGAGTGAAAAGTAACTAATGGTAGTTGATCCTGTTGGATTGTATGCCCTCTTAGACTAGGTTTCTGATGTAAAATCGAATATTTTAATAAAAGAATTTATTTTCAGAAATTGTTTATGAATTTACTTTTTGTTTGTGCGCGATTTTCGTTTGGAACAGGCCTATTGTGTTTAAATAAGTGATCCATGTGAATGGTGGTCTTTCACAGTAAGGTATGGATCATGGGTTATTTAACACATAAACATTTGTTCTTAACCTATTGATGAGACTGGGAACCTCATCATGTTTAGGTTATTATGTTATGAATTCCAAATGGGGAATGGCTTATCTTTAGCCAGTGGGTAGTCCACTCACTTCATGACATAAGCGTATTTCGAATACGTAGGACAGGACCTATAGTAGTGGTTTCTCAAAGTACTATATGGTAGAAACTTAGACTACTACCGCTACAGCGTGGACTAGTACTCTACGACTTGAGTGTGAGTTGGTGGTCTAGCGAAGCTGGAAGCATATACTTTGATTTGCTGTAGTTGAGGTTCTATCGTAGGGCCAATATACTTGCATGTTGGGTATGTGTGACTAGTTAGTTAAGACAGACTTATACAAGACAGTTTCTGCACTATATCGCCCCTTGTGGTTGTCCGAATGGTCTAAATTATCCAGGGCCCTGGGAAACATGACTTGGATGTTTGCTTTAGGGTAGCTCCCTTGGAAAGCGGAAACACTCCAGGAAGTCGTGGATCATTGGACTAGAAGCTTAAGGATGGTAGATGTCATTTAGAGGGGTGTTAGTACACTTCTTCCTCTCTAAATGTACGGCGATGTGTAGAGGGGTATTTTAGTCATTTCACCTGTAGGTCGGAGACTTTGCGAATGCAGCATTGTCCTTGGGGTCAATATTTCCTTATGGTGATATTAGGAAATATTTAAAATGAAAAATATAGCTATTTATATAGCAGGGATATTTTGGTCATTTTAGCAGCCAAGGCGATGTGTCTTTTTGGTCCTCGGGATAGCCCGTAAGTCCTAACTATTTTTGGGTTGAGGAATTGGTCTCAGTTGAAGAGGATTTTATTTTATTTTATTTTATTCAGGAAGTCTAATTTATTATTGGACTTGAATAAAATAAATAAATAAATAAAATAGGAGTTGAGAGAAATTAATTATCTAGTTTAATTGGTTAATTAATTATTCAGGGCCTAGGTCCAGTATGAATAATTAAGAAATTAACCTGGGCTTAAACTAGGGGAAATAAATAATGTTTAATTATTTATTGGGTTATTTATATAGGCCCAAGAAATAAATAATTAAAGATTAATTATTATGGTTCATTTGGGCTCATTAATTATTTATTGGGTTACTTATGTAAGCCCAGGAAATAAATAATTAATATTTATTATTTTGGGCCTTTTGGGTCCAAGAAAAATAATAAATATTTTTCTGGCCCAATAGCTTGGACCTTAGGGTTTTTCCAAATATGGTTAAGAGGAGTTTAGGGTTAGGCCAAACTGATTCTCAGGATAACATCCGGGTGTTTTGAAATCCCGGGGATATGTTTATCAGAGATTGAGAGACCTAGTTTTAGGCCAACTTATAAAGAAATCTTTGGAAAAGGAAAAAAACCCTAATTTTTCCCAAGCCTCACAAGACTCACGTCACTCTCTCTCTGGGAACTCACGTTTTTCCCTCTCCCTCCTCTGTGGTTTTCTTCTTGTTCTTTGCTAATCAATAGCGAAAGAACCAAGGAGTTTTGAGATCGTTCCTCTTCACCATAGTGTTCACCAACTAGAGGTTAGGCTGTGGAATATCCCGAGAGCTGGAGAGCTAAGCGTTAATGCAAACAAGGCGAAGTAGAAGGCTAGCGGGTGTTCAACCGGAAGCTCCTTCAAGTGTGCAAAGCGAGGCGATTCCAGCCGTTCAATCTGTTCCTACGCAACCTAGGAGGGTTAAGGAATGCAAAGGTATGATCTTCACGCTTCCGCATGGCCTTTAAGGCTCGCATATTATTTTTCTCCAATTTTTTTTAACGTACAGAGCATGCCCCTGTTTTCTCGTTTTCCATCAGATCCTTAAGGATTGATACTCGTTAATTTCCTATACTATGCTTAATGATGAGTTTACTTGCTCATATGTTTCATTTGGGGATTAATGTTTTATTTAAAATCTTACTAGGAATGGACTTAAAATTGCATAATTTTTTTTAAACACAAATTTAACGCATCAAGTTTTTTGTGCCATTGTCAAGGAACAATATCATAAAAGCTTGGAATTCATTAATTTAGCTATGTTTATATGTCTATATGTAAATATGTTCTTTGTGTATGTATGTGCCATATCTTGTTGTTTGTATATTTATATAATTTGTGAATTTTTGTGCTAATTGTTGTATCGTGTGTACTAAGTCAACTTAATTGATTAGTTGTAAATTTTCAAATCTTATTTTCATATTTTTTATGCAGGATTAGTCCCAGTTTATGACCTGACAAACCACAAGAAGCATAGTGGATTTTAATCCCAAGATCGAGAGAACTTTAACATGAATTCGAAAGGTATATAAAAATTAAGCTGACCAATTTAGGTCAATAGGAAAAATACAAGTCAACCAAAACAATAATAGTGGTAATGGTGGAAACAATAGAAGAACTATGGGAGATTTTGCTAAACCTGCAATCTCGGGTACATATTCGAGTATTGCTAGACCAAGGGTAAAAGCTAACAATTTTGAAATAAAACCGAACATTATCCAAGTGATCCAAAACATAGTCCAATTTGATGGGTTACCTGATGAAGACACTAATGCCCACCTTGTGAGTTTCTTGGAGATTTGTGATATTTTTAAGACGAATGGTGTGTCAGAAGATACAATTAAATTGGGGCTCTTTCCTTTTTCTCTTAGGGATAAAGCCAAATCTTGGTTGAAATCTTTGCCCGTAGGATCGATCACTACTTGGAATGGGATAACTGAGAAATTCCTAGCCAAATATTTTCCCCTAACTAGGACAACCAAGCTTAGAACTAACATTTTACCCTTCCAACAATTTGGGTCTGAGAGCCTATATGAGTGTTAGGAATGGTGGAAGGAGATGTTGAGAAAATGTCCTCGCCATGGGTTTGAATTTGGTATGCAAATGCAAATTTTTCATAGTTGATAAAGCAATTAATTAATGCATCTACGAGAGGTGCAACAAATTCTAAAACTCTAGAAGTGTTGTATGATTTTGTTGAAAATATCGCTATGAAAAATTACTCATGAGGAAACCCAAGGTCTAGGGCTTATATTTAGGGAATTCACAATGTTGATGTCGTAGCTGCCTTGGAAGCTAAAGTTGAGGCACTAGCACAAAAGATGGAACAAATGGTGAACCTCTCTCAAGGTCAGGTAATGAATGTTAATTGTAATTTTTGTGGAGAAGGGGACCCCAATCGTGAGTGCTAAAATATAGATTCCTCTCAAGATTCCTTAAAGCAAGCTGTTTTTATGGGGAATGGGAGAAAAGGTAATAATACTTACAGTGCCACCTATAATCTTAGTTAGAAGAACTATCCCAATTTCTCATTAACCAATCAAAACCAACGTAGGTAAAACCTTTAAATTTTAGTAGAAACTAAAGGACTCAACCTTCTTTACCTTGTAATGCACCCCCACCAAAGCCATCTTCGGAGAAAATAGTTAACAAGATGGTAAATGCAACGGAGACGTGGTTCTAAGGAGTTGACACGATGACTAGAAATATGGAGGCATCAATGCATAATCGAGAATCAAATTGGACAATTAGCAAAGCTTCTTAGAGATTGTCAAGTTGGATATCTTCCTAGAAACACAAAAAAAATCCACGAGACCAATATCACGAAAAGAGGTGAAGTTTATTTGCTTTCGTAATTTAATTTGGAAAGTTTTCAATTTCGTTTTTCTTTCTTTTTTTTTTTTGAACACATGCATTTATTTCTTTCATAATTATTTGTTGGTTTCTTTTCATATATTATATATAAAAAAATGTTTTCTTTTGGACAAAGTCAACCAGGTGCCGTTCCAAGCATTTTGGCCTGTCGCCAAGTTAACTCGTGTATTATGAGTCAACAAAGAGATAAGACTGGGCACTGCTCTAGGCGCCAAGACCTGGCACTAGGTCACATCGGACATTCCCTCGAAAAGGCCAAATTTGGCCATTTTCTTTTCCGAAACTCCATCAATTCTCCCACTTTTCTCTCAAAGCATCACCGACTATTCTTCCTAATCGATCATTGGATTAACTTTGGCCCTCAAAAATATCATCTTCACTTGAAGTCTTTGATTTTCCCTTAAATCTATGGATTAAATTTTCCAAAAATCCCATCTTTCTTTAAAACCCACCTTTCTAATACTTTCACAAAGATTGAGTTTTCTTTAAAGATATTGTACAAAGTATTTGCCTATGTATTGGAGAACATAGTGGTGTGGTTTTTTTCTTGCTATTTTTGAATTTATTTTTGGATGAAAATTGATTGAATTGTTGATTTGATTGAGATACCTTAAAAGTTGAGAATTCATTGTGAGTAGAATAGCATGTGTTTATTATTAGATGGAGTTCTTTTATAATGATTCACGGTATGATTATGTTTTGGCTATTTTTGAGGAATTGCTATTGATATTTTATGTTGGAATTGGTTCATAACATAAAGATAATGTCCCTTACTTTTATGATCTTATTAGTATTATTCATAACATTGACACAATCTCCATGGATTATGATTTGCTAGCCATCATTTTTATCACGATCATTATATTTGTCTATCTAATGGATATTATTTTAATACTACATATGGCATCCTGCTGTCTTTATAGGCTTTTTGAGGAGGCTAGGATTTGTTGAATGTGATTTTGTATTATAAATTGTAGAGTTAGGCATGGAGGTGGTTTGTAAGCTTGGATGAGAGTTGTGGTTGTTTTATTTTCATGTGAGGGAGGCTTTCTTTCCCTTTTCATCTATTCTTTTGAGCCTTCCCTTTCTTCTCAGCAATTAAAATGCTAAAAGGGCAGGGCAATCCTCCAAAAGAGCAAGAGCATCATCTTCATCCACTCCTACCTCTATTGATCAAATTTCTCTACACCCCATAACTTTACTGATAATGAGTGTTAAGAATGGTATTCTAGGATGTCTAACAATGAAATCATTGTAAAATAAACTTTCAAACCCTTCTTAGACCATTCTCTCAAGTTGGGTGTCATGTTTAGGAAGTTGGGATGGGGGCCAATATTACTTTGAAGAGAACCTATTATCTTGTACTTATTTGGGAGTTTTTATGATAATATTGTAGACAAAAGAAACCATAACCTTGATATCATAGAAACTAGTGTTAATGGTACTCCCATTTTGGTGGATCGAGATAGATTAGCTGCCATCCTGAATATGAAAATGAAGGCCCTTAGGTAGCTGTGGATCACCATAATCAAAAAATTATTGCTGAGCTTAATTGGAATATGAGTGACACTTGTGCTACCTTGAGAATGTATAGGAGGGATCCTGTGGGTCAAGTAGGCTATTACTCTAATAATGATCATAAAGCCTAACTACGAGCCTTAGTTCATATCTTTGATTTCAATATCCCCCATAAGGCTTGTGGTTTCAATGAGTCACGAATGCTTGACCTTTATATCCTATATAGGATGCATTATACAGAGCCTATTCCAATTCACACACTTATCGTCCAATCTATACGAGATATGGCCTATTCCAATCTCTCAACCAAAGCCTTTAGATTTCCCTTCTGATTATAAGGATTTTGGATGCGTACAATGTTAGTATTGAGGGGAAGTCTATTGAGACAACTACAAAGCGAGATTTAGTAACTAAGTAGACTTTAATAAGTTGTGGTCGTCAGTAAAGTGAGGCAACTAGAAGATGGTTGAGGCCTTATGAGGTATGAAATCTTAGGATGGTATAGTTATCACTTAGGGTGGAAGAGCAACCACCACCAGCACCTCAAACTCGCGTGAGTAGTTTGAGATCATAGCCCAATGCTGGATTCGAGGCTAAGGTACGTGCATAATTCGAGACCTAGATAACTATTCTTTTTCAACTTAGGGACTCTATAATTGTTCTACATAGTAGGTAGGACTCTCATGAGCAGCAATTGGCTGTATGGATGCAGCAGTTCCTTGGATAGCCTGGAAGTGCTTCTACTAGCCAGACCATAAGTGAGCTGATCCAGCAGTTGATGATGACGCTACTGGAGAGGCTGATGATTTAGATCTTTCTTTAGTCACTGTTATTTTAGCATTGTTTATCTCTTTGCATTTTCATGTCTTTTCTTAGGTTTTCTATTTTGTCTTTTATTTTACTTTTATGTTGATTTTCCTTTTTCTAGTTTTATGTGTGTCTTGTTTATTTTGTTTAGGTAACTTATCGTTATCAAGGGAACATACTCTTTGGATGGAACTCAACTTTTTTATGGAAATTCATGGTTATATAAAGTATCTCTTTCTCTTGTTTTCTTTCCTTCTAATTTTCTTCGTCCCTTGGTTAGGTTTTATTATTATATTTTGGACCATTGAGGACAATATCTAATTTAAGTGTGGGAGAGGAGTTCAATGCTTTTACCAAGTGCATATTCTTGAAACTTCTTCTTAAAATTTTGAGAATATTTGGGATAATTTTTTTCAATTTTTGCATGAGAATATTTTTGGATTGAAATTGGTTTGGTTTGCCTATGATATGGCTATGATTTTCTTTTTAGCTTTGGATAGGGATTTGTCATTGAATTGGATAGATTTTGTTGAAGTAAACCTATGTATTGATTAAAATTTAAGTTAACCTGGGTTATGTTTTAGTGTTTGAATTTTTTAGTATGGATTATATCATGAAACATGAGAAAAGTTGTTGATTAATTCTTATTTTATGGTGTTTAAATTTACTTTAACATTAAGTTGTGAATAAGGATATTGAGAAGAGAAAAGGTCTGGGAATACAAAGCGCATGTCCTCTGGTGAAAAGCAACGTGCAAAAATGAAAAAATGAGTAAAGAAAGAAAATGCTTTTTATCCTTGAAAAAAAAAAAAGAAGATCTTTGCTGAAAAGGGGTTAATATGGAGAGACTTAGCAAGTATTGTTCAGTACACCCTCTTGAGGCCATCTTGGAGGCAAAGGCAAAAGAAAAAGCAAAAGAGAAAATAAAAAAGAAAATGATGGCTATAAGGAGGCTAATATGGTGAATAAAGAGAAAGCCATTCATTTGAAGCTATCAATTCTCTAAGACTTAAAGGGAAAAAAGAGTGCAGCATTTCCTTATTTTGCTACTTGAGGTTATGCAATTTTGATTCTATGATGCTTGAAGTTGATTAAACGATTTGACTTGCATGATTTATGTTGTCTATATTTTAGCTTAGAGGGTGGAATACTTTTCTTGCACTGAGTATGAGCTTGTTGAACTTAAGTTTGATGGCCTTGGAGATATTTGGTTGAACATATGACTTTTCAAAAGTTTTTCTTAAAGGGTTGAATGAATGGCGAGTCTTTGTTCATGGTTGAAGGAAAATTGTGGCTTTATTTGTTGGGTATCTCAGACTCGTTTCCTATGCGGCGCAACGAAAAATAAAACGAGATACCATCCCAAGACCTATCTATGTGTGAAAAACAAGATATAATGATAATAAAGGTAACATCTTTTACCCTTGGGTGATCGTCTGAAGAACAAAATTGATCTTCTTCAAGTCGAGGCACGATCCAGCAATCCTCTTGTGCAAACTCCACGAGGGTTGAATGTCTAACCACTATAATCACAGTGTGTGATTATCTCTAACAGTAATCCACACAGTGGAATACTTAAGAACCAAAATTTCCTGTGCTAGCAGAAAAAGATGGCGGCTAGGTCTGTTTTGAGAGAGAGAGAGAGAGAGAGAGAGAGAGAGAGAGAGAGAGAGAGAAGAAGAAGAAGAAGAAGAAGAAGAAGAAGAAGAAGAAGAAGAAGAAGAAGAAGAAGAAGAAGACGTTTGTTTTATAACTCCTATTTTCGTGTGAATCAACCTTGGATTAGGGTTTCGAGCATATCTAATATATGTTCCAAAATCCACTGAATATCTAAAATTCTAAAACAATTAGAATTTCCAAATTGTAATTGGAAACAACAACTTCCCACAATTACAACTTAGATCACAAATTATAATTAATTATAATTTGTCCACAACAACTTCTCTTTCTCGCAATTAACCCCTCTATGTTAGCAAATAACATCTTGAGTATATAATCTTCTATTGTGTGTGACCTATTAGGTTTCCCAGTTAATTAGTAGCGAACATGAATTAATCCAAATGTCTTTGAGATTAATAATCCATAATTAATTAGAATTAATCATATTAATTCTAATCAGGATTGGTTTATTAATTCGTGAATTAATAAATCTATATTCCCAGATCATGAGTGGTATTTAGCAATACATCATGACCACCCAAGAGTACAGGAAGTCACGTGGCTTGACATGAACCCTTCAATAACAAACTTCAGTGCAATTAACTCCTTTCACCATACAATATCTTATTCGGTTTGGAGTACAGAATTAGTGCCAACTCCCTCCAGAATTAATTCTGGCCCGAATACAATAGTACTTGTACCAGGAACCCACTACTCTAGATGTGTATCAATTGAAACTATTTCCAATACACAATTACCTTGTCCAAGGACTTTCCGAGTAGTAATTCCTACAAGTGGCAGTGAGATATTCGCCCCTACTATTATGCGTGGTGAATCCTTTATTGACCATCTCAACTACTTTTGTTTACCTCACAATGAACCCAATATTCATCCCATAGGCGGCCCTCGATCAAGCTCTGGAGATTGGAATCAAAGTATAAAGCTCAGCAAACAAAGTACCTTTGAGATCTCAAGTCTAAGGATACTCGCACGTTTACTATATTAAAATTATATCACTGGCACTAAATAGTTATCCATGTGATTATCTCAAAGCTAATTCATCCAATGAACTTGTTCCATTAACAAGCATCCATGTGTTAACTTTGAGTATCTCAATACTCACGGTTATAAGAATCACTGCCTAATCAAATCAGAAAGTCTAACACATGCTAGGCTTAACACATTAATAATGTCCCATCTCATTAATACTATGACTAGGTACTATTTAAGTACTAACACCATCCAGTGTAGTAGAAATCTCATATCATGATCTCTATCATGATTTCCTTAACACAGCGTTATACTAGGGACTTTATCGAACAGTTATATTAATTAAAGTAAACAAAAAAAACTGTAAGATAAATAATGTCTTTTATTAAAATAAAATGTGTCATATACATTGTACAAGTGATTACCTCTAGGGCACAACACTAACAAACTCCCACTTGCACTAGAGCCAATCATTCATGTATCTAATACCGAATGACTCAACATGACAACCATGTTTCTTTTGGGATAGTGCTTTCGTAAGCGGGTCAGCTATGTTCTCATTCGTGGGAACTCTCTCTATCTTTACATCATTCCTATCTATGATCTCCCAGATTAGATGATAGCGTCACAGTACGTGTTTGGATCGTTGGTGAGACCGCGTCTCCTTTGCTTGTGCAATGGCTCCGTTGTTATCACAATACAAAGTTATTGGACCAACAACACTAGGAACCACACCCAGTTCCGTCATGAACTTCATGATCCAAACAACCTCCTTAACTGCTTCTGAAGCAGCTATGCACTCAGCTTCTGTCGTAGAGTCAGCAATGGTCTCTTGTATGGAATTTTTCCAACTTATTATCCCTCTGCACAACGTACACACATAGCCAGATTGTGATTTGAAATTATCTTTGTCAAATTGAAAACTAGCATTAGTATACCCGTTTATTTTCAAATCACCTTCTCCATATACTAAGAACATATCCTTAGTCTTTCGTAAGTACTTAAGAATATTCTTTACAGCCACCCAATGACCCTCACCAGGGTCAGATTGGTATCTTCTTGTCAAACTAAGAGCACAAGATACATCGGGCCTAGTACATATCATAGCGTACATAATAGATCCAACTGCCGAGGCATATGGAATCTTACTCATGTGATCCCTTTCAACTTGTGTCTTGGGAGACATCGACTTTGAAAGGCTTACACCATGTGACATGGGTAAGAATCCCTTTTTGGGTTGATCCATGCTAAACTTCTTTAGCATTTTATCTATGTATGTAGATTGTGGAAGACCTAGCAACCTTTTGGATCTATCTCTGTAGATCATTATTCCAAGAATATAGGTTGCTTCTCCAAGGTCTTTCATGGAGAATTGTTTGGACAACTAAACTTTAACCATTTGCAAGACAGGTATATCATTTTCTATTAGCAATATGTCATCTACATAAAGTGGTAAGAAAACGATCGCACTCCCACTAACCTTCTTATATACACAAGGCTCATCCATGTCTTGAATGAAACCAAACTCTTTGATTGTTTCATCAAAATGGATGTTCCAACTCCTAGAAGCTTCCTTATGTTCATAAATGGACCTTTGCAGCTTGCATACCTTTGTGCTATCATTGGATGTGAAACCCTCAGGTTGTATCATATACACTTTCTCAGTCAGATTTCCATTTAGGAAAGCTGTTTTCACATCCATTTGCCAGATCTCATAATCATAATGAGCAGCAATGGCTAGAGTATCCTGATGGATTTTAACATGGCTACTAGCAAGAAGGTTTCATCATAGTCAATACCATATTGTTGACGATAACCCTCCACCACTAGTCGTGCTTTATAGGTAACTAAGTTACCATCTAGGTCTATTTTCTTCTTGAAAATCCAGTTGCACCTAATAGGTTTAATTCCTTTGGGTAGATCAACCAAAGTCCATACTTGGTTATCGTACATGGTATCCATCTCTGACTTTATAGCCTCAAGCCATTTGTCAGATTTTGAACTGTTCAGAATATCCTTGTAGGTAGTAGGCTCATCTTCATCTATGAGTAATACGTCATTGTGGTCACTAATGAGAAATTTATATCTCTCAGGCGCCACACGTATCCTATTAGATCTACGAGGTTTTTGTGTATTAGAAGGTTCATCTATTCTCTCAGTAGATGTGGGGTTAGACAGTTGATCCTCATTTGTTTGATCTTCATGAACTTCACTAAGTTCAATCTTACTCCCACTGTCCACTTTGATCATGTGTTCTTTCTCCAAGAAGACGGCATGCTTCGAAACAAACAATTTGTTTTCAGAGGGTAGGTAGAAGTAATATCCGAAAGATTCTTTCAGATATCCCACAAACAAACACTTGTCAGACTTACTCTCAAGTTTGTCTGACTGTGGCCTTTTAACAAAGGCAGGACAACCCAATACTTGCAAGTAAGATAACTTTGGTTTCTTACCAAATAATATCTCAAATGGGGTAGTATCAACCAATTTTGCCGGAACTCTATTTTGTATATAAGCAGAAGTCTCTAGTGCATACCCCTAAAACAATTTTGGTAGGTCTGAAGAAGCCATCATGGTCCGTACCATGTCTAGAAGGGTTCGATTCCTTCTCTCAGATATACCGTTATGTTAAGGTGTATGTGGTGGAGTCCATTGAGATAATATCCCATTATCTCTAAGATAACTTAGAAACTCTTGGCTTAAGTTTCTCCTCCTCGATCAGATCTTAAAGTCTTAATACTTTTGCTAAGTTGTTTCTCTATTTCATTCTTGAAGTTTTTGAACGTTTCAAAGGCCTCAGATTTGTATTTCATTAAATATAAATATTCGTATCATTAGAAATCATCGATAAAAGTTATGAAATAGTTATAACATTCTCTTACTTGTATTGACATTGGGCCACAAACATCAGAATGTATGAGTTTTAATAACTTCTTAGCCCGTTCTAAAATGAGTTTTAATCATTTTACCTAGTAAATAAGACTCACATGTGCTATATGATTCATAATCAAATGACCCTAAGTTACCAAGCTTGTGTAACTTATAAACACGATTTTTGTTTACATGGCCCAAACGACAATGCCATAAGTAAGAGGTATTAGAGTTATCTATGTTAGGTTTCTTATTATTTATATTGAGAACTGGATTATCTAAGTCTAGAACATATAAACCATTAACCAAAGTTGCTGAACCATAATGAATATCATTTAATGAAAAGGAATAATATTTATTCTTAAGTATTAAATGAAATCCACATAAGTCTAAATACGCAACTAACATAATGTTTTTCATTAAAGCTGGTACATAATAACATTTTTGCAGTTCTAGAATTAATCCCGAAGGTAGGTTCAGCTCGTATGTCCCCACAGCAAGTGCAGCAACCTTTGCCTCATTTGCAGTACGTAGGTCCACATCGCATTTCTCTAGCCTTCTAGTACTCTTTAGCCCCTGCAAGTTAGTGCACAAATGAAATCCACATCCAGTATCTAATACGCATATCTCATTTCTAAAGGCAGTATTTATCTCAATCATAAACATACTGGAATAGAAGTAGAAGTGCTTATAAGCTTCTCCTTCTGCTTCTTGTCTTTAATGGTCTCCGAGTAAGCTTTGCAGTTACGCCTCCAATGGCCCATCTTACCACAATGATGGCATGGACCCTTGGTAGCTGCGTCCTTCTTGTTCACATCACCTTTGGGCTTCATGGGAGCCTTCTTCTTCTTCTTTTGAACTTTTTTTTTAGAAGAGGAAGATTCTACTATTAAAACTGCATTGGAATCCTTCTACATGGAGGACTCCGCAGTTTTGAGAAGATTGATTAACTCCAGAATGGTGGATTCAATCTTATTCATTTAATAGTTAATCACATATTGTGAGAAACTATTAGGCAAAGATTATAAAATTAAGTCAACATTTAAGTCATGATCCATTACAAACCCGAGAGATCTAAGCTTCTCTATTAAGCCCAACATTTTCAGCCCATGAGTGGCCACAGAAGAACCCTCTGCCATTTTGCAATGAAATAGTTACTTCTAGATCTCATATCTTTCGATTCTAGCTTGGGCATTAAACAGCTCTCGAAGATATAGTATAATTGATTGAGCATCCATGTGCTCGTGCTGTTTTTACAACTCGGGAGTCATGGATGCCAACATAATACATGATGCTGTATCACTATCCTCCTTGTGCCTCTTGTGGACAGCATGCTCATCAGCATGAGCATCTTAGGCTGGTGGTAGTAGAATAGGAGCATCTAGCACGTAGAGCAACTTTTTTTATTTGAGAATGATTCTCAAATTTCTATACCAGTCGAGATAGTTTGATTCGGTGAACTTGTTGGTTTCCAAGATGCTACGTAAGTTTAGGTTTGTTGACATGGTGCAAGTGACCTAGATGTAAAGATGGAGAACATTAGCTACTTGTATATTGACATGATATGCAAATAATTAAGACTTTAATTAAACGTATTTTTACTCCACTATTTTACTCAAACCAATAGCCCCCACTATTGATTCAGGAAAGCCCATTGGAAGCTTTCCAAGTGGATTGGTATCCAAATTCCTCAAGAATAACCATGGGTTTTCCTAACAAGCTACCTTTAAGTTCATTGGTAGGTATCTAATACCAAGTACATCGTATGTAACTACCGGATCATTGGGTGATTAACAACTTTTAATCTTAAAGCCTTTTGGACTACCCAAAATTTCCTCTAAATTTCTTTATGCTTGAGTTTGCCCAACCGAGATAAATAATTTAGCTAAACCCGACCTATTAATTAGGAATTTAATTCCATAGCTTAAACATGCCCAATGTCAAGTAGGCTTGGGTTTGCCTAACAACCTGGTCTCGAAAAAGGACTCTCATTCTTACTATATTAATGGAAGGAATTAGGTTTAATATTAATTGAGGGATTTGTTCCTTTTAGTGATTTCTTTGAATGACATGCACAAAAATCAATAAATCACATAATTGATAATTATGGTAATAAAGCGATTACATGGTATGGTTATGGACTTTTCCTAAATTAATTTCTTTGAGCCATAAAAGAAATTAATATAGTTAACCCTATGTGTTCATGCATGATTTAAGTAGAAGGTCTTACCTCTTCGCCTTGTTTTGGTTGCCATCTCCAAAATAGAATAATTCTACTCTTATCTAACATATGTAACTAATTACATAATTTCCTAAAGAGAGAAAACCTCGAGTTACATTTGAGGGGAGTTAGATGAGAAGAGAATTACACAAGAATTCTAGAGAAAACAGGACACGCAGGACCTATTTCATAAAAACTAAAATTGTAAAATGCATGAACAGATATAATTGGTTTTAGTCCATAACCATCCACCATGCCATTGACTATGCTTAAATAAAATAAACATATACTTTTTATTACTTCAAAATCACTATTTTGGAAAAATAAAACATATTCTATAATTAATATTTTAGAAAAATACATTAATTTTAAAATTTTAAAATCACTATTTTGAAAAATAAAATTGTTTGTCTCAAAACTAATTTTGAGAAAATACTTTTAGGTCCATCTCACAACGATAATGGCGGTCCCTCTGGCTGGTCAGTGGGCGGGGGTCAGGGGGGCAGCGCCCCCGTGGAAAAAATTTTATTTTTCCACCTCTCATGAAATGAGATTTTTCCCTTTTCAAAATTCTATTCCATTTTTTTTAAACAGCTGGATCGTGCAAAATAGAGCATAACCGGCGCCGGTTTGGAAGCCAGAGCAGGCGCCGGCTCTGTTCTGGTTTCCAAAAATTTTTCTCTTCCAAAAATAATTTTTGGACATCACAAATAGAAAGAACCGGCGCCGGTTTGAAGGCCAGAGCCGACGCCAGCTGTAGTCGGGAAGTGGCGGCGATTTTCAGAAAAATTTTCCAGAAACAATTTCTGGTGCCCTAATCTTCTGCAGAATTTTAGTGAGAACAATTCTCAATAGAATTTTCTATTTTGAAGCTCAAAAAAACAACCAATTTGTTAGTTTAGACAAAACAAAACAAAAAATCAAATTCACAAGATAAAACGGAGGGCAACTACCATGTTCAAGAAAACGTTTTTCTGTAGAAAATTTTCAGCACATAAAGAAAGCACCTTTTGAAATACGCTATAACTTTTACACAATCATATTGTATTATGGACCCAACCCACAAAGCTTGAAACAATTTCGACTTGAGTGAAAACAATTTTCACAGCAAACAAAGACAAACACAAATACATGAAAACAGTTTTTCATGCCAAAATAATGTTCGTAGAACACACATAACATAGCTCTGATACCACTGTTGGGTATCTCAGGCTCATATCCTATACGGCGCAGTGGAAAATAAAACGAGATACCATCCCAGGACCCGTCTATGTGTGGAAAATAAGACAAAATGATAATAAAGGTAACAACTTTTACCTTTGGGTGATCGTCCGAAGAACAAAATTGATCTTATTCAAGTCGAGGCGCTCTCCAGCAATCCTCTTGTGCAAACTCCACGTGGGTTAAATGTCTAACCACTATAATCACAGTGTGTGATTATCTCTAATAGTAATCCACACAGAGGAATACTCAAGCACCTAAATTTCTTGTGCTAGCAGAAAAAGATGGCGGCTAGGGCTGTTTTCGTTTTCAGCACAACGAGAGAGAGAGAGAGAGAGAGAGAGAGAGAGAGAAGAAGAAGAAGAAGAAGAAGAAGAAGAAGAAGAAGAAGAAGAAGAAGAAGAAGAAAACGTTTGTTTTGTGGCTCCTATTTTCGTGTAAATCATCCTTGGATCAGGGTTTCGAGCATATCTAATATATGTTTCAAAATCTACTGAAGATCTGAAATTCTAAAACAATTAGAATTTCCTAATTGTAATTGGAAACAACAAGTTCCCACTATTACAACTTAGACGACAAATTATAACTAATTATAATTTGTCCACAACAACTTCTCTTTCTCACAATTAATCATTCTATGTTAGCAAATAACATCTTGAGTATATAATTCTCTATTGTGCGTGACCTATTAGGTTTCC
Source organism: Voacanga thouarsii (assembly GCA_026120185.1). Lineage (NCBI taxonomy): Eukaryota > Viridiplantae > Streptophyta > Magnoliopsida > Gentianales > Apocynaceae > Voacanga > Voacanga thouarsii. The sequence continues at coordinate 202,838 of JANUWF010001053.1, read as the reverse complement.
TAGTTAATTGGTAGCAAACATGAATTAATCCAAACGTCTTTGAGATTAATAATCTATAATTAATTAGAATTAATCCTATTAATTCTAATCGGGATTGGTTTGTTAATTAATTAATTAATAAACCCATATTCCCAGATTATGGGTGGTATCTAGCAACACATCATTATTGTGGATGAACTTATGTTGAGATAGTTATTTTATTTTGCCCTATCTTAAGAGTTTGCTTGAGGATAAGCAAAGGCTTAAGTACGGAGGAATGTGATAGGGCCTAAATTTATTTATATTTCCCTAGTCATTTGATGTTATTTTGTGATACTTTTGATTTATAAACTAGCCAATTCCCTTTATATTTGATATTTTACCTGTGAAAAGTGTTTTTGGTGATTTCATGTAGAAACTGATCAAATTGGATTTAAAAGGTAGAATTCCAGTAGATACCTGGCGCTGGCCCAGAGAAGCCGAACCGACGCCGGCCATTCTTTTTAATTTCAGGACAAAATAAGGGGAAAATGCAGAGTAATCGTGGACTTCCAGTGTAGACTTGGCGCCAACCCAGAGGTGGTGAATGGACGACGGCCCCTGTCTATCCATAGGCGGTTTGGAAGTCTTTTTACGAGTATAATTTGGAATTTCCTAAGAAGTGTTATAGTTCCAACTTGTACTTGGCCTAGAACTTCTAGAAAATGTTTTTTAGCATCCAATAGGCGTATATAAATAAGAAGAATTGAAGTTGAACATATGAATTCGATGATAAAAGCTAAAATTATTCATTAAAAGAGGAATTCATCATTTAACAAGCATTGTGTCAGGAAGAAGGCTTGTTTATAAGTTCTTTCTAAAACCTTTTTTTTTTTGGTCGAATAATGATGAGATCAATGTTTTTATTGTATTTGGATATTATTTTTGGATTTATGATATTGAATTAGTTTAGTCTTTTGTTCAAATAATTACTATTCTTAGTATTTGATTACGTGTTTTCTAATGATGAATTGATGAGATTGGACCATTCTTCTAATTAACTTGAGAAAGTGGTTAGAAGATCTTTTAATTAGTAAATTCTAATTTATTTTTCTCAACTAACTCGAGAGAGATAGAGAGGTTAAGTCGAAAATTTTAGTAATCTAAATTTGTTTATTTCATCTAGAGATATGGACAACTAAACTAATCAAGTTCATCCAAATATTAATGAGTTAGATTATAACAACTATCTCAACATAACCTCATCGACAATAAAGCCACAATTTTCCTTCAACATGAACAAAAAATCATCATTTATTCAACACTTTAAGAAAAACTTTCGCAAACTTATGTATTAAACCAAATATCTCCTAGGCCTTTAAAATTAAGTTAAACACGCTCCATCTCAGTACAAGAAAATTATGCCACCCTCTAAGCTAAAACATTGACAACATAAATCATGCAAGTCAAGTCGTTTAACCAATTTCAAGAATCATAGAATCAAATTTGCATAACCTCTAATAGCAAAATAAGGAAACACTCCACTATTTTTTTTCTTAAAAACTTAGAGAATTGATAGTTTCAAATGAATGGCTTTCTCTACATTCATCGTATTATCCCTCTTATAGTCATCATTCTTTTTTTTTCTTTTCCCTTCACCTTCACCTTCGAGATAAGAGAGTGCACCAAACAATACTTGCTACTTCTCTTCGTATTGACCCCCTTTTCAACATAGATCTTCTTCTTCTTTTTTTTTTTTCCAAAGATAAAAGCATTTTTTTCCTTGAATAATTTTTTTCATTTTCACATGTTGTTTTTTGCAAGAGGACATGCACTTTGCATCCCCAGACCTTTTTTATCCTCACTATCCTCATTCACAACTCAAAGTTAAAGCAAATTTAAACACCATGAAACAAGAATTAAACAACCTTTCCCATATTTCACCATATCATCCATACTCAAACTTAAGGAATGGAATAAAATTCAAATACTAAAACATAACTAGGTTAACTTAAATTTCCACTCAATACACAGGTTTACTTTAACAAAATCTAACCAATTAAATTAGAAATGCTATCCAAAGCTAAAAAGAAAATCACAACCTTATCATAGGCAAACTAAACCAATTTTATGCCAAAAATATTTTCATACAAATATCGAAAAAAATTATCCCTTATATTAATATTCTTAAAATTTCAAGAAGAAGCTTCAAGAAGATGCACTTAGTGAAAGTATTGAAGTCTTGCACTATACTTAAATTGGACATTGTCGTTAATGACCTAAAATATAACAATAGAGCCTAACCAAGGGATGAAGAAAAATAGAGGGGAAGAAGACAAGAAAAAGTGATACTTTCCATAACCATGAATTTCCACAAAAGAGTTGAGTTCTATCTAAAGAGCATATTTTATTGACAATGATGAGCCACCTAAACAAAATAAACAAAATGCACATAAAACTAGAAAAAGGAAACTAAACATAAAAGTAAAACAAAAGAGAAAATTGAAAAACTAAGAAATGTTATGAAAATACAAAAAGAAAAATAATGCTAAAATAACAGTGATCAAAGTTGAATTTCAATCATCAGCCTCCTTAATAGCGTCATCAATGGCTGGATTAGCCTCACCCATAGTCTGGCTTATAGAAGCACTTTCGGGCTGTCTAGGAAACTACTACATCATTGCAGTTAATTGCTGCTGATGAGAGTCCTGCCTCCTTTGTAGTTCTGCTACAAAGTCCCTAAGTTGAAGAAAAATAGTCGCCTGGGTCTTGAACTGTGCATGCACCTCAGCCTCAAATCTAGCACTAGGTTATGATCTCAAACTACTCGCACGTGTTGGAGATACTAGTGGTAGTTGCTCCTCCGCCTAAGGTGGTAGCTCTACCATCTTAGGATTTCTTATCTCATAAAAGCCTCAACCATCTCCTAGCCTCCCCATTATGCTGATAACCATAATTGATTAAAGTCTATTCAGTCACCAAATCTCACTCAGTAGTGGTCTTAGCAAGTTCCCCCTCAGTACTAACATTATACTCTTGCAAAATCCTCATAATCATTAGTAGAAATATAATGGCTTTCGTAGAAAGATTGGAATGGGCCAGATCTGTGAAACCCCAGTTAAGACCAACCTTGGAGTAAGGGGGTTGGGATGCATATCATGCTTTATTTCATGATTAAATATGTTTTCATATGATTTCTATGTGCTTTGAATTTGATTTTTATTATCCTGAAGTTTTGTTGGTGAGTGATGTGTGAGAGGGGCAGAATGGTAATTTTTGCCCGAGGTGAAATAAGGAGATAGCTTGTGGATTGAATAGGGAATAATTTTTCTAGTAGAAATAGCAACAAGGGTTGTTTTGGTTTAGTGGTTAGAGTCTTGAAATTAATTCTTGAGGTCTAAGGTTCAAAGTCCATCATAGAGGCTTTAGCTTGAGTAAATTTTTTTTTTTTGCTTGGAAAAGGATGGTTTCGGCCATGAGGGCCTAGATCAATGTGGTGATGATGTCCTAGGAGAGACATGTTAGGAGAATTCTCACTTCACTCTTTTGGTTTTTGCGAAATGCCTAAAGGGAATTCATTCTCCCTTGATCTTTAGCTTTTCTTAATTTCCAACACCTTAGTTTGATCAAGGTGTTCTATCATTTTCCTTTCCAGAAAATTCAGTATAGGACTAAGGTCTTTTAGGATAAAAATGTCCTAGTAAAAGGCTTCTCATGGTTTGGAAAATGTAAATGATTTGTGGGAAAAATTCAAGGGGAAAATCCCTCTTGAAAGCTTGCTGAAATTTTTCCTCTAACTTAGTTCATCTATCTTCATGAAATGAGTTGAAATTTTCCAGCTTGTTGTACCATCAAAAGGTCAAAAATTCTAGATCAAATTTCCTCCCAAATGCTACCAGAAAAATGGTCTTTAGGATCAGTTGAAACTTGAAAGTTTCTTGCCCAAATTCGGACTGCACAAGCTGGAGTAAAACAGGAAAAATTCCTGTACGAAAATCAGCTTTGTGAGCTCCAAATCAAGCTATTTTCTCCCAGATCTTGTGCAGAACCTTAGCCATGTTTTTCCTCCATAAATAAGGCTGGAAACCAGCCTTGAATACCCCTGAAATCCCCTTCAAAACTCGCTACAAATCTTCTGGAAATGGGAGACGAAAATTCTGCCAGAAAGCTGCTGTTCAGCGAAATTCCTAAGCAGAATTTCTATCCAGCTTGTTTCCTATTTTGTTTCAACCGAAAACCCCAACCTACTTCTGTCAAAACCTCCCTTAAACCTCCATTAACAGAGCTCCATTGTTCCCTGAAGCTTCTACACGAAATTCCCTCCATGGCAGACCGAAAATCTCTCAACCAAATCCCCGCAATTTAGCTTGATTACTTTCCAAAATTTCAGCCATCTTGTTTAAAAACTTTCCATAAAATTTTGCTCAATTGATCAGACATCTTCTCCACCATTGTGCACCCTAGTTTCGGCCATCACAAACCTCCTTTAACCAGCTTTAATTCCTCAGAAAATGGCACAATCTAGTCGGCCATAGGAGACTTCAAAGCTATCCAGAAAAATCAAGATATTCTTGGAATATCTAGTTTCCAAATTCTCTTCCTAAAAATATTCTTCAAGGATTGTAACAATTAGTCTTTCCTTTCCCTTCCAAATCAGAGAAGTCACTCCCTAAACCCTACAGAATTTCGACAGCCACAACTCCTCAGAAAAATCGGCAGCTTCTCTTCTTTCTCTCTCGGTTTTCTTCAAGTAACAAGAACACACACACACTACACCAAGAACACCTACCTCTTCTCCAGACCTAATACCCCTCCAAACCACTTCAAACCCTCACGAAAATCTCCAGATTTGATCTACTCCTTGCTGTGCATTCATCAACACCCTTATTAACATCAAACTCCTCAAATCATCTTGCTACTTTGGATCAAAAAGCAGAAATTTTTGTGAAGAACAAGAACATCTTCAAGGTAAACTTATTCTAACAACTTCATCCTCTTCAAACTTAATCTCTAATGAAAACCTATATGAATAAGCATGCTAATGATCTCTTCTTCTTCTCTCTCTCTCTCTCATGGACCGAAATTCCTCCCTTGGCCGAATGGTCTCTTTTCCCATGACCATGCTTTCGCCACCCTTCTTGAACAAGATTAGCCATCTAGGGGTTGAGGTCTTCTCTAAACTTCTTCAAGTCAATCATCAATCAAGTAAGTAACTTCAATCCTCTCTTTAAAATTTAGAATCATATCTCTAGGTTGATGAATGGCGATGGGTTTGTGTATGTGAGGTTGCTGATTGAAGCATGAGTATATGTATGATTGAGATGGAGATGGGATTTATGCATGGAAGGATTATATTGGTGGATTTAATGATGAGTTGAGATTTGATGCATGTCATAGGTAGTATTGTGATGAAGCATGCTAGAGATTATGTCACCATGGGTGAATAGGATTTATATGCATGATTAGATTTTGAAGCCATGATCATGTTTATGCTAGTAGAGGTTAAATCATGTAATAATAAATTTAGATCTATGCCTATGTGCAAGTCTTGAATGATTTGATGAATTGAAGGATTGAGTATGTTATATATTATGGTTGACCATGGAATCTTGATCATGATCTAGTTGTCCCTAAGCAAATTTTATTTCATGAATAAAATATTTACTAATAATTTTTGCTAGAGAATTTCGAAAACCCTAGGAAGGGTAGATTTGGAATTATAATATATGTAAAGGATATTTTAGTCAAATAAATAATGATTTTTTTTGAAAATAAAATCAATAAATATTATTTAAAATAAAGCAAATTAATTAAAGCCCTTTTGAAAAAGATTCATACTTAATAAAATATTTACTAGATCAAAACCCTTAAGGATTTACTTATTATTTTCCAAGAAAGACTTATTAAATTTAATCTAACTAGTTTTAGTTATCAATTATTTTCTTAGAACTAAGCTACCATTAAATCACTATTTTTCCTAGTACCACCTATGGCTCTTGATCAAATAAACGCTAAATTTTCCTTAACAAGAGTTGAACTTTCAACTTAATAGAATTTATTTCCTAATCCATTAATTATTTTAAATAACAAATTAAACTGAGCTTATAAACATATTCAATTATTGTTTTGCCTTAAAGCTTGGGACACTAGGATCATGGTAGTAGTGAATTGAGTTGATTAAAAATTGAGAAAGTGGATTGTGACTTGAATCTGATTAAGATTTGTATTTGCCCATGTGGGGTTAGGTCATCTGTCCAAGACCTTGTTGTTGTGAGTAAGAATCTGGTAAGCTCCTGCATAAAACCTATCGATGTGAAATGTTTTCTTATGGCAAGCTAAATATGGAGTGTATGGACACTCGTTTATTTGAAGGCAATTGAGGGTTGAATTCATCTTTATTTCCAACGCTGGAATTGTTCAAAAGTTAATGAGCAGATTTTTCCAAACTCGAAACTCTTTCTAAAACTAATTTCTCTCAAAGCTTTGGAAACCCTCACATTGTTATTTTCATGAAGCACAATGCTCTGTTCATTTTATCCCAAGTGGGGAATGTCGTTGAGTACTCAATAAGGGTGGACTACTAGGACTAGTCTTTGAAGGGTTAGGGTGAGTCTCTCAGTAGGTGGCCACCTGCGAGCGGTGAGTCCTTCCGGATAAGATGCCGGTTCCGATGAGTCGTGTCGGTCCGAGCTAGCAGTTTATTTTGTTTCAGTCAAGTGACTGTGTTTTTGCCGGAATGGACACCCGGTGGTTGTTTGGGTATAGAGAAGGAGGAGTATCTTGCCCAGTAGGCCGATCACCTACTTTTGTCAGTCTGCACAACGTGTTAGGCATTCTGACCGGTTATGGGGCCCAAAGTGTGGTAACCCATATCCCTTTCTTTCGAGTGGTTGATTTCATTACTTATGTATGGCTAGAAGAGCCAAAACGCCACTCTTGCTTTTGACTAATGTTTATTGCTTGCCAATGTTTCTCTTATAAAGATTTCACACTTTGCATCCACGAACTGTTTCCACTAAACACCCAAAGCACACACGGACTTACTGAGATTTCTGTCTCACCACCTTTTATCATGATTTCAGGTTGATCCTGTTGTGGGTGAGTAGCTACCTTGGAAGAGAATGTGTCTTTTGATTTTATGTATTGCTTTGGGAAGACGAGAGTGGATGATTTTAATTATGGTTTTTGTTTTGGAATTTCATGGATGTACTTTTGAAGTATTTTTGGGTTGTAATAAATTCTTTTAGTTTGAGTATTATTTATTCCAGCAATTTTTATTTGTGACCTAGTTATAAAGACCCCTTGTCCTTTGGACGGGGCGACATCCCCGGCCCTGGCGGGCCTAGGTCATCCGGGGTGTTACAAGTGGTATCAGAGACTAGGTTATAGACAAATATTGATGATATATGATTTATTTATTTAAGTTTAAATCTTATCTAACCTATTTTATTGATGCTTGTAGGATGGTTAGACTGCTTAGGACAGCAAGGAAAGGGCAGCAGTGGCACCCACCTTACTATCTAGATCAGGAGGACCTTCCAGTTCCCCAGCCTGCCCCTCAGCCAGTTGACCCTATAGAGGATGACAATGATGTCGAGGATATCCCTATAGAGGATAATAGTGATGATGAGCTTGACTTGATGGAGGATAGCGGTGAGGACGAGGTCCGGATCCTTGAACCACCTCCAATCCCGGTGATAGATATAAGCTACGACGGTGAGGATGATGTTATGATAGTGGAGCACGAACCCCACCCTCCTAATCCCGAGGTGGATTTAGCGGCGACTAGTGATGACCCGGGGAGATAGACTATGAGTCTCCCCCGGACCTTCCTTTATTCCTCCCTTCGAGCCGAGTTGAGGCCGGGGAGAGTTCTAGGCGCCCTGGGAAGGAGCCTATGGAGGGATTTGCTAGCGGTGAGGGGGTGGATTTCTCTAAAAACACCGGAGGTTGGATATATGAGGCAGATGATGAGGATTCCGATGAGGAGTAGAGAGCTAGGAGTCATTTTGATTTGGATGTTTGTTTATTTTCAGCTTTTCATGAATTGAGATGTTAAGAATTCTTAAAGTTCATTTTTATCAAATTTTGAAATTATGCAAGTTAATTTTTGAAATCGAAATTTATGAGCAATCCTTTAAATGAGTTGCATCTGACTTCTTTCTACTCATACTTGGCTAAGTATGCATACACCACTAAAACGATTTGATACTTGAGTGCATACATTTAACATTTGGGGTATGGTATAGAATGGCACCCAAGAGACGTGCAGTTCCTTCCACCAGAAGAACTCCAGAGGTAGACCGGGTAGCACCGGAAGTTGAACCAGAACAGATGCAATCACCCCATCAGGGTGACGGGCAAAGTGATCCCGCGATGGGCATGGGGTCTGATGCCCCGGTAGATGTGTCAATGGGTCAGACACTCAGCAAAGTGGCCGACATTCTTCAGACACTAACCGAGCGGAGGCACCCTAGAGGGGAAGATGAGGCGTTGGAGAAGTTCTTGAAATTCCAACCGCCTATCTTTATGGGTGAAGCGGAACAAGACCAGAAGGCCGAGCAGTGGGTCGAGCAAATGGAGGATATTTTCGCAACGCTCCAGTATTCTGAGGAGCGGATGGTTAAGTTTGCGGCTTTTCGATTGAGAGGACCAGCTCGGGCGTGGTGGCAGCGGGTCCAAGAGGACTGGGTAATGGATGAGCAAGAATGGACGTGGTCCAACTTCGTTGAATCTTTCAGGGCGGAGTACATCCCTCGGTGGATTGTAGAGAAACGGGAGGACGAATTTCGAGAATACGAGGCGGGGAGCATGTACGTGGCTCAATACGCGGCTCGATTCATGCGGTTGTCGAAATACTTGCCGAAGGCGGGTCGACACCGAGCAGAACCGGACGAGGCGGTTCGTCGAGGGGCTAAGACCGGAGGCGAGGAGAGCTTTGGCACTGCTCCACCGACAACTTACTCGGGGGCGGTGGACGCTGCTACTCGCACGAGAGAATGAAGACCGCGACGGGATGGCGGCCAAGCCCTTCCAACCGCCGAGACAACCACAGGGACACTTTCCGAGGCAGCAATCCCACAAGCTCCCTGCAAATCATCTCTGGCAGAACCGGGAAAAGCAAGCCCGGACAGCACCGGCTGGACCTGCACCGAACCTCCCATCCTGCGGGCGGTGTGGAAGGAAAGGCCACACCGAGAGGAATTGCTGGTCCAAGGGAAGAGATAGGAAGTGTTACCATTTTGGTGACCCGAACCACCGAGGAATACCTGCCCTAAGCTGCACAGAGTCGGGCGGGGAAACCCGACTCGGAACCCGGGACCCAGCCGGGCCAACGCCATGGGAGCGGCCGGAGGTGGAGCGCCGAAGCCACAAGTGAAGGCCAAGGTATTCGCTCTCAACAGAGAGGAAGTTGGGGCCGATGCCGCGGTGGTGGAAGGTACGTTCACTATTCAAGGACGATCCGTTAATGCTTTGATTGACCCTGGCTCTACTCATTCCTATATAAACAAGTTGTGTGCATGTCATTTGGGTTGGGATGGAGTGGAGCTACCTTTCATTTTAGAAGTAAGCACCCCTTTGGGGAAGATGGTGCAAGCGGATCGGTATGTGAGGGATTGTAAGGTTAAGGTGGGGAGAGAAAATCTGGAGGGAGATTTGATTGTGTTGGACATTGAAGACTATGACTTAATTTTGGGGATGGACTGGTTAGCCAAACATGGGGCTAGGGTAGACTGCAAAAATAAGTCAGTTCAGTTTGTCAGACCGGGTTGTGATGTGTTAGAATTTAATGGAAAGAGGGTGAAAGAGTTGAAGTACTTGATTGCAGGGGCTAAGGCCCGAAAATTATTGAGGCAAGGTTGTAAAGGTTATCGGCTTACGTGATGAACAAGCCTAAGGACCGGTGTACTACGGAGGACACGGAAGTAGTGAAGGATTTTCCCGATGTATTTCCGGCGGAGCTTGATTCTCTACCTCCTAGTCGAGAAGTGGAGTTCACTATCGACTTAGTTCCCGGAGCGGAACCGATATCGCGGACTCCGTACCGGATGGCGCCGGCGAGTTGAAAGAGTTGAAAGAGCAACTAGAGGAGCTCGTTGGCCCAGGCTATATTTGACCAAGCACGTCGCCCTGGGGAGCGCACTGTGCTATTTGTAAAGAAGAAGGACGGGACCTTGAGGTCTGTGCATCGACTACCGAGGGCTGAACAATTTGACGATTAAGAACAAGTACCCTCTTCGTTGATTGACGAGCTATTCGATCAGCTGCAAGGATCCGGTTGCTATTCCAAGTTGGATGCGAGACAAGGATATTACCAAGTGCGGATAAGAGAGGAAGATATCCCCAAGACAGCCTTCAACACCCGATATGGGCATTACGAGTTCGTAGTAATGCCGTTCGGGGTGACTAACGCTCCAGCAGTATTCATGGACCTGATGCACCGAGTATTCCGGCCTTACCTGGACAAGTTTGTAGTAGTATTCATCGACGATATTTTGATCTACTCCAAGAGTCCGGAGGAGCATGCGGAGCATCTGAGGCTCGTGTTGGAAAAATTGAGGGAGCACAAGGCTGTATGCGAAGTTCGGCAAGTGCGAATTACGGTTGGACGAGTGTGGCATTCCTTGGTCATGTGGTGACTAAGGAGGGAATTAAGGTAGATCCGGCCAAGGTGGAAGCGGTATCAGACTGGAAGCAGCCGGAGAATATTACCGAGATCCGGAGTTTCTTGGGTTTGGCGGGATACTACCGAAGGTTTATCAAGGGATTCTCGACACTCGCATCGCCAATGACCCGTTTGTTGAGAAAGGATGTTCCGTTTGTGTGGGACGAGAAATGCGAGAAAAGCTTCCAAGAACTAAAGAAGCGACTGATGACAGCACCAGTATTGAGTCTACCAGAGGAAGGCAAATCTTACGCACTGTACACCGACGCTTCGAAAGAAGGACTGGGAGCGGTGTTGATGCAAGACCGGAAAGTGATTGCCTATGCATCACGGAAGTTGCGACCGCATGAAGTGAACTACCCTACTCACGACTTGGAGCTGGCGGCTATAGTGTTCGCCCTAAAGAAATGGCGACACTACTTGTATGGAGCCGAGTACGAGGTGTTCACCGACCATAAGAGCCTGAAGTATATCTTCACTCAGAAGGATTTGAACTTGAGGCAACGAAGGTGGATGGAATTCTTGGAAGAATACCGTTGCCCGATCAACTACCATCCCGGGAAGGCTAACGTGGTGGCAGACGCCCTAAGCAGAAAAGTTGGGATGGCTAGGCTGAAGGTGCAAGAAATGCAAGTAGTTCAGGACGTATTGGACAGAAGGACGGAAGTGCGAGACAAAGCGATTGTTATCAGCAACTTGAAGTTGGTGCCGGACTTGAAGCAAGAAATAGTGGAAGCTCAGCGAAGCAACGCCGAGTTTCAAATTTTTAAGGATAAGGAGCTTAAGCGACCGAACAGCGAATTCCGTCAGGACGAAGCAGGAGTTTTCCATTTCAGAGATCGATTGTGTGTACCCGGGGAGCAACAACTAAGGGTCAGAATTTTGGAAGAGGCACACAAGAGCAAGTACGCAATTCATCCGGGGGAGGTCAAGATGTATCAAGATTTGAAGAGAGCATACTGGTGGCCCGGAATGAAGCGAGATGTGGTCAAGTACGTATCGACTGTCTCACTGCCGAGAAAGTTAAAGCGGAGCATAAGAAGTCGGCGGGACTATTGCGGCCATTGCCGGTGCCGGAATGGAAGTGGGAGGAGGTGACTATGGATTTCGTCATCGGACTCCCTATGTCAAAGACTCGAGAAGGACGCCATATGGGTAGTAGTGGATCGGCCGACCAAGTCGGCCCACTTTATCCGGTAAATGTAAGGGACTCCATGGAGAAGGCTGGCTCGGACATATGTTCGAGAAATAGTCCGACTCCATGGAGTACCTTCGAGCATAGTGTCAGACCGAGACCCGAGGTTTACTTCTTGTTTTTGGGGAAAGTTCCAAGAAGCAATGAGATCGAATTTGAAGTTCAGTACGACGGCGCATCCGCAGACTGATGGGCAGTCAGAAAGGGTAATCCAAATATTAGAGGATATGTTGAGGGCTTGTGTTCTGGATTTTGGGGATAAGTGGATAGAATGCGTACCTTACGCGGAATTATCTTATAACAATAGCTATCAGGCCTCGATCGGGATGGCAGCTTACGAGGCTTTGTATGGGCGCAAGTGTCAAGTACCGTTGTATTGGAGTTGGACGGAAGATGGACATGTGAGCAAAACCAGAGAGGTTTGTGTCCAAGAAATGTTGGACAAGGTGAAACTGATTCGAGAAAGGTTAAAGGCGGCTCAGAGTCGGCAAAAGAGTTATGCGGACTACCGGAGGAGGGAATTGGAATTTCAAGTCGGGGACCGTGTGTTTCTGAAGCTATCACCCAACCGGGGGATTGTGAAGCATCCGAAGGGTGGAAAATTGAATCCGAGGTATTTGGGGCCGTTTTTATTAAGGAAAGAATCGGACCGATAGCGTACCGGTTGGACCTACCGGATGGGTTGACGGGTATCCATGACGTGTTCCATGTGTCACGAGTTGAAGAAGTATAATGCGGATCCCGGTCACGTGTTGAATGAGGAACCGTTAGTGTTGCGGCCGGACTTGAGCTACGTGGAAAAGCACTGTTCGGATATTGGACCGCAGTGTCAAAACCCTCCGGAATAAGCGAGATACCAATGGTTAAGATTCGGTGGGAGCACCATGGCACGCGAGGATGCCACATGGGAATCGGAAGAATGGGTTAAGCGGAAGTATCCCGAGCTGAAATAGAGGTATGCTTGAATTTCGGGACGAAATTCTTCTAAGGAGGGGAGGATGTGAAACCCCAGTCAAGACCAACCTTAGAGTAAGGGGGTTGGGATGCATATCATGCTTTATTTCATGATTAAATATGTTTTCATATGATTTCTATGTGCTTTGAATTTGATTTTTATTATCTTGAAGTCTTGTTGGTGAGTGATGTGTGAGAGGGGCAAAATGGTAATTTTTGCCCGAGGTGAAAGTAAGGAGATAGCTTGTGGATTGAATAGGGAATAATTTTTCTAGTAGAAATAGCAACAAGAGTTATTGTGGTTTAGTGGTTAGAGCCTTGGAATTAATTCTTGAGGTCTAAGGTTCAAAGTCCATCATAGAGGCTTTAGCTTGAGTAAATTTTATTTTGCTTGGAAAAGGATGGTTTCGGCCATGAGGGCCTAGATCAATGTGGTGATGATGTCCTAGGAGAGACATGTTAGGAGAATTCTCACTTCACTCTTTTGGTTTTCGCGAAATGCCTAAAGGGAATTCATTCTCCCTTGATCTTTAGCTTTTCTTAATTTCCAACTCCTTAGTTTGATCAAGGTGTTCTATCCTTTTCCTTTCCAGAAAATTCAGTAGAGGACTAAGGTCTTTTAGGATCAAAATGTCCTAGTAAAAGGCTTCTCATGGTTTGGAAAATGTAAATGATTTGTGGGAAAAATTCAAGGGGAAAATCCCTCTTGAAAGCTTGCTGAAATTTTTCCTCTAACTTAGTTCATCTATCTTCATGAAATGAGCTGAAATTTTCCAGCTTGTTGTACCTTCAAAAGGTCGAAAATTCTAGCTCACATTTCCTCCCAAATGCTACCAGAAAAATGGTCTTTAGGATCAGTTGAAACCTGAAAGTTTCTTGCCCAAATTCGGACTGCACAAGCTGGAGTAAAACAGGAAAAATTCCTGTACGAAAATCAGCTTTGTGAGCTCCAAATCAAGCTGTTTTCTCCCAGATTTTGTGCAGCACCTTAGCCATGTTTTTTCCTCCATAAAGAAGGCTGGAAACTAGCCTTGAATACCCCTGATATCCCCTTCAAAACTCGCTGCAAATCTGCTGGAAATGGCAGACGAAAATTCTGCCAGAAAGCTGTTGTTCAGCGAAATTCCTGAGCAGAATTTCTGTCCAGCTTGTTTCCTATTTTGTTTCAACCGAAAACCCCAACCTACTTCTGTCAAAACCTCCCTTAAACCTCCATTAACAGAGCTCCATTGTTCCCTAAAGCTTCTGCACGAAATTCCCTCCATGGCTGACCGAAAATCTCTCAACCAAATCCCTGCAATATAGCTTGATTACTTTCCAAAATTTCAACCATCTTGTTTAACAACTTTCCATAAAATTTTGCTCAATTGATCAGACATATTCTCCACCATTGTGCACCCTAGTTTCAGCCATCACAAGCCTCCTTTAACCAACTTTAATTCCCCAGAAAATGGCACAATCCAGTCGGCCATTGGAGACTTCAAAGTTGTCCAGAAAAATCAAGATATTCTTGGAATATCTAGTTTCCAAATTCTCTTCCTAAAAATATTCTTCAAGGATTGTAACAATTAGTCTTTCCTTTCCCTTCCAAATCAGAGAAGTCACTCCCTAAACCCTACAAAATTTCGGCAGCCACAACTCCTCAGAAAAATCGACAGCTTCTCTTCTCTCTCTCTCTCTCGATTTTCTTCAAGCAACAAGAAGACACACACACACACTACACCAAGAACACCAACCTCTTCTCCAGACCTAATACCCCTCCAAACCACTTCAAACCCTCACGAAAATCTCCAGATTTGATCTACTCCTTGTTGTGCATTCATCAACACTCTTATTAACATCAAACTCCTCAAACCATCTTGCTACTTAGGATCAAAAAGCAGAAATTTTTGTGAAGAACAAGAACATCTTCAAGGTAAACTTATTCTAACAACTTCATCCTCTTCAAACTTAATCTCTAATGAAAACCTATATGAATAAGCATGCTAATGATCTCTTCTTCTTCTTCTTCTTTCTTCTCTCTCTCTCTCTCTCTCTCTCTCTCTCTCTCTCTCATGGACCGAAATTCCTCCCTTGGTCGAATGGTCTCTTTTCCCATGACCATGCTTTCGCCACCCTTCTTGAACAAGATTAGCCATCTAGGGGTTGAGGTCTTCTCTAAACTCCTTCAAGACATTCATCAATCAAATAAGTACCTTCAATCCTCTCTTTAAAATTTAGAATCATGTCTCTAGGTTGATGAATGGCGATGGGTTTGTGTATGTGAGGTTGTTGATTGAAGCATGAGTATATGTATGATTGAGATGGAGATGGGATTTATGCATGGAGGGATTATGTTGGTGGATTTAATGATGAGTTGAGATTTGATGCATGTCATATGTAGTATTATTTGTGATGAAGCATGCTAGAGATTATGTTACCATGGGTGAATAGGATTTATATGCATGATTAGATTTTCAAGCCATGATCATGTTTATGCTAGTAGAGGATAAATCATGTAATAATAAATTTAGATCTATGCCTATGTGCAAGTCTTGGATGATTTGATGAATTGAAGGATTGAGTATGTTATTGATTATGGTTGACCATGGAATCTTGATCATGATTTAGTTGTCCCTAAGCAAATTTTATTTCATGAATAAAATATTTACTAATAATTTTTGCTAGAGAATTTCGAAAACCCTAGGAAGGGTAGATTTGGAATTATAATATATGTAAAGGATATTTTAGTCAAATAAATAATGATTTTTCTAGAAAATAAAATAAATAAATATTATTTAAAATAAAGAAAATTAATTAAAGCCCTTTTGAAAAAGATTCATACTTAAAAAAAATATTTACTAGATCAAAACCCTTATGGATTTACTTATTATTTTCCAAGAAAGACTTATTAAATTTAATCTTAACTAGTTTTAGCTATCAATTATTTTCTAACAACTAAGCTACCATTAAATCACTATTTTACCTAGTACCACCTATGACTCTTGATCAAATAAACTCTAAATTTTCCTTAACAAGAGTTGAACTTTCAACTTAATAGAATTTATTTCCTTATCCATTAATTATTTTAAATAACAAATTAAACTGAGCTTATAAACCTATTCAATTATTGTTTTTCCTTAAAGCTTGGGACACTAGGATCATGGTAGTAGTGAATTGAGTTGATTTCAAATTGAGAAAGTGGATTGTGGCTTGATTCTGATTAAGATTTGTATTTGCCCATGTGGGGTTAGGTCATCTGTCCGAGACCTTGTTGTTGTGAGCAAGAATCAGGTAAGCTCCTGCATAAAACCTATCGATGTGAAGTGTTTTCTTATGCCAAGCTAAATATGGAGTGTATGGACACTCGTTTATTTGAAGGCAATTGAGGGTTGAATTCATCTTTATTTCCATCGCTGGAATTGTTCAAAAGTTAATGAGCAGATTTTTCCAAACTCGAAACTCTTTCTAAAACTAATTTCTCTCAAAGCTTTGGAAACCCTCACATTGTTATTTTCATGAAGCACAATGCTCTGTTCATTTTATCCCAAGTGGGGAATGTCGTTGAGTACTCAATAAGGGTGGACTACTAGGACTAGTCTTTGAAGGGTTAGGGTGAGTCGCTCAGTAGGTGGCCACCTCTGAGGGGTGAGTCTTTCCCGAATAAGATGCCAGTTCCAGTAAGTCGTGCCGGTCCAAGCTAGCAGTTTATTTTGTTTCAGTCAAGTGACTGTGTTTTTGCCGGAATGAACACCCGGTGGTTGTTTGTGTATAGAGAATGAGGAGTATCTTGCCCAGTAGGCCGATCACCTACTTTTGTCAGTCTGTACAACGTGTTAGGCATTCGCACCGGTTTTGGGGCCCAAAGTGTGGTAACCCATATCCCTTTCTTTCGAGTGGTTGATTTCATTACTTATGTATGGCTAGAAGAGCCTAAACGCCACTCTTGCTTTTGACTAATGTTTATTGCTTGCCAATGTTTCTCTTATAAAGATTCCATACTTTGCATCCACGAACTGTTTCCGCTAAACCCCCAAAACACACATGGACTTACTGAAATTTCTGTCTCACCACCTTTTATCATGATTTCAGGTTGATACTGTTGTGGGTGAGTAGCTACCTTGGAAGAGAATGTGTCTTTTGATTTTATGTATTGCTTTGGGAAGACGAGAGTGGATGATTTTAATTATGGTTTTGTTTTGGAATTTCATGGATGTACTTTTGAAGTATTTTTGGGTTGTAATAAATTCTTTTAGTTTGAGTATTATTTATTCCAGCAATTTTTATTTGTGACCTAGTTATAAAGACCCCTTGTCCTTCGGACGGGGCGACATCCCCGGCCCTAGCGGGCCTAGGTCATCCGGGGTGTTACAACATCTCTCTTAGATTGGACGATAAGTGGGGGAAGTGGAATAGGCTCAGTATGAAGCATCTTGTGTAGGATATAGAGGTCAAGTACTCGTAACTCATTAAAATCGCTAGCCTTAGGGGAGACATTGAAAGTAAAGATAGAAACTAAGGCTCGCAGTTGGGCTTCAGGGCCATTATTGGAGTAATAGCCTACTTGTCCCACATGACCCCTCCTGTACATTCTCAAGGTAGTACGAGTATCACTCACTCTCCAGTTAGGCTCATTAATAATTTTTTGGTTTTGGTGATCCATAGCTACCCAAAGGCCTTTGTTGTTCACATTCAGGATGGCAGCTAATCTATCTCAATCTACCAAAATAGGAGTGCCCTTAACACTAGTTTCTATGATGTCAAGGTTATGGTTTCTATTGTCTAGAATGTTGGCATATAACTCCTGAGTCAGTACAGGACAATAGGTTCCCTTCAAGGTCATGATCGGCCCCCATTTGAACCTCCTAAACATGACACTCAACTTGAGAGAACAGTCTAAGAAGGGTTTGAAAGTTCATTCTATAATGATATTGTTGGTAGACCTTCTATAGTACCATTCTTGACAATTGTTACTAGTAAAAGTTGTAGGGTGTGGAGAAATTTTATCAATAGAGGTATGAGTGGATGAAGATGACACTTTTGCTCTTTTGAAAGATTACCCCTACTATTTTGGCATTTTAATTGGTGAGGAGAAATGGAAGGCTCAAAAGAATAGATGAAAAAGGAAGGAAAGCTTCCCTCACACATACACAAAACAACCACAACTCTCAACCAAGCTCACAAACCACCTCAATGCCCAACTCCATAATTGACAATACCAAATCACAATCAACAAATCCTAACCACCTCAAAAAGCCTGTAAAAACAACACAATACCATAATGCAGTGTCAAAATAATATCCATTTGATAGACAGACATAGTGATCATGATCAAAATGATGTCTAGCAAATCTTAATCCATGGAAACTACATCAATGTTATGAATATCACCAATAAGATCATACAAGTTAGACACATTATCTCTATATCATGAACTAATTCTACATGAAAAAATCAATTGCAATTCCTCAAAGATAGCCAAAACATAATCACGGCATGAATTATTGTAAAAGAACTCCATCCAACAAAAAAGACATGCTATTCTACTCACAATGAATTCAAAACTTCTAAGTTATCTCAATTAAATCAACAATTCAGTCAATTTTTGTCCAAAGATAAATACGAAAATAGCAAGAATTTTTTTGTCAAAAATTGAACAATAAAAATACAGAAAAAAACCATACTACTTTGTTCTCTAATGCATGGACAAATACTTTGTGCAATATCTTTGAAGAAAACTGAATCTTTGTGAGGGTATTTAAAAGGTAGGTCTTTAGAGAAAAGATAGGATTTTTAGAAAATTTAATCCATAGATTCAATGGAATATCAAAGACTTCAAATGAAGATGATGTTTTTGAGGGCCAAAGTTGATCCGGCGATGGATTAGGAAGAATAGCTGGTGATGGTTTGAGAGAAAAGTAGGAGAATTGAAGGGGTTTTTGAAAAGAAAATAGCCAAATTCGGCCTTTTGAAGGGACTATCCGATGTGACCGGACACTGGATCTTGTTTATTTGTTGACTCTGAATCCCGAGTTGACTCGGCGCCAAGTCCAAATGTTTGAACCGGTGCCTGGTCAACTTTATCCTAAAGAAAATATTTTTTTATATTATATGAAAGGAAACAAACAAATAATTATGAATGAAATAAATGCGTGTGTTCAAAATAAAATAAGCAAAACCATAATTTAACAAATGAAATTGAAAATTGTCCAAATTAAAATACGAATGCAAATAAACTTTATCACTTTCAATGATCTTGGTCTTATGGATTGTTTTTCATGTTTCTATGTAAAGATCTAACTTAACAATCTCCAAGAAGCTTTGTCAATTGCCCAATTTGATTATCTAGGATCAACTCCTTAGAACTGCGTCTCTACTATACTTACCATCTTGTCAACCAATTCCTCCAATGATGGCTTTGGTGGGATTGCATTGTAAGGTAAAGAACGTTAAGTCATTTAGTTTTTACTAAAATTTGCAGGGTTTTGCCTAGGTTGGTTTTGATTGGTCTAAGAGATATTAGGATGGTTCGTCCAACAAAGATTATAGGTGGCACTGTAAGGATTACTACCTTGTCTCCTATTTCCAATCAAAGTAGCTTGCTCTAAGGACTCTTGAAAGGAAACCATATTTTGGACACTTATGATTATGGTGCCCTTCTCCACAAAAATCACAATTAACATTCTTTACCTAACCTTCAGAGAGGACCACTATTTGTTCCATCTTTTGTGCTTGTGCCTTAACTTTAGCTTCTAAGGCGGCTATGGCATCAACATTATGAATTCTTTGAATACACACTCTAAACCTTAGTTTGCCCCATGAGTAATTGTTCATAGCAATATTTTCAACTAAACCATACAACTCCTCCGGGGTCTTAGAATTTATTGTACCTCTAGTGGATGTATTAATCAATTGTTTTGAGGAAAAATTCAATCCACTATGAAAAATCCGCATTTGCATGCCCAATAAACCCATGGTAAGGATATTTTCTTAGCATCTCCTTCTACCTTTTCCAACACTCATATAAGCTCTTAGACTCTAAATGTTAGAAGGCAAAAATGTCAATTCTAAGCTTGGCTATCCTAGCAGAGGGAAATATTTGGCTAGGAATTTCTTAGCTAACCCATCCCAAGTAGTGTATGATCTTACCGGCAAAGATTTTAACAAAGATTTGTCTCTATCCCTAATAGAAAAAGGAAAGAGTCTCAATTTAATAGCATCTTCCGACACACCATTCATATTAAAAGTATTAGAAATCTCCAAGAAACTTGTAAGTTAGGCATTAAGGTCTTTATCAAGTAACCTATTAAATTAGACTATATTTTGGATTATTTGGAAAATGTTGGGTTTTATTTCAAAATTGTTGGCTTCAACTCTTGGTCTAGCAATACACGATTCTATACTCGAGATTGCAGGTTTAGCAAAATCTCCCATAGTCCTTCTATTATTTCTACAATTGACACCGTTATTGTTTTGGTTAACGTCTATTTTTCCTATTGAACTGAATTGGTCAGCCCATTTTTTATATACCCTTCAAATTCATGTTAAAGTTCTCTTAACCTTAGGATCAAAATCCACTCTGCTCCCTATGATTCATCGAGTCATAATCCAAGACTAATCCTACACATAAAATACGAAAATAGGATTTGAAAATTTACAACTAATCAATTAAGTACACATAGTACACATGATACAATAATTAGCACATAAATTCACAAATTATATAAGATATACAAACAACATGATATGGCATCTATACACACAAAGAACATTTATACATACATACATACATACATACATACATACATACATACATACATACATATATATATATATATATATATATAACATGGCTAAATAAATGAATTTCAAGCTTTCCTGATATTATTCCCCAGCAACGGTGCCAAAAACTTAATGCGTCGGATTTTGGGTTATAAGAAATCGTGCAATTTTAAGTCCATTCCCAATCAAATTTTAATTAAAACACTAATCTCCAAATCATATATATGAGCAAGTATACTCATCATTAATCATAGTATAGTAAATTAACGAGTATCGATCCTCAAGAAAAAGCTATTGTTAGTTACTTTTCAATCATTATTTAATCGACCAAATAAATTGATAAAGAATAAAGATAAAAATATACACAACTCTAGGAGGGAAAAAACATGTAATTAGATAGATATTCTTGAAGACATGACAATGAATTATTAGCATGTATCACAATTAATTATTCTCTTATCATCATGAAGGAAAAATGTGGTATCCACTCTCTCTTGAGTTATGGTTACACTGTCTCTTAGTTAATTTAATAGACATCTCTATCTCACAAAAACAACTAATAGATACATAGAATACAATTCCTTCATAATTATCCTTATCTCTAGGTGATAGAGCATGAAATTCATTAAATCCCATATTTTTAGGTGAAATCAACAACTTTTGATTACTGAAATTCTCGACTGAACCTCTCTCTCAAGTTAGTTAAGAAAATAAATTTATAATTGCGTAATTAAAACTATCTCCTAACCTCTTTCTTAAGTTAATTAAAAGAATGGTCCAATCACACCAATTTATCACTAAAAAATAAGTAATCAACTACCAAGAATAATAATTAATTGCACAAAAGACTAAACTAATTCAACATCACAAATCAAAAAATAATATCCAAACACAATGAAAATATTAATCTCATAATTGTTCAAAGAAAAAGAAAACAAAATTTATAGAAAGAACTCATAGACAATTTCTCTTTTTCCTCAATTGAAGACTTTCTTGAAATAATGCACCTTGAGTGACAATTTTCGTATTTAATGAATGGTTTTTACTTTTATCCTTGAATTCATACATTAAACTTCTCCTCTTCTTGTTTTTATATGCCTATTGGTTGCTAAAAAACATTTCTTGGAAGTTTTAGGCCAAGTATAAGTTGGAAACTACAAGATTTCTTAGGAAATACCCAATTCTGCTCATAAAAGGACTTTCAAACCACCTCTGAATAGACAAAGGCCAACGTGTTGGGAGATATGCCCTCTTAGACTAGGTTTCTGATATAAATATCGAATATTTTAATAAAAGAATTTATTTTCAGAAATTGTTTGTGAATTTACATTTTTATTTGTGCACAATTACGATTGGAAAAGACCCATTGTGTTTAAGTAAGTAGTCCATGTGAATGGAGGTTTTTCACAATAAGGTATGGATCATGGGTTACTTAATACATAAACATTCATTCTTAACCGATTGATAAGAATGGGAATCTCATCATGTCTAGGTTATTATGTTGTGAATTCTAAATGAGGAATGGATACCTTTAGCCAGTGAGTAGTCCACTCACTTCATGATATAAGTGTATTTCGAATACGTAGAACAGGACCTGTAGTAATGGTTTCTTAAAGTACTATATGGTAGAAACCTAGACTACTACAGCTGCAGCGTGGACTACTACTCTACAACTTGAGTATAAGATAGTAGTCTGACGAAAGTAGAAGTATATACTTTGATATGCTACAGTTGAGGTTCTATTGTAGGGCCAATATACTTGCATGTTGGGTATGTGTGACTAGTTAGTTAAGACAGACTTGTACAAGATAGTTTCTATACTATATCGCCCCTTGTGGTTGTCTGAATGATTTAAATGTCTAAGGCCCTGGGAAACATGACTCGGATGTTTACTTTAGGGTAGCTCACTTGGAAAGCAGAAACAATCCAAGAAGTTGTGTTTCATTAGACTAGAGGCCTAAGGATGGTAGATGTCATTTAGAGAGGTGCTAGTACACTTCTTCCTCTCTAAATGTACTCAATGTATAGAGGGATATTTTAGTCATTACACTTGTAGGTCGGGGACTTTGCTAAGGTAGCACTGTCCTTGGGGTTAATATTTCCTTATAGTGATATTAGAAAATATTTAAAATGTAAAATATAGCTATTTATATGACAAGTGTATTTTGGTCATTTTAGTAGCCAGAGTGGTGTGTTTTTTTATCCCAAGTATAGATTGTGAGTCCTAATTAAATACATGCCAAGGAATTGATCTTAAATTAAATGGAATTTATTTTATTTAAGTAGCCAAATTTAATTGTTGGGCTAGAATAAAATAAAGGTCCATTGAGAGAGAGAATTAATTAAGTTAGTTTGGTGGGTTAATTAATTATTCAGGGCTTTGGCCCAGTTTGAATAATTAAAGATTAACCTGGGACTAAACTAATATAGGCCTGTTAATTGTACTAGTTTATTTCAATTGAAAATTTAATTATTAATTGGGCCATTTATTTAGTGCTAATTAAAATAATTAATTAAGCACAAAAGGTTAAACTATGAGTCCTATGGTGTAGTCCAGTTTAACCTAGGATTTTTATTTAGGTTAAACAGGAGGATTGGATATAACGCTTTTTTTTTACGGCCTCTTCTCTGTGTGAAAAAATTGCCAGACGTCTCTCTCTCTCTCACTCTCTCCAAGAAAGTTCCCTAGCCATGTAAGTTGTTCACCAAACAGAATTAGGCAGGCCATATAATGGAAAATCGAGAGTTTGGCGTTCACCTACATGCAAAGACAGAGTAGGAGACTTGCAAGAAATAAACCAGAGGTTTCCACCAGCACACCTACTCCGGTTGCGCACATTCCGGTCCAGCCAATTCTTAGAACTAGGAAAAGAGGTATTTTTTTAAACCCGTGTAGAGCACAACCTGCTTCGACTAGGGCTGCCAATGCCAGCTCTGTTCGGTTCCCCTATTCTTGAATTTTTCCAGTTTTGTTTTGTTTTCGCTTCCGCTGCGTGCTATGTGTTTTCCCATTTTCATGCCTTCAATTGGTATCAGAGCATGAAGGTTTTGTGAAAATATAGAGAGCATGCATCTAGATGAATAAAACTGGACACATATGTGTAATTAAAATTGTGATCCTTCGCTGTTTATAGTATGGATCGATTCTCTGTTAAATCTCACGGGTGGAGGTATATGAGAAGTGTAATTTACTATTTTTCTTAGCAAATCGTGTAAGCCCAATATTTATGGGTATAGGCGATTTTTTATTTTGGTTGATTTCATTGTATTTGGTTTGAAATTGGAGAGGCATTGATACCAGAAGTTGAGAAGAAAACAGGGAAAATTCGTAATGGAAATTTGCACAAAAAAAAAAAAAAAAAAACTGCAGGAAGAGCCGTCTAAACAGGAACTGGCACCGGTTAGGCCATCCAAACCAACGTCGGCTAGGGTCTAGAATCCGGTCCGTCTGCTAGTTGCTCATGAGTCCTGGTTTTGTGTGGTAGGTGCAGTGGACCACAGTTCGATGGGTGCCTTGTTTTGTGCGGCAGGTGCAGTGAACCACAGTTCAGATGAGTGCCTGATCCAGTGCGGCGGGTGCAGTGGACAAAGGAATATTTTTTCCTTGCAATTTCTTTTAATATTTTTTCCTTGTAATATTTTTTCCAAGGAATATTTAAAATTTCCCTTGTAATTTTCCTTGCAATTTCTTTTGGTTTTGGGGTCCATACTAGGTGAAGTTAATATTTTGCAATAGTTAATATTCAAGGAATATTTTTGCATGAAAAATATTAGTAAGGTATTTTAGGATTAAACAAGACCATTAATTAATTAATTAATTAATGTGTTTAATTTTATTATCTGGGCACATAGGTTTAAAAAATAGAACATCATGAAAACGTCAGCTGTTTTCTATCTTGCTATTTATTTTTATGTACCTATGTGCACGTTTTCTCAAAGACCAAAGTCTTTGGGAATGCTTTGATAAGGAAAATATTTTTCTACAAATTAAATGAATTTTTTAACATGAACAAAAATTAATCCTTAGATATTTTCTCGAAGGATTTAATCCTTGACATAGAAAATTTATTAGATTTAGATATTTTTGTAAGGTGAAAATAGAAAGCCAATTTGTTTTAATTTTGGCACAAGAAAAATTGTTTTGTCAAATAAACTTGAGACCAAAGTCTCTAGAAAGTTTTAATTGAAATTTTTTTGAAATCATTAAGTTTTTAACTTAAATAAAATTAGTCCATCGGAAAAGCATAGAGATTTTATGGACTTGACATTTTATTTTTGAGTGAAGGGAAAACTTGATGGAAATTTTCAAAAGAATATTTTTCAAAAAACCCATGTTTTAAAAGACTAAGTAGCAGAGGGGTTCCAACGGCCCCATGGCTTCCATCACTATCCTCATTAGAGAATATGGATCCCCTCGCGTCACCCTGGGAATGAACCCGTATAGGATGGGAATACCACAAGGATCTAGATCTAATGGAGGGATGTAATTAATAACCCGGGGCACGTACTGTGATTGGCCAGTTCCTCGTTGGAGGTCATAGTGCGAGGTATATCCATAGGAAATGAGAGGAAACGGTCATCCCCTCGATAGAGTCATCTTCTAGATCATTACCTAAAAGGAAAATTAATTTATGGTGGTTAACACACTTAGCTTAGGAAACTGTTACTCTTCCCAAGAAGTTATGTCAGTTTTCCCAAGAGCCAAATTGATTATTATTAGTTTTGATAATAAGGATAAAGTACACATATTTATTTGGTTTTCACAAATTGAATCTTTTTCTTTTATTTTTCGATTTTTTTAGAAATGGTGGGAGGTTCTTTTAGTCCACTAGCCGTTATTCTCTGAGAGAATAAGCTAATGGGATCAAACTATGTGGACTATAAGAGGAACCTAGACATAATACTCACAGCGGAAGAGTATAAGTATGTCCTTTACGAAACCTACCTTGTTATTGGGGATGGTTCCACCGTCGAGGAGCATGAGGCTGAGAAGGCATGGAAGAAGGCCGACGAGATGGTTTGTTGTTACATATTGGCCTCCATATCTAAAGTTCTCCAATCCAAACATGAGCATATGACCACTGCGTATGACATAACCCAATCATTAGCTGCGATGTTCGCGGATAAGAGCCGGCCCGCAAGGCAGGAGGCTCTTCGAACCATCATTAACACTAAGATGACTGAGGGAGCATCAGTTAGAGAGCATATGCTCAAGATGATTGCTACTTTCGAGGAGGGAGAAATATTTGGGGCTATTATTGACCCCGAGAGCCAAGCGGATATGGTTCTTGAATCTCTACCGGATTTTTTTACTCAGTTCAAGTTGAACTATAACATGAACAAGATGAACATGGGTTTAAATAAGTTGATAAATGAGCTCCAGATGGCGAAGAAGAACATGAAGACACAATCTAAGGCTATGATTTCTAAGGCTTCATCTTCTAGAATTGGGCCCAAGCCTAGGAAGTTCAAGAAGAAGAAGGGGAATGCAGCGGACTAGCCCAAGACCCAGCCAAAAGATAAACCCAAGAGCAAGTGCTTCAAATATGGACTGAAGGGACACTAAAAAAAGGATTGTCCGGATCTTCAAGCCAAGAAAAACACCACAGGTAATGTTTTCTATCTAGAGTCTATATCAATGGTTGGATCAACCTCCACTTGGATTGTTGATTCAGGAGTCACTGATCACATTTGTAACTCCTTGCAGGGGTTTAGAAAGATTAGAAAACTCCAGAGGGCGAACATGGACTGCGTGTGGGAAATGGAGCACAAATTTTGGCCTTTACAATGGGAGAGCTGGATCTTGTATTTAATTGTAATAGAATAGTGGGTTTGAAAGATATTTTATAAGTACTTGCATTTCGACAGAATTTGATTTCGGTTGCGAAGCTAATAAATCATAGATATTCTGTATCTTTCTATTCTGGTATTTCTATCAGTAGAAATGGAAAAATTTTATATACTGGGCATATGTATGGGAATCTATTTTTCTTAAACCCTATTAACAATCAATTAAATAACACTCAATCTGAACCTTTAACAAAGAAGAGAAAGACCAATGTCAATGACTCTTATCTTTGGCATCTAAGGTTAGGTCATATCAACTCAACTAGGATTTAGAGATTGATCCATGATGGGCCCTTGGGCTCATTGAGATTGGAAAATTAGCCTCAGTATGAGTCCTGCCTAATGGGAAAGATAACCAAAAGGCCATTTGCCCCTAAGGCGGATAGAGCCAATGAGGTATTGAGTCTTGTTCACACTGATGTGTTTGGTCCCTTGTCTACACTAGCTAGAGGAGGTTGTGAATACTTCATCACATTCACGGATGATTGTACAAGATTTGGTTACGTTTACCTGATGAGATGCAAGTTAAACTTTTTTTACAAGTTCAAAGAGTTTAAGGCTGACGCTGAGCATCAGATAGGTAAATTGATCAAGGCCTTATGATCGGATCATGGTAGAGAGTACTTCCTTGGTGAATTCAAGGACTACATGGTACATCATGGGATAGTATCCCAATTTTCTGCGTCGGGGACACCCCAGTAGAATGGAGTAGCTGAGAGAAGGAACAAGACATTGATGGAAATGGTCCGAAACATGATGTCTTATACTACTCTTCCTATGTCTTTTTGGGGATATGCCTTGGAAACAACGGCATATATTTTGAACTTGGTGCCTTCTAAGTCAGTACCTAGGACTCCCTATAAGATGTGGACTGGATGTAAGCCAAGTCTGAATCATCTTAGGATATGGGGTTGTCCAGCTTATATACTAGTCAAGGGAGATAAGTTGGAACCAAGATCAAAATTATGCTATTTTGTTGGGTATCCAAAAGGGACAAAGGGTGGTTACTTTTATCATCCTAAGGAGCAGAAAGTACTGGTTAGTACCAATGCTAAATACCTAGAGGATGATCAAAGTACTTCTACGAAAGGTTCAACTAGGTTGGAATTAGAGGAGAAGTTATCTTCGGAAGCAACTTCTTCTGACCCGATAATGGAACAAGAAAAGGCATAGCCTCAAGGGCCTATACAAATGGAGCCTCGTCGTAGAGAGAGAGTGTCTAGGGTTCCAGAAATGTGGACTGGAGAAGCTTTCGAGCTGGTCTCTATCCATCAGGAACTAGACCCCACTAGATATGAAGAGGCTATTGCTGATGCCGATGCAAATTTTGGCATGAAGCAATGAAAGCCGAGATTGAGTTTATGTATTTCAATCAGGTTTGGGATCTTATACCTTCACCTGAAGGGATAAAACCCATTGGGTATAAGAGGGTATATAAGAGAAAGAGGAGAGAGGATGGGAAGGTGGAAACCTTCAAAGCTAAGCTTGTGGTGAAAGGGTATACTCAGAAAAAGGGTATCGATTATGAGAAAACCTTTTCCCCGGTAGCCATGCTTAATTCCATCCATATCCTCCTTGCTATTGCATGTCATTATGACTACGAGATATGGCAAATGGATGTCAAGACGGCATTTTTAAATGGCAGTCTTAGTAAAGACATCTATATGTCCCAACCGGAAAGCTTTATTGCTGAAGGCCAAGAACATATGGTTTGCAAGCTTAAAAAGTCCATTTATGAACTTAAGCAAGCATCGAGAGTATGGAATATTCGTTTTGATGAGACTATAAAGTCTTATAGATTTATTCAAAACGAAGATGAACCATGCGTGTATAGGAAACTTGATGGCATTAATGTGGTTTTTCTTATCTTGTATGTGGATGATATTCTACTCATTGGAAATGATATAGGGTCATTATCATCTATAAAGATTTGGCTGTCTAGTTAATTTAATATGAAGGACTTGGAAGAAGCCAGTTACATTCTCGGAATTAGACTTCTTAGAAATAAAAAATAGAGAATGTTACGATTATCCCAAGCGGCATACATTGATAAGATACTGGCCAGGTATAGCATGGACTCATGCAAGAGAGCTATAATCCCTTGCAGACATGGGTTGTCATTTTCTTCAAGGGACTGTCCTAAGTTAGGATTCCCTACGCTTCGACTGTGGGAAGTCTCATATACGCCATGCTGTGTACTAGGCTAGATATCTACTTTGCTGCAGGCTTAGTTAGCAGATATCAGTCAAATCTTGGGGAGGTTCATTAGCAAGCTATAAAACATATTCTCAAGTACCTCTTGGAATGAGAGATTATATGCTGATTTATAGGGCTGATGACTTGGTTCCTACAGGATACACAGACTCAGACTTCCAAGCGGATAAGGATGAGAGAAAATCCACTAGTGGATATATCTTCACCTTGTCTAGAGGAGCTATTTCATGGAGGAGTATCAAGAAATCTTGCATTGCTGACTCAACCATGGAAGCTGAGTATATAGCAGCTTCGGAGGCATCCAAGGAAGCAGTCTGGCTTCAGAAGTTCCTTTCAGAACTTGGAGTCGTGCCATACATGGATGGGCCGATTGTGATGTATTGCGACAACACTGGAGTAGTATCACAATCAAAAGAACCCAGGAACCACAAGAAGGGGAAGCACATCGAGAGGAAGTACTACCCGATCCTAGATTTCATCCAGAGATGGAAAGTCATGGTGGAACAGATTGCCTCCGAGAATAATCTTGCGGATCCATTCACCAAGCCTTTGGCTAAGAGAGTCTTCAAGAGACACTTAGACGCCATAGAGGTGGGCACCTATAGACTTACTTAGTCTTAGAATGCAAGTTGGGAATAGGGAATAGCTTACCTTTAGCCAGTGAGTAGTCCACTCACTTCATAACATAAGCGTATTTCGAATACGTAGAATAGAACCTGTAGTAGCGGTTTCTTAAAGTACTATATGGTAAAAACCTAGACTACTACCGCTACAGCGTGGACTACTACTCTACGAGTTGAGTATGAGGTGGTGGTTTGACGAAACTGGAAGCATATACTTTGATATGCTATAGTTGAGGTTCTATCGTAGGACTAATATACTTGCATGTTAGGTATGTGTGACTAGTTAGTTAATACAGACTTGTACAAGATAGTTTCTATACTATATCACCCTTTGTGGTTGTTAGAATGATTTAAATATCCAGGGCCTTGGGAAATATGAATTGGATGTCTGCTTTAGGGTAGCACCTTTAGTAAGCAGAAACAATCCAGGAAGTCGTGGATCATTGGACTAGAGAACTAAGGATGGTAGATGTCATTTAGAGAGGTGTTAAGAAATGCACGGCGATGTGTAGAGGGGTATTTTAGTCATTACACATGTAGGTCAGAGACTTTGCTAACGCAGCATTGTCCTTGGGGTCAATATTTTCTTATGGTGATATTAAGAAATATTTAAAATGTAAAATACAGCTATTTATATGACAAGGGTATTTTGGTCATTTTAATAGCCAAGGCGGTGTGTCTTTTAGTCCCCAGTAGAGACCGTGAGTCCTAATTAAATACAGGTTAAGGAATTGATCTTGAATTAAATGGAATTTATTTTATTTAAGTAGCCTGATTTAATTGTTGGGCAAGAATAAAATAATGGCCTATGGAGAGAGAGAATTAATTAGATTAGTTTGGTGGGTTAATTAATTATTCAGAGCTTTGGCCCAGTTTGAATAACAAAGATTAACTTGGGACTAAACTAATATAGACCTATTAATTGGACTAATTTATTTGGGCTAAAAAATTATTTATTAATTAGGCCATTTATTTGGTTCTAATTAGAATAATTAATTAAGCCCAAAAGGTTAAACTAAGAGTCCAATAGCCCGATCCAGTTTAACCTAGGGTTTTCATTTATGTTAAATAGGAGGATTGGATATAATGTTTTTTCTTTTACGACCTCTTTTCTGTGTGAAAAAATTGCTGGACGTCTCTCTCTCTCTCCTTCTCCAAGAAAGTTCCCTAGCCTTATAAGTTGTTCACCAAACGGAATTAGGCAGGCCATATACTAGAAGATCGAGAGTTTGGCGTTCACCTACATGCAAAGACGGAGTAGGAGAATTGTAGAAATCGCATCAGAGGTTTCCACCAACACACCTACCCTAGTTGTGCACATTCCGGCCTGGCAAATTCTTAGAATGAGGAAAAGAGGTATTTTTTAAACCTCAAAATCCGTGCAAAGCATGATCGGCGCTGGCGCCGGCTCTATTCGGTTCCCCTGTTCTTAAGTTTTTCCAGTTTTGTTTTGTTTTTGCTTCCACTGCATGCCCTGTGTTCTTTGTTTCCATGCCTTCACAACGTTGGTTCACCTTATGTGGGCCAGTGTGGGTTTTGCACAGGAAATCCATGATTGCTCTACATTTTTCCCTATTTTGTCCTGAAAGTCCAGAGAAGGGTCGGTGCCAGTTCGGCTTCTCAAGGCCATAATCGGGTATCTACTAGAATTCTCCTTTTTAATTCCAATTTCATTAATTTTTACTAAAATACCAAAAACACTTTCCACAAGCAAAATATCAATTAGAAAGGAAAATGGCTAGTTATTGAATAAAAAATATCACAAAATAACCACAAATAACTAGAAAAATATTGCTAAATTTTGGCCCTGTCATGTGAACCAAAAGATATATTATTCTTGGTTACTAAAATAATCAAAATAACCTTGCTAACAAATAGCCGTATTTTATCACTTTTGGTTGGGCTAAATGTGTCTAATTTTTTTTAGTTATTTGAGAATGTTTTGTGATACTTTTGGTTTAATAACTAGTCATTTCACTTTCTATTTGATGATTTTTTTTTTTTTGTGGAAAATGTTCTTGGTGAATTTGTACAAAAATTCTATAATTTTAAGTGAAATTATAGGTTTCTAGACTTGACTCGTGCCTACTCAGAGTGGTTGAACTGACCAAGGTTCAATTCTGGTAAAACAAAATAAAATAGAGGAACAACAGAGCAAAATTAGATTTCCAGAGATAAATCGACATTGGTGCAACCAATGTTAACCGACACCAGCTCTTGATTGTTTAGAGGTGGCGGATATTCTTTTTCAAGAAAAATTTGGTAATCCTAGTGGGATTCCTTTGGGAACGTTTTCAACCATGGAAAATGACTCTTGAGGGCAATTTTTGGCAGTCTAAACTCATATAAATACAAAAGATTAACACTCTTTAAGTCAGTTTTCACTCTTCTAATTAGAAAACTCCTATAGAGTCTCGAGAACCAAGATTTAGGAGGATAAAAAAGATTCTTGAAGAAGGAAAGGAGGTTGATCAAGAAGGTTTCACAGAAGAAGAAAAATGCTTACTTGTCTATGAGTTGTTTCTTTTTCTCTCCTTTGTAATTTATTGGCAATTTGAGTTTTAATTATTTTAATTGTATTTAGAGGATTTTTTAGATTCATAACTTTGTATTGATTTTAGTTATTTGATTAATTGATTTTTATTCTTGATATTTAATTGCCTATTTTTATTGGTGAATTGATGAAATTAGATCTTCTTTCTAATAAACTTAGGAAAGAAAGTTAGCACTGAATTCAATTAATTAATTAATTTTGTATGTGTTATCTTAACTGGATTGGGAGAGAAGGTTAAGAACTAAACTTGAGTAATAAAAAATTAGTTGATTTTGCCTAGAGTATAGGGTTATTGACTAATTTCATGCTTTGATTTTACCTAGAGTATTGGGATATTTTTGAGGAATGAGATTTATGCATCTTTTGGTTTTTTTTTTTTTCTTTGGGTTGATTGGCAAATCTGCTAGATTAACTAGAAGATAGTGATTCCATGGATTAGAAAAGAAGTGGAGTCTATATTTTATTCCTCTATGGTGCTAAGATGATAATTAATTATGATAATTTCTAATTAATCATTGATATGTCTTCAAGGATTTCATTCTATTTACGTGTCTTTTCTCCTTATTCTCACTCTTTAATTATTCTTGTGGCATTTCTTGTGTGAACTTGATCTGTCCTCTAGTATATTAGGTTAGTAGGTTATCTACTTCTTTTTCTTTTTTCTATTGGCTAGACAATAAAGATTTGGATAATGTAAGATGGGAGTCTAAGTTTCTGTGGATTCGATACTTACTATTCCCTATACTATATCACGGGTATACTTACCTGTATGTATGGTTTTAATGGTTAGCATGTTAACTAAAGCTTGATTGATTGTGGACTTTGTTGATAATATTTTCTACACTAAAAAATATGCATCAAGTTATTGGTACCGTCACCGGGGATTGGCACAATCGAAAACACTCAAGTCTTTTTAATTTAGCCTTTTCTTATATTTGTAAATATTACTAACTTTTATTTTTAAGTACTTTGTAAATATTTATGTCTTTTTAATAGTATATTCTTTTGTTTTTTTATTTATTTAAATTATTACTATTTTCTTTTTTCTTTTCGATTTAATCTTTGTGTTTCTTTGAGTTCAAGGTTGACATCATCATGGATAATCATTCTTGGCGAAGCACATGGCATTTGGCACAAAATCAAAGGAGCTATAATGATGGTAGATTTTCACAATTGCAACCTCATGTTAATGTTTTGAGTGAGTCATCACTTGAAGCATCAATAAATTTCTTTGTTAACAGTACAAATGCTTCGATTAAGGGGTACAAAGAATCATCCCAATGAATGAGTTCTAAAAGAACACAACTAGCAAAGTTGGTTGATGAGATCCACAACAGGAAATTGAAAATTATAGAAAATTAGGGGACGCCATACAGTAAGCAACCAGTGCCGGTTGATGTACTGGAGGCGGTGCTAACCTTATACCAAAAGCTGAAAAAATGACTTTTGATCCATTTTTAGCTCAAATTGAAGAACAACTATGCCCTTGAGTGTGAAGGCCTATATATTTGAAAATTAAAACCCCTAAGAAGAAGAGTGAGGCTATGAGGAAAAATTGCACAACGTGGAAAGAGAAGTATTCACTTCTACTTTATGTGCCCATAATTCTAATTTCTCTTTGTCACATGATTTTGTAGGTTTCTTGCAATTCTTGGAGAACAATTATGATA
Organism: Voacanga thouarsii; assembly: GCA_026120185.1. Classification (NCBI taxonomy): domain Eukaryota; kingdom Viridiplantae; phylum Streptophyta; class Magnoliopsida; order Gentianales; family Apocynaceae; genus Voacanga; species Voacanga thouarsii. The sequence goes on along the minus strand of JANUWF010001053.1, from coordinate 169,396 downwards.
AGGATGATGTATGGAGTTTAAAATATCTCAAGGACTTGGATTTATCAATAATATATTACAAGAAATTCTTGGAGAATGTTGACAATTTTTATCCATTATCCCATTCAAGGCGAGGTAACTTAGTTTTTGTAGACCATGCATTGAAAAGTAAGGATTTATTGATCCCATCTTTAGGAACTCAAATATTAGGTTTAAAGGGGAATTTTAATTGTGAAAATTCTTTTGAAGGTAAAATGATGATTTCAATGTTAAAGCATTCTTTAGATTTAATTTTCATACGTCTGTTGAATAATTAATTGCTGCATCTAAAGAGCTTAAAGGGAATAGGTTTCATGCATCTACTTTTATTGAGCACATTAACTTTCATGTCACTTACCCTTTTCTAAAACCTCACTTTTTACTGCATTCATCATGTCTATCTTCTACTTTGAACTTCAATTTCTTTTACAAAGGTTTGATGAGGAAGTATGATGAGTAGAAATAGTTTGTATGTTTGTTTTGGGTTTGGTTTTGTTTAAGTTGTAAGGTTTCTTACTCCACTAATAATAAAGAGAGTCCAATGTTAAGTGTGGGGGGGAGTGAGCCTTGGTTTTTATTTGTTTTCTTAGGCTTTTCAGTAATAGTTTACATCCTTGTGTTTTATTTTTTGTGTGTTTTTATTTTGCTATTATTTTATTTTTTTGGGTACTTTTTTATGTTTTATTTTGTAGGATTGAATAAAGTCTTCTTGGAACCAACTTTATTCTTTCATCCAAGTTTTTAAATCTTGTTGGAGCATTATTACACTTAAGAAGTATTGCTTAACTTTCTACCTCCTTTATCATTTTTAGTCCCTTTGGAGATGCTTTCTTATGTCAATTTTTGTCCAGTTTAAGTGCGGGGGAATGGTTTAGGGGCATTCTTTATCCAAGTTGTTGGCAATTTTGTTAGTGTTTCTTGAAATTTTGGCTCAATTTGGCTAAAATTTGAAATTTTGAAAATTTGGAAATTTTAAAGCTAAATTGCAATTTTTGACTATTATAGTATTGTTTTTCTTTTGGTATAAGAATTTAGTTTAAGACTTATTTGGTTGAGTTTTCTTTTTCGTAAACTTATATATTTAGTGTGATATAGGCTAAGTCCTGAGAATTTAGACTAACCTTGTTTATGTTTTAGTAGATATTGTGGCATTTTGTTTCTTGAGGATTGATGTAGATTTTGTGATGAAATATAAGTATGGAAATTTGGTTGATTTTAATGAATAGTGTTCTAAACTAGTCCTTGTTTTGAGTTTATGTAAATAGGGACTAGAGTGGTAAAATCATCAGAGAAGGAAAAAAAATAAAAGAAGAAAAGAAGCCTTGAAAAAAAAATTTGATGAACAGAATGTAAAAAGAAGACAGATTCGTGCTGAAAATGGGGTCAATACGGAGAGAAGTAGCAAGTACTATTTGGTGCACTATCTTGAGACTACCCTAAAAACAAAAGGCAAAAGAAAGGGGAAAAAAAAGAAATTAAGGGGGCTAATACGGTGACTGAAGAGAAATTCATTCACTTGAGGCTATGAATTCCGAAGAAAAATATGGTGAGAATATCTCTAGTTTGCTACTTAGACTGCAATAGGTTGGAAGTCATGAAAATTAAATTGATTATTATTCCTAACTTTTATGAATCACAATGTTTGCATTCTTAACTTAAAGAATGGGGTGAAACATATTGAATGAATATGAATTTGTTTAACTCGACTTCAATGGCCTTGGTTAGATCTAGATTAATAAATAAGTTTACATGAAATTGGCTTGGTTCAATAGGTGTTAGATTGAATTCTTAAACAAGAAAAAGGATAATATTTTTACTATAATAGCCATGTTCACTAAAATCTTCTTGTTCATAAGCTATTTGCTTAGTGTGTGTAGTTTTGTTTGTTTGAGGACAAGCAAACACTACAAAAAAATTGGAGAAAAACGACGAGACTAATACGACGGTCGTAAAACAGTCGTATTAGACAAATTTATACGAAGGTTATCCAACCGTCGTATTAGATATAGTTAATACGATGGTTCAGGCAAAACCGTCGTATTAGGGTTAACAAATACGACGGTTAAGCTTAAACCGTCGTATTAGGGTTAACAAATACGACGGTTCTTGTGAACCGTCATATTTAGTGAGATCATACGACGGTTCAAAAGAACCGTCGTATTAGGTGTATTATGTAATTAATATTTTCGTTGAAATTAAATTGTGATTTTTTAAAAATACCATGATTTTTTCAACCGTCATTATAATCATTGTTGTTTTTTCAAATTAATTAGAAATAGTGTTAATTTTATCTGATTATTTTCAAATTTCGTCATAGTACTACTTAATTTTTATAATTATTTTAACAAATAGATAAATTTGTTATATACTTACTCTATTTTTTGTCATAGTACTATGTTTTGTAATAAATTTAGTCATAGTAGTACTTTTTATAATCAATTAAAAGTAGTGTGTGTATATATACATACATATATATATGTGTGTGTGTATTAATATATATCAATTTAATAATTTAAAGAAATTTAATTGCAAACATATATATTTGTGTGTGCATATCTATGTACACATACATATATACATACATACATACATATATATATATATAGTAGCTAGCTAGACACTCTTAATTATCATTCATTTATACATATGCATGCTATATATGTGTTTATATGCAATATAACAGATCCTTGTTATTGTAAAAATAAAATTAATGTCATTTTATTTGTCACGTTAGTTAGATATATATATATATATATATATAACACATATTAAAATATATAAATTAAAATTATTAAGATATAAATTAAATACGACGGCTTAAAACGCCATCGTATTTAATCAATTAATACGACGGCTCATACGCCATCGTATTAAATGAATTAATACGACGATTTCGTCGTTTTTGCTGAAACAAATACGACTGTTTCCGTGAAACCGTCGTTTTTATTAACCTTCAGACACATTTAATACGACGGTTAATCATTAACCGTCACATTAACTATACCTAATACGACGAAAATGATTAACCGTCGTATTCTGTCCTCATTTAAGACCCGATGACCTGCTGCTTTCAGCTTCCATTCTTCCTCCTCCTTCTGCGGCGGCTTGGTTTTAGCTTCCTCTTTCTCTTCTCCGGTTCCTTCTCCACTCCGGTGTTTTTCTCCGGTTCCCTCTCCACTCCGTAACTGTCAATTAACTTCGCCTCCCTCTCTTCTCCATCACTGGTAAAACTCCCTCTCTTCTCCTTCGCGGTGAAAGAACCGTCTTATCTTCCTTGCCGGCAAAGGTCCATCTCTTCTCCGTCACGGGTAAAGCTGCCCTCGTCCGCACTTCAATTGCTAATTTGGGCTACTGTATTTTGCATTTGGGGTTGTCTACAGGTAACAGAAGCTAAATGTCTACTGCATTTTGCATTTGGGTTGCCCTCGTCCGCAGTACCGATTGCATTTCTGGTATTCTGCACTTGTTGTCTTAGTCTGCAAATGCTAATTTGGAACTTGTTCTTGAGCTCTATGAGAAATTATTGAATGTTCAGAAGGTTAGGGTCATTATGTTTTTACCGTTCAAGTTGACTTCTTTAAGCTCTGTATTTATTCTGAAATTAATTTTTAATATAAGCTTTAATTATGTGATGCATTGTCATTTCAATTAGCTATAATTCAAATAGCTTAATATGTTTAGCAGGGACTAAATGGTTGAAGGTGAGTATTTTGTGTTCTTGGTATTCATGGGAGAGTAAAAGAGAAAATTAGAAGAAGGGGGATAGTGCCCTTGGTGTGATGGCCGAAATTCCTCATACAATGAGTGCATAATTTCTAGTTTGGTTTGATATGACTGGTTGCTAGATAGATGAGTGTTTTATGGAGGAAAATGTGGAATTTATTTTTCAAATTCACAGTATTTTGAATAGAGAGAAATTAGGGGAGGTCTAAGGTGCTTTAATGGAGTTTTGTTGGCTAAGGTTGGTGAAAAAGAAACTATGTTCAGCTAGGTACCTACTATGGCTAAAAATATGATGATGAAATGAAGAAGAATTGAAGAAGAAAATGAAGCGAAATGCTAGCTAGTTGAAGATTGGGAAAAGTTGGAAAAAATTCTGGTTAGCTAGTTAGAAGAAATAATACGATTTAACTGGTTTTTTAGCTAGTATTCAAAATATTTTGAATTGGATTTCAGTTATTAAATAGGAGTATCCTAAGGTCATTTAATGGTGTTTTTTCTAGCCATTACCTTGAAGAAGAACAAGAACCACAAAAGAACTAATTCATGGTATTGAATACCCAAAGTTCTTTGGCTAAGGCAATTACTTGTTTGTTGGAAATTTTCTGGTTTAAACAAGCTATGAAGGGACCGAAATCTTCATGATTGTTTCCAGGTTTTCCACACAAAAAGGAGTGCTTGATTTGCAAAGAAATAAATGATGTTTTGAATATTGTTGAATAGCGAATTGTTGAAAAAAAAAATGGCAAATTGTTAGCTACTTATACTTCATTTTTAGCTTATTTGTTTTATAGAGCCAACATATACTTCTCTTAGTATTTGGATTGTGTTGAATGGGTATTTTTATATGGAAATTTGTTATGCGCAAGTGTGTTTGGAAGAGGACCTAGTTGGATAAGCAGAGGTTTACTTGGAAATTTGTTATAAGCATGATTAGTTGAATTGAATAATTGCGCATTTTGAGGTGGCCTAGTGCCTGGAAAATATTCATTTTGTAGGCGAAACTCTGTCAAAATTTTTTCAAAATTTTTATAATATCTGGACCAACCAGTTATATACTGTGCATCTCAAAAAGTAAACTTGATCTATCTTGATTAGTTAAATCTTTTATTTTCTCTATTTTGAAAACTCTCAAGGAGTGTATTTATTTATTTTAACTACTACTAAAAATATTTTTATCATTTCCACTAGTAAAAAGGAGAATGAACACTAATCTGATTGGGATTGAATATGTTTTTCATAACGAAACTTGTAGGAAATTTGTTGATCATTTGTACACGAATTTGATATCATTTCCCTTCATTCTTGAATATGTTTATTATAACGAAACTTGTAGATCGACTAAAAATATGGATAAATGAATAGGAAGATGGACCGATCGTGGATTGACTCACAAGACCGTTTAGGTGATGAATATAGTAAAGGTCTGGATGCCTTTGTAGAATGTGCGCTAAGAGACAAACCCAATGGATCCAAAATCCATTGTCCTTGTATGAAGTGCCAGAATAGGTATCTTTATGGTACAGTAGTGTTAAACAGCATTGCCAAATGTGGGGTTTCATGCGTTGGTACAAAAAGTGGAGTGTTTATGGGGAAATATACTTATCTTCTCACAATACACCTAGCAACATCCCTTCGACTGAAAATGAACATGGGGATGATATGGTTGGGATGCTTCAAGATATTGGTGGCATTAGTGACTTCGATAATGCAACTGAAGAGCCTGATGATTTGAGAGAGATACATGAATTGTTGGGAGAGGCTAATGTAGAATTGTATCCTGGTTGTACTAAATTTTCTTTACTCTCATTCATTATGAGATTGTTACATTTAAAAGTCCTGAATAGGTGGTCGAACAAGTCAGTTGATATGCTACTTGAGCTTCTAACGGATGCGTTTAGTGAGATGGGAGTGAAAATTCCCAAGAATTACTACGAGGCTAGTAAGATAACGAATGTGTTAGGAATAGAGTGCAAAGTCTAGGATGCTTGTCCAAATAATTGCATAATATACAGAGGGGAAAATAAGGCCGTACAAGTTTGTGAGGTATGCAATACTCCGAGGTACAAGAAAGAGGGCAGTACAGTTGCATGCAAGCGTGTTCGATATTTTCCGTTGACTCCGAGATTGAAGCAATTGTTCATGTCTCACAAAACTGCATCCCTTATGAGGTGTCATTAGGAATGTCGCGTGAAAGATGGAGTCTACAGACACCCAGCTGATTCTAAAGCTTGGAGAAAGTTTGATGAGCTGCATTTGGAATTTGCAAATGACTGCCGAAATGTTAGACTTGGATTAGCTTCGGATGGATTTAGTCCGTTTTCAAATATGCATATACCACATAGTACTTGGCCAGTTGTTTTAATACCATACAATTTGCTACCCTGGCTATGCATGAAGCGACCTTATTTTATTCTGTCAACTCTCATCGATGGCCCGAAGATTCCGGGAAACAAAATTGACGTATTTTTACAACCATTGATAGAGGAGTTGAAACAATTGTGGCTTGACGGTGTGCTTACTTATGATGCTGAGGTAAAAGAGATGTTCCATCTGCGTGCAGCTATTATGTGGACCATAAGTGATTTTCTAGCGTATGGTAATCTATCTGGCTACAGTGTTCATAACCAGCGAGCTTGTCCGATATGCGGTATCAACTGTTTGTCTTACCGTTTGCCTAATGGTGGTAAATATTGCTTCTTATATTATCGTAGATTTCTTCAACCATCACACAAGCTCTGTAGGGACAAAGTTTCTTTCTATGGTGGAATGGAATTACGACAAGCACCAAAAAGGAGTACGGGGACAGAAATTTTGACACATCTTTAGGGTTGTTTAACAGAATCAGCAGTAGATGATATGAGAATTAGAATGAAGACTGACTATGAACGGAAGTTTGGCATAAATTCTTATAATTGGATGAAGAAGAGTATTTTTTGGGAGTTGCCATATTCGGAGAGTAATTTGATGAGGCACAACTTGGACCCGATGCATATTGAGAAAAATTTTGCAGATAATCTGTTGTTTACAATACTGGGTGACAGTACTTCTTCAAAAGATAACTTCAAAGCTCGTCAAGACCTGCAGGCAATGAATATTAGAAATTCTTTACATCCAATTTTAAAACCGTCTGGAACTAGATACAGTTTGCTACCAGCTCCTTATAAAATGAGTTGGTCGGAAGTTGAAGTTTTTTTTATAGTACTGAAGGAATTTAGAGTCCCCGATGGCTATTGTTCTAATATTTCTCGACGGGTAAACATGAGGAGAAAGACTTTAGGAGGCTTGAAGAGTCATGATTCCCACATTTTACTCCAGCAGTTAATCCCATTAGCAGCCCGCACAACTTTGCCCAAGAATGTAGTGCAACTTTTGGTTGAGATTGCTTCATGTTTTAGGCAGTTGTGTTCTAAAGTCAACAAAGAGAGGGATCTCGAGTATCTGCAAGATCGTTTCGCAGTTACACTCTATCTTCTTGAAAAGACATTCATCCCTAGTTTTTTTTATATAATGGAACATTTACCGATACATTTGGCCGATGATGCATTATTAGCTGGTCCAGTTCAATGTCGATGGATGTTTCCAGTTGAAAGATACTTGAAAACTCTCAAGTGTTACGTGCGCAATCGTGCTAGACCTGAAGGTTCGATAGCCAGTGGATATTTAATGGAAGAATGTATGACATTCGTGTCGAGATATTTAGATGATGTTGAGAGAAAAGAGAATAGGCCTCCACGATATGTTGATGATGACAACCCTACGGGTAAACGAATTGGAAAAGGGATTGATGTAATATTTGATCGTTTAACATTGATGCAAGCACATCGGTGGGTTTTAGCCAACTCTGACATCCTTAAACCTTATAGAGAGTCAGTTTTCCTTTCAACCCATTGTCCTTCATTTTTTATGCTTCTTTCATTATAACTTCTAAAATTTGACGTGTCTTCTACTTGCAGTCTTCACATGTCTGTCATTAATAGAGAGCATCCATGATCTCGGTTACATGACAGACAACGTATTCATTCTCAAATGTTTTACAGTTGGCTCAGTCATTATGTAAGTAAAAACAAACACAATATAGCAAGTTTTCCTCGACAACAATTAGTTGTTATAACACTTATATTTATTATAGGTTGATAAGAATGAAGAATGCCCTGATATTCCTACTGAAGTTAAAAAGCTTGCAAATGGTCCTTTCAATCAAGGGTTGCGCTACAAATGCATGCAACGTGAATGGCTTCTGAATTAGTACAATATCATATGAGGCTAACAAGTCAACCTAAAATTCTGGCGCCATATCAAAAGCTGATACTACGAGTTATTCCAGTCCAAGAGATATGAATCCTGTAGCAGCTGGTGTCAACTACTATGGAGTGCTTACTGATATTATAAGGATCCGATATAGTAGTGAACTAAAATTTCTGTTATTCAAATATGATTGGGTTGATGTTCATCGAGGTGTTAGAGTTGACGAACTAAAGTTTACTTTGGTGAATTTGGACCGTTTGTTGTATCGAGAAAATAAAGAGATGGATGAGCCATTCATACTAGAAAACCAAGTTGAACAAGTTTGGTTTTCTCGATGTCCTAAAGAAAGAGATTGGCATGTGGTAATGCCAATGATGAGAAGGGATAATTATGATGTGTATTCAAGGGACCATGATCTAGAAACTTTTCCTGCACAACAGTTAGATTCTCGTCCAGTTTCGCGCGAAGTAGATGCCGTATAGGTTAGAGATGGAATTTCTAGGGAGGAAGTAGATTCAGATGGAAGAAGAATACACCCTGCAATTTAAATGTACTTAAATCACTTAATTATGTACTAAATGTGCTGCAGTTGTTAAAATCTTTTACTCATTGTTAAATCTTTTTGTTTTGCAGATGGTAAACAAGCGTGCCCGACGGGGATCGATGCAGGATGCCATAGCTGCCGCAAGATCAGGCGCTAGTACCTCACGGTGTACAGAGACACTAGCTCCAACACTCGAGGTTGGACAGGGATCACATGCAAGTGTTCGCACAGGTTCCGCAGATCAGGAATCTAATTATACCACATGTATACCCACTTCTGATGTAGGTCCCAGTGGCACAGGACCTTCTTCCGCAGACCTTAGTGCCTCAGGTGTGCTAAGTTAATATGAAATAAATATTACGATATGTCTGTTGATATTTTAATTAATAAGTCTGTTGATATTTTATAGATTCCACATCGAGGAGTTCTCGCAGGGGTGGAAAGTTACCTTCCGGATGGGGTGAGACAGGGTTTCGAAAGTACAATGTTGGTGTTAACCAATACGGAGGGCTTGTTGGGTTAGATGCATCTCGTTATAGTTCAGTGGTGGGCTGTTTTGCACGCATGAGCAATAAGTTCCCTCTGAATTACAGGGATTGGCATTCCATACCTCAGAGCTTCAAGGACGAAGTTTGGCAAGAAATACAGGTAACTAATTTTATTCTAGCATAGACAAGAGTGTTTTCTTCAAAAATTAACATTTTCTTATACAAAAATTAAAATTTGTACAAGGACAACACTATGATGCCACCAGAAGGACATAGTGTCACAATGAAGATGATATGCGTAGCATGGAAGGATTTTAAGTCGAAGTTAAAACAAAAATACTATGTTCCTTTCCAGCTCAGTACAGAGCCTATTGTTTGTCAAGATAAACGGGTTGACGAAAATCAATGGAGGATGTTAGTTGATTACTGGCGTTTGGAGAATACACAGGTCATACCATAGAAGTTGACTACTTTTATGTCTCAAAACTTGTTTAAATTTTTTATATGTTAACTATTATAATTAATCACAGATGGAGGCCGAGCGGAATAGACAAAATCGATCACATTTGGCATATCCACCGGTCACAGGAAGAATGCCACATTCTGTTATACAGGATCAGGTATTTAGTTTATGTTATACACTATTCAGATGAAATTTATCTACTTTGCTTGAAATTTTTGACACGTCTTTACAGATGACCTCACAAGGCCAACCGACATCACAATATCATATGTTCCTTGCGACACGAAGGTGGCACGGTCGGTAGGCTGATGGTTTGACTGCAGAGATGATTGTAAGTTATATTTAAATGCTAATTTTTTTGAGTTATTAAAATATGATAACAACATTATATTAAACTAATATAAATTTGATATAATATTTCTTAATTTTGTAGGATCGATTGGAGACAGAGTGGCAGGCATTGCCTGAGTCTGAGCGCACAGAGGAAGCAAAGAATCATATATTTTGGCAATTGTTCAGTCCAGAAACAAGAGGTCGTGTTAGGTGTAAAGGAAATGGTCCAACACGAACGTCAGTTGGTCAATCATCATGTTCTGCACCAAATGTTGATGAGGTCATCAGGATTGAGGTTGAGGCACGTATGCAGAGCATGCGAGATACTATGCAGGCTGAGATGTGAGCTGAGATGCAGCATGAGCGAGAGGCTTACGAGTCACGTATAGCTGCGCTTCAGGCTACCATGGAAGCATTAGCGCGCAGATTGGATGTAGGTGCATTTGATGTACTACCTATACCTCCATCTAGTGCTTCTACGACATCTCCTGATGTTGGTTCCACTTCTCTGCCTGTTAGATCGAGTGATCCTAGCCAACCTATCCGTCATGATGACTGACATTTTCATTTCCTACTAATTTGAATTTGTACTACAGTTTTTGTATACTGAGGATATACTTGTTTGCATTTGTCTACTGAGGATATTGCTTTTGAGTTTGGCAATGAGGAGATTGTGTTTTATTATATTTGGTGTTGAATTCGTTGATTTTATTACATTTGGCTTTAAATTGTACGTGTACAGGATTTCGTCCAAATAAAAAATGATTTACAAACCAAATTAGCCCTAATATGACGGCTTCAACTGTCGTATTTGATAGACCAAATATGATGGCCACACCTGGCCGTCGTAATTTATCCTACCAAATACGACGGCCACGTGGCCGTCGTATTTTGGTACCAAAAGCGACGGTTTTTCAAAACTGTCGCAAAAAATGACCACGGAAAGCAAAAGCGATGAGACCAAATACAACGGCTGTAAAACCGTCGTATTAGCCTAATACGACGGTTTTGTAGCCGTTGTCGAGCAAAAACGACGAGATCAAATACGACGGCTGGACCATCAAATACGATGGCTGTTTAGCCGTCGTATTTGTTGTATAATTTAGTAGTGAAAGCTTAAGTATGGGGGAATGTGATAGGGCCTAAATGGCCTATATTTTCTAATTATTTGAAGATGTTTTGTGATACTTTCGGTTTAATAATTAGTCATTTCCCTTCATATTTCATGTTTTGTTTGTGGGAAGTGTTCTTCATGAATTTTTACAAGAATTGGATTATTTTAAGTGAAATTATAAGTTTCCAAACTTGATCTGATGCCTGCATATAGTGATTGAACCGGTTGGGGTTTCATTCTGAAAAATAGAACAAAACAAAAGATCAAAAATAGCAAAACCGAATTTCTAGAGACGAACCAGCACCGACTCTTGATTGTTCAAAGGCAGTGGATTTTTCTTTTCAAGCTAAATTTGATAATCTTGAATGGATTCCTTTGGGAACTTTTTCAACCACAGAAAAAAAAAACCCCTCTTGTAGGCACTTTTTGGCAATCTAAACTCCTATAAATGCAAGAGATTAATGCTCTTTAAGTCAATTTTCACTCTATGTAATTAGAAAACTCCTAGAGAGTCTCAAGAACACCATGATTTAGGAGGATCAAGGAGACTAAAAGAAAGGAGGTTGATCAAGAAGGTTTCAAGAAAGAAGAAGAAGGTTTACTTGTCTGTGAGTGGTTTCTTTTTCTCTTATTTGTAATTTATTGGCAATTTGAGTTTTAATTATTTTAATTGCATTTAGAGGATATTTTTGGATTCATAACTTTGTATTAATTTTAGTTATTTGATTAATTGATTGTTATTCTTGGTATTTGATTACTTGTTTTTATTGGTGAATTTATTAAATTGGATCTTCTTTCAAATGGACTTGGGAAACAAAGTTAGAATTTAATTTAATTAATTAATTCTATATGTGATATCTTAATTGGATTAGGAAAGAAGGTTAAGAATTGAACTTGATTAATCAAAGATTTGTTAATTTTGCATAGAGTATAGGGTTATTTGCTAATTTTATACTTTGATATAGCCTCGAGTATAGGGATATTTATAAGGACTAATTTTGATGCATCTTTTGATTGTTTTAGTTTGGTTGGGAAATCTGATAGTGATTCTATGGATTGGGAAAGAACTGTAGTCTATATTTTATTCCTTTATAGTGCCAAGATAATAATTAATTGTGATAATTAATAATTAATCATTGTTTTGTCTTCAAGGATTTTTATCTATTTACATGTCTTTTCTCCTTATTCTCACTTTTTAATTATCCTTGTGACTTGTATTATGTGAACTTGATGTATTTTCTAGATAAAGTGAGAATAGGTTATTTACTTCTATTTCATTATTTTACTAGATAAACAATAAAGATTTAGGTAAAGTAAGATAGGAGTCTAAGTTTCTATGGATTCGATACTTGCTATTCCTTATACTATATGATGGGTATACTTGCCAGCATGTGTGGTTTTAGTGGTTAGCATTTTAACTAGAACTTGATTGATTGTGGACTTTGTTGATAATATTTTCTACACTAAGAAACATGCATCAACTTTATATATTCCATTTATCACCATATGAAGATATTGACCCGAAGAATAATATTATAAGTAAAGTGTTTTTGACTTATAGGTGTAATAATGAAAATATCCCTCTACGTAATACCCATAATTGAGATAAGAAAATTGCACTGACACTGACTCCTTTCTCAATGATATCTACCATTCTTTGATAACTGGTCCGATAATCCATAACTTCTAGTATGTACTCACTTATATCAAGAAGTTATCTAAAATCATGCATACTTAGTCACGTTTTCCCGGGCTTTGGTATATTTAGATTATTCCGGATAATCACAAAGGGGTGATGTCTTCAGAACATGAAGCATAGAAACTCTATTGTATAAGTCTATCTTAATTAACTAGAGTCATGCACCTAACATACATAGTTATTTGATTTGTGACAAGAGCTCACCAATCATACATCAAAGTGGACAAGTCCAGCTTCACTAGACCACCAACTTATATTCAAGTCATAGGGTAGTCGTCCATGCAACAATGATAAACTAATCTTTATTTATTATAGAACTTTTATAATGATTATTATCGTGTGGTTCAGTTCAACGTATTCTGAATATGCTTACATTCATGGCATGAGGGGAGTACTTACTGGTTAAAACTAAATCATTCATAATTTAGAAACTATAGTGTAATGATCTATACCTTGTGAAAGTACCCAACTTATCAATCGAGCAAGAAAAATGTTTCACTTATGTGTTAGTAGCATATAATCTATACCTTTCGATGAAAGCATGGCTCAATCACGTAGATTACTTACTAACACATTTAGACATTTAATGTGCAAATATATGTAAACAAACAACTATTAACAGATTACATATTTTATTAATTTTTAAAGTGCAAAAATACATAGTACATTTTGGGCATACATTCTAACACACTTTAAATGCATGTTTTATGTAAATAGATATAAACTTATAAATTTTTTCAAAACTTTTTATAGAAATGTCTTGTGGAGGTTCTTTTAGTCCTTTGACCATTATTTTTAAAGAAAATAGCTTAATTGGTCGAAACTATATAGACTGGAAAAAGAACTTGAACATAGTACTCATTGCTAAAAAGTACAAATATGTTCTGATAGACCCCTGTCTTGAGATTGGGGAAAATTCCACTACGAAAGAGCGAGAAGCTAAGAAGGCATAGAAGAAAGCCGATGAAATGACCCGATATTATATATTGGCTTCCATGTCTAATGTTCTCTAGTCTAAACATGAGAACAAGGCTATTACTTATGACATAGACTACTCTCTAAGGGAAATATTTGCTGACAAAAATCGGCCCGCGAAGTAGAAAGCTCTTATAGAAATCATGAACACCAAGATAGCTGATAGAGCATTAGTTTGAGAGCATATGCTCAAGATGATTGCTCCTTTTGAAAAAGCTGAAGTACTTGGTGCAATTATTGATCCTGAGGGTCAAATAGATATGGTGATTGGGAGTTGTTGGAATCATTTACTCAGTTCAAACTGAATTACAATACGAACAAGATTAGTATGATTCTTTCCAAGTTAATGAAAGAGCTCCAAGCAACAAAGAATATCAAGAAACCCAAGTCCACAGTCTGGTTGTCAAATTCCTCATCTTTTGGAACTAAGCCTAAAACCAAGAAGTTCAAGAAGAAGAAGGAGAATGTAGTTAGATCAGTCGGTGTTGGGCCTAACGCGAAGCCCAATGGGAAGTGTATTAAATGTCACAAAAAAGGTCATTAGAAGAAGGAATGCCTAGTTTTCTTAACTAAGAACATAGTTACAATTCTCTTCTTAGAGTCTATTTTGATGGTTGGATCTTTATCTACTTAGATTGTAGATTCTAGAGCTACCTTTCTATATCTACAACTCTTTGCAGGGATTAAAGAAGAAAAGGCGACTTAATAAAGGAGAGCATACACTTAGATTTAGCAATGGAGCTAATGTCTAGGTAGAAGCAGTGGAAGAGAGACTTTGTGTTTTGATTTAGATAGGATCTTGTTTTGAAAAATGTTTTATGCATTCTAATGTTTAAACATAATTTGATTTCATTTTCTAAGTTAATGGATTATGGCTATTCTATTTCCATCTATTCTGGTGTTACAATCAGTAGAAATGGAAATTTCTTTTGTTCTAAAAACATATATGGAAACTTATGTCATTTGAATCGTATTCGTCATCAAATCAATAACAAAGAAATTGAACTAACTAATGAGAAAAGGATGACCATAGATAATGAATCGTATTTATGGCACCTTAGATTAGCTCATTTTAATCCTAATCGGATTTAGAAACTTATCCATGATGGGTTCTTGGGCTCATTGAGATTGGAAGAGTGACCTCAATGTGAATAATATCTTAAGAGGAAGATGACCAAAAGGTAGAAATGGCTAAGGAAATAGTTAGCATTGTTCGTAGTGATGTTTTAGACTAATTACTACACTAGTTAGAGGCGGATACAAATACTTTATCACGTTTAATGGTGAGTAGTCATGCTTGGTATTTACTTAATATGGCTGAAGTGAAGCATCATATAGGTAAATAGATCAAAGCATTGAGATTAGATCATGGTAGAGAGTATCTTCTCGGTGAGCTTAAGGATTACTTGATACATCACAAGATTATATCTCTACTAATTGCACTTGGGACACCCTAACAGAATGGAGTACCTAAGAGAAAGAACAAAACATTATTAGAAATGGTCAAGAGCATGATAAGTCATGCATATCTTTTTGTTTCCTTTTGGGAATATGCCCTAGAGACGACAACTTACATTTTGAACTTGATATTTTCCAAATCGGTGCCTAGAACTCTCTATGAGATGTCGACTAAATGAAAGCTGAGTTTGAATCATTTCAGGATATGGGGATATCCAACTTATGTACTGATTAAGGGGAATAAGCTACAACCAAGGTTAGAATTATGATATTTTAATGAATATCTAAAAAAAAAAAAACTAAAGGAGGCTATTTCTATATCCTAAGGAGCAAAGGATGCTTGTAGGTACTCATACTAGATGCTTAGAGGATGATTAGAAAATGTTTGCTAGTGGTCATAACATGTGGAATTAGAAACACATTATTCTCTTCAAACCAAAGCAACCCAATTGAGAAAACAAGAGACGTATAACCTGATATTCCTATACAAGTGGAGTCTTGTTATAGTGGTACGGATGGACTGGAGAGATCTTTGATCTAGTCTCCAAGTATAAGAAACATGATCCCATTAGATATGAGGAGGTAATTACTGACTTTAATATAGATTATTAGCTTGAAGTAAAAATGCAGAGGTTGAATCTATGTATATTAACCAAGTTTGGGATCTTGTTATTGCATCTGAAAGATAAAACCCATAGGGTATATGTAGGTATACAAGAGGAAAACAAGGGTCGGTGAAAAGGTTGAAATATTCAAAGCAAAGTCAGTGGAAAAGATTTTTCTTAGAAAGAAATGATTGATTATGAGGAAACTTTTTCACCAGTAGGCATGCTTAAATCTATCAAGATACTCTTAGCCATCGCTTATCATTATAATTATGAGATAGGGCAAATCAATGTTAACACTAGCTTCCTTAATTGTATAGTAAAAATATCCAATGTCCTAACCAAAAAGGTTCATTGCTAAATGTCAAGTACACATGGCCCGCAAGCTTAAGAAGTTCATTTATAGACTTAAGTAAGCTTCAAATGTAACACCCCACAATTTCGTAACGTAGTAGGCTATAACTTTGTAGGATATCACCCCGTCTGATTACTCAGACAAGTGGTCTTTATAACAAAATTACTCAAAACGCAACGAAATTTTTTTCAAAATAGATAAGTAAAAGAATTTAGCTTCCAATACATCCACTCACGGGTATAACAGGTCCAAGATGTAGTATAAGCTTATAAAAGTCCACTGCATTTTCACTATGTCTCTAATCTTAAATTTTTCAAAAGAGATAACACACGTGTGAGCATAACGCTCAGTGAGTCCCGTGTGTGGTAGCGTTTTACGAAAGAATCAGGACACATAAAAATTTTGTGGAAAAGAATATCATTTTCCTACTAGAAGCAATTCTTAAACTCTCTAAAGAAGAGTTTATTCAAAACTCAGTTATTTTTGAAAATTTTTATTTCAATTTCAAATCATTACCCCAATTTTCAAATCATAGGCACTTTTTTTTTAATAGAAGGTCAGCCTGTATGCAAAGCTCACAATTCTTCGCCTTCAGCGCCATGTATAACTGTGCTTAGACTGCAACTTACAACATTCAACCGTGCGTTGCTGGAAGGGAAAGTACACCGCAACGTACTATTGAGAATCAATTTAGTGCTTACGCCAAGTATTTAAGTTAGTGCATATGCAAAGTATCCAAATTAGTGCATACACCAAGTATTCAAGTTAATGATTACACTATGTATTTAAGTTAGTGCATAAACCAGGTTATTCCAAGTATTAAAGTTAGTGCATATACCAAGTATTCAAGTTAGTGCTTACGCTAAGTATTCAGGTTAGTGCATACACCATGTTCCACCCCACTACCTACATACCCCTATTAAGGCTAGGGATGCCGCCCCGTTTTTAGGACAAGGGGTCTTTATAACTAAGACTCACAAAAAAAAGAAAAGAAATAATTCAAAATTATATTTATTACAACCCAAGAAATACATGAACAATTTTTTTAAAAAATAAATAAATGTTAGCTAAAGTCTCTCAAATGAAATACATAGGAAAAAAAAAATAAGTCTTCAAAACAAAGGCAATCTCTAATCAATAACCTTCATAGTAAGACCGACCTGAAAGCATGGTACAAAAGGTGGTGAGACATAAATCTCAAAAAGCCCGTGTATGCCTTGAGTACTTCAGGTAAAATAGTTCATGTATGCAGGTTGAGAAATTTTTATAAAGAAAGTGCTGGCATGTCTCAAATAAATTTCACAAATAAAGAGTGGTGTTTTTCTTGCCAACCATGCATGTATATAATAAAAGCAGCCACTCAAAAAAGGTAGCCATGGCACCACACTTTGTGCACCAAGACAAAAGAGCATTCAGGATGCCTCACTTTGTGCATACTGATACAAGGTAGGTGTACGGCCTACCGGGTGAGATACTCCTCCATTTTTACACCCAAACTTATCAGTTGTCCATTCCAAAAATACATAGTCCACTTGACTGAACTTGCTAGCTCGGATCGGTACGACTTACAAGACTGGCGTCCTATTTGGGAAGGACTCAACCCTTAGAGGTGGCCACCTACTAAGAGACTTACCCTAACATTTCAAAGACTAGTCCTAGTAGTCTACCCTTATTGAGTAATCAACGTTGTGTTCGTCCCACTTGGGAAAAGAAAGATCATACAATAATTCTCTTTAAAATAGCAATTATGGTTTTCAAAATTCTTAGTTGGTTTTGTAGGAATGGTTTTGTATAAAATTGCTTGCTCAACATTAAATGGTTTGCTTGACTGAAAAGAAAAGGAACATTGTCCATAATTGTATTTACAGTACAAATTCTCGTATACATTGTGTTTGACTTGCCAAGGTAACTTCCAAACAACTTTATGCAGGAACTTACCTGATATTTTGTTCTTTGCGGGTACAATAGCCTTCCAAGGTAATTCAAGGCAACCTAGCCACTCTTGGGGTAAATACAGGGCATAAGTCCAATATCCGACAACACTTGCCTTAAATAAATAACTCCTAGGTTCAACTAGATACAACAACATCTAGCTATGACAATAATGCCTTAATATTTAACACTAGTTGATAAAATATTTTATAAAATGAAATTTATTTGATAAGTTAAAATAAGTAATAAATAATAAATTGTAATATTACCTATTTATCAACAAATACTAAATAATGAGTAATATTAATAACAAATAAAATTAGTAATAAATATTGGGTACTATTAACAATAAATCCTAAATAATATTGGCAAAAATAAATAATATTATTACAAATAATAAGTAATAATAATAATAAATTATAAATAATTTTAATAATAAATTAATTATTGTAATATAAATAATATTTGTGAGTATAAATGAAAGTATTAGTAAGCCTAACTAATAATAATGTGAATATAAAAGAGATATGATGTCAATTAATTCCAATATATTATTATTTATATTTAATAAAAATATTACTATTTATTTATCTAATAAATAATAATATTTTAAATAATCTTTAATTTTGAAACTACTTAGTGTTTTTCGAATTTAGTGAGTTAAATTAAATAACAGTATTAATTATATTAATAATAGCAAGAATAATTCTAAAAATAAGAAAAGTAGTTCTTACAATAATTTTATTGCTAGAGAAAATCCATATACATATTCATCCACTCATGGATTCAACAAATAACATGTCATTTTATCCAAAAAAAAAAGACTTGAATTAACATACATCACAACAAGGATGATATCATACTAGGCATAATATTATCTAGGGATTTATTGAAGAATAACTCCAGGAAGACATAATCAACAATGATGGTATAATGACTATCATACATCAAAACATCCATAAAGCACTTAATCATAATGAACATATAGTGATATTAAAGCATAATCCATTAGTCACAACATTCATTCCAATTCTCAAGTCTTAAATCCATTCCCTTCACCCACATACATATCTTCAATCTCTCATTATTCTACCAACCTATCAAATCTATCATCTAAGAGTCTTGAGTTTGAGGATTTAAACAGGAGATCAAGAAAGAAATACTTGATTTGATGAATATTAGATTAAGGTATCACCTTGCTTAATGGAGGTCCTTGAGTGCTTGAGAGTCCTTCATTTGTTGAAGTTTGTCTATGAATGACCATCCATGTTTCGGCCAAGAGAGAGGGAGAGAAATAGAGAGAAAAAGGTTAGAATAATATTGAAATGGTGATGATGAGATGAAGAAAGTCTAAGGTGTTTCAAGTTACCCTCTTGATGTTCTTCTTGTTTTTGACTGAAATGGTGTGTTTTAGGTGAATAGAAGATCAACTTTGGTGTTTTTTATGTAATGGAGTGGCTTATGAGGGAGTATGGACTGAATCCTAGTTGGTTTGAAGGTTCTTGGAGTGATTTGGGTTGAATAGAGGTGATTGAAGGTTGAAGAAGCTTAGTGTATGTTCTTGGTATTTGTAGTGTTTTTGAGAAAAAATGAGAGAGTGTGTGATTTCTTGTGTGTGTGTATGAATTATAGCTGAATAGCCTATTTTAGGGGGAGTCTTTCGATTATCCATGAAGAAGAGAGAGTGTCAACTTTTTCAAATTTCAAATTGAGAGAAAAGTGGAGATGTTTGAGGTAAATGATTGAGTAATGGTGTTTGCTCTTTGAAGGTTTTTTATCCTTCAATGGTGTTTGGCTAAAGTTGCTGTGAAACCCCACCTAAAACCAACCCTAGAGTAAGGGAGTCGGGAATGCATATCATATTATTTTGCATGAAATATATGTTTTTGAATGACTTTATGTACTTTAGAATCATGGACTATAGGTTTAAATGCTTAGTTACGCTTGTTGAGTAGGATGGGTAAAATGGTAATTTTGCTTAAGGTCAGAATAGGGAGATAACTTGAGGAGTAGATAAGAAAAATATATGGGTGAGAAAATAAGAACAACAGTTAGTGTGGTTTAGTGGTTAGAGCTTTGTAAATTAATTTCTAAGGTCATGAGTTCAAATCCCATTATTTAAGTTTTATCATGATTATTTTCATTAAGTTTGAATTTTTGTTTTCTTGCATTCCATAAAAATAGGAATGTTGTCCTAGGGGAGATATGAAGAGAATGTCCCAATCTTATCCTCATGTCCTAAAAAGAATTCTAAAGGAATTCTTGTCCTATTTATTACCTCTAGCCTGTCCTAACATCTTTATAATTCAAAACCATTAAATCCTTTCTTTTAAATTCCAAAAAAATTCTGGGATAACTCCTCCACCATGAAATTCGAAAATCAGCTATGGTGGTTGGGTAGTTGGCCGAAAATAGGAGGGTAAATAGGAAGGGTTCCAAGGGAAAATCAATCACCATGAAAGGACCTTCAAATCTACCTTCATGTTGTTCATACTTTAGTGGAAAGAAATCTGGAAATTTTCCAGAATTGTTGCAGCCCCTTTCTTCAAAAATTCAGGCCATAATCCCATTCATTTGCTGCCAAGAAAATGGTCATTTTATGTGGCTTGGAAGCTGGAAAAACTGTGCAAATTTCGGACTGCAGAAAACAGCACCAAACCAGAAAAAAAAAACTGGGCATTTTGCAGCTTACAATCAAGGAAATGAAGCTGTTTTTAGTTCACCTTCAAGCCAGAGAATCTCTTCTGTATTTGTCCAGAAATAAGGCTAAAAAACCAACCTTGGAAGACCCTCAAACACCCCAGAAGAACCTCTGAAAATCGAGCTAAGAGTGTGCAAAATTCGGCACAAAAAATTCTGCAATCTTCAAAAATTCTGAACAACTTCAAACCAGAACTTTCCAACCTTGCTTCCTTCTAGCCTAAGGCCGAAAATCATCTTCAACCTCTGTAAAAATTGAGCTTGCTCAACTGTAGACTAAACACCATAAACCCCACTCTTACCTTGAGCATAATGACTCCATAGCTGCACCACAAAACACTCCTAAGATCACTCCATTCAAACTGTTTTGAACTTCAAATAATTTCACCATTTTACTCCATTAAAACCAATCTTGCATTTGGCTAATTAACCAGAATTTTCTCTGCCTTCATGGACTGAATTTCAGCCAGCCTTGAGCAACATTAACCTTCAATCATTTCAGGAAAAACTCCATGTTCAGCCGGCACCATTGAAAGACATAGAAACCTCTCTTGATCAAAACACCATAGCTAACCTCTTACCTTAAACCTCTCCACTATTTCCTCCATTTAAATTTCTAAAAAATCTGATCATCCCCTCTCTTTCTAGCTGAAAACTGAAACCCTCATTCATTCCATACCATTCGGCCAGCCTTCTACCAAAATTCGTGCAGCCTTCTTCCAAATTCTCTCCATTTTCACCTAGAACACCAAGAGCACACACTAACCTTCTTCAAGCCTAACCCGACTCCAAACACCTCCAATCACTCTCAAACACTCCAAATCACTTCCATTTAATCCCTAAACCTCATTTCTGGTATTTATAACACAAAACCTCGCAAACAAATATTTTCAAGCGGATCGAAATCAACCTTTTTCTTGAAGGTCACAAGAACATCAACAAGGTAAGTCAAGAACAACTTTCTTATTCATCTTCTTCCATTCGATTATATCATTCTAATGATCTCTCTCTCTCTCTCTCTCTCTCTCTCTCTTCTAACCGTAATGGTTGATCAATCATCAACCATGATCGTTTGTTTCGTTAGACCATTCAAGACACTCCATCGCGCGTGGACCTTCTTTTGTCTTCTTCGACGTACTCTACAATCAAGTATTCATTCTTAAATCTCTCCTATTAAATTCTGAAATCATGTCTCTTAAGTGTTGATAGGGAGATGGAATATGATTGGGAGATTGAGTATATGCATAAAGGGATTGGGGTTAGGACATGATAATTGTTGTATATGACTAGGATATATGTATTTTCCTTTTGAATCAATGTATGTTCTTCATGCTTAGTGAATTTTATGGATGTTTGAAGAATGATTAGATATTGTGACACCAAAGGTGATTAGGCTTTTATGTTCTTATTGTTCCATGGAAACCATGATTGATGATTAAGCTTAGTAGGATTTTGGCCATGTGATGGTATGCGATAGTTCAAGTGTATGTTCATGAATGGAATGGTTTATTGTTTGATGATGGAGAATGTGATCATGAATCTTTTCTAGCACTAGGAAAATCATGATAAGAGATTATTTTCTTAATAATTCTTGGTTATGTTCATTAACAAAATTTATTACAAAAAAAAATTAGAATTACTACTATATTTTCCCTCAAAATTCGAAACACTAGGGGATTTGGATTGGAATATTTAATTAGGCTATTAATATTTTTATTAAAAAAAATTTAATAAAATTCATTTATTCTTAATTTTATTTATTATTAATTAATTATTATCTATTAAAAATTATTTAAATTAAAAATTATTTCATTTATTATTTATTTATAATAAAGCTATTTTTAAATTATCATTTTTTAAAATTATTTAGGAGATAATATTATTTAAAATTCAAACCTTAGTTTATTTATTATTAATAACACTCAAGAATTATTATTTGAGTCTATAATTCATTAACAATTATTTTATAACCCCTAGTTATTTTAACTTATCAAACTAGACTTATTTTATAAAATTCTTTAGCACCTAGCCTTAAAGCCTAGGACATTGAGGTCATGGTTAATCATGGATGTAACTAGTTGAGCTAAGAATTATTTATGTAAGGCAGATATAGCTTGAATGTGACCTTATGTTTTCTGTTTACCCGAGGCGGGGTTAGGTCAGCCTTGGAAGACTTTTGAGTGTGAGCAAGCAAAGAAGCAGGTAAGCTCCTGCATAGAGTTTTGTGAAGACCAAAAGTTATTGTGGCAAGCAAATGCAATGTATATGGACATTTATTTGTAAAGGCAATTAAGGACTGTTTTTTCCTTCTTATTTCGGTCAAGCAAATCATTTGAAAATTGAACAAGCAGTTTTATACAAATCTAAACTTTTTATAAAACCCAACTTGACTGGACTTTTGGAAACCCTTAATTGCTATTTTCAAATAAAGCAAAGTTTGATCAATTTTCTCCCAAGGGGAACAATCAACGTTGAGTACTCAATAAGGGTAGACCACCAGGACTAGTCTTTGAAGGGTTAGGGTAAGTCTCTCAGTAGGTGGCCACCTCTGAGGGGTGAGTCCTTCCTGGATAGGATGCCAATCCGGTATGTCATACCGGTCCGAGCTAGAAAGTTTCAGTCATGTGGACTGTGTGTTCCGGAGTGGACAACCGGTAAGTTTGGGTGTAGAGATGGAGGAGTATCTCACCCGGTAGGCTGTACACCTACCTTTTGTCAGCTTGCACGAAGTGTGGCATTCTAACTGTTATTTAGTCTTGGGGCCCAACGTGTGGTAACCCATGGCTACCCATTTGAGTGGTTGTATTTATTGTGCTCATGTATGGTTCGAAAAGCGAAACACCACTCTTTATTTTCAGCATTTATTTACTGCTTGCCAGCACCTTTTTCTTATGAAACTTTTACAACCTGCATACATGAATTATTTTACCTGAAACACTCAAAGCACACACGGGCTTACTGAGATTTTAATATCACCACCTTTTTTTCCATATTTTCAGGAAGATCCTGCTGTGGAGGTCATTAGCTAGATTGTTGCCTGTGCTTGAAGACTCATGTTATTTACCTTAAGTGTTGTTTGAGAGATTGTTGCAAACAATTTATTTTGGATTTGTGACAGTATTTATCTTTTGGGTTGTAATAAATTTAATTTTAAAGTCTTTTGTTTTATTTTATTTTCATGTAACCTAGTTATAAAGACCCCTTGTCCTATGGACGGGGCGACATCCCCGGCCCTGTTGGGCCTAGGTAGTGGGGTGTTACAAGTGGTATCAGAGCCTAGGTTTAGGCAAGCATTGATAGTATATATTTTGATTTATTAGGTTCAAATCTTTTATCTGACCTGTCTTGTTTGTGCTGTAGGATGGTTAGGATGATTAGAACCGCAAGAAAAGGGTAGCAATGGCACCCTCCCATTCCTATCTACCTGGAGGACTTACCAGTGCCTCAGTCTGCACCCCAGCCAATCATTGCCCCGGATGATAGTAGTGACGATAAGGTCCAGATCATCGAGCCACCTCCAATACCCGTGATTGACTTGGTTACCGAAAGTGAGGACGAGGGGATAGACATGGAATATATTCCCCATCCTCCTAGCCCCATAGTGGGCTTGACTGCTGACAGTGATGACCCAGGGGAGATAGTTTTTAAATCTCCACCTAAACCTTCCTTTGTAACCCCACCCGATCAAGTTGAGACCAGGGAGAGTTCTAGGAGACCCGGGAAGAAGCCTATAGATGGGTTTGCATGTGGGGCAGGGATGGACTCCACTAGGAATTCTGGGGGGTGGTTATATGATGCCGACATTGAAGATTCTGATGAGGATTAGAGAGGCCAAGTTCTGCTATGTTTAGGGCGTTTTATTTGCAATTTTTCATAAACTCCTATGCTAGGAGTCCATGCACCTCTATTGCTTTATTTCAAAATTTATGCAAATAAGAGTATCTCGGGTAGTCTAAAATTTATATGCAATTCTTCATACAAAAATTGCATCTAATTTTCTTCCACTTAACGTTGAATGTGAATGCATGCTCAATTTGGATATTTTTAACTTTGATGCATAAACTCATTATCTGGGGAATGGTTTAGAATGGCACCCAGACGTCGCGCAGCTACATCCAGCAGAAGGGTTCCTGAGGTAGAGCCCGTGACACCAGAGGTTGATGCAACTTAAATTTCATCACCAAATCAAGGGGATGAGAACGGAATAGGGCCGGAGATGGGATCGGAAGAACCGGTTAGCGCGACTGTGACGCAAGCATTCCACAAGGTGACCGAGATTCTACAAAATTTGACTGAGCGGAGGAATCCAAAAGGGGAAGACGAGGCATTGGAGCGGTTTCTGAAGTTTCAACCTCCTATCTTCTTGGGAGAGGCCGAACAAGACCAGAAAGCAGAACAGTGGGTGGAACAGATGGAGAACATCTTTGCTACGCTCCAGTACACCGAGAAACAAATGGTGAAGTTCGCTACATTCCGGCTGAGGGGTCCAGCTCGGGCGTGGTGGCAAAGGGTTCAGGACGACTGGGAGATGATAGACCAAGACTGGACATGGGCTAATTTTGTGGAAGCATTCCGGGCAGAGTATATCCCTTAGTGGATAGTTGAGAAACGGGAAGATGAGTTCCAGAATCTAAAGCAAGGAAGCATGACGGTAGCCCAATACGCAACACGGTTCACGCAGCTGTCAAAGTACTGCAAGAGGCTGGTGGATACTGAACAAAATAGAACAAGGCAATTCGTTAAGGGATTAAGGCAGGAGTTAAGAAGGGCGTTAGCACCCTCTCCACTGGTGACTTATTCGGGGGCTGTGGACGCAACCACCCGTACTGAGAATGAAGATCGCAACCAGTTGGCTTCACAACCGTTCGTACCGACAAGACTGCCGTCAAGACCTTTTCAGAGGCAGCCACCTAACAAGTGTCCTGCCAACCAGCAATGGCAGAATCAGGGAAAGCAAGCCCGAACAGCACCGGTTGGTCCAGCGCAGAATCTTCCATTATGCCGTCACTGTGGAAAAAGGGGCCACATTGAGAAAAATTGCTGGTCCAAAGGAGTTGAGCGGAAGTGCTACCACTGCGGAGACCCGAATCATCTACGGAACGCCTGCCCTAAACTTCTCCAGATCGGGCAGGGGAACCCAGCTCAGAACCCGGGGCCGAGTCGAGCCAATACCTCGGGAGCTTTCGGGAGCGGAACGCAGAAGCCACAGGTGAAAGCAAAAGTTTTCGCTCTCAACCGGGAGGAGGTTGGGGTTGATGTAGCAGTAGTGGAAGGTACGTTTACTATCCAAGGTCGTTTCGTTAATGCATTGATAGACCCTGGATCTACCCATTCCTATTTAAATAAGAATTGTGCATATCAATTGGGTTGGGATGGAATAGAACTACCTTTTACCTTGATAGTAAGTACGCCTTTGGGGAAAATGGTGCAAGCGGATCGGTATGTGCAAAATTGTAAAGTTGAAGTAGGGAGAGAAAGCTTGGAGAGAGACCTAATAGTTTTAGCTATTGATGATTATGATTTAATATTGGGGTTGGATTGGTTAGCGAAACATGGTGCTAGAGTAGATTGTAAGAATAAGTCAGTTCAGTTCATTAGACCGGGGTGTGATGTGTTGGAGTTCAATGGTGGGAAAGTAAAAGAATTGAAGTTCTTGATAGCTGGGGCTAAAGCTCGGAAATTGTTGATGCAAGGATGTCAAGGATATTTGGCTTATGTGATAAACAAGCCGAAAGACCAGTGCACTCTGGAGGATACTGAGGTGGTAAAGGATTTCCCCGACGTGTTCCCTGTAGAACTCACTTCTCTACCTCCCAAGCGAGAAGTTGAGTTCACCATTGACCTAGTCCCAGGAGCAGAACCGGTGTCTCAAACCCCGTATCGAATGGCACCGGCGGAGTTGAAGGAATTAAAGGAGCAGCTAGAGGAGTTGGTGAGGCAAGGCTATATCAAACCTAGCACATCACCCTGGGGAGCACCTGTGTTATTTGTAAAGAAAAAGGACAGGACTCTAAGGTTGTGTATTGACTATCGAGGCTTGAACAACCTAACCATCAAAAATAAATATCCTCTGCCATTAATTGACGAACTGTTCGACCAGTTGCAAGGGTCCAGTTGTTACTCTAAACTAGATTTGAGGCAAGGATACTGCCAAGTGAGGATAAAAAGGAGGATATTCCTAAGACGGCCTTCAATACAAGATATGGCCATTATGAGTTTGTGGTGATGCCTTTCGAGGTAACCAATGCACCCGCGGTATTTATGGATCTAATGCATCGAGTGTTCCAGCCCAACTTGGACAAGTTCGTGGTGGTCTTCATCGACGACATACTTATATACTCCAAGAGCCCGGAGAACCATGCAGAACATTTGAAGTTGGTACTAGAAAAGCTAAGGGAGCACAAGCTTTACGCCAAGTTTAGCAAGTGCGAGTTTTGGTTGGATAGTGTGGCGTTTCTTGGTCACGTGGTGACTGAGGGAATCAAAGTAGACCCAGCAAAGGTTGAAGCTGTATCAGACTGGAAGCAACCAGAGAACATCACCGAGATTCGAAGCTTTTTGGGTTTGGCTGGCTACTACCGGAGGTTTATTAAGGGGTTTTCGACGTTAGCATCTCTTTTGACCCGACTACTGAGAAAGGACGTGCCCTTTGTTTGGAATGAAAAATGCAAAAAGAGTTTCCAAGAGTTAGAGCGGAGGTTAATGACAGCACCTATGCTGAGTCTGTTGGAGGCAGATAAACCTTGCGCCCTATATACTGATGCCTCAAAGGAAGGCTTGGGAGCAGTTTTGATGCAAGATAGGAAGGTGATCGCCTATGCCTCCCGAAAACTGAAGCCGCACGAAGTCAATTATCCCACGCATGATCTAGAGCTGGCTGCCATTGTGTTCGCATTAAAGAAATGGCGACACTATTTGTATGGGGCGGAATATGAGGTGTTCACTGATCACAAAAGCCTGAAGTACATCTTTACCTAGAAGGACTTGAATTTGAGGCAGCGAAGATGGATGAAATTTTTGGAGGAATACCGGTGTCCTATCAACTACCACCTCGGGAAAGCCAACGTCGTTGCTGATGCCCTGAGCCGGAAAGTCGGAATGGCCAGGCTAAGAGTACAAGAGGTTAAAATGGTTCAGGATGTGTTGGACAGAGGAGCAGAAGTGTAAGACGAGAGCATCATTATTAGCAACCTGAAGTTGACACCAGATCTAAGGCGGGAAATTGTTGAAGCCCAGCAGAGTAATGCGGAATTTTAGCTTTTCAAGGATAAGGAGCTTAAACGACAAGGCAGTGAATTCCGACAGGACGGAGCAGGAGTGTTGTACTTCCGGGATCATTTGTGTGTACCCGAGGAGCACCAGTTGAGGGACAGAATTTTAGAAGAAGTGCATAAGAGGAAGTACGCCATTCATCCAGGAGAGGTCAAGATGTATCAAGATCTGAAAAATTCTTATTGGTGGCCCGGGATGAAGTGGAATGTGGTTAAGTATGTCTCAACGTGCTTGACCTGTTAGAAGGTCAAAGCGGAGCACAGAAAGGTGGCAGGATTATTACAACCGTTGCCAGTACCGGAATGGAAATGGGAAGAGGTAACAATGGACTTTGTTACCGAACTCCCTATGGCCAGGAGCCAAAAGGACACCATATTGGTAGTGGTAGATCGACTGACCAAGTCGGCGCATTTCATACCCGTGAATGTAAGGGATTCTATGGAAAAGTTGGCTTAGACCTACGTGCGGGAAATAGTTAGATTGCACGGAGTACCTTCAAGTATTTTGTCTGACCGTGATCCGAGATTTACATCCTGATTTTGGGGCAAGTTTCAAGAATCGATGGGTTCTAGTCTGAAGTTCAGTACGACGGCGCACCCACAGACCGATGGACAGTCAGAAGGAGTTATTCAGATATAGGAGGATATGCTAGAGCTTGTGTGTTAGATTTCGGGGATAAGTGGATTGAGAGTGTGCCGTATGCCGAGTTATCATACAATAACAGCTATCAAGCTTCGATTGTAATGGCTCCGTATGAAGCTCTATATAGACGAAAGTGTCAAGTACCGCTATACTGGAGTTGGTCAGAGGATGGACATATAAGCAAATCGGGAGAAGTCTATGTTCAGGAAATGTCGGACAAGGTTAAGTTAATTAGGGAAAGGTTGAAGGTAGCCCAGAGTCGTCAAAAGAGTTATGCAGACAATAGGCGGAGAATGTTAGAATTTTAGGTGGGAGGCAGTGTGTTTCCGAAACTGGCACCGAATAGGGGAATTCTGAAGCACCCGAAAGGGGGAAAGCTGAATCCGAGATATTTGGGTCTGTTTCCAATAAAAGAGAAAATTGGGCCGGTGGCGTACCAATTGGAGTTGCCAGATGGGTTGACGGGAATTCACGACGTATTCCATGTATCACAGTTGAAGAAGTACAATGCCGATCCCGGACATGTGTTGAATGATGAGCCGTTAGTGCTACAACCCGACCTGAGCTATGTGGAGAAACCCATAAAGATATTGGACCGAAGTATCAAGACTCTCCGGAACAAGCAGATTCCGATGGTAAAAGTGCAGTGGGAGCATCATGGCACGCGAGATGCCACATGGCAAATAGAAGAGTGGGTAAAGCAAAAGTATCCCGATCTGAGGTAAAGGTGCGTCAGAATTTCGGGGCGAAATTCTCCTAAGGAGGGGACGATGTGAAACCCCACCTAAAACCAACCCTAGAGTAAGGGGGTCGGGAATGCATATCATATTATTTTGCAAGAAATATATATTTTTGAATGATTTTATTTGCTTTAAAATCGTGGATTATAGGTTTAAATGCTTAGTTATGCTTGTTGAGTAGGAGGGGCAAAATGGTAATTTTGCTTAAGGTCAGAATAGGGAGATAACTTGAGGAGTAGATAAGAAAAATATGTAGGTAAGAAAATAAGAACAAGAGTTAGTGTGGTTCAGTGGTTAGAGCTTTGTAAATTAATTTCTAAGGTCATGAGTTCAAATCCCATTATTTAAGTTTTATCATGATTATTTTCATTAAGTTTGAATTTTTGTTTTCTTGCATTCCATAAAAATAGGAATGTTGTCTTAGGGGAGACATGAAGAGAATGTCCTAATCTTATCCTCATGTCCTAAAAAGAATTCTAGAGGAATTCTTGTCCTATTTATTACCTCTAGCTTGTCCTAACATCTTTATAATTCAAAACCATTAAATCTTTTCTTTTAAATTCCAAAAAATTTATGGGATAACTCCTCCACCATGAAATTCGAAAATCAGCTATGGTGGTTGGGTAGTTGGCCAAAAATAGGAGGGTAAATAGGAAGGGTTCCAAGAGAAAATCAATCACCATGAAAGGACCTTCAAATCTACCTTCATGTTGTTCATACTTTAGTGGAAAGAAATCTGGAAATTTTCTAGAATTGTTGCAGCCCCTTTCTTCGAAAATTTAGGCCATAATCCCATTCATTTGCTGCTAAGAAAATGGTCATTTTATGTGGCTTGGAAGCTGGAAAAACTGTGCAAATTTCGGACTGCACAAAACAGCACCAAACCAGAAAAAAAAAAACTGGGCATTTTGCAGCTTACAATCAAGGAAATGAAGCTGTTTTTAGTTCACCTTCAAGCCAGCAAATCTCTTCTGTATTTGTCCATAAATAAGGCTGAAAAACTAACCTTGGAAGACTCTCAAACACCCCAGAAGAACCTCTGAAAATCGAGCTAAGAGTGTGCAAAATTCTACACAAAAAATTCTACAATCTTCAAAAATTCTGAACAACTTCAAACCAGAACTTTCCAGCCTTGCTTCCTTCTAGCCTAAGGCCGAAAATCATCTTCAACCTCTGTAAAAATTGAGCTTGCTCAGCTGTAGACTGAACACCATAAACCCCACTCTTACCTTGAGCATAAGGACTCCATAGCTGCACCATAAAACACTCCTAAGATCACTCCATTCAAACTCTTTTGAACTTCAAATAATTTCAGCATTTTACTCCACTAAACCACTCTTGCATTTGGCTAATTAACCAGAATTTTCTCTGCCTTCATGGACTGAATTTCGGCCAGCCTTGAGCAACATTAACCTTCAATCATTTTAGGAAAAACTCCATGTTCAGCCGTCACCATTGAAAGACATAGAAACCTCTCTTGATCTAAATACCGTAGCTAACCTTTTACCTTCAACCTCTCCACTATTTCCTCCATTTAAATTTCAAAAAAAATCTGATCATCCTCTCTCTTTCTAACTGAAAACCGAAACCCTCATTCATTCTATACCATTCGGCCAGCCTTCTACCAAAATTCGTGCAGCCTTCTTCCAAATTCTCTCCATTTTCACCTAGAACACCAAGAACACACACTAACCTTCTTCAAGCCTAACCCTACTCCAAACACCTCCAATCACTCTCAAACACTCCAAATCACTTCCATTTAATCCCTAAACCTCATTTCTGGTATTTATAACACAAAACCTCGCAAACAAATATTTTCAAGCGGATCGAAATCAACCTTTTTCTTGAAGGTCACAAGAACATCAACAAGGTAAGTCAAGAACAACTTTCTTATTCATCTTCTTCCATTCGATTATGTCATTCTAATGATCTCTCTCTCTCTCTCTCTCTCTCTTCTAACCGTAATGGTTGATCAATCATCAACCATGATCGTTTGTTTCGTTAGACCATTCAAGACACTCCATCGCGCGTGGACCTTCTTTTGTCTTCTTCGACGTACTCTACAATCAAGTATTCATTCTTAAATCTCTCCTATTAAATTCTGAAATCATGTCTCTTAAGTGTTGATAGGGAGATGGAATATGATTGGGAGATTGAGTATATGCATAAAGGGATTGGGGTTAGGACATGATAATTGTTGTATATGACTAGGATATATGTATTTTCCTTTTGAATCAATGTATGTTCTTCATGCTTAGTGAATTTTATGGATGTTTGAAGAATGATTAGATATTGTGACACCAAAGGTGATTAGGCTTTTATGTTCTTATTGTTCCATGGAAACCATGATTGATGATTAAGCTTAGTAGGATTTTGGCCATGTGATGGTATGCGATAGTTCAAGTGTATGTTCATGAATGGAATGGTTTATTGTTTGATGATGGAGAATGTGATCATGAATCTTTTCTAGCACTAGGAAAATCATGATAAGAGATTATTTTCTTAATAATTCTTGGTTATGTTCATTAACAAAATTTATTACAAAAAAAAAATAGAATTACTACTATATTTTCCCTCAAAATTCGAAACACTAGGGGATTTGGATTGGAATATTTAATTAGGCTATTAATATTTTTATTAAAAAAATTTAATAAAATTCATTTATTCTTAATTTTATTTATTATTAATTAATTATTATCTATTAAAAATTATTTAAATTAAAAATTATTTCATTTATTATTTATTTATAATAAAGCTATTTTTAAATTATCATTTATTAAAATTATTTAGAACATAATATTATTTAAAATTCAAACCTTAGTTTATTTATTATTAATAACACTCAAGAATTATTATTTGAGTCTATAATTCATTAACAATTATTTTAGAACCCCTAGTTATTTTAACTTATCAAACTAGACTTATTTTATAAAATTCTTTAGCACCTAGCCTTAAAGCTTAGGACATTGAGGTCATGGTTAATCATTGTTGTAACTAGTTGAGCTAAGAATTATTTATGTAAGGCATGTATAGCTTGAATGTGACCTTATGTTTTGTGTTTACCCGAGGCGGGGTTAGGTCAGCCTTGGAAGACTTTTGAGTGTGAGCAAGCAAAGAAGCAGGTAAGCTCCTGCATAGAGTTTTGTGAAGACCAAAAGTTATTGTGGCATGCAAATGCAATGTATATGGACATTTATTTGTAAAGGCAATTAAGGACTTTTTTTTCCTTTTTATTTTGGTCAAGCAAATCATTTGAAAATTGAACAAGAAGTTTTATACAAATCTAAACTTTTTCTAAAACCCAACTTGACTGGACTTTTGGAAACCCTTAATTGCTATTTTCAAATAAAGCAAAGTTTGATCAATTTTCTCCCAAGGGGAACAATCAACGTTTAGTACTCAATAAAGGTAGACCACCAGGACTAGTCTTTGAAGGGTTAGGGTAAGTCTCTCAGTAGGTGGCCACCTCTGAGGGGTGAGTCCTTCCTGGATAGGATACCAGTCCGGAAGGTCATACTGGTCCGAGCTAGCAAGTTTCAGTCATGTGGACTGTGTGTTCCGGAGTGGACAACCGGTAAGTTTGGGTGTAGAGATGGAGGTGTATCTCACCCGGTAGGCTGTACACCTACCTTTTGTCAGCTTGCACGAAGTGTGGCATTCTGACTGTTATTTAGTCTTGGGGCCCAACGTGTGGTAACCCATGGCTACCCATTTGAGTGGTTGTATTTATTGTGCACATGTATGGTTTGAAAAGCGAAACACCACTCTTTATTTTCAGCATTTATTTATTGCTTGCCAGCACCTTTTTCTTATGAAACTTTTACAACCTGCATACATGAATTATTTTACCTGAAACACTCAAAGCACGCACGGGCTTACTGAGATTTTTATCTCACCACCTTTTTTGCCATATTTTCAGGAAGATCCTGTTGTGGAGGTCATTAGCTAGATTGTTGCCTGTGCTTGAAGACTCATGTTATTTACCTTAAGTGTTGTTTGAGAGATTGTTGCAAACAATTTATTTTGGATTTGTGCCAGTATTTATCCTTTGGGTTATAATAAATTTAATTTTAAAGTCTTTTGTTTTATTTTATTTTCATGTAACCTAGTTATAAAGACCCCTTGTCCTATGGACGGGGCGACATCCCCGGCCCTGTTGGGCCTAGGTAGTGGGGTGTTACAGTTGCAATGATTTGATCATGGAATGGGGAGTTGTTTCAGCTTTGAGCTGGCTGAAAATGGCCATGATATAGTAGAGAAATTTTTGGTTTTATTATTTAGCTAGGTGGGTATTTAATGGAATAAAAATCTAGAGTGTAATTTGAAATTTGAATAATTTTGAATGGAGTGAATATAGGAGTGTATTGAGGTAGGTTAATGGAGTCCTAATGATCAAGGTAGATGGAGAAGCTCAGGGGTTCTGTCCTTGGCTGCATTATAGCTGAAACATAAAGAAGTTTGATGTAGAAAATCGGACTTAACATAGGATAGGCAAAGCTGGAAATTTTCTGGAATTTTAGCTAAAGAACTCTTAGGATTTGAAGTGGTTTTGTGCAGAATTTTTTGTCCTTTTTGGAATGGTTTGCAACTGAAATTTAGGAGTGTTTGAAGGTTCATTAATGGTGATTTTCCAGCCACTATCTTGAAGAAGAAAGGAAAGTTTCAGGTGTTCTTGAGCACTAGCGAATGGCTCCATGTTCATGTTTAAAGATTGCTTGTTTGCTGGAAAAAAAAATCAGGTTTGGTGTCGTTTGTAAGGATGTGAAATTCCAAAGTGTTTCAGCTTTCATCTTCACACAAGACTATTGGTTCTTTGCAAGAATTAGGTATAGAAAGGTGGCTGTAAATTTCAAAAACCATCCATGTAGAAAATCTAGAAAATTTTCCAGATTTTAACCAAAACAAGAACTAAAAGATAATGAAGTTCTTGAATGAGTAACCATGGTGATTTAATTGAGAACCTCTTCCTATTTCTCCTCCACAATTTTGGCCAACCTCCTATCCCACAAGAGTTGGAAATTTTCAAATTTCCATGCAAGGAATTATCCAAGACTTTTATGGATATAAAAATTAATTAAAGAATTAGGATTAGTTTAAATTCAAAGAGGTTAGGACAAGGCTTGTAAAAATAATGGAGACAAAAATTCTTTTAGATTTCTTTTTAGGACAAGATCACATGGTTAAGACATTACTATTGTGTCTTCCCTAAGACAATATTCCTAACTTTAAGGAATGTAAGAAAGAAGAAAATTCAAACATTAAATAAAACTTAGGTGATGGGATTTGAACTCAAGACCTTAGAGATAAAATCACAAAGCTCTAACCACTTAACCACACTCTTGTTCTTATTTTCTCAACTAAATCCTCTTCTTATCTAAGCCTCAAGCCATCTTCCTATTTCGACCTCAAGTAAAATTACATTTTTACCATTTTTACTCAACAAGCACAAATAAATCATATAACCCATAAACCACCATTCTAAGACACACAAAATCATTCAAGGAATATATTTTATGCAAGATGATATGATATGCACCCCATCCCTCTTCCTCTAGTGTAGGTTTAGATAGGGTTTTACACCGTCCCCTCCATAGAAGAATTTTTCCTCGAAAATTAGCGTGTACCTTTATCTCAAGTCGTGGTATTTCTGCTTCACCCATTCTTCCGTCTCCCACGTGACATCGTGAGTGCCATGATGCTCCCACTGTACCTTCACCATAGGAATCTCCTTATTCTAGAGAGTCTTGATATTTCGGTCTAAAATTTGGACAGGTTTCTCCACGTAGCTCAATTTGGGTTGCAATACCAGCGGTTCGTAATTCAAAACATATCCAGGGCCAGCATTGTACTTCTTCAACTGAGACATAGAATACAACATGTAATCCTGTCAAACCATCCAGCAAATCCAGTTGATACGCTACTGGTCTAATTCTTTCCGTTACTGAAAACGGTCCCGAATATCTCAGATTCAGTTTTCCATCTTTTAGATGCTTCAAAATTCCTCTACTTGGAGTTAACCTTAAAAACACATTGTCTCCTACCTAAAATTCCAACTCCCTTTGCCTATTATCCACATAAATTTTTTATCAGCTTTGAGCCACTTTCAACCTTTCGTTGATCAGCTTCACCTTATCTAACATTTCCTGAATGCAGACCTTTCCAGACTTGCTTTGTGTTCATCTTCCGACCAACTCCAGTGCAGAGGTACTTGACACCTATGTCCATACAATGTTTCATATAGAGCCATTCCAATCTAAGATTAGTAGCTATTATTATTGTTAGGGATATTCCATAGAGTCAAATTGTACTTATACTATTATCATTATGTATTATGTAATAATACGAGGCATTTCTTTCCATGAATAGTGCATTTATTTTTGTGGTAATCAAGTATGTGACTTGATAGGAAAACCCTATAATCAATACAATGACTATTCTTAAACTGTTCCTGGTCGATTATTATTAGTGGAACAATAATAAATTAATATTAGTATATTTGTGACTTGATGACTATGTTTTACTAGTTATGGATATATGTGATATCAAGTCAAAACATAAATAAATGTTAGAGAACATTATATTGGACATGACCCACTGTGAGAATACTTCATGGAACATGTCATAAATACTTTCTAGCCATAATGATATTAAAAGTCCTTCAACCTAAATTCATCATAGCTTCCTACTAAATAAATTCTATATTTTGATATTGTCTAAAGTTGTCTTTAACCAGATAATAAATTAGACTACCGTTGGATATCGAATAAATCAAGGAGAGGAATATGATTGATAGTGAAAGAAATTGTCCCTCTCAGTTATGGGAGAGATATCCATGGGCCCCTTGATAAGTTAGACTGTTAAAATGCATGCTCGTGCTCAAATATATCAATCTAAGTTATTGATATAATTTTTTTGAACAGTCTACTATGAGATCAAGAAATAATTGATTAAACTTAATAAGGATGACATGCTCCGTGCCTTATACTTAATCTGGATATTGCGTGACTAAATGACTAAATATAAAATTATGATTTGGTTCAAAGAGATCACTGATATTCGTTTAACCTAGATAGTTATAATGTTTTGTTAGAAACTGCTTATAACTTTTTGGCTATTTAAATATGATTTGGGCACACTGCCAGTGTTAAATGAACCTATAGGGTTACACAATAAGCGAACTTGTTAGGTTAATTTTCTGGTAACCAGGTTTGATGAATCTGAAAATATGTCCACATTCAACGTACCTGGATGACGTCCAGATTGTAAGAATCTGACTTGGTAAATTAATTAGTTAAATTACTGAGATAATAGCAGAATCTTATCATATCAATTTTAATTTAATTTGAATTTAAAATAAAATATGATAAGAGATTATTAGAGTTAGACTCTAAGAGGTTCGGATGAGTTTTAAGAAAACCCTAGCCATCTTATCAAGGGATCTGTTCTGTTAAAAATATTCGTGCCTCCATTCACCAGGAAAAAAAAAAAAAACAAGCCTCTCAAACCCTAGGCACTAACCCTCATAGGGCAATGAGTTAGTTTGCTGTGTGTATCCGATAGAGGGCATTCGGATACTACAACATTTGGTGATCGTTTGGGTTGCACATACTACAACACAATTAGAATTGAAGAATCTTGATTATGCCTAACAGATGTAATTCTATAATCCTTAGATCTTCTTAATCGTTTACTTGGGTTCTCGAAAGGGACTCATGGATGTTTTTCCCATTTAGGAGTCCATGTATCCTAACAATACTAATCCAATTCCGCATACGGTACACAATCAATCCACTTATTCTTGAAATCCAATACGCAAGCTCTTAGTAGAACTTCTAATATCTGAATAACCATTTCTGACTGTCCATCGGTTTGAGGGTGCGCTGTCGTACTAAATTTTAGATTAGAATCCATCGATTCTTAGAACTTGCCCCAAAATCGAGATGTAAACCTCGGTTAGACACGATACTCAAAGGTACTCCATGCAATCTGACTATCTCCTGCATATATTTGAGCTAACTTCTCCATTGAATCACTTATATTCACCGATATAAAATGCGTTGACTCTACCACTACCTTTATGGCATCCTTTTGGGTCCTTGCCATAGGTAGTCCTATAACGAAGTCCATGGTCACCTCTTCCCATTTCCACTTCAGTATCGGAAAAGGTAGCAACAATCCTACCAACTTTTTATGCTCTTAACTTTCTGATAGGTCAGGCATGTGAAAACATACTTCACCACGTCCTTCTTTATTCAAGGCACCAATAAGTTTTCTTCAGATCTTGATACATTTTTACTTTTACTGGATGAATAGGGTATCTGCTTCTATGCGCCTTTTCTAAAATCTTATCCTTCAGTTGTTGTTGATCAGGTACACATAAATGATCTCGAAAATACAACACACCCGTCTCGTCCTGGTAAAATTCACTGCCTTTTCGTTTAAGTTCTTTGTCCTTGAAAAGTTGATACTCTGTATTGCTTTACTGTGCTTTGATGATTTCTGCCTGAGATCCGGTATCAACCACAGATTACTAATGATAATCCTTTCTTCTTGCACTTCCATCCTTCTATCCAACACCACTTGGACTGCTTGAATCTCTTGCACTCTTAGTCTGGCCATTTTGACTTTACGACTTAGGGCATCAGCAAAAACGTTGGCCTTTTTGGGGTGGTAGTTTATAGGACAACGATATTCCTCCAAAAATTCCATCCATCTTCACTGCCTCATATTCAAGTCCTTCTAGGTAAAGATATATTTCAGGTTCTTGTGGTCTATGAACTCATACTCGGCTCCATACAAGTAATGCTGCCATTACTTCAAAGCAAATACAATAGCAGCAAGCTCCAAAATCAAACATCGGATAACTGACTTCATCAAGCTTCAACTTCTGAGAGGCATAGGCTATTACCTTCCTATCCTGCATCAATACCACTCCCAAACCTTCCTTAGAAGCCTTAGTATACAAAGTGTAGGGTTTATCTCCCTCTGGCAAACTCAGCAGTAGAGCTGTCATTAACCTCCGCTTCAACTTTTGGAAACTCTTCTCGCATTTCTTACTCTAGACAAAGGGTACATCCTTTCTCAACAATCGGGTCATAGGTGATGCTACCATTGAGAACCCATTAATAAATCGCCTATAGTAGCTGGCCAATCCGAAGAAGCTTCTAAACTCAGTGATGTTCTCCGATTGTTTCCAGTCTGAAACTGCTTCAACTTTTGCTGGGTCCATCTTGAATCCATCATTGGTCACCGTATGACCAAGAAACAACACATTGTCCAGCTAAAATTTGCATTTGATAAATTTGGCATAAAGCTTGTGCTCTCTTAGCTTTTCCAATACCAGATTTAGATGCTCTGCATGATCCTCTGGACTCTTAGAGTATATAAGTATATCGTCAATGAATCCCATCACAAACTTATCCAAGTATGGTCGGAAAATACGATGCATCAAATCTATAAATATCGCCGGTGTATTAGTTACTCCAAAAGGCATCACTACGAACTCGTAGTAACTATATCTCATGTTGAAGTCCGTCTTGGGAATATCCTCTTCTTTTATATTCACTTGATAATATCCCTATCACAAATCAAGTTTGGAATAACAACTGGAGCCTTGGAACTGGTCAAATAGCTCATCAATTAATGATAGGGGATATTTATTCTTGATGGTTAAATTATTGAACCCCCAATAGTTGATACATAACCTTATGGACCTGCCCTTCTTCTTCATAAATAGCACTAGAGCTCCCCAAGATGACGTGCTAGGTCTTATGTAACCCGGCTTCACCAATTCTTCTAGCTGCTCCTTTAGTTCCTTCAACTCTGCTGGTGCCATCTGATATGGGGTTCGGGATATAAGTTTCGCTCTTGGAATTAGATCTATGGTGAACTTAACTTCTCAGTTGGGAGAGAGAGAAGTGAGTTCTACTAGAAACACATCGGGAAAATCTTTTACCACTTCAGAATTTTCCAGGGGTGCACTTATCCTTTGGCTTGTTTATCAAGTAAGCTAAATATACTTAGCATCCTTACTTCAACAACTTCAGGGCTTTTGCTCCAGCTATAAAAAACTTCAACTCTTTTACTCGCTTGCCATTATATTCCAACACACCATATCTAGCTCTAATGAACTAGACAGACTTATTCTTACAATCTATTTTTACTCCATGCTTAGCTAGCTAATCCATACCCAAAAGTAGGTTTTATTCATTAATAGTTAAGACTATCAAGTCTCCCTCCAAGCTCTCTTTGTGAAACCCCACCTAAAGCCAACCAGAGTAAGGGAGTCGGGATGCATATCATATTTTATTGCATGGATATATATATATATATATACTGAATGATTTTATGTTCTTTAGAATTATCATTGATAGTTTAGAAGGCTTAGTTGTGCTTATTGAGTAGGAAGGGTAAAATGGTAATTTTGTTGGAGGTTAAAATAGAAAGATAGCTTGAGGATTAAATAGAAAGAATATTTAGGAGAGAAAATAAGAACAAGAGTTGTTATGGTTTAGTGGTTAGAGCTTTGGAAGTAATCTCTAAGGTTTTAAGTTCAAATCTCATCATTTAAGTTTTATCATAATTATTTTTTTTTAGGTTGAATTTTTTTTCGGCCCTTGCATTCCATAAGTAGAAATAGGACTGTTGTCCTAGGGGAGACATGAAGAGAATGTCCTAATCCTATTCTTATGCCCTAAAAGAATTCTTAAGGAATTCATGTCCTTTTATTTCCTAACTTACCTTAAATTTTTTACCAATTAAGTTTGTTCAATTTATCCAAATCTATGTTTTAATTTCAGCAAATTTCAGCAAGGATTTTTGGTCTTGGAATTTTGAAAATGGCTCTTAGAGGATAGAGTTTTGACTGAAAATAGGGAAGGAGTTAAGGAAGGTTCCCAAGAGAATTAATATCCATGGTTGAACCTTCAAACTCCACTCCATAGTGTTCATCTTCTTCATGGAAGCTATCTGAAAATTTTCCAGGTTCTTGGACAATCTAGCCTTCAAAAATTTCAACTATCTTTCTTACTCAAATGCTTCCAGAAAAATGGCCAACTTATTCAACTTAAAGACTGATATTCTTTGCCAAAAACTGGACTACACAAAGCTGTGCAAACTAGAAAAAAATTCTGGACAGCTTCGATGCTTAGCAGGCTAAAAACAAAGCTGTTTCTTCTACCCTTCAGACCAGTAGATTACCTAGGCCTTTCCTCCTTAAAGAAGGCTGGAAACCAGCCTTAAAGAACCCTCCAATACCTCCCCAAACCCTTTGCAAATTGGCTGGAACATTGTAGAAAAATTGCACAACAAATTCCAACAAGCAATTCGAATCTCAAACCAGAAAAATTCCAGCCTAGCTCTCTCTTCAAGCCTTGTCCGAAAACCACCTCAAACTTATGTGAAGTTAACCTTAGTCAGCCATGAACTGAACTCATTACCCTCCTCCACTGACCTACATGAGTGGACTGCATAGCCACTCCTCAAATTCCTCTTTCAATTACTCCAATCAAGCTTTCAATTGAAGTTCAAAAATTCCAGCAATTGCTCCATGAAAACTCCCTTGGATTAAGCTTCAAAAACTAGAAATTCTCCCACCATTGAACTCAGCATTTTGGCCAACCTTATAGCTCTTTCAACCCTCATTCATTTCAGCAAAACCACAACAAAACCAGTCAGCCATAGTAGCTCCAAAGAACCTCTATTAATCAAACAACATTACCATATCTTCTACCATAAAACACTCCATTTGAATTTCAAACAACCAGATTTCCCTCTTCTCCCTAATCTAAAAATCAAATCACAGAAATCCCTTAATCATTCGGCCAACACCTTCAGCATTTCGTCTAGCACTTTCTCTCCAATTCTCTCCATTTCTCCAAGAATACCAAGAACGCACACTACCTTTCTTCAAGTCTAAGACCACTCTAAACACCTTCAATCCCTTCCAAAAACTCCAAATCATGCCTACTCACTGCCTAGTGTCCATTTCTGGATTTTATAAAAAACTCAGCCCCATCGAATCGGCTTTCCATCTACGGAATTTAGAAAGAAAAACAAACAAACCAAAGAATAAAAACCAAATACCAAAAAGAAAAAGCTTTCTCTCTCTTTCTCTCTCTGTACAATATCAAACTCATCGTCCCCGCATCGTTACGCTTCCTCCGAGCCTCTCTCATTTATACTCTTTTATAAAGTACTACTTTATCTTTACTTATCTCTCTAGAAGTGGAAGAAGCCTTCCTTCTAGGGTTTTTGCGAGGGAGAAGATAGAAATGGGGCAGAAATCCTTGATTTACAACTTTGTCGCTCGAGGAACCGTGATATTAGCAGAGTATACTGAATTCACTGGGAATTTCACCTCCATAGCATCACAGTGCCCCCAGAAACTTCCGGCTACTAACAATAAGTTTACCTATAGCTGTGATGGACACAGTTTCAACCATCTCGTTGAAGACGGCTTCAGTAAGTCTTTATCTTACTTGTAATCCTACCTGATATGTTTGCTGATTAGATATTTTTCCTGATCCGATCGTCAATATATGCTTTCATTTCATTACTATTATTTCTGAGATTTTTCTACCACCACCTATTGCGGTTCTAGTTCGACTTGGTTATTTTGTCCGTTTTAGGGTTTGGATCTTAGATGTTTACTGAAAACTTCATTTTATTGATATTTTTTTACTCCTGATTTGTTAATTCTAAAAATAATGAAATCGAGAGCGGATGGAATTCAGATGCAAATCTGAAGTTCAAATTTATTTTATCCATAAAGGAATCAAGCGATGGTAATTTAATATTCCCTAAGTTATGCTTCTCCGCCTCACTCCTCCTCTTTTAGTTACTTATAGATCCTAAAGTTTGTTGTAGGCCATAACACATATGGATTCCCCTATGTGGTTAAAGCCTATTGTCCCATGTGGTAATGCATATGTTTTACTTCATTGATATCCCATCTCAACTTGATAAACATGTTTAATTCGTTCTTTTGGTTTTTCCCTTTTTTGGATCTGCTTTTGTGATCACTGAGAAACTCTTTGTCATCCTACGCCTTTTACTCTTTTGTTGTTACAATTTAAAAGATTTACGTTGAAATCTTACATGAGCTCTCTCTCTCTCTCTCT
Source organism: Voacanga thouarsii (assembly GCA_026120185.1). Taxonomy (NCBI): domain Eukaryota; kingdom Viridiplantae; phylum Streptophyta; class Magnoliopsida; order Gentianales; family Apocynaceae; genus Voacanga; species Voacanga thouarsii. Next base: position 126,969 of record JANUWF010001053.1, on the reverse strand, counting down.
CTCTCTCTCTCTCTCTCTCTCTCTCTGCTGAAATGGTTGCTACAACCATGGCTATTTTTCTTCTTCTTTATTGGATGATTCAAGCCTCCTAAGCGTGTGGATCTCCTTAAATCTTCATCGAGATAGTTATCAACCAAGTATTTCTCTTTAACCTTCTGTTTAATTCTAAAGTCATGTCTCTTAGATGTTGATGGAAAGGGATAAAATATGATCAGGGTTTGAGTATATGCTTATGTATGAAGGAATTGAGATTGGAGCATGAGAATATTTGGTCATGGTTAAGTTTTATGAAATTTCTTGTGGATCGATGCATGTTCTTCGTGTCTTAAGTGAGTATGAATGTTTAAGCATGCTAGATATTATGCCACATTTGGTGAATAGGGTATTATGTTCTTGTTTTCATTGATGCCATGAATATGATTATGCTTAGTAGAGTTTGGCCACGTGATAGTGGGTATGGATTTAAGCCTTCATTCATGAATAGAATAGTTTGTTGATTGATGTTAGAGTTTATGTTCATGATTCTTGTTAGCAATAGGAAAATTATGATCATGACCTTGTTGATCCTAAACTATTTTAATTGGTCAATTTTAATATTATGATTTCCTCCAAAGATTTCGAAAACCCTAGGAAGTTGGAATTGGAAAATTAAATAGAATAGTAATATTGTAGCCAAATAAATGATATCTTTTATTAAAAATAATATATACAAATATTTATATATAATAATAATAATAAATTAAGCCTTTTATATAAATAATAATAATAATAATAATAATAGGCAAAATATTAATCTTGTAGGACATATTTTCATGAATACTATTGAAATTTATTTATTACCTATTGATCAAAATTTAATAAAATTTATTTATTATTAATTTTATTTATTATTTTCTATCTATTAATTATTAATTAAGAGATTAGTGATAATTTATTATTTATTTTAATAATATCATCTAGGACTTAGGATTATTCATCAAATAAACCATAGTTTATTTATTAATAACAACATTCAAGATTTATATTTGAACCTATAACTTATTAGTAATTATTTTACAATCTCTAGTTATTTTCACTTATCAAGCTTGACTTATTTTATAAAACTCTTTATCATTTAGCTTTAAAGCTTAGGACATTAGGGTCGTGATTGTAATAAGTTGAACTAGGATTATTTATGAAAGTGAATATAGCTTGAGTATAACCATATGACTTGTGTTCACCCCAGTGGGGTTAGGTCAGCTTTGGAAGATTTGTGGATTTACAAGCAAAGGATCAGGTAAGCTCCTACATAAACTTATTTGATGACAAAAGGTTACTATGGCAAGCTAAACACAAAGTGTATGGACACTCATTTTGTAAAGGCAATTAAGGACTGTTTCCTTTCTTGTTCAGTCAAACAAATCATTTGAAAACCAAACAAGCAGTTTTGTACAAACACTAAACTCTTTCTAAAAACCCACTTTGACACGAATTTTAGAAACCCTTAATTGCTATTTCCAAGTAAAGCAATGTTTTATCCTTTTTCTCTCAAGTGGGACAATCAACGTTGAGTACTCAATAAGGGTAGGCTAGTAGTACTAGTTTTGAAGAGCATGAGCGAGTCTTCTGGTAGGAGGCCACCTCCAGAAGATGAACTCAACTTAGAGAAGCGACAGTACTACTTAGTCATGCTGGTCCGAGTTAGCAAGCTTCAGTCAAGTGGACTGTGTGTTTTCAGAGTGGACAACCGGTACATTTGGGTATAGAGAATGAGGAGTATCTTACTTAGTAGGCTAATCACCTACCTTTTTTGTTAGTGTCTACACAAATTGTGGCATTCAGACCGTTATATGGTCATGCGGCCTAACGTGTGGTAACCCATGGCTACCCATTTCAATGGTTGTATTTATTGTGTACATGTATGGTTTGAAAAGCAAAATGCCACTTTTTATTTTTAATCCTTATTTATTGCTTGCCAGCAATTTCTTTTATACAATTTTTACAACTTGCATACAAGAACTATTTTACCTGAACACTCAAAGCACACACGGGCTTACTGAGATTTTTATGTCATCATCTTTTATGCCATGTTTTCATGTTGATCCTACTGCAGAGATGAGTAGCTAGATTGTTACCTGCTTTGAAGACTTTGTGTTATTTATTTTACATGTTACTTTGAGAGATGAAAGTGAACAATTTGTTTTTTATTTGTTCCTGAATTTTTGGGTTGTAATAAGTTCAATTTTTTAAAGTATTTGTTTTATTTTTGTTTGTGTTACCTAGTTATAAAAACCCTTTGTCCTTTGGACGGGGCAACATCCCCGGCCCTGTTGGGCCTAGATAGTGGGGTGTTACACTCTTTCCCCACTTCAATGTTACGACTCTATGCATATCGATATACTTGCTATGAAACTCCAACTAAAACCAACCCTAGAGTAATGGGGTCGGGATGCATATCATATTTTCTTGCATGCATAAAAATATTTTTGATGATTTTATGTGCTTTGGATTTGTGATTTGTAGTCTAGATGGCTTAATTGTGCTTAGTGAGTGAGAAGGGCAAAATGGTAATTTTTCTTGAGGTGGAAATAGGGAGATAACTTGAGGGTTAAATTGGAAAAAATATTTGGGAGAGAAAATTAGAACAAGAGTTGTTGTGGTTTAGTGGTTAGAGCTTTGGAATAAATCCTTGAGGTCTTGAGTTCAAATTCCATCGTTTGAGTTTTAGCATGATTAAATTTTATTTTTGATTGGTAGGTTAATTTTGGCCCTTGCATGCCTTAGGGAGGAGTAGGAGCGTTATCCTAGGGGAGACATGAAAAGAATGTCCTAATCCTACTCTTGTGCCCAACAAAAAATTATAAGGGATTTATACCTTTTTTGTTCTCTAGCTTATCTTAATTCTTAATCAATTAAGTTACTCAATTATCTAAGCCATTTTTATTTCCAGAAAATTCCAGCAAGGTTTTGTAATTGTGAAGCTTCGAAAATACCTCTTGGAGGATGAGATTTTATCTGGAAATGGGGAAGAGTTATAGAAGGTTCCTAAGGAAATTAAACTCCATGGTTGAACCTTCAAACTCCAACTTATAGGTATTCATCTTCTTTATGTAGTAATCTGGAAATTTTTCCAGCTTCTTGATCAGTCCAATTGTCGAAATCTTCAGCCATCTTTTCCTCTCAAATACTACCAGAAAAATAACTAATTCACTAAGCTTGAAGACAGAAAACTTCAGCTAAAACCGGACTGCACAAAAGCTGTGCGAACAAAAAAAATCCTTGGACAGTTTTTGCAGCTTGGTGAGCCAAGAACCAAGCTATTTCTTCCACCTTTCCAACCTGCAATTCAACCCTGTCTACCCTCCATAAAGAAGGCTGGAAACTAGCCTTAAAGGACCCTCTAATATCCCTTCAAACCTCCTGCAAGTTGGCTGAAGCATTGTAGAAAAATCTGCACAGAAATTTCTGCCAGCCATGCGAAAAACCAACCAGAAATTCCAGCTTTGTTTCTTCTTCACCCTTGTCCGAAACTTACTCCATTTTTTCTGTAAGAGCAACCTTAGCCAGCCATGAATTGAGCTTCATCATCTTCTCCATTGGTCTGCTCGAATGAAGCTCCATGGCTGCTCCTAAAATCCCTCCATTAATCACTACAATCAAGCCATCAATTGGAGTCCAAAATTCTAGCAAACTTCTATGGATTAAGCCTAAACTATCCAGAAAATCCTTCACCATTGCACTTCATAATTTGGCCACCTTATAGCTCTTTCAAGCATCATTCATCTCAGCAACATTCCAGCCAAACCACTCAGCCATTGAAGCTCACAAAAGACCTCCTTCAACCAAGAGATTCTTACCATACTTGCGACCATAATTCACTCCTTAAATTATTCTTTTTGAATTTCAAACAATAAGCTTTCATTTTCTCCCAAATCTGAGAATTCAATCAGCAGAATTTTTCAACCCATTCGGCCACCCTTTTCAAGTAAAATTTCAGCCAGCCTTCCTCCATTCACTCCAAATCTCCAAGAACACACACAACCATTCTCCACACCTAAGACCAAACTAAACCTCTTCAATCTTCTCCAAAAAGTCTAGATCACACCTACTCATTCTCTTAAATCCATTTTTGCAGTTTATAACATCAAACACTGAAATCAAAGTTCCACTTTTGGATAAAAAACCAGAATTTTCTTGAAGGCTCAAGAACACTTTCAAGGTAAGCATGGATTATCTCCATCTCCTTTTATTTTTGACCTTAATGAATATACTAATACTCTCTTTCTCTCTCTCTCTCTCTCTCTCTCTCTCTCTCTCTCTCTCTCTCTCTCTCTCGGCTAAATGGTTACTCCAAGCATGGCCATTTTCCTTCTTCCTCCTTCGACGGATCAAGCCTTCCAAGCGTGAGGATTCTCTTGAAACGTCTTCAAGGCAGCCATCATTCAAGTAAGCTATTTCAATCTTCTCTTTAAATTCTAGATTCATGTCTTTAGGATGTTATTGGAAAAGGATGGATCATGATTAGAGTTTGAGCATGTGTTTATGTGATGGAGTTGGGATTGAAGTATGAGGATGAATGTGTTTATATGATGGAGTTGGAATTGATGTATGAGGATGATTTGTCTTGGTTGAATTTTATAATGTTTTAGGGTTTGTTGCATATCTCCATGTCGTGAGTAGTGTGAACGATTAAGCATGATAGATATTATGTCACATTTGGTTAATCGGGTTTTATGTTAGTGTATCCTTGATTGAAGCCATGAATATGATTATGTTTAGTGGAGTTTAGATCATGTGTTGGTAGAATTGGATCTATGCTTTTATTCATGGTTTGGATGGTTTGTTGATTAGTGTAGAGTGTATGTTCATGATTATGGTTAGCAATAGGAATTATGATCATGACCTTGTTGTTCCTAATCTATTTAAATTAGCCAATTTTATTTCATTAATAAACTTTAATACTATATTTTCTTCCAGAGATTTCGAAAACCCTTGGAAAATGTGGATTTGGATTGTTATATGAAATAATGATATTTTAACTAAATAAATGATATCTTTTACTAAAATTAAAATATAAAAATATTATATATAATAATAACGTTAAATTAAACCTTTTATATAAATAATCATGATAGGTAAAATATTAATCTTGTAAGTTATATATTCATATACACTAATAAAATTTATTTTTATCTTTTAATCAAAACATATTAAGATTTACTTATTATTAATTTTATTTACCAATTATTTTCTAATCATTAATAGATTATTGTTTTAAATAATATCATCAAGGACCCTTGATGAAATGAACCCTAGTTTATTTATAGCAAGATTTAAACATACAACTTATTAGTAACTATTTCACAAACCCTAGTTATTTTATTATCAAGGTAGATTTATTTTATAGAATCCTTTTTTATTATCTAGACTTAATGTCTGGAACACTAGGGTCATGATTGTAGTAAGTGGAGTTAGCATTATTTATGAAAGCAAATTTTGGCTTGAGTTTAATTATGGCTTATGTTTATCCCAGGCGGGGTTAGGTCAGCTTTTGGAGATCTCTAATTTATCCCGAGCAAAGGATCAGGTTAGCTCCGTCTTAAAACCTGTTTGTTGTAAAAGGTTACCATGGCAAGTTAAACACGAAGTATGTGAACACTGATTTGGTAAAGGCAATAAAGGACTGTTTCCTTTCTTGTTTCTGTCAAACCAATTATTTGAAAATCAACAAGCAGTTTTACTCGAGCACCAAACTATTTCTAAAACTAATTTTGACAAGGACTTTAGAAACCCTTGATTGCCATTTTCAAGTAAAGCTATGTTTTACCAGTTTTCTCCCAAGTGGGACAATCATCTTTGAGTACTCAATAAGGGTAGGCAAGTAGTACTAGTTTTGAAGTGCAAGAGCGAGTCTTGTAGTAGGAGGCCACCTCTAGAAAATGAGCTCAACTTAGAGAAATGTTAGCACTACTTAGTCATGCTGGTCCGAGTTAGCAAGTTTTAGTCATGAGGATTGTGTGTTGCTGGAGTTGACAACCGGTTTTGTTTGGGTGTAGAGAAGGAGGAGTATCTTACCCGGTAGGCCGATCACCTACCTTTTTGTCAGTCTGCACAAAGTGTGGCATTCTGACCATTGTATGGTTATGGGGCCCAACGTGTGGTGACCCATGGCCGCCCTTTTGAGTGGTTGATTTTATTGTACATGTATGGTTGGAAAAGCCAAAACGCCACTCTTGATTTTAACAATTTTTATTGCTTGCCAATACTTTTTCTTTTGAAATTCTTACATCTTGCATACATGAACTGTTTTACTAAACATTCAAAACACACGCGGACTTACTGAGATTTTTATCTCATCACCCTTTTTACCATGATTTCAAGTCGATCCTGCTGTGGGGATGAGTAGCTAGTTGTTGCCTACTTGGAAGATATTCTGTTATTTATTTTATGTAATGCTTTGGGAGTTGAGAGTGAACAATTTTTATTTCGGATTTGTTCTTGAATATTTGGGTTGTAATAAGTTTTAATTTCAAATTATTGTTTAAATTTTTGTTGTGTGTCCTAGTTATAAAGACCCTTTGTCCTTTAGACGAGGTGACATCCCCAGCTCTATTGGGCCTAGGTAGCTGGGTGTTACAAGTGGTATCAAAGCCTAGGTTTAGGTAAATATTGATAGTATATGATCTATTTATTTAAGTTCAAATCTTTATCTAACATATCTTGTTTATGCTGTAAGATGGTTAGAATGCTTAGAACCGCAAGGAAGGGGCAGCAATGTCATCCTCCTATCTCTATCTACCCAGAAGACCTTCCAGTACCTCAGCCTGCTCCTCAGCCAACTATTTGGAAGATAGCAGTGATGATGAGGTTCCGATCAATGAGCCACCCCCAAAACCTATGATTGAATTGAGTTATGACAGTGAAGATGAGAATATAGACGTGGAGTATGTTCCCCACCCTCCGAGCCCCAGAGTTGATTTATCAGCAGATAGTGATGACCTGAGGGAGATAGATTATGAATCTCCACCTAAGCCTTCTTTCTTTTCTCCACCCAGCCAGGTTGAGACCGGGGAGAGTTCTAGGCGACCTGGGAAAGAGCCAATAGAGGGGTTTACAAGTGGGGTTGGGATAGATTTCTCTAAGAACTCTGGGGGATGGTTATATGGGGCCGACCTTGAAGATTCTGATGAGGACTAGAGGGGCTAAGAGCTGTTAGGATCCAGAGTGTTTATTTTCTGCTTTCCATGAACTTCCATTTTAAGGATTTTCTTTCTGTTTACTACTTTAATTTCAAATATATGCAAATAAGTGTACTTGGAGTACTCTAAGGTTTGAAAAAATTTTATGCAATTCTTTATACAAAAACTTGCATCTGATTTTCTTTTACTTAAACTTAAATTTGAATGCATGCTCAAAATATTTTAAACTTAAATGCATAAACTCATCATCTGGGCATGGTTTAGAATGGCACCCAGGTGCCGTGTAGCCACATCAGGCAAAAGAGTTCCGAAGGCAGAATTTGTGACACCGGAGGTTGAGACGACTCAAATGCAATCACCCAACCGGGGAAATAAGAGTGGGCTAGATTTGAAAATGGGGTCAAAAGAACCTGTTGGAGGAACAATGTGGCAAGCATTTAGCAAGGATGTCAAGAATACTTAGCTTATGTGATAAACAAGCCGAAGGACCAGTGCACCCTGAAGGACACCGAGGAGCAGAACCGGTATCTCGGACTCCGTATCAGATGGCACCGGTAGAGCTGAAAGAATTAAAGGAGCAGTTAGAAGAGTTAGTGAAGAAGGCTACATCAAACCTAGCACGTCACCCTGGGGAGCACCTGTACTATTTGTGAAGAAGAAGGACGGGACTCAGAGGCTATATATTGACTATTGGGGCTTGAATAATCTGATGATCAAGAACAAGTATCCCCTACTGCTGATTGATGAGCTATTCGATCAGTTACAAGGATCAATTGCTACTCCAAATTGGACCTGAGGCAAGGGTACTATCAAGTGCGGATAAAAGAGAAGAATATCCCCAAGATGGCCTTCAACACCAGATATAGACACATGAGTTCGTGGTAATGCCGTTCGGGGTGACCAATGCTCCAGCAGTGTTCATGGATTTGATGCATCGTGTGTTCTGACCCTATTTGGACAAGTTCTTGGTGGTCTTTATTGATGACATACTAATTTATTCCAAGAGTCTAGAAGAGTATGCAGAACATCTAAAGCTTGTATTAGAGAAGCTGCGGGAGCATAAGCTTTTCGCCAAGTTTAGCAAGTGTGAGTTCTGGCTAGATAGTATAGCACTTCTTGGCCAAGTGGTGACCAAGGAGGGAATCAAGGTAGACCCATCAAAGGTTGTAGCAGTGTTAGACTGGAAGCAACCAGAGAACATCACTGAGATTCGAAGTTTCTTGGGATTGGCTGGTTACTATAAGAGGTTCATCAAAGGATTTTCAATGCTCACATCACCTATGACCCGACTACTGAGAAAAGATGTTCTATTCATTTGGAGTGAAAAATGTGAGATGAGTTTCCAAGAGCTGAAGCGAAGATTAATGACAGCACCGGTGTTGAGTCTACCAAAGGGAGATAAGCCTTATGCTCTATATACCGATCTTCGAAAGAAGGATTGGAAGAGGTTTTGATGCCAGACCGGAAGGTGATCACCTATGCTTCTCGGAAGTTGAGGCCTCATGAAGTCAACTACTCTACGCATGATCTAGAGCTGGCAGCCATTATGTTCGCTCCCAAGAAATGGCGACACTATCTGTGCGGGGCGGAATATGAAGTGTTCACTGACCACAAGAGCCTGAAGTACATCTTCACCCAGAAGGATTGGAATTTGAGATAGTAAAGGTGGATGGAATTTTTAGAAGAGTACTGTTGTCCAATCAACTATCACCCCAGGAAGGCTAACATTGTTGCTGATGCCCTAAGCAGAAAAGTTAGTATAGCTAGATTAAAAGAGCAAGAGATTCAAGTAGTTCAGGATGTGTTAGACAGAAGAGTAGAAGTGCAAGAGAAGAGAATTGTTGTTAGCAACTTGAAGTTGACACCAGATCTAAGGCAGGAAATTGTGGAAGTTCAGTAAAGTAGAACAGAATTTCAGCTTTTCAAGGACAAGGAGCTTAAACGACAAAGCAGTGAATTTCGGCAAGATGAGGCAGGAGTTTTGTATTTCAAGGATTGGTTGTGTGTGCTTGGAGAGCATCAATTGAAGGACAAGATATTAGGAGAAGCGCATAAGAGCAAGTACGCATTTCATCCGGGGTAAGTCAAAATGTACCAGGATCTAAAAAGGGCCTATTAGTGGCCCAAAATGAAGCGGGATGTGGTTAAATATGTCTCGACATGTCTCACCTATCAGAAGGTCAAAGCGGAACACAATAAGTCAACGGGACTGTTACAACCGTTGCCAGTACCTGAATGGAAGTGGGAGGAAGTGACCATGGATTTTGTCACCAGACTTCCTATGTCAAGGACCCAGAAGGATGCCATATGGGTGATAGTGGATCGACTGACCAAATCAGCACATTTCATAGCAGTGAATGTAAGAGATTCCACGGAGAAGTTGGCTCAGACCTAAGTGCAAGAAATAGTCTGTCTCCATAAAGTGCCTTCAAGTATTGTGTTTGACCAAGACCCGAGGTTTACCTCTCGTTTTTAGGGCAAGTTTCAGGAAGTAATGGGGTCGAGTCTGAAGTTCAGTACGACAGTGCATCCGCAAACTGATGGGCAGTCAGAAAGGGTTATACAGATATTGAAAGATATGTTGAGAGCTTGTGTGCTGGATTTTGGAGATAAATGGATTGAATGTATACTGTATGTGGAGTTATCCTATAATAACAGTTATCAGGCTTCAATTGGAATGGCTTCGTATGAGAAACTGTATAGACGCAAGTGTCAAGTACCGCTAAACTGGAGTTGGTCAGAAGATGGACACATAAGTAAAACCGGAGAAGTCTATGTTCAGGAAATGTTGGACAAAGTTAAGTTAATCAAGGAAAGGTTGAAGGCAGCTCAGAACTGACAAAAAAGCTACACAGATAATAGGCAGAGAGAGTTGGAGTTTCAAGTAGGAAACGGTGTATTTTTGAGATTTACGCTGAATAGAGGCATCTTGAAGCATCCAAAAGTTGGAAAGCTAAATCCGAGGTACTTGGGACCGTTCCTGATAAAGGAAAGGATTGGACCGGTAGCATATCGATTGGACTTGCCAGATAGATTAACGGGAATTCATTACGTGTTTCATGTATCGCAACTGAAGAAGTACAATGCCGATCCCGGTTATGTTCTAAATAAGGCGCCGTTGGTGTTGCAACCTAATTTGAGCCATATGGAGAAACCTGTGCGAATATTGGATTGCAATATCAAGAATCTCTAGAACAAGCAGATACCGATGGTAAAAGTTCAGTGGGAGCATCACGGCACGCGAGAGGCCACATGGGAATCAGAAGAGTGGGTAAAGTGAAAGTATCTCGATCTGAGATAGAGGTATGCCTGAATTTCGAGACGAAATTCTCCTAAGAAGGGGAGGATGTAAAACCCCAACTAAAACCAACCCTAGAGTAAGGGGATTGGGATGCATATCATATTTTCTTACATGCAGAAAAATATTTTTGATGATTTTATGTGCTTTAGATTTGTGATTTGTAGTCTAGATGGCTTAATTGTGCTTAGTGAGTAAGAAGGGCAAAATGATAATTTTGCTTGAGGTGGAAATAGGGAGATAACTTGAGGGTTAAATAGGAAAAAATATTTGGGAGAGAAAATAAGAACAAGAGTAGTTGTGGTTTAGTGGTTAGAGCTTTGGAATAAATCCTTGAGGTCTTGAGTTCAAATTCCATCATTTGAGTTTTAGCATGATTAAATTTTATTTTTGATAGGTAGGATAATTTCAGCCCTTGCATGCCTTAGGGAGGAGTAGGAGTGTTATCCTAGGAGAGACATGAAAGGAATGTCCTAATCCTACTCTTGTGCCCAACAAAAATTTGTAAGGGATTCATACAATTTTTGTTCTCTAGCTTACCTTAATTCTTAATCAATTAAGTTGCTCAATTATCTAAGCCATTTTTATTTCCAGAAAATTCCAGCAAGGTTCTGTGATTGTGAAGCTTCGAAAATACCTCTTGGAGGATGGGATTTTATCTGAAAAAGGGGAAGAGTTATATAAGGTTGCTAAGGAAATTAAACTCCATGGTTGAACCTTCAAACTCCAACTTATAGGTATTCATCTTCTTTATGTAGTAATCTGGAAAATTTTCCAGCTTCTTGATCAGTCCAATTGTCGAATTCTTCAGCCATCTTTTCCTCTCAAATACTACCAGAAAAATAACTAATTCACTCAGCTTGAAGACAGAAAACTTCAGCTAAAACCGGACTGCCCAAAAGCTGTGCGAACAAAAAAAATCCTTGGACAGTTTTTGCAGCTTGGTGAGCCAAGAACCAAGCTGTTTCTTCCACCTTTCCAACCAGCAATTCAACCCTGCCTTCCCTCCATAAAGAAGGCTAGAAACCAGCCTTAAAGGACCCTCCAATATCCCTTTAAACCTCCTGCAAGTTGGCTGAAGCATTGTAGAAAAATCTGCACAGAAATTTCAGCAAGCCATGCGAAAAACTAACCAGAAATTCCAGCTTTGTTTCTTCTTCACCCTTGCCCGAAACTTACTCTGTTTTTTCTGTAAGACCAACCTTAGCCAGACATGAACTGAGCTTCATCATCTTCTCCATTGGTCTGGTTGAATGAAGCTCCATGGCTACTCCTAAAATCCCTTCATTAATCACTACAATCAAGCCATCAATTGGAGTCCAAAATTCAAGCAAACTTCTATGGATTAAGCCTAAACTATCTAGAAAAATCCTTCGCCATTGCACTCCATAATTCGGCCACCCTATAGCTCTTTCAAGCATCATTCAACTCAGTAACATTGTAGCCAAACCAGCCGGCCATTAAAGCTCACAAAAGACCTTCTTCAACCAAGAAATTCTTACCATACTTGCTACCATAATTCACTCCCTAAATTATTCTTTTTGAATTTCAAATAACCAGCTTTCCTTTTCCCCCAAATCTAAGAATTCAATCACTAGAATTTTCCATCCCATTCGGCCACCCTTTCAAAGAAAAATTTTGGCCAGCATTCCTCCATTCTCTCCAAATCTCCATGAACACCAAGAATAGCAAGAACACATACCACCACTCTCCACGCCTAAGACCACTCTAAACCTGTTCAATCTTCTCCAAAAATTCCAGATCACACCTACACATTCTCTTGAATCCATTTCTACAATTAATAACATCAAACGCTGAAATCAAAGTTCCACTTTCGGATAAAAAACCAGAATTTTCTTGAAGGCTCAATAACACTTTCAAGGTAAGCATGAATGATTATCTCCATCTTCTTTCATCTTCGACCTTAATGAATATACTAATAAACTCTCTCTCTCTCTCTCTCTCTCTCTCTCGGCCGAATGGTTACTCCAACCATGGCCATTTTCCTTCTTCCTCCTTCGACGGATCAAGACTTCCAAGTGTGAGGATTCTCTTGAAACGTCTTCAAGTTCGTCATCATTCAAGTAAGCCTTTTCAATCTTCTCTTTAAATTATAGATTCATGTCTTTAGGATATTATTGGAAAAGGATGGATCATGATTAGAGTTTGAGCATGTGTTTATGTGATGGAGTTGGGATTGAAGTATTAGGATGAATGTGTTTATATGATGGAGTTGGAATTGATGCATGAGGATGATTTGTCTTGGTTGAATTTTATAATGTTTTAGGATTTGTTGCATGTCTCCATGTCGTGAGTAGTGTGAATGATTAAGCTGGATAGATATTATGTCACCTTTGGTGAATCGGGTTTTATGTTAGTGTATCCTTGATTGAAGCCTTGAATATGATTATGTTTAGTGGAGTTTAGATCATGTGTTGGTAGAATTGGATCTGTGCTTTTATTCATGATTTGGATGGTTTGTTGATTAGTATAGAGTGTATTTTCATAATTATGGTTAGCAATAGGAATTATGATCATGACCTTGTTGTTATTAATCTATTTAAATTAGCCAATTTTATTTCATTAATAAAAGTTAATACTATATTTTCTTGTAGAGATTTCGAAAACCCTAGGAAAATGTGGATTTGGATTGTTAAATGAAATAATGATATTTTAACCAAATAAATGATATCTTTTATTAAAATTAAAATATAAAAATATTATATATAATAATCACATTAAATAAAACCTTTTATATAAATAATCATGATCGCTAAAAAAGTAATCTTGTAAGTCATATATTCATAAACACTAATAAAATTTATTTTTATCTTTTAATCAAAACATATTAAGATTTACTTATTATTAATTTTATTTGCCAATTATTTTCTAATCATTAATAGATTATTATTTTAAATAATATCATCAAGGACCCTTGATGAAATGAACCCTAGTTTATTTATAGCAAGATTTAAACATACAACTTATTAGTAACTATTTCACAAACCCTAGTTATTTTATTATCAAGGTAGATTTATTTTATAGAATCCTTTTTTATTATCTAGCCTTAAAGTCTGGAACACTAGGGTCATGATTGTAGTAAGTGGAGTTAGGATTATTTGTTAAAACAAATTTTGGCTTGAGTTTAATTATGGCTTATGTTTACCCCAGGCGGAGTTAGGTCAACCTTTGGAGATCTCTAATTTATCCCGAGCAAAGGATCAGGTAAGCTCCGGCATAAAACTTGTTTGTTGTAAAATGTTACCATGGCAAGCTAAACACAAAGTATGTGAACACTGATTTGGTAAAGGCAATTATGGATTGTTTCCTTTCTTGTTTCAGTCAAACCAATTATTTGAAAATCAACAAGCAGTTTTACTTGAACACCAAATTATTTCTAAAACTAATTTTGACAAGGACTTTAGAAACCCTTTATTACCATTTTCAAGTAAAGCTGTGTTTTACCAGTTTTCTCCCAAGTAGGACAATCATCGTTGAGTACTCAATAAGGATAGGCTAGTAGTACTAGTTTTGAAGAGTAAGAGCGAGTCTTCTAGCAGGAGGCCACCTCCAGAAGATGAGCTCAACTTAGAGAAACGCCAGTACTACTTAGGCATGCTGGTCCGAGCTAGCAAGTTTCAGTCATGAGGACTGTGTGTTGCCAGAGTTGACAACCGGTTTTGTTTAGGTGTAGAGAACAAGGAGTATCTTACCTAGTAGGCCGATCTCCTACTTTTTTCTTATTCTGCACAAAGTGTGGCATTCTGACCATTGTATGGTTATGGGGCCCAACGTGTGGTAACCCATAGTCGCCTTTTTGAGTGGTTGATTTTATTGTACATGTATGGTTGGAAAAACTAAAACACTACTCTTGATTTTAATATTGTTTATTGCTTGTCAGTACTTTTTCTTATGAAGTTCTTATATCTTGTAAACATGAACTGTTTCACTGAACACTCAAAGCACACACAAACTTACTAGGATTTTTATCTCATCACCCTTTTTACCATGATTTCAGGTCGATCCTGCTGTGGGGATGAGTAGCTAGTTGTTTCCTGCTTGGAAGATATTCTGTTATTTATTTTATGTAATGCTTTGGGAGTTGAGAGTGAACAATTTTTATTTTGAATTTGTTCTTGAATTTTTGGATTGTAATAAATTTTAATTTCAAATTATTGTTTAAATTTTTGTTGTGTGTCCTAGTTATAATGACCCTTTGTCCTTTGGACGGGTTGACATCCCCGACCCTGTTTAGCCTTGGTAGCGAGGGGTGTTACACTTGCACTATTTTTCCCAAAGGCATACTTACCAATAAGGTAAAAGGTAGTTCTACTACATCCCAACCTAAATGATATGTACAATTCTTATTTACATAGGAATGGGTAGATCCAGGGTTTATCAATGCATTAACTGAACGACCTTGGATAGAAAACATACCTTCTACCACCGCTACATCTGCTCTAACTTCCTCCTGGTTAAGAGCGAAAACCTTTGCTTTCACTTGCGGCTTCTGAGTTCTACTTCCGACAGCTCTTGTAGTATTGACTCAATTAGCTCCCATTGTCTGGGCTGGGTTTCCTTACCCGATTTGAAGGAGTTTTAGGCAAGCATTTCATAGGTGCGTTGGATCTTCGCAATTGTAGCATTTTCATTCAACTCCCTTAGACCAATAGTTCTTCTCTACATGACCCTTCTTCTCGCAATGTGGGCATAACAGAAGATTTTGAGTGGGACCAGTCGGTGCCGTTCGTGCTTGCTTTCCTTAGTTCTACCATTGCTGGTAAGCATGTCGCTTATTAGCTTGCTGCATCTGAAAGGGTCTCGGTAGTTGCCTTGGTGGCAAGAACAGTTTGGGTATCATCTTACTTCGATCCTCGTTTACTGTCCGGGTCGTTGTGTCTACTACCCCAGAATAAGTCGTTGGTGGATAAGGTGTTAAAGCCCTTCTCAAGTTCTGCCTCAATCCTTTAACAAAATGCAAAAGTTCGGTTCTACTCAGTATCTATCGGGCCTCTTGCAATATTTTGACAACTAGGTAAAACGAAAAGCATACTGAGCTACGATCATGCTCCCTTGCTTCAGATTTTGGAACTCGTCCTCCCTTTTCTCCACTATTCACTGAGGGAGATATTCCACTATGAATGCCTCTACAAAGTTGGCCCACTTCCAGTCTTGATCCATTAATTCCCAGTCTTCTTGGACTTATTGCCACCATGCCCAAGCTGGCCCTCTCAACCTAAATGCAACAAATTTTACCATCTACTTCTCAGTTTATTGGAGTGTGGTAAAGATGTCCTCCATTTGCTCCACCCACTGCTCCGCTTTCTGGTCTTGTTCGGCTTCCCCCAAGAAGGTGGGAGGTTGAAACTTCAGAAATCTCTTCAAAGATTCATCTTCCCTTTTCGGGTTTCATCATTATGACAAAGTTTGTAGTATCTCCGTCATCTTGTCAAATGCTTGCCCCATGGTCACACTGGCAAGATTTTCAGACCCCATTCCTGCTCTAGTTCATTCTCATTCCCTTGATTTGGCAACGAAAGTTGGGTTGCATCGAACTTCGGAGTCACAGGTTCTACTTCAGAAACCCTTCTGCTGGATGCTGCTACACGACGCTTTGGTGCCATTCTAAACTATCGCCCCCAAATAATGAGTTATGCATCAAAGTATAAAATATTTAAATCGAGCATACATTCACATTCAAGCCTAAGTAAAAGTAAATTGGTTGCAAGCTTTGTACAAATAATTGCATTTTTCTTTTTCAAGATTGGAGTACACCAAGGTATTCTTATTTGCATAAATTTTGAAATAAAACATTAAACATAAATAAACCACTAGCACGTGATTTTATTGAAAGCAGTAAATAATAACCTCCTAATCATGGGAAAAATTTACCCCTAATCCTCATTAGAATCCTTAGTGTCAGCATAATACAACCAACCTCCAGTATTCTTAGGTGTAACACCCTTACCAAAGATAACAGCAGAAGCATATCAACACTAGGTGTCGCCCCATCCAATGACCCAGATAAAGGGTTTTTATAATGAAGAAACAACAGAGTATACAAGGTCCAGAACCATATAAACATCCCATACAAATGGTCACATAAATACATATAATGGAGAATCTCGTACGTGAAAATTTTCCATTTTACATCAGTAACAAGGTACAATATCAAAAGGGAACGACTAGACCTAAACTTTTGTCGCTATAGTATTACCCTTCTATCTATAGGTCTGCTCAATTCTAGATCCTACAAAAGAGTAAGATAAAAAACAGTGTAAGTGAAAATCACCCAGTGAGTCCGGTGTGTGTTAGTGCTTTATGAGAACAGAGTACACAAAACTTTTGTGTGGAAAGCATTTCATTTGTTCACTGGAAACAATCTCAAAATCTCTAAGGAAAAGTTTATTCGGAACTCACTTATTTCTTTGAAAAACTGTGGTTCAAAATTTAAATCATTGCCCTGATTTACAGATCACAGGCACTTCTCTAATAGAAAGTTGGCCTGTACATGCATTCAAGTCCCGCAGTCCTTGCCTTCGACACCACATGTCATTGTACTCAAACCGCAGTCTCTAGTACTCAACCATGCGGCACCGAAAAGTACACTGCAACATACTTATGCTCAGGTATACCACAACATACCTAATGTGTCGTAACACACTTTTGCCACCATCAGTCAGGGGTTCCAATCCTGATGTTAATCACCATCGAGGCGGTAAGGAGTCAAACGCACCAAGTGTCCCTGCCTGGCATCTTGCAAATGACTCAAAACCAAGAAGTGCCGACAGACGCGACAACTACCAAGTGCTAAACGGCTAGCTAGGATGACTCATCTCAATGTCCTATCACCCCATTCAAAGTAAGACAATCTCTAGAACTAGGCCAGGTTTCTAGGGCCGTCTAACTATAACGTATGTTAGTACAAAAATAAAAATCCTTACTAAGAACTCAACGTTACCAATACCAATCCCTTTTGATTGATCAGGCAAGAGGGTTATCTAATCATGTAGGATTTTCAAATCAAATATTTTTAGGGCAAAATAACACTTTCTAAAATTTGATTCCACTAACTCGCAAGTCAAATCATCATTAACATAGGCTTCACAGGACCAATCAATTCATTCCATAGGCACATCAGGCTAATAAAATAATATCAGGGATCAAAATATCATTTTTCAAATGTCAACATCATCACGAGGGATCTTTTTCCAAAATCGTGTCAAAACAGAGTAAATAGTTCTTTTATCACATCAAAACAATTTCCAGGAGTATTAGAGTTATTTAGCTTGTACTCGATTAAAAAAGTCATTTCCAATGGTATTCTGGTCATTTTACCCATACCCGATTCCAAAAGACTTTTCGAGGGTATTTGGGTCATTTAACCCTTACCCAATTTAAAAAGTGTTCACAAGAGTTTCAATAAGGATATTTTGGTCATTTAACGAATACTCGATTCCAAAAGTTTTCATAAAATGTTCTAATAAGGATATTTGGGTCATTTTTCAAATACTCGATTCCAAAAGGAACTCATTTCAAAAAATTCAAAATTCTAATTCTAAAAGAAAATTAAATTCAAAGTTTTCGAACACATTTCTATAAAATGTTCCAATAAGGGCATTCAAGTCAATTTATGAATGCCTAATTCCGAAGATTACCATTTCTCAAAAATCCCAAGTATTTAATCCAAAAAGGACTAAATTCACAAATTCATGCTGTAATCATCCGTTAAGGTTTTCAAGCCAAATATGAAGTTCATTTAAACCCAAAATGGCATAAAAACAAATCTTGCTCAGATAAACCTTAGATATATTCAGGGATTTCCAAAACAATACAAAACATAGATTTTCATGGAAAAGTGAAGCACACTAGGTTTCAAAAGGTTTTAGAAATCTAAGAGACTCATCTCGTGTTCTAACTGAACTTTTTCGTTTACAGCCGTTCATCCCCCGATTTTATTGTTTTCAATGAATCATTGGCTATTTACCGATAAACCTATACCAAACATCATTTTCAGGTCAAATCATGTTTGGCCAAAAAATAGCCGATGTGGCCAAGGGGTAGCCGACGTCCAACTAATGTTTAGTCGACGGTTCACTGTCAGGGCCGATGATTAGCCAACGGTTAAGGAAAATATTCAACATTCGTTCGCGTCATTTTTTCGTTGTTTGATGAATTCTAATATTTTTCTTTTTCCATATCCTTTCTCCATTCATATACAATGGATTTACTTCATAATTCACATTTATTTCATCCAAAATCACACAATTATCATTCTTAAGTTCATCTATTTTCGGACTAATTTTCTAGAACTCACTTCTTGACACATGATTTTTTTTTTTGCATATAAATGTCAATCCACAACTCCGATTTGGCTCTATGTTATACCAAAATGACTATAATACTCTTAAATTTAATTATGTATAAGTCCTTTTTAGATTTCTAGTTCTTGTGACCTGCTATTGTGCAAAAAAAGCCCCAGTAGTTTTGCTTCAATACCACTATTCATGCTTTCCTTTTGTTTTCCTCTTGCCTTTTACACCTTGGAACCATTAATTCATTCAATTTTTCTTCAAATCATCTTTAATTCTATGATTTCTAGATTCTAATAGCTCACAAGAATCGTGCTTATTCAACACAAATTCACTTCTTCTAATCAAATGCTAGTATAATTCATTTTTCCAGCCAAGTAATTTTCATTTTCATTCTACTTTGGTCATTTCTCATCAACCAAAAGCAATCTTTCAAACTACCATGCATATTCAGTTCTTCCTCACAAAAACAATATCCATAAACCTCCTAGGTAGCTGACACAGATAATCATACACAAGGTTCATACACAAAGTTCTCAAACCCTAGCTTTTGATCTAAAATTAGGATATGAAAATCATATTTTCATGTTAAAACTCATGCCAAAATAATCACCGTAATGAGATCTATGACTTTACTTATTGAAGCATAGACTTTTTCCTTATATGTGGGATCTCTTGGCTTGAATTTGCTCTAAGAACACCAAGAACACACACAGTTCTTTATTTCTCTCTCCTTTTTCTTTTTCTGCATATTTTTCTCTTGCTTTTCTTTCCTTTTCTTTCTCTCTTCTTTCTCTATTCCTTATGGACAAATTTCTTGCAGAAATGTAGCTCCTCAACCACCATTCTTGGTTAAATATTGGCCATTAATTTCTCATTTTAATCAATTGTACGGTGGTTAAACCATAGGTGCGTTCTAATGAAAAATTTAAACACCATTTCATTTCTTTTTTCTTCCTCAAAATTTCCTCTTCTGTTCTCTTGCATGCTTGCCATTTTTCTGGCTGTTTTTTAGCCACTCAATCACTTCTTCATGTTCAAAATATTGGCCAATTACATTGCCCAAGACCTTAAGTAATTGGCCCCACAAATGATGTGTTTCAATTACAAAAATACACATAATTCTTTATTGATTTTGTAATTCTTCAATTCCATGTATTTTGCATGAATTCCTCATGCAACCTCTCATAAATTAACACATGTACATGAGCTACCAATCACAAAATGCCACACATACTATTTTTTAACTGTGATTTCCAATTTTCTTCAGAAATGACCCAAATCGGATCCAAAAAGGAAAAATATTTTATTTCACCATTCAACTCCAAAAATTCTACTAAATCCATTGGTAATACTTAAATTCTTCAATTCCTTCTTTATTTGGTCAAATTTTCATTCAAAGTCACTGGTGTGGTTAAAATGATGAAAATGCCCCCGGTGACCCGAATAGCATAATTCATATGAAAATGAGCGTTTCATCGCACTGATCAATTTCTCTTCTCAGCGTACCCTCAAATTCTTATTTTATTAATAATTGTAGCCTTTCGAAGGTTTAGGGTACGGGTAGAATAAATCTAATAATTACATCCAGGTCCCGATAAAATATTTTTATACTAAATTATTCGTCTCAATACACCGATCATTTTTTATTCTGGCTATTGATACAAATTCTCACCCTATTACAAATAGCGACTAATTGAAGGTAAAAAGGTGGCGCATTACATTCTCCCCTCCTTACAAAAATTTCATCCTCGAAATTAGCTTACACATGAAATAGTTCTGGATACTTTTTCAACATCTTTGCTTCCGTTTCTCAAGTTGCATTTTGCACCGGATAATGATTCCACAATACTTTTACAAGTGAAATTTTCTTATTCCGCAAATCTTTTTCAGCATACTCCAAGATCTTAATAGGCCTTTCCTTATATTTAATGCTTGGAGTTATCTCGATGGGCTTTTCCTTCGAAATATGGGTAGGATCAGCCACGTACTTTTGAAGTTGGGAGATATGAAACACGTCGTGAATACCTTGAAGCTCTATGGGTAACTCCAACCAGTAGGCCACCTTCCCAATCTTCTCAATAATAGGGAATGGTCCTACGTACCTAAGTGCCAGTTTCTTCCCTTGTCCTTTGATTCCCAATTGCCGTTATGGAGTCAACTTCAAGAATACATGATTTTCTTCAATAAATTCCAAATCCCCCTTATGTCGATCCGCATAACTTTTTTGTCTACTCTGAACTGCCTCAGCTTAGTTTTGATCATCTCTATAGCTTGTCGAACTTTTTAAGGTCGAAGACATCTTATTCACCCATTCTTCATCATAGACTGCATTTTCTTTCATATACAGCTTCAAATGGAGCTGTTCCAATTGTTAATTGATAACTATTGGTGTATGCAAATTTTTTATACTCTAAATTATCAATCCACTTAGTTCAAAATCTAAAGCGCAAGTCCACAACATGTCTTCCAAAACCTTATTCACTCGTTTAGTCTATCCATCCATTTTTGGGTGTGCTACTGTCCTGAACTTTAATGTTGTCCCATATTTTTGTTGCAATTTAGTTCAGCTCCGATGTAAGTCTAGGACTCGTTTTGGAACAGATCCTAGAGGACACTCATGTAGTCTGATTACTTCGTCCATATAGATTTTACTTAACTTCTCCAGGGAATTTTATTAGTTAAAGGGGATGAAATGAGCAGACTTAGTTGATCTACTATAATCTATATTGTATCTCGCTGTCCTACTGTCGTGGGTAATCCTATAATGAAATCCATAGTAATTTCATCCCATTTCCACGATCGAGTAGGCAATGGCTTAGTAACTCTCTAGGCCATTATTTTTTGGCTTTCCTTTATTGACAAATTAATCATTAAGCTACAAAGTCTGAAATGTACTTCTTCAAACCAATCCACCAATAATACCGTTTTAGTCCTGATACATCTTTACAGCTATTGGATGGATGGTATACTTACTCTGATGTGCTTATGTTACAATATCTTGCCTCATCGCTGAACGTTTCGGGATACAATACCGATTTCGATAATAAATAATTCTACCATTGTCCCTCGAAACTTTTTCCTCCTTTATTTGCCTCTTTTTGCACTAACCTTTCTAATTCTTTGTCCTTATCTTGTTCTTCCTTCAATTGTTGTTGACAAGAAGGTTGAATGGAAATATCACTTAGCCCTATTCCTCCGTCTACTACAAATGTTTCCAATTCTGGAATTCATATCATCTGAAGAGATGATAAGTTTGCTTTCCTACTAGGGGCATCTACTACTGTGTTTGGTTTTCTAGGATGATATTTAATTGGACATCGAAATTCTTCTAAACACTCGATCCACCGACATTGTCTCATGTTCAAATCCTTTGGGGCAAAGATATACTTCAAACTTTTGTGGTCGATGAAGATTTCAAACTCAGCTCCATACAAATAATGCCTCCACTTCTTAAGAGCAGTGAATAATTCTCCTCTAGGTCATGTGTATGATAAATCTCCTCATAGGGTTTCAATTTCCTAGAGATATAGGCTATCACCTTTCTTCCTATATCAATAGTCCTCCCAATTTCTCCTTGAGGCATCTGTATACACGTTATAAGGTTTATCCATCATTGACAATGCTCAAACAAGAGCAAAGCTTAACCTCTTCTTCAGTTCTTGAAAACTTCTTTCGCATTTCTCTTTCCACACATAAGGAACTTTCTTTTGGGTGAGTCGAGTCAAAGATGAAGCTATCTTAGAGAATCCCTCAATAAATCTCCGATAATACCCTGCTAATCCTAGAAAATTCATATTTCAATTGGAGTCTCGGGATGTTTCCAATTTGTCTTTGCTTTGATTTTTGCAGGATCTACTACAATCCCGTCCTTAGATATCACATGTCCCAAGAATGCTACTTCTTGTAGTAAAAGCTCACACTTACTAAATTTTACACATAATTTGGCCTCTCTTAACTTTCCTAAGACTTTCCGAAGGTGCTATTCATGTTTGTGGGCATCATTACAGTACATCAGGATGTCATCTATGAATATAACCATAAAATTGTCCAAGTAACGCCAAAACATTCGGTGCATCAAGTCCAGAAAACAGTAGGAGCATTAGTAACACCAAATGGCATCACTACGAACTCAAAATGCCCATAGCAAGTATTAAATGCAGTTTTTGGTATCTTTTCTTCACTTATCCGAACTGGGTAATATCCTTGCCTCAAATCTAATTTCGAAGATACAAATTGTAACACCCCTGCCAAAGATAACAGTCGAAGCATATCAACACTAGGTGTCACCCCGTCTAGTTACCTAAACACGGGTATTTATAATGAAGAACCAGCAAAGTATACAAGGTCCAGATCCATACAAACATCCTATATTGATGGTCACATTTATACATACAACGGAGAATCTTGTACATGAAAATTTTCCATTCTACATTAGTAATAAGGTACAGTATCAAAAGGGAACGTCTGAACCAAAATTACTATCACTATAGTCTTACCACCATAAGCCAGGGGTCCCAATCCTAATGTCAATCACCATTGAGAATGTTCCTACCCGTCATCCAGCGAATGACTCAAAACCAACAAGCGCCCGCAGACGTGGCAATTGCCAGGTGCTAAATAGCTAGCCAGGACGACTCATCTCAATGTCCTGTCACCCCATTCGGAGTAAGATAATCCCTAGAACTAGTCCAGGCTACTAGGGTCGTCTAACTCTAAGGTAGGCTAGTACAAAGATGAAAGTCCTTACTGAGTACTCAAAGTTACCAATACCAACCTTTTCGACTAATCAGGCCAGAGGGTTATCCAATCCTGTAGGGTTTTGAAATCAAACATTTTTGGGGCAAAATAACACTTTCTAGAATTTGATTCCAACGACTCGCAATTCAAATCATCATTCACATAGGCTGCATGATGTATAGGAATTTGGGTATAAAAAATCATATAAAAATAAGCACATTCCCAATCAAGTTTAAATTAAAACGTTAATCCCAAATTACACATATGAGCAAGTGTACTCATTATTAAGCATAGCATAGGGTTTAAAATGAGTATCGATCCTCAAGGAACAAGTATGTATTAATCACTTTTCTTTCATAGTTTAACTGACTCAATAAAGTGAAAAAGAATAAAAATAAAAATAAAATAAAATAAAATAAAAGAATATATACATGTCAAGGATGGAGAATTATGTAACTCAAACCATTATTTTGACAAACATGACCTTAAAGTACCCAATCATTATCATAAGTAATCATTCTCTTGGGATCATGAAGGATTAAGATAGATTCACTTCTTTTTCAATCCATGAAATCACTATCTTCTTGACAAACTAGCATCATATATCATGTCTCAACTAATTCACCCAAAAGATGCACTAAACACAATCCTTGATTAAATCTCCATATCTTGCCAAATTTAAAACATGAAATTAACCAATGAATCCATATCTTGGCAGATATCAATTAACCTTTAATTACTCAGTTCTTAGCAGTTAACCCATTTTCCAAGTAAGTTAATAGACAACAAATATGAAATTAATGAATTGAAACCACCATCAACCCCTTTTCCAAGCTAGTTAATAGAAAGAAACAACAAATTAATCTTGTAATCAGTATAAGTAATTAAATACCAAGAATAACAATCAATTAATCAAAAGATCAAAGTAGCTCTAAAAATCATGAATACAAAAAATAATGTTAAATTATAATAAAATAATTAATACATCATTATTCAAGAAAAAAAAAACAAAGTTAAAAGAAAGCACTCATAGACAAGCTTCCCTCTTCCTCCTTCGTAGACTCTCTTATACAATCCTCATTGATTTGATGAATTCCTCCTTGAACTTGAGTGATTTTATGTTTTGCTCCTTAAATTCATGCCTTTGACTTGTGTTTTTCCTCTATTTATATGCGTTTGAAGTGCCTAAATTCGTCCCTAAAGGGTTCCTGGCCAAATAGAAGTAGGAAAATACCAAAACTCTGAAAATTATCAAAAATGCGCACGAAAATCGAGGACCTCCTCTGTACCAGTGCACAACTGGCACTGCCTGTCCTGTCTAGGGCCAGTGCCGATTGCATTCTGTCTCTCTGTCTGTTCGTTGATTTTTTCTTGATTTTATGCCAAGTTCTTCCAGGTCGCAGCCGGCGACGCCTCTCGGCTCCCAACTAGCACTAGTTGTGTTCTGTTCAGCCCTTGTTTCACCAATTTTTCATTACCTCAAAATGCGTGCTAGTAGCACGTGGCTGGCACTAACTGTCCTGTCCTGGCCGGTGCTGCCTCTATTCTGTTTAGTGACGAGTTTGCCTTATTTTACCCCTAAAATCTGAAATAATGCACAAAATACCTTTCTAATGGTAAAATCTCAAATATGAAGGAATATGACAAGTTATTGCACAAAATGTATCATAAAATGGCCTCAAATAATTAGGAAATATATGACTAATTTAGGCCCTATCACTGAACATGCCCAATCAATTCATTCCATAGGCATATCTGTCCAATAAAATAATTTCAAGGATCAAAATGTCATTTTCCTAAAGTCAATCTCATCACGAGAGATTATTTTCCAAAATAATGTCAAAACAAAGTAAAGAGTTCTTTTGTCACTTCAAAACAAGTTTTCAAGAGTAGTCGGGTCATTTAGCCCATACTCAATAACAAAAGTCATTTCTAAGGGTATTCGGGCTAGTTTACCTATACCCGATTTCAAAAGACTTTTCGAGAATATTTGGGTCATTTTACCCTTACCCGATTTGAAAAGTGTTCACAAGAGTTCCAATAAGGATATTTCTGTCATTACCGAATACTCAATTCCAAAGGTTTTTATAAAACATTTCAATAAGGATATTTAGGTTATTTTCTAAATACCCAAATCTAAAAGGAACTCATTTCAAGAAATCCAGAATTCTATTCCTAAAAAATGATTAAATTCAATGTTTCCCAACACATTTTCATAAAATATTCCAATAAGCACATTCTTGTTGATTTATGAATACCCGATTTTAAATATTATCATTTTCTAAACATCCCAAGTATTTAATCCAAAAAGGACTAAATTCACAAAATTCATGTTGTAATCATTCGTTAAGGTTTCCAAGCTAACTATGAAGTTCATTAGAGCCCAAAATAGTAAAAAAACAAATCTTGTTCAAATAAACCTTAGATATATTCAAAGATTTTCAAAACAGTATAAAACATAGCATTTCATGGAAAAGTGTAGAACACTAGCTTTCAAAAGGATTTAGAAATCAAAGGGACTTATCTCATGTCCTAACTAGGCTTTTCCGTTCACGGCTGTTTGTCCCCTGATTCTATCATTTTCAATGAACCATTGGCTATTTATCGATAAACCTACACCAAACATCCTTTTCTGGTCAAATCGTGTTTGGCCAAAAAATAGCCGACATGCACGAGGGGTAGCTAACGTCTAATCGATATTTATTTGATGGTTAGCTGATGTTTAAAGGAAACATTCAACTTTCGTTCACGTCGTTTTTTCGTTGTTTGACCAATTCTTTTATTTTCCTTTTTCCACATCCTTAATCCCTTCATATACAAGGGATTCACTTGATAATTCACATTCTACATCAGTAACAAGGTACAATATCAAAAGGGAACGACTAGACCTAAACTGTTGTCGCTATAGTATTACCCTTCTATCTATAGGTCTGCTCAATTCTAGATCCTACAAAAGAGTAAGATAAAAAACACGTGTAAGTGAAAATCACCCAGTGAGTCCGATGTATGTTAGTGCTTTATGAGAACAGAGTACACAAAACTTTTGTGAGGAAAGCATTTCATTTGTTCACTGGAAACAATCTCAAAATCTCTAAGGAAAAGTTTATTCAGAACTCACTTATTTCTTTGAAAAACTGTGGTTCAAAATTTAAATCATTGCCCTGATTTACAGATCACAGGCACTTCTCCAATAGAAGGTTGGCCTGTACATGCATTCAAGTCCCGCAGTCCTTGCCTTCGACACCACATGTCATTGTACTCAGACCGCAGTCTCTAGTACTCAACCATGCGGCACCGAAAAAAGTACACTGCAACATACTTATGCTCAGGTATACCACAACATACCTAATGTGTCGTAACACACTTTTGCCACCATCAGTCAGGGGTTCCAATCGTAATGTCAATCACCATCGAGGCGGTAAGGAGTCAAACGCACCAAGTGTCCCTGCCTGGCATCTTGCAAATGACTCAAAACCAAGAAGTGCCTACAGACGCGACAACTGCCAAGTGCTAAACGGCTAGCTAGGATGACTCATCTCAATGTCCTATCACCCCATTTAAAGTAAGACAATCTCTAGAACTAGGCCAGGTTTCTAGGGCCGTCTAACTATAACGTATGTTAGTACAAAAATAAAAATCCTTACTGAGAACTCAACGTTACCAATACCAATCCCTTTTGACTGATCAGGCTAGAGGGTTATCTAATCATGTAGGATTTTCAAATCAAATATTTTTAGGGCAAAATAACACTTTCTAAAATTTGATTCCACTGACTCGCAAGTCAAATCATCATTCACATAGGCTTCACAGGACCAATCAATTCATTCCGTAGGCACATCAGGCCAATAAAACAATATCAGGGATCAAAATATCATTTTTCAAATGTCAACATCATCACGAGGGATCATTTTCCAAAATCGTGTCAAAACAGAGTAAATAGTTCTTTTATCACTTCAAAACAATTTCCAGGAGTATTCGAGTTATTTAGCTTGTACTCGATTAAAAAAGTCATTTCCAATGGTATTTTGGTCATTTTACCCATACCCGATTCCAAAAGACTTTTCGAGGGTATTTGGGTCATTTAACCCTTACCCAATTTAAAAAGTGTTCACAAGAGTTTCAATAAGGATATTTTGGTCATTTAACGAATACTCGATTCCAAAAGTTTTCATAAAATGTTCTAATAAGGATATTTGGGTCATTTTTCAAATACTCGATTCCAAAAGGAACTCATTTCAAAAAATTCAAAATTCTAATTCTAAAAGAAAATTAAATTCAAAGTTTTCGAACACATTTCTATAAAATGTTCCAATAAGGGCATTCAAGTCAATTTATGAATGCCTAATTCCGAAGATTACCATTTTTCAAAAATCCCAAGTATTTAATCCAAAAAGGACTAAATTCACAAATTCATGCTGTAATCATCCGTTAAGGTTTTCAAGCCAAATATGAAGTTCATTTAAACCCAAAATGGCATAAAAACAAATCTTGCTCAGATAAACCTTAGATATATTCAGGGATTTCCAAAACAGTACAAAACATAGATTTTCATGGAAAAGTGAAGCACACTAGGTTTCAAAAGGTTTTAGAAATCTAAGGGACTCATCTCGTGTTCTAACTGAACTTTTTCGTTTACAGCCGTTCATCCCCCGATTTTATTGTTTTCAATGAATCATTGGCTATTTACCGATAAACCTATACCAAACATCATTTTCAGGTCAAATCATGTTTGGCCAAAAAATAGCCGATGTGGCCAAGGGGTAGCCGACGTCCAACTAATGTTTAGTCGACGGTTCACTGTCAGGGCCGATGATTAGCCAACGGTTAAGGAACATATTCAACATTCGTTCGCGTCATTTTTTCGTTGTTTGATGAATTCTAATATTTTTCTTTTTCCATATCCTTTCTCCATTCATATACAATGGATTTACTTCATAATTCACATTTATTTCATCCAAAATCACACAATTATCATTCTTAAGTTCATCTATTTTCGGACTAATTTTCTAGAACTCACTTCTTGACACATGATTTTGTTTTGCATATAAATGTCAATCCACAACTCCGATTTGGCTCTATGATATACCAAAATGACTATAATACTCTTAAATTTAATTATGTATAAGTCCTTTTTAGATTTCTAGTTCTTGTGACCTGCTATTGGGCAAAAAAAGCCCCAGTAGTTTTGCTTCAATACCACTATTCATGCTTTCCTTTTGTTTTCCTCTTGCCTTTTACACCTTGGAACCATTAATTCATTCAATTTTTCTTCAAATCATCTTTAATTCTATGATTTCTAGATTCTAATAGCTCACAAGAATCGTGCTTATTCAACACAAATTCACTTCTTCTAATCAAATGCTAGTATAATTCATTTTTCCAGCCAAGTAATTTTCATTTTCATTCTACTTTGGTCATTTCTCATCAACCAAAAGCAATCTTTCAAACTACCATGCATATTCAGTTCTTCCTCACAAAAACAATATCCATAAACCTCCTAGGTAGCTGACACAGATAATCATACACAAGGTTCATACACAAAGTTCTCAAACCCTAGCTTTTGATCTAAAATTAGGATATGAAAATCATATTTTCATGTTAAAACTCATGCCAAAATAATCACCGTAATGAGATCTATGACTTTACTTATTGAAGCATAGACTTTTTCCTTATATGTGGGATCTCTTGGCTTGAATTTGCTCTAAGAACACCAAGAACACACACAGTTCTTTATTTATCTCTCCTTTTTCTTTTTCTCCCTATTTTTCTCTTGATTTTCTTTCCTTTTCTTTCTCTCTTCTTTCTCAATTCCTTGTGGATGAATTTCTTGCTGAAATTTAGCTCCTCAACCACCATTATTTTTCAAATATTGACCATTCATTTATCATTTTCATTAATTGTTTGGTGGTTAAAACATAGGTATGTTCCAATGAAAAATTTAAACACCATTTCACTTATTTTTTCTTCCTCAAAATTTTCTCTTCTTTTCTCTTGCATGGCTGCCATTTTTTATGCTTTTGTTCAGACACTCAATCACTTCTTTGTGGTCAACATATTGGCCAATTACATTCCACAAGACTATAATTAATCGGCCCCACAAATGATGTGTTCGAATCACAAAAATCTACATCATTCTTTATTTATTTTGTAATTCTTTAATTCCATGAATCTTGCATGAATTTCTCATGCAACCACTCATAAATTAACACATGTCCATGAGCTACCAATCACAAAATGCCACGCATACCATTTTTTTAACTGCTATTTCCTATTTTCTTCACAAATGACCAAAATCGAATCCAAAACGGAAAAATATTTTATTTCATCATTCAACTCTAAGAATTCTACTGAATCCATTGGTAATACTTAAATTCTTCATTTCCTTCTTTATTTGCTCAAATTTTTGGTCAAAGTCGCTGGTGCGGTCAAAATGACGAAAATGCCTCCAGTGACCCAAATAGCATAATTCATACCAAAACATGTGTTTCATCGCACTAATCAATTTCTTTTCTCAGCTTACCCTCAAATTCTTATTGTATTAATTATAGTAGCCCTTCAAAGATTTAGGGTACGAGTAGAACAAATCTAAAAATTACATCCAGGTCCTAACAAAATATTATTATACCAAAATATTTGTCTTATTACACCGATCATCTTTTGTTCTAACCATCGATACAAATTCTCATTCTATTACAAATAGCCACTAATCAAAGAAAAAAATGTGGGGCATTACATTAGGAAGGTCTATCCCTGCACCATCCATAAGCCCATAGTCCATTGGTTCCTTCCCGGGTCTCCTAGAACTCTCCCTAGTTTCAACAAGGTTGGGTGAGGGTACAAAAGAAGGTCTAGGTGGAGATTCATAGTCCATCTCCCCCAGATCATCACTATCAGCAATAAAATCAATCATGGGGTTAGATGGGTTTAGGACATACTTTATATCAATATCCTCATCCTCACTATCAGTAATTAAGTCTATTATAGGTATATAGGGTGGCTTAATAATTTAAACCTCAATATCACTGCTTTCTTCCGAAGGTATGGCTTGTTGAGGTGTGGGTTGTAGTGCAGGTTGTGGCACTAGTAAGTCTTCCGAGTAGATAGGGATTGGTAGATGCCATTGTTGCCCTTTCCTCACAGTTCTATACATTCTAACTATCCTACAGCATAAACAACCCAAATTAGTCAAAAGATCTTAATCTTAATAAAATAAAGTAAATACTATCAATAATTGCCTAAGCCTCGACTCTGATAATACTTGTAACACCCCACTATCCACGTACCATATTAGGGTTGGGAATATCACCCCATCCTTATGACAAGGGGTCTTTATAACTAGTGAAAAACTTTAGAGGAGGGGAGGGGATGAATAAGGTTTTTGGCAAGCTAAAATTTTTTGACTTATCTGAAATACAGAATAATGAAGATCACCAAGCTGCTTAAACGGACTTTATGGTAACAAAGAAAGTTATCCAAGAACTCTTAGATATATATCCAGATTCAGACAAAGAAAGAAACTTAAAGTAGTAAATGAATAACAAAAAGAAATAAGATAAGTAATATATAGTGGTTCGATCTACGAAGATCTACGTCCACTACCTTAAGCTCACACTCAAGGATTTTCAACCAAATTTCATTCACTCCACTTAATGAAATCAAACATTATCATATACAAGAGAGGATCACCAGACTAGGTTTTCCAAAACCTCTCAATTAAGAAATCATATCAAGGATCACCCCAACTAGGTTTTACACAATAACCTTGATACATTCACTAAACAAATCTCACCCCAATTGGGTTTTACACCACAACCTTACACTACAATGGAGATTGAATATCAATAGAACAGTAAAGAGCTCACTTATTTGAGCAGATGTTCACTTGGATACAAAGCACAAATACTTTTACCTTTGATACAAAATGAATTCACTTTAAAGCTTTAGATAAAATGAGATTATTTAAAATGTTGAGCAATAGTGTTTCTAAGAGGAATGTTTGAAAAATCTTATATCTAATCTTACTTTAGAGGCTACTTATAGACCCAAAAAGTGACGTGCTAACGGTCATAAAGAAACGATTATATTTTTTCTATTTAAACTTATTCGTATTTTGGACTCGAGTTTTAGACGACGATGCATCCAAAAGGTAAGTCCAAAATGACACTTTTGTAGATAGAAATATTTCAACACAGTTTATAGGATTTGGGATGAATCTTTTGGATTTAAACAATTCAATCCAAAATTCTGAGATTTTCAAAAAGTTTGAAATCTTCTCCTTTGGTGCTTCAAGGTAAAGTCAAAAGAATCAAGAGATAAAGAGACATAGGAATTAGTATAAATACCTTAATAATACTTCCTAGTCTAATATTATTCTAATAATGACTTCTTGATATGCAACTTCATATACTTCGATCTTCTCTTTTGATCTTCTATACTTGAATTCAATCACGAAAGTGTTGTCAAATAATCAAATCTGAATGCCTTAGAAGAATAGAGGTCAAACATGTCCTATCATAATAGATTAACAAATTAGTCTATATCCATATTTGTCATAAGTCAAAACATAGAAGAAAGTCCTTAAGGTTAACAACTAGGACTCAGAAAAGAAATGAAAGAAATAATTCAAAATTAAACTTTTTACAGCCCAAGCAATACACAAACAATTTCAAAAATATATATATAAATATTTGCTAAAGTCTCTCAAATGAAATACATTGGAAAAGAAACAACTTTTCAAAACAAATGCAATCTCTAATCACTAACCTTCACAGCAGGACCGACCTGAAAGCATGATATAAAAGGTGATGAGACATAAATCTCAGTAAGCCCATGTGTGCTTTGAGTACTTCATGTAAAATAGTTGGTGTATGCAGGTTGAGAAATTTTCATAAAGAAAGTGTTGGCAAGTCTTAAATAAATTTACAAATGAAGAGTGGTGTTTTTTTTCAAACTATACATGTATACAATAAAAGAAACCACTCAAAGAGGTAGCCATAGCACCACACTTTGTACACAATGACAAAAGAACGTTCAGGATGCCACACTTTCTGCATACTGACACAAGATAGGTGAACGGCGTATTGGGTGAGATACTCCTCCATCTCTACACCCAAACTTACCGATTATCCATTCTGAAAATACACAGTCCACTTGATTGAACTTGCTAGCTCAGACCGGTACAACCTATAGTGTAACACCCCGCTACCTAGGCCCGCCAGGGCCGGGGATGTCGTCTCGTCCAAAGGACAAGGGGTCTTTATAACTAGGTCACACAAATAAAATAGCGGAATAAAATTGATACTTGAACTTAAAATTTATTACAACCCAAAAATCAATCAAAGAATAAATCTAAGAATACCAAAAATAAATCCATAATAAAATTTATCCATTCTCATCTCCCCAAAACATTACACAAGGTAAATTATCAGAAAATCTTCCAAGCAGGCAATATCTAGCTACTCATCCCCACAGCAGGATTGACCTGAAATCATGGTAAAAATGGTGGTGAGACAAAAATCTCAGTAAGTCCGTGTGTGCTTTGGGTGTTCAGTGAAAACAGTTCGTGAATGTAAAGTATAAAATTCTTTATAAGAGATCACTGGCAAGCAATAAACATTAGTCAAAAGCAAGAGTGGTGTTTTAGCTTTTCCAACCATACATAATCAATAAAATCAACCACTCAAGGAAATGATCATGGGTACCACAAGTTGGGCCCCATAACCGCATGGTTAGCATGCCACACTTTGTGCATACTGCCGGTCAGAATGCCACACTTTGTGCAGACTGACAAAAGTAGGTGATCGGCCTACCGGGCAAGATATTCCTCCTTCTCTATACCTAAACAACAACCGGGTGTCTATTCCGGCAAAACACAGTCACTTGATTGAACAAGAACACCACTAGCTCGGACCGGCACGACCTACTGGACTGTCGTCTTATCCAGGAAGGATTCACCCCTCAGAGGTGGCCACCTACTGGGAGACTTACCCTAACCCCTTAAAGACTAGTCCTAGTAGTCCACCCTTATTGAGTACTCAACGTAACATATCCCACTTGGGGAAAAAAAAAGAACAAAACATAGTTCCACTTGAACCTGGCAATTAAGGGTTTCCAAAGTCTTTGTCAAAATCAGTTTTAGAAAAAGTTTTGAGTTTGAATAAATCTGCTTATTGGTTTTCAAATAATTTGTTTGACGGAAATAAGACAGGAGACAATCCTCAATTGCCTTTGCAAAGATGAGTGTCCATCCACTCTACATTTGGCTTGCCATAATTAAACATTTTTCATCAATCAGGTTTTATGCCGGAGCTTAGCTGATCCTTGCTCACAATAAAAGGTCTCCAACAGCTGACCTAACCCCGTATGGGCAAATACAAACCACAATCAAACTCAAGCCAAAAATCCACTTTCTCAAATTAAAACATCTCAACTTACTACTATCATGACCCTAGTGTCCCAAGCTTTAAGGCCAAATAATAAAGAAAAATGGTCTCTAAGTTAAGGCTAATTTGATATTTAAAATAGTTAATGTTTGGGAAATAAGTACTAATAAGTTGTAGGTTTAAATCTTACTAAGAAAAATTTAGAGTTTATTTGATGAAGAGTCCTAAGTGGTTTTAGGTAAAATAATGATTTATTAATAATTTAGTTGTTAAAAAAATAATTGATAACTAAAGTTAGTTGAAAATGAATTTTAATCAGTCTTGCTTGAAAAATAATAAGTTTTAATAGGTTTTGATTAAAAGATAATAATTAAATTTATAATATTAACTATTTTACTAATTATGATTATTTCCATAAAAGGCTTTAGTTGATTTCATTATTTTATATAATATCTATATACTTTATTTTTCTAGCAAAAACTATTATTTATTTGACTTAAATATCCTTTATATATATAATAATCCAAATCTAACCTTCTTAGGGTTTTTTTTTTTCGAAATTACTAGCAAAATCATATTATTAAATATTTTATTCATGAAATAAAAATTAGCTTAGGGACAACTAGATCATGATCATATTTCTATGGCTAACCACAATCATGAACATATACAATCCCTCAATTCATCAAATCATCCAAATCATGCATACAAGTATAGATCTCAATTTATCAAGACATGACCTAAACCCCTACTAGCATAAATATGATCATGGCTTCAATAATCCAACATGAATATAAATCCTATTTACTAAAGGTGACATAATCTCTAGCATACTTCATCACCAATACTACCTATGATATGGAGACATGCATTAAACCTCAAATCATCATACAATCAACCAAGATAATCCATCCATGCATAGATCCCATCTCCTTCATATTCATACATATATTCATGCTTCAATCTCAACAATACATACTCAAATTCTATCCACAATCCACCTTCTATCAACATCACCCTAGAGACATAAATCTAGAGTTTAAAAGAAATGTTGAAGGGACTTACTTGATTGATGATTAACTTGAAGGAGTTTTGAATGAATCTCAACTCCTAGATGTCTAAATCCGTCCAAAGAAGATGAAGGAAGCATGGCCATTGAAGAAGAAGCCATTCGACTAAGAGGAGAGAGAGAGAGAGAGAGAGAGAGAGAGAGAGAGAGAGAGAGAAAGAAAGAGAGAGAGACCATTAGCATGTTTATTCACAGATATATATATATATATATATATATATATTCATTAGAGTTCACGATTAGGGAAGATGAAGTTGTTAGAACAAACCTACCTTGAAGGTGTTCTTGAGTCCTTCACAAAATTTCTGGTTTTTTATCTAAACTAGCAAGTTGGATCTTGGAGTTTGATGTTAAAAATGGTGTTGATTGACTCACGGTAGTGAGTAGACTTAATTTGGAAATTTTAGAAGATGTTTGAAGTGATTTGGGGGGGTATTATGTGAAAGAAAGGAGTAGGTGTTCTTGGTGTATTGTGTGTTTTTAATAGTTGAAGGGAATTGGGAGCTTTTGATTTGCAGTTGCCGAAATTCTGTAGGGATTAGGGCTGGCCAAATTTCTGTAGGGTTTTGGGAGATAATTCTCTGGTTTGAAAGGGAAAAGGAATGGCTAGTTGTTGGAATCCTTGAAGAATATTTTTAGGAAACAAATTTGGAAACTAAATATTCAAGAATACCTTTGATTTTGGGAGAGCTTTTGGAAGTATGCCATGGCTGAATTGCTGGGCGTGTTTTGGCTAGATGAATGCTATTTAAGGGAGGCTTAAGGTGGCCAAAAATACTGAGTGTAATGGTGAAGGGAAGGTCTGGTTGTTCGAGGTATATTTTATAGAAAGTTGTTAAATTATGGTGGCTGGAATTTTGGTATCCAAATCAAGGCAAGATTGCAGAATTTTTTTGGAAATCTTTTAGGCAGCCATGACTGGATTTTCGTGCAGAACCTTGAGGAGGATAATGGAGCTTAGTTACTAAAGGCTTAAGGGTGGTTTGTGCAGAAGAATGATGGAGTTTCGGCTAGAGTAGAATTAGGAAACCTAGCTGGAAAATTTTTCTGCACAGGATTTTCGCAAGGCTGGAATTTTCTGGGCAGTTTTCGACTGCTACCTTCCAGTCGACTTGCAGGGAGTTTAAAGAGGAATTTCAGGGGTTTTCAAGGCTGGTTTCCAGCCCTCTTCATGGAGGAAAAACATGTCTAAGGAGCTGAGCAAAAATTGAAAGAAAACAACATGGTTTTGGACCCTCAAAGCTGCGAATTTGCCCAGGAATTTTCCTGATTTTGCACCACCTTTGTGCAGTCCGAAAATGGCCAGAGAAATTCAGGTTGCAAGCTGATCCAAAAGGCCATTTTCTGGCAGCATTTGGGAGGAAATATTAGCTAAGAATTTCGACACCTTGAAGGCACAAGAAGCTGGAAAATTTAAGTTCATTCCAAGAAGGAAGATGAACCTAGCTAAAATGAATTTTTAGAAAGTTCACTAGAGGGATTTATCCTCTTAGAATCTTTCACATCTCCTCCACATTTTCAGACCATAAAATGTCTTTCACTAAGACATTTTGATTCTACAAAGCCACAGCACCTCACTGGAATTTCTAGAAAGAAAATGGCTAGAACAATTTGATCAAACTAATGAGTCGAGAGATAGGAAAAATTAAAGATCAAGAGGAAATGAATTCCCCTTAGGAATTTTGTGTAGGCAAAAGAGTAGGATGAGGATACTCCTATCATGTCTCTCTTAGGACAACATTTCTACCCTACTCCAAGCTCATAAGGCCGAAAATACTACTTCCCAAGCAAAAATAAAATTTAACTAAGCTAAAGCTCATATGATGGAATTTGAACCTAAGACCTCAAGAATTAATTCTAAGGCTCTAACCACAAAACCACAAACAACTCTTGTTCTTGTTTTTTCTCTAAAAATATTTTTCTATTCAATCCTCAAGCTATCTCCATTTTTCCACCTCGAGCAAAAATTACCATTTTGCCCTTCTTGCTCAATAGTCATAATCAAGTCCTCTCGACTATAAAACAAAAATTCAATGCACATAAAATCATATAAAAATATATTCAAACATGCAATAAAATATGAGATGCATCCTAACCTCCTCACTCTAAGGTTGGTTTTGACTGGGGTTTCACATATAGAACTGGCATCCTATCTGGGAAGAACTCACCATTCAGAGGAGGCCACCTATAGAGAGACTTACCCTAACACTCTAAAGACTAGTCCTAGTAGTCTACCCTCATTGAGCACTCAGCGTTGTGTTCGTCCCACTTGGAAAAAGAAAGATCATGCAATGATTCTCTTTGAAATAGCAATTATGGTTTCCAAAATTCTTGTCAAAGTTAGTTTTTTTAGAAAAAGTTTAGCATTTTGTATAAAATTTCTTGTTCAACTTTAAATGGTTTATTTGACTGAAAAGAAAAGGAAAATTGTCCATAATTTAATTTATAATACAAATTCTTCTATACATTGTGTTTGACTTGTCAAGGTAATTTCAATTTTCAAATAGCCTTATGTAAGAACTTGCTTGATCTTTTGTTCTTCTCGGATACAACAGCCTTCCAAGGTAATTCAAGGCAACCTAACCCTGCTTGGGGTAAATACAAGGCATAAGTCTAATATCCAGACAACACTTGCCTTAAATAAATAACACCTAGGTTCAACTAGCTACACTAACATCTAGCTATGACCACAATGCCTTAAGCTTCAATACTAATTGATAAAGTATTTTTATAAAATAAAATTAATTTGATAAGTTAAAAAAATAAATAATAAATTGTAATATTACCTATTTATTAACAAATAATAAATAATGAGCAATATTAATAATAAATAAAATTAGTAATAAATAATGGGTACTATTAACAATAAATAATAAATAATATTGGCAAGAAATAATAAATAATATTATTATAAAGTATAATTAATATTAATAATAAATTATAAATAAAATTAATAATAAATAAATTATTCTAACAAAAGTAATATTTGTGTGTGTAATAAGAAGGCTAACTAATAATAAATTGAATATAAAAGACATTTGATATAAATTAATTCCAATATATTATTATTTATATTTAATAAAAATATGACTACTTATTTATCTAATAAATAATAATATTTTAAATAATCTTTAATTTTGAAACTACTTAGTGTTTTCTGAATTTAGTAACTTAAATTAAATAACAATATTAATTATATTAATAATAGCAAGAATAATTCTAAAAATAATAAAAGTAGTTCTTACAATAATTTTATTGCTAGAGAAAATCTATATACATATTCATCCGCTCATGGATTCAACAAATAATAGGTCAATTTGTCCAAAACTAGACTTGAATTAACATACATCACAACAAGGATGATATCCTACTAGGCATAATATTATCTAAGGATTTATTGAAAAATTGCATCAGGAAGACATAATCAATAATGATGGTATAATGACCATCATACATCAAAATATCCATAAAGCTATTAATCATAATGAACATATAATGATCCTAGAGTACAATCCATAAGTCACAACATTTATTCCAATTCTCATGTTTTAAATCCATTCCCTTCACCCACATACATATCTTCAACCCCACATTATTCTACTAACCTAACAAATCCATCATCTAAGAGTCTTAAGTTTGAGAATTTAAATAGCAGATTAAGAAAGAAATACTTGATTTGATGAACGTTAGATAAAGGTATTGCCTTGCTTAATAGAGGTCCTTGAGTGCTTGAGAGTCCTTCCTTTTTTAAAGTTTGTCCAAGAATGGCCATCCAAGTTTCGGCCAAGAGAGAAAGAGGGAGAGACAGAGAGAGAGAAATAGAGAAAAAGATATTAGGATGCTATTGAAATGGTGATGATGAGATGAAGAAAGTCCAAGGTGTTTAAAGTTACCTTCTTGATGTTCTTCTTGTTCTTGACCGAAATGGTGTGTCTGATCCGAATGGAATATCAACTTTGGTGTTTTTGATGTTATGGGGTGGCCTATAAGGGAGTATGGACCAAATCCTAGTTGGTTTGAAGGTTCTTGGAGTGATTTGGGAAGAATAGAGGTGATTGAAGGTTGAAGAAGCTTAGTGTGTGTTCTTGGTATTCTTAGAGTTTTTGAGAGAGTGATTTCGTGTATGTGTGAATGATGGTTGAATGGCCTAGCTTAGGGGGAGGCTTTCAGTTATCCAAGAAGGAGAGAGAAAGAGAGAGTTTAAGCTTTTTCAAATTTCAAATTAACAAAAAAGTGGAGATGTTTGAGGTAGAGGATTGAGTAATGGTGTTTGCTCTTTGAAGGTTTCTTGTCCTTCAATGGTGTATGGATGAACTAGCTATGATTCGATCATGGAATGGGGAGTCATTTCAACTTTTAGCTTGCCAAAAATGGCTATGATATAGCAGAGAAATTTTTGGTTTTATTTTCTAGCTAGGTGGGTGTTTAATAGAACAAAAATCTGGAGTTTAATTTGAAGTTTGAATAATTTTGAATTGATTGAAGGTTTGAGTGTTTTGAGGTATGTTAATAGAGTCCTAATGATCAAGGTAGATGGAGAAGCCAAGGGGTTCTATCCATGGCTGCATTATAGCTGAAACATGAAGAAGTTTGATGAAGAAAATTGGACTTAACATAGGATAGGCAAAGCTGGAAAAATTATGGAATTTTAGGTAAAGAACTCCTACGATTTGAAGTTGTTTTGTGCAGAATTTTTGGTCCTCTTTGGAACGGTTTTGCTGCTGGAATTTAGGAGTGTTTGAAGATTTTTTAATGGTGGTTTTACAGCCACCATCTTGAAGAAGAAAGGAGAAAGTTTCAGGTTCTCTTAAGCACTAATGAATGGCTCCATGTTCATGTTCAAAGATTGCTTGTTCGTTGGAAACAAATTCTGGTTTGCTAGAGTTTGTCAGGCTGCAAAATTCCAAGGTGTTTCAGCTTTCATCTTCACACAAGATGGTTGTTTCTTTGCAAGAATTAGGTTGAGAAAGGTGGCGGTAAATTTTGAAAACCAACCACGATGAAATTCTGGAAAATTTTCAAGATTTTAACCAAAACAAGAACAAGAAGACAATAAAGTTCTTGAAGGAATAACTATGGTGATTTAATTGAGAACCTCTTCCTATTTCTCATCCACAATTTTGGCCAACCTCCTATCCCACAAGAGCTGGAATTTTTCAAAATTCCAAGCAAGGAATTATCTAAGACTTTTATGGATATAAAAATGAATTAAAGAATTAGGAATAGTTAAAATTCAAAGAGGTTAGGACATGGATTGCAAATAATAGAGACAAAAATTCTTCTAAAATTCTTTTTAGGATAAGATCATATTGTTTAGACATTACCATTGTGTCTTCCCTAAGACAACATTCCTACCTTTAAGAAATGTAAGAAAGAAGAAAATTCAAACATTGGTTAAGATAAATATGAATAAAACGTAGGTGATGGGATTTGAACTCAAGACCTTAGATATTAAATCACAAATCTCTAACCACTTAACCAGATTAACTCTTATTCTTATTTTCTCAACTAAATCATCTTCTAACCTAAACCTCAAGCCATCTTCCTATTTTGACCTTAAGTAAAATTCCATTTTTACCGTTTTTACTCAACAAGCACAAATAAATCATAGAAGCCATAAACCACTATTCTAAGGCACATAAAATCATTCAAGAAATATATTTTATGCAAGATGATATGATATGCACCCCATCCATCTTACTTTAGGGTAGGTTTAGGTGGGGTTTTACATGTTAAGTATCCAGGTTAGTGCTTACGCTAAGTATTCAAGTTAGTCATGTATTGGATTCAAGGATTGACAAGTTCAAGAAATCAAGAATTTAGGATTCATATTGTTCATTGTGCTTCCAAATCTATATAGAAGGCTGGCACTTGAGCACATAAGAAAATAATTTTCCGTATTAAGAAAAACATTTTGCCATAATCGGGATTTGAAAATTGAAAAGATCACACGAAAGATTTCATATTCAAGATATTCAAGAAATTGAGTACTTGGTAGTGCTTTCAAACTCAAGTGTAATGTTTATCTCATAATATATTAGGAAAGTATTAACTATATCAGAAAAGCATATGATCATTTCAGTACTCGATCACAAAAGACATTACTAAGGGTATTTGGGTCATTTTATCCATACTCAATTCTAAAAGACTTTTCAAGGGTATTTGGGTCATTTTACCCTTACTTGATTTGAAAAGTGTTCATAAAATTTCCAACAAGGATATTTTGGTCATTTACTGAATACCCGATTCTAAAGGTTTCCACAAAATATTTCAATAAGGACATTTAGATCATTTTTCAAATACCGATTCCAAAAAGAATTCATTTCAAGAAATCCAAAATTCTAATCCTAAAAGAGGATTAAATTCAAAGTTTCGAAATATATTTTCATAAAATGTTTCAATAAGGGCATTCCAGTCAATTTGTGAATACCCGATTTAAAAAATTACCATTTTTCCAAAATCCCAAGTGCTTAATCCAAAAAGCACTAAATTCACAAAATTCATACTTTAATCATATCCGTTAAAGTTTTCATGTCAACTATGAATTCACGTTGTTTTTTCATCGTTTGTTCAATTCTTTCATTTTACTTTCTCCATATCCTTCCTCCCTTCATGCACAAGGAATTCACTCCATATTTATCATTCATTTAATCCAAAATCACACAATTACTCTTCCTTAAGTTCATTTGCTTCCCAAGCAAAATCCTGAAGTTTTACTGCTTTGACACAGGATTTTGTTTTGCACTTAACTTTCAATCTACAACTCCGATTTAGCTCTATAATATACCAAAACGACTGTAAGACTCTCAACTTTAATTCTATATAAGCAATTTAATGAATCAATTTCCCATGACAAAAAATAGGGCAAAAACAGTCCCAGTAGTTTATCTTCAATTCTACTATTCATGCCATCCTTAGTTTTCCTTTAGCCTTTAACACCTTGACAATATTAATTCATTCCGTTTTCCATCAAATCATCTTTGATTCTATAATTTCCAAATTCCAATAGGTCACAAGAGTCATGCTTATTCAACACAAATTCACTTCTTCGTTTCAAAAGCTAGTATGATTCTTTTTTCCAACCAAGTAACTTCAATTTTCATTCTACTTTGGTCATCATCTCATCAACCAAAAGAAATCCTTCAAACTACCATGAATATTCAGTTCTTCCCCATACCAAACAATATATGTAAGTCTTCTAGGCATCCGACACACATAGACACATAAAAACTTCATCAACGAAGTTTATAAACCCTAGCTTTTAATCCAAACTCAAGACATGAAAATAATATATTCATGTTAAAATTTATATCATAACGATCACCATTCACCCAACAACAACGTTAATTTAAGCAAAGTAGGGGTTTACCTTGCAGTTAGATCTCTTTGGTGTGATTTGCTCCAAGAACCTCTCAGGAACTCACACATTGCACCAAGAACACACACTAGCTATCTTTTTCTTTCTTGTTGCTATTTTCTTTTGATTTCTTTTCCTTTATTTCTCTCCTCTTGTGGTTGTAGATATTTTTTGGCTAAATAAGCCTTCCCACCACCATTCATATCAGATTTTTGTCCAAGAAAATATTAATTCAATTAAGTATATGGTGGTTAAAACATTGGTGTGTTCCAATGGAAAACTTACACAACAACCACTTAATTTCCCTTCTCAAAAATTTCTCTTCTTTTCTCTATTGAAGCTGCCAGTTTTTTGGTTAATTTGTAGCCATTCAACCACCTTCTCATGGTCCAAGTATTGGCCAATCATATTGCACAGGACCTTAATTAAATGGCCCACCGATGATGTGTTCCAATCATAAAAATACACATCATTCTTCTATTTATTTTATAATTCTTTAATTCCATGCATCTTGCATGAATTCTTCATGCAATCTCTCATAAGTTGACACATGTCCAAGGCTACCAATCACAAAATGCCACACGTCCAAATTTTTTACTGCATTTTCCAATTTTTTTTCTCAAAAATGACTAAAATCGGATCTGAAACGAAAAAATATTTTATTTCACCATTCAACTCCAAAAATTCCACCGAATTCATTTGTAATTCTTAAATCCTTCAATTCCTTCTTATTTTGGTCAAATTCGTTGTCAAAGTCGCTAGTGCGGTCAAAATAACGACAATGCCCCCGATAACCTGAATAACATAAATCACACCAAAACTTACGTCTATCGCATGATGAATTTCCCTTCTCAATGCACCCTCAAATTCTTGTTTTATTGACAATAATAGCCTTTTGAAGATTTA
This sequence comes from Voacanga thouarsii, assembly GCA_026120185.1. Taxonomy (NCBI): domain Eukaryota; kingdom Viridiplantae; phylum Streptophyta; class Magnoliopsida; order Gentianales; family Apocynaceae; genus Voacanga; species Voacanga thouarsii. The sequence goes on along the minus strand of JANUWF010001053.1, from coordinate 83,727 downwards.
GGGTACGGGTTGAATAGATCCAATAATTGCATCCAAGTCCTAACAAAATATTATTATACTAAAATATTTATTTCATTACACTGATCATCTTTAGTTCTGCCCATTGATATAAATTTTCATCCGATTCCAAGTAGTAGCCAATCATAGGTAAAATGCAGGATATTATATTCTCCCCCCCCCTTACAAAAAATTTCATCCTCGAAATTTAGATTTGCCTTAATTCCATCAAACGTTTATTTCTAGTTTCTCTTACCGTCTACTCCTTCTTTTCTCTATATGAATCCTGATGGGTCCTTTGTTTCCCCGTGACTCTCTAGATTTAAATTCCTCATGAGCAAAAGGGCCATCTTCTTGTCCTATTTTCCTACAGTGATTACATGGTCTAAGTCACTTCCAACACTGCACATATGTGTGTCTGCCCTTGTGACTGTAGGTGCATTGAACATATTCCATTCTTCTCTTTAAGCCTACTTCATCAGACACCAAGCAAATGTATACATCTCAATACTTCCTATTCATATGACATGAAATAGAAGAAAATTTCTATTTAACACATATAAACATGATCTCTTGAAAAATTCTCATATTCTTTCAACATAATAAGATACCTTGACATACATCATTCTCGTATGATCTATAATTAAACCTCCGGTATTTATATCATTTTTCATATAGATCATACTTTCGGTTCCTTAAACAGTCATAAATCACTTCCTATCAACTTTCATGGGTACTTCCCAGGGGTTACCCATCCTATAATTTCTCTAACCGAAGCACGCTTAACTTCAAATGTCTGATAATTCCTAGTACATAAGTATTGATATAATCATATCCTTTCACACATGACGATAAATAAGGACTTTTAGCACTCAAATATAATTCTAAAACACTATACAAGTGGGCATATTCTTACCCTCACAATTCATATTGCACACTATACACACAGGGCCCTTAAGTGTTCAACCTCCTTTATTCATCATCTCACTATTACTGATCCCAAAATAGATTGTTAAGAATTAGTAAATAATTCCTATATAACATCTCTCTGACCTCAATCCATTTACTATTATCTGATTTCATGGTCATAGACCTCTTTAAGAGGTATTGGATTTGTCTCAAATCACTCTTCTTATGGCTCATTAGAATAAATTATACCTCGAAGTCACATGTCACATCTACTCCAATATCCAAAAACTATCTCTATAAATTCACATTTACTATTACAATGATGGACTCCCCAATATCCTGTTAGAGGCTCAGCTATATTCCATCAGAAGCTTTATTATGATTTTCCTTATACTCTGATACCATTTGTAACCCCCCCCCCATATTTTCATAACGTAGTGTGTTATAAATTTGTGTCTTTATAACAAACTTTACTCAAATAACAGTGGAAATTTTTTCAAAATAGAAAAGTACAAGAATTTTGCTTTTGATACATCAACTCACGGGTATAACAGGTCCAAGATGTAGCATGAGCCTCTGGGAGTGCACTATGCTTTTGTTACCTCTCTGATCCTAAATTTTTCAAAAGAGATTACACACGTGTGAGCATAACGCTCAGTGAGTTCTATGTGGGCCAGTATTTTGTGAAAGAATTAGGACATAAAAAACCTTTGTAGAAAAGTATATCATTTTCCTACTAGAAGCAATTCTTAGACTTTCTAAAAAGAAGTTATTCAAAACTCAATCATTTTTGCAAAGTTGTATTTCAATTTCAAACCATTGCCCCGATTTCCAAATCACATGCACTTTTTTCAACAGAAGGGCTAGCCTATATACAAGCTCACCAGGCTTCGCCTTCGGTGCCCAGTATCACTGTGCTTAGACTGCAACCTACATCACTTAACTGTGCGTCGCCAGAAGGGTAAGTACACCGCAACATACTACCGAGAATGAAATTAGTGCTTACACCAAGTATTCAAGTTAATTCATATGCCAAGTATTTAAGTTAGTGCATATGCCAAGTATTTAAGTTAGTGCATCCACCAAGTATATTCAAGTTAGTGCATACACCAGTATTCAAGTTAGTGCATATGCTAAGTATTCAAGTCAGTACTTATGCCAAGTATTCAAGTTAGTACATATGCCAAGTATTCAAGTTAGGGAACACGCTAAGTATTTAAGTTAGTGCTTAAGCCAAGAATTTAACTTAGCGCATACGCTAAGTATTCAAGTTAGTGCTTACACCAAGTATTCAAGTTAGTCATGTATTAGATTCAAGGATTGACAAGTTTAAGAGATCAAGAATTCAAGATTCATATTGTTCAGAGTGTTTCCAAATCCGTATAGAAATCAAGAATTTCAAAAGACTTTTCGAGGGTATTTGAGTCATTTTGCCCTTAATTGATTTGAAAAGTGTTCATAAAAGTTCTAACAAGGATATTTCGGTCATTTACTGAATACACGATTCCAAAGGTTTTCAGAAAATATTCTAATAAGGATATTTGGATCATTTTCCAAATACCCAATTCTAAATAGAACTCATTTCAAGAAATCTAGAATTCTAATCCTAAAAGAGGATTAAATTCAAAGTTTCCAACCATATTTCCATAAAATGTTTCAATAAAGGCATTCCAGTCATTTTGTGAATACCCGATTTCAAAAATTACCATTTTTTGAAAATCCCAAGTGTTTAATTGAAAAATGACTAAATTTACAAAATTAATACCTTAATCATCCGTTAAGGTTTTCAAGCTAAATATTAAGTTCATTCGAGCCTAATGTGACATAAGAATAATCCTTGCTCAGAAAAACCTTAAATATATTCAGGATTTCCAAAATGGTATAAAACATAGAATTTTGTGGAAAAGTAAAACACACTAGCTTTCAAAACGTTTTAGAAATCAAATGGACTCAACTCTTGTCCTAATTAACTTTTCCTATTCATAGCCGTTTGACTACCATTTCCAACGTACTGTTGGCCGTTTACTGATAAACTTACACCAAATATCACTTTTAGGTTAAATTGTGTTTGGTCAAAAAGTAGCCGATGTCCGGCCGACGTGCCTAATTGGTAGCCAACATGCCCGACAATTTACCGACATCTAACTGACTTTTAGCCGACGGGGCCGACGGTTAAAGAAAACATTCAACCTTCGTTCACATCGTTTTTTCATCGTTTTTTCAATTCTTTCATTTTTCTTTTTCCATTTCCTTCCTCCCTTCATGAAAAAGGGATTCGCTCCATATTTCTCATTCATTTCATCCAAAATCACACAATTATTCTTCCTTAACTTCATTCTCTTCCCAAGCAAAATCTTGAAATTTTATTGCTTTGACACACGATTTTGTTTTGCACATAACATTTAATCAACAACTCTGATTTGGCTCTACGATATACCACAATGACCATAAGACTCTCAAATTTAATTCTATGTAATGGCTTTCCTATGTTTTGATTCCTGTGATGCAATACAGAGCAAAAATAATCCCAGTAGTTTTGTTTCAATTCTACTATTCATGATATCCTTCATTTTCCTTTAGCCTTTAACACCTTGAGAATATTAATTCATTCAATTTTCCATCAAATCATCTCTGATTCTGTAATTTTAAGATTCCAATTTCTCACAAGAGTCATGCTTATTCAACACAAATTCACTTCTTCTAATTAAAAGCTAGTATGATTCATTTTTCCAACCAAGTAACTTTCATTTTCATTCTACTTTGGTCATCATCTCATCAACCAAAAGCAATCCTTCAAACTACCATGAATATTCATTTCTTTCTCACAAAAAATAATATCCATAAGTCTTCTAGGTAGCCAACACACATAGACACATAAAAGTTCATCAACGAAGTTTGTAAATCCTAGCTTTTGATCCAAAATCAAGACATGAAAATCATGTTTTCATATTAAAATTAATATCATAATAATCACCATTCACCCAAAAATGATTTTAATTCAAGTAAGGTTGGGTTTTACCCTGTATTTAGAGCTTTTAGGTATGATTTCCTCCAAGAACCTGTCAAAAACTCATAAGCTACACCAAGAACACACACTAGCTACCTTTTTCTTTCTTTTTTGCTATTTCTTTTCCTTTATTTCTCTCCCCTTGAGGCTGCCAAATTTTTTAGGTTATATAACAGCCTTCCCACCGCCATTCTCATCAGAGTTTTGGCCAAGAAAATATTAATTCAGTTAAGTATATGATAGTTAAAATATAGGTGTGTTCCAATGGAAAACTTACACAACAACTACTTAATTTCCTTCCTAAAAAATTTCTCTTATTTTATGTATTGAAGCTGCCATATTTTTGGCTAATTTTCAACCATTCAACCACCCTCCAAGTATTGGCCAATCACATTGCAAAGGACCTTAATTAAATGGCCCACCAATTATGCGTTCCAATCATAAAAATACACATTATTCTTCTATTTATTTTGTAATTCTTTAATTCCATGCATTTCACATGAATTCTTCTTGAAACCTCTCATAAGTATACACATGTCCAAGGCTAACAATCACAAAAATGCCACACGTCCAAATTTTTTACTGCATTTTCCAAATTTTTTTTCTCATAAATGACCAAAATCGGATCCGAAATGAAAAAAATATATATTTTATTTCACCATTCAACTTCAAAAATTCCACTGAATCCATTGGTAATACTTAAATCCTTCAATTCCTTATTAGTTTGGTTAAATTAGTGGTCAAAATCATGGGCGCGGTCAAAATGACAAAAATGCCTCTGATAACCCACATAACATAATTCATACCAAAACGTGTGTCTCATTGCATTGATCAATTTCCCTTCTTAGTGCATGCTTAAATTATTATTTTATTGACAATAATAGCCTTTCAACGATTTAGGGTATGGGTAGAACAAATTCAATAATTATATCCAGGTCCTGACAAAATATTATTATACCAAAATATTCGTTTCATTACACTGACCATCTTTTGTTCTAGCCATTGATATAAATTCTCATCGTATTACAAGTAGTAGCCAATCAAAGGTAAAGTGCAAGGTATTACATCAAATGCATAGATAATGCATTTTAATAAAACCATAAATTCTTATGGTTTCGTTGAAAATGTGGATGAATCGTGTTTTTATGGGAATTTAGATGGTGAGAATGTGTCATTCTTGGTATCATATGTAGATAATACTCTACTTATTGGAAATAATATAGGGACATTATCATCTATTAAGGATTGGCTATAATCAATTTAGCATAAAAAATTTAGGAGAATCTAGATACATTCTTAGAGATAGGAAACAAAGAATGTTAGGCTTATCTCAGGCGTCTTATATTGACAAGATGTTGTTGAAGTATAGCATGGATTACTGCAAAGGGGTATTAATACCTTTTAGAAACGGATTGAAAGGAAGTACAACTTGATCTGGCGAACTCATTAAGAGATTGGAGATACTAGTGGATTAAATTTTCTTAAAGAATAATATGGTAGACCCATTTACCATGCCTTTGGCAGAAAGGGGTTTCGGCAATACTTGGATGCCATAGGGGAAAACATATATTGCCTATCTTTGTCTTTATAGTGCAAATAGGAGATTGCTGAAAATATACCCTAAAAGGCATAGAAATTCTATAAAGATGCATGTTTTCAAATACTAAAAGTATTTATGTTAACAAGTTTTTATTTATCTTTATTTCATATAATAAGGTCCAAGCATATCAGCAGGTGTTTTACGTGTTAGGTTGTGCTTCACAGTAAGGTGCAAATCATGGGTTACTAACATGCAAGCAAAAACATTCTTGATCGAATGATGAAGTTTGGTACTTCATCAATTTTTAGATCTTTACACTATAGTTTCCAGGTAGGGAATAGTTTACTTTGACCTTTGAGTAGTCCTCTCGCACCAATAGTGTAAGCATATTTAGAATACGTAGAATTGGACTGTGTGATAGTAGTGTTTAATTTTACTATGATAAATAAAAACTGGACTGTTGTTGCAACTGCATGGATGAATACTCCATGGTTTGAGTATGAGTTGATGGTCTGGTGAAGCTGGACATATATGCTTTAATATACCATAGGTGAGATTTCCTCCATGAGAAAAAGATCATTATATATTAGGCATGTATCTTTAGTTTGATTAAGATGGACTTGTATAATAAATCTTATATGTCTTTCTTCATAAAAAGAGTGATAATAATCTGTAAAATTCAGGGTCCTAGGAAATGACTAAGAGTGTTGCTTTAAGGTTCGCTTCCTATAGATAAGTGGTTATACTCTTAGAGGTTATAAATTATGGACTAGAAGTCAGAGGATGGTCGATGTCATTGAGAGAATGTGATAGTATCAGTAAGTCCTATCTCAATGATGGGTGTTACAAAGAGGAGTATTTTTGTCATTACACCTGTAGGTTAGAGACAATGATTATAGGTCAAAAATTGGAATGACTATTTTAGTCATTACACAAATTGTTTGGATTATTTTGAGGGATAAGAGAATTTATTTTATCCTAGGAAGTCTATTTGGCTAGAATAATTAATTAAGTCCAAGAGTAATTCATTGGCTAGATTAATTAATTAAATCTAGAAAGTCCAAAGTAATACATGAGCTTAAATAAAATAAATAATGATTGGCCTAATAATTATTTTGAGGTGTGCATTTATTATTTTGGGCTTTAGTTTAATAAAATGCTAGATAAAATAATAAATATAGTGGACTAAAAATTTATTATTTTGGGTTTTATTTAAAGACCCAAGACAAATAATAAAAAGGCCCAGTAGGTAGAGTAGCCCTAGACTGTGTTAGATTACGGCCGCCAGCCTTAAGGACTTAAATAATCCTTATGGACGTTGGCTAGGTTGATGGACTTAATCTAAGCAATCTAGCTGCCACTTGTTTCCTTGCTCTATTTCAGTTTCTCCTCAGAAAAATAATCTTAGACTACTTTCACTAGTAGGTTAATTTGTGAGGTTGAGAGGATACCGTAGAAGGTCAAAAGCTCCAGCCTTTAAGGCGATTTTATGTGTAGAAGCAGGCATTTGGTAGGACTTCTAGTTAGTAATACACCAGAGGTTAAGATTCAGACAAGTTTCGGACATCCTAACAGTTAGCAGATTCCGATTATTGCCACGGTTTCTTCAATTCTCGGAGAAAAAATAAGCATGCAATCCTAAACTCTAATTTATTTTTAAATTTCACTACACTTGTATGATTTTCATTCTTGCACCTTTAATATTGCTAAATCTCGAGATAGTTGGCAGCCTAGGAAGAAAGAATTTGCCTAGGCCACCTAGGATCAAAATGCATGCTTTTTTTTTTTTCCAGTAAGTTGGCAGCCAAGGGAAGTTGTTCTCTAGGTTGTCTCCTCTCTAGAAAACTTGACGGCTGAGGGAAGTTTAACTTCCTTGGACCATCCATATATGAAACCAACATACTACTCGATGAATTCTCAAAGACCCATGGTTTCTAAGACTTAAATACAGTTCTTTTGCACAAAAACGAAGGAGAATAGAGTTAGAGAAGCTTTTGGTTTTTCTCAAAAAACTAAGTTTGACAGTTTGCACACAAAGAAAAGGAAGATCAAGAAAATCAAGAAAGAAGAAAAGGGGGTTACTTGGAGATCTCAAGAAGAGGAAGAAGATAGCTTGTCAATGAGTTTTCTTTTCTCTCCTTTTTGTATTCTAACCTTGCAATTTTTGTGCTAAGATTTGATTTTTAATTGTAATGAAGGGTCTTACCCTATTTTTATGCTTGAGATTGATGTATTTTCTTTAGATCCATGCTTTTTACTCTATGGTATTTGGTGATTTGTATTTATCGAGTTAGCCTGGTTAAGTTAGGTTTTAGTTGAATAGTTTTAGTTATTTGGTCTTCCTTAATGATTTTGAGAGGTAGAGTTTAGTTTTGAACACCCACTTAGCTAATTTAATATTTTCCATCTTTGATTAACCCAAAAGAAAGGTTAGATATTATTGCAATAACCAATGGCTTTGTGAGATTACTAGAGATAGAGATTTTGTACCTTCCAGATAAATTTTGAATTGTGAGTGGTGGTTAATGCATCCTTGGGTTTGGTTAGTTTGGTAGAGATACTAATTAATCAAATTTGGGGGTAGAGATGTCATGACTTGAGAGAGAGTAAGATTCGTACTTGATTTACTCTTGTGCCGAGTTAGCCTGGAGTTAGAACTTGTAGATCTAATGGGTACTCAACTTTTAGGTGTTAAATAGGGAATTCATTTTGCTACATAGGTTTATCTCTTTCTAATTTCTTGATGAACTTGTAACTTTTTATTGTATAAGAACTTGACTTTTCTCCTAGTTTAGCTAGACTATTACACTTCACATTTTTATTTAGCTAAATAGTGAGAAAAGAAAGAAATATAGGTAATTGCCACGTGTTGGATTTCGATCATGCAAACTAGTTTACACGCAGTGGAAAATTAAAACGAAATTCATGCAAAAGATCTCTCATTTATAATTAAATGGATTATAAAAAGGAAAAAAAATTAGTTACCTCAAACTGTAGCTTTAAATTTTTTTTCTTCCGCACTAATCCCTTTGAAAAGGTGATCTAATCGAGCACCAAATTCCAAGAATAGGAATTCTCTAATAGTAATCCACACAAGGAATTCTACTCGAGTTAGGCACCAAAACCCTATGCTAGTAGGTAATTTATGATAGCTTAGGATTAATTTTATTTGGAGAAGAAATTGACTTCATTTCTTCGAAAGAAAAGAAGAGTATTGCTGTGTTGTGCATTCTGTATATTTTTCAATGACCAATGGTTTTTCCTATATCCTTACAGAGAGCAAATTCTCTACTTTATAGGAAATAGATTTTAGTTTCCAAAATCAACCACCACAAACAAAAAAAAAAACGCGTACATGTTTTCCTAATTCTTTTAGGAAATAAATATTTTGTTCCTCTTTTCCAACTATGGGCTTGGACTTTGGTTGATCCACCTAAAGGGATAAAACCCATAGGGTGAAAATGGATTTTCAAGAAGAAAACTGACATAGATGGTAAATTGGTTACCTATAAGGAGCTATTGGTTGCAAAAGGTTACCATCAGAAACAAGGTATTGACTATGACGAAACTTTTCACCAGTAGCAATACTAAAATCTATTAGGGTACTCCTAGCACTTGTCACTCATTATGATTGTGAGATTTAACAAATGGATGTGAAAACTACTTTCTATAATGGAATTTTGACTGAGGAAGTGTACATGACAACCTGAGGGTTTCACATCCAAGGATAACACTAAAGTGTACAAGCTGTAAAGGTCCATTTATAGACTAAAGCAAGCTTCTAGGAGTTGGAACATCCAATTTGATGAAACAATTAAAGAATTTGGTTTCAAACAAAACTTAGATGAACCTTGTGTATATAAAAAGGTTAGTAGGGGTGCAATTGTTTTCCTATTATTATATGTAGATGACATATTACTAATAGGAAATGATGTCTCTATTGTACAATTAGTCAAGATTTGGTTGTCAAAGAAGTTTTTCATGAAAGACCTTAGAGATGCAACATATATTCTGGGAATAAGGATCTATAGAGATAGATAAAAAAAGTTCTTTGGTCTTTTACAGTCTACAAATATAGATAAAGTGCTAAAGAGGTTTAGCATAGATCAATCCGAGAAGGGATTCTTGCCTATAACCCGTGGGGTAAACCTTTGAAAATCTGTGTGTCCTAAGACATAAGGTGAAAGGGATCACATGAGTAAGATAACATTTACTTTGGTAATTATTTCTATCATGTATGCCATGATATGTACTAGGGCTGATGTATCTTGTGCTCTTAGTTTGACGAGCAAATAACAATCAGACCTTGGAGAAGGTCATTGGCTAGCTGTCAAGAATATGATTAAGTACTTGAAAAGAACTAATAATGTATTCTTAGTATATGGAGATGGTGACTTGCAGGTCAAAGCGTATACCGATGCCAGTTTCCTATCTACTAAGGATGATTACAAATACTAATTAGGATACGAGTTCACTTTCGTAGGTAGGGCAGTTAGTTGGAATAGTTCCAAATAAGATACACTATCGAATCAACCACTGAAGCTAAGTACGTAGCACTTTTCGAAGCTGCTAAGGAGGCAGTCTGGATCAAGAAGTTCATTACAGAACTAAGTATTGTACCTAGCATTGTTGATCCAATAACCTTATATTGTGATAACAATGAAACCGTTGCACAAGCAAAGGAACCACGGTCTCATCAGCGATCTAAATGTGTCCTTAGGCGCTGTCACTTGATTAGAGAATCATTGATAGAAAAGATGTAAGGATAGAGAGAATTCTTACAAATCAGAATATAGTTGATTAGCTTATAAAGGCATTATCCCAAAAGAAACATGATGGTCATGTTCAATCATTTGGTATTACATACATAAATGTTAGGTTTAGTGCAAGTGAGAGATTGTTTGGATTATGCCATAGAAGCAATCATTTATACAAGGTAAGATCAAATAAAGACATTCTTGATCTAATAGTTTTATACACATAAACATACAAAATAATGTTGTTATACATAGAATTAATTTCTGACTTCATAGCTGCAAGCCATTTGTCAAATTCTGAACTATTCAAAACTTCTTCGTAAGTGGTAGGGTCATCTTTTTTTATGAGTGATACGTCATTGTGGTCAGTGATAAGAAATCCATATCTCTCATGTGCCATACGTATCCTACTTGACCTATGAGGTTCTTGTGTATTAGACGGTTCTTCTATTTTATCAATAGATTCGAGATCAACTGATTGATCATTGTTTGGTTGAGCTTGTTGAACTTCACTAAGTTCACTTTTTCTTACAATATCTCCCTTAAGAACGAATTCCTTTTATAGAAAAATAGCATGCCTTGAAACAAACACTTTGTTTTCAATAGGGAGATAGAAATAATATCCATTAGGTTCTTTTGGATGAATACAAACAAACACTTATCAGACTTATTCTCTATTTGTCTGACATTGTCCTCTTCACATAAGTAGGACATCCCCAAATTCTCATGTGAGTTAGCTTTGATCTTTTACCATAAAATAGTTCAAATAGGATAGTGTCAACCAATTTTGATGAAACACTATTTAAAATGTAAACAACAGTCTCCAATGTATATCCCAAAACGGTTTTGGTAAGTCTACAAAATCCAACATGGTTCGTACCATGTCAAAAAGGGCTTGCATTATCTTTTCTTGGCTTTTTATTAATTATATTATGAACTTAATTTTTCCATGTCTAGAACGTATAAATTGTTCATCAGAGTTACAGTATCAAAATGGACATTATTCAATGAAAAAGAACAACTGTTATTCTTAAAAATTAAATGAAAGCTAAGTAAATTCAAATGAGCAACTAAGATAATGTTTTTTTATGTAAAACTGGTATGTAATTATAGTCTTCTTGTTCTATAATCAATTTGGAAGACAAGTGTAGATGATAAGTCTCCACAACAAGTGTAGCAACCTTTGCTCTATTTGCTGTACTAAGGTCCGCATCACATTTCTCCAACTTCCTACTACTCTTAGTCCCTGTAAATTATTGTACAAATAAGATAAATATCCTGTATCCAATACCCATATCTCATTATTAAATGTATTATTGATCTCAATCATAAACATACCAGGATTAGAAGTAGAAGTACTTGCAAGCTTCTCATTCTCATTTTTTTCCTTAATAGTCTCTAAATAACTTTTGCAGTTGTGCCTCCAATGACCCATTTTGCCACAATGATGAGTAGGCCTTTGGTAGATGCCTTCTTTTTCTTAACACCACCTTTTAGAAAAATTTTCTTCTTAGAAGAAAAATCAACCGATAAGACTACGTTATTTTCTTTCTTCATAGAAGACTCCACAATCTTAAGAAGGTTGATCAACTCAGGTATAGTGATCTCAATCTTATTTATCTGGTAGTTCATCATAAATTTTAAAAAACTAACTAGTAAAGATTGAATAATTAAGCCTATATTTAATTCGTGATCTATAGTGAACCCAAGTGATCCAAGCTTCTCAATTAATCTTAGCATTTTAAGTCCATGAGTGGCCACTGAAGTACCTTCTACCATCATAGAATGGAATTACTTCTTAGAGATCTCATATCTTGCCGTCCTTATTTTCTTATAAAAAAGCTCTCTTAGATGGAATATAATAGTATGAGCATCCATATGCTCACACTGTTTTTGAAGCTCAGTGGTCAATGATGCCAGCATGATACAAGATGCTGTGTCACTATCCTCTTTATTCTTCTTGTGATCTTCATGCTCTTCAGCAAGAGCATCATCAGCTTGTGGAGGTGGAATTGGTGCATCTAATACATAGAGAAACCTTTTCGATTTGAGAACGATTTTCAAATTTCTATACCAGTCCAAGAAGTTTGATTTGGTGAGCTTATTTATTTCTAAAATGCTACGTAAGTTCAAATTTGTTATTGTGATGGAAATGATCTAGATGAAAGATAAGAGACGTTAGACTATGTATATGCATATGAAATGTATTTAATTAGGTCTTTAATTAAATGCGTATTTAACCCACAATTTTCTTCAAATCAATAATCCCCACTATTGACTTGGGAAAGCCCATTGGAAGATTTCCTAGTGGACTACTATTTAAATTCTTTAAGAAAGACCTTGGGTATGCCCAACAAACCACTCTTAAGGTCAATTGTTGGTATCTAATACTAATTCCATCAAATGTAACTACTAGATCGTTAGGTGATTAACATCTTTTAATCTTAAAGCACTTAATGCTATCATAACTCAGCCTCTAATATTCTTTATACTTGGGTATGCCCAACTAGAATAAAGATATTAGTTAAATACAACCCATTAATCTGGAATCATATTCTATAGCTTGAACACGCTCGATGTCGAGTAAGCTTGGGTATGCCCAACAACCTAATTTCGAAAAAGAACTCTCATTCTTGCTATATTAATGGAAGGCTTTAGATTTAATATTATTTGAGGGATTTAATTATTTACTTAGTAGTCTCATCATTTAGCATGCAAAATATCAACACTTTGACATAATTGTAATAGACTCAATTGCATGGCTTGGTTATAGACTTTTTTAGATTAATTTCCTTGAGCCAAGTAGGAAATTAGTTTTGGTCAATCCTATGTGTTCTTGCATGGTTTTGAGAAGCAAGTCTTACCATCTTCTTACTTCCCTTGGTCGCCATCTCTATAAATTTGAAAAATAATTTCTAATCATATCTAGCCTATGTAATCTAATTATATAAATTACTAATAAAGAAACATCGAGTTACATTCAAGGGGATTTAGATGAAAAGAGAAATTAAAAGAGAATTGTAGAGAAATGTAGGACACGTGGACCCTATTTTTCAAAATAAAGCGATAAAATGCATGACACAATTCAAATTGATCAAATTAATTTGGCCTAAGTCCATAACCAAGCCTAAATGCCAATATTATGCTTAAAACAAATTAAGTAAAAAATAAATGCACATAAAATATTAAATTCTAAAATCATTATTTTAGAAATTTAATTAATTAGTCCCAAAATCAAATTTTGGGAAAAATCGTGGGGTCCCTTTCGGAATAAAATATTTTAGTGGGTCCTGTAGGAAACAATGTTGGGTATCTCACGCATATCATATATGGTGCAGCAGAAGAATAAGAACGAGATACCAACCCAGGAACCGCATATATGTGGAAAATAAGACATATAGAGAGCAAAGGTAACAACTTTACCTTTCTTTGAGCGTATGAAAAATAAATTTTTTCCTTCTTCAAGTCGAGGCACGATCCAGCAATTCTCTTTATCAAACACCAAGAGAGTTGAATACCCAACCACTATAATCACAGTGTGTGATTATCTCTAATAGAAATCTATACGGAGGATGACACTCAAGCACCAAGATGTTTTTGTGCTAGCACAAACCAATAATGGCGGTAAGGGTTTATGGTGAAGAACCACGAGAGAGAGAGAGAGAGAGAGAGAGAGAGAGAGAGAGAGAGAGAGAGAGAGAGAGAGAGAGAGAGAGAGAGAGAGAGAGAGAGAGAGGTTGGAAGCTATTGTTTCGTGAATCGCCCTTGATCATTAGGGTTTCGTGCATATACCTTATATGTCACAAAAAACCCACTGAAAAACTGAGAATTCTAAAATAATTAGAATTCTCTAATTATAATTGGAAATATCAATTTCTCATAATTATAATTTTAGCCCATAAATTATAATTAATTATAATTTGGCTACAACAACTTCTCTTTCTCGCAATTAACCCCACTATGTTTTCAAATCACATCTTGAGTATATATAATCTTCTATTGTGTGTGACCTATTAGGTTTCCCAATCAATTGGTACCAAATATAAATTAATCCAAACGTCTTTGAGATTAATAATCTAAAATTAATTAGAATTAATCATATTATTCTAATCGGGATTAGTTTATTAATTCATCAATTATTAAACCCATATTCTCAGATCATGAGCGGTATCTAGCAGCACATCATGACCACCCAAGAGTCCAGGAAGTCAAGTGGCTTGACATGAACCCTTCAATAACAAACTACAATGCAATTAACTCCTTTCACCATACAATATCTCATTCGATTTGGAGTACGAAATTAATGCCAACTCCCTCCAGAATATATATTAATTCTAGCCCAAATATAATATTACTTGTTTTAGGAACTTACTACTCTAGATGTGTATCAATTGGAATTGTTTCCAATATATAGACGCATTGGCCAAGGACTTCTTGAGTAGTAATTCCTACAAGTGGCCGTGAGATATTCGCCTCTACTATTAGGAATAGTGAATCCTTTATTAACTCTCTCAACTACTTTCGTTTACCTTACAATGTACCCAATATCCATCCCATAGGTGGCCCTCGATCTATCTCCAGAGATTGGAATTAAAGAACAAAGCTCAGCAAACAAAGTACCTTGGAGATCTCAAGTCTAAGGATACTTGTGCGTTTGCTATATTGAGATTATATCACTGGCACTAAATAGTTATTCATGTGATTATCTCATAGCTAGGTTATCCAATGTACTTATTCCATTAAAAAGCATCCATGTGTTAACTTTGAGTATCTCAATACTCATAGATATGAGAACCACTGCCTGATCAAATCACGAAGTCTAACACATACTAGTTTTAACGCATTAATGATGTCCTGTCTCATTGATACTACGACTAGGGACTATTTAAGTACTAACACTATACAGTGTAGTAGGAATCTCATATCATGATCTCTATCATGATTTCTTTAACACAGTGTTGTACTAGGGACTTTATCTAACATATATTTTACCCAAAAGTAAACAAAAGATACTGTAAGATAAATAATGACTTTTATTAAAATAAAATGTGTCATATACAATGTACAAGTGATTGTCTCTAGGGCATAACACTAACAAGCAATAGGAAAGTCGGCGGTGAAAATGCTTTAAAATTGTATATATATATATATATATATATATATATATATATATATAAGAAGGATCCGGTTGTGGCTTGTGATATAGCCGACGCGGCTATGACTATGCACATGCCGTGTTCCAGTCGAGCACAACTCCAATTTGATTCTTGTTATTTTCTTTTAAATTAATTGGAAACCATTTCCAATCTCACGTTAACTCAAACTAATTTTGCACAGCAATAGGAAATAATTTCCTATTATTTTTCTGGCTAGAATTTTGCTAATTTAGAAACAATTTCCTTCAAATTGTAGAACCAGTTTCTAGCTTTTAGTTTTCTAGTTTTTCCTTTGTAAATCACAGAAACCTTTTTGGCAAAAAAAAAAAAAAATCAATAATTAACATACTAAGGAAAAATACAACCCATATAAAATGAATTTTTTTTAAAAAAAATCAAAATTCATTAAAACAATTTTCATTGACCCAAAATTATTTATGAAACAATTTCATAAAATAAACATGACCCAAAAAATACATATGAGTCGGCTCTGATACAACGGTTGTACTTTGATTCCAATCTCTGAAGTCCTTACAAGTCCGCTTATGGGATGGACATTGGGTACATGTGAAGTAAACGAGAGTAGTTAAGAGGGTCAACAAATGATTCACTACTCCAAATAGTAGGAGTGAATATCTCAAAATCCAACCGTTGTTGGGTGAATTTATTAGTAACCAAATAACCTTAGTAAATTTATTTACAATGGGCATATTGGGTGAATTTATTATTGAAAGAATTATTCTAGTTTGGCTAGAATAATTAATTGGGCCAATTTAATTAATTAATTAGTGTAATTTTATATTGGGCCCAAGTAGTTTAATTAATTAATAAAAGAGCTAATTTAATTAATTGGCTTCTTAATTAATTATCTTGGATAATTTTAGATTAGGCCTAAGTGGATTAATTAATTAATATGAGAGCTATTAGAATTAGTTTTGGGCTAATTAAGTAAACGTGGCCCATCAGGGTTTTGTTAATGCGGCTGTAGATTATTTGGAAACGTAGAAATCTGCCATAATTAAAAGGAAAGGAAAAGGAAATTTAAAGAAGACTAGTAGGTTGATTTTTGTTTTAAAAAAAATAGGAAAATATTTTTGTTATTAAATGGAACATGAGCTTAAAAAGGTTGACTGAATTTTTCTAAAAAAAAGTACATCTTGCGTTTTTCCTAGTGAAAAAAAAAAAAGCCACCAGTCTTTCTTGTTGTGCTTTTTTTTTCGTTTCCTTAACCGTTTTTAGGTCTTCCATTTTGTTCCAATTTTCTTCACCCTAATTCTACTTTAATCGGTAGAGGTCCATAGTAGTTAGAGAATATACTTTGGAAGGTCAAGAGTTAGCAAACATGGTATGTGTTTGGTGTAAAGGAGCTAACTATTAGCTGGTGTTCTTGCGGAACAGGTAGACATTCCTGTTCAACCAACACAATCAAACCTGAATCCAACTCTGATTATTAAAGTTACTCACCCTAAAAGTAAGTATTTCTAGACTTTAGCTCGGAAAATTTTAATTTGCTATCTTCAACACTTATTCAATTTTCCCGTGATCCATCAAGTAGTATCAGAGCTATAGTTAAATCTAAGAGCATGCTTAGGGTTAATAATTGGAAAAAGGTGGTTCCTTTAATAATAAAAATATAATCTTTGCAATTGTATGGATCCCCCGTGGTTTTGATATAGGTAGATTTTGTGTAAACATAACACGTGGAGGCATATGCACCTATAATTTAATTTTAATCCCGTATTGTAGAATTCGTGTACGTCTCGTTCTAAATGGCCTAGGTGTTTGAAATTGTATTTCAGTTTAATTTACAAAGTTTTGTAACAAAAATTGGTGCCTAGGACAATGCCGCAAAATCCCTGAAGAAGAAATGGAGAAAGATGAAAAACGGAGAAGAATAGAGGCCTGAAGACTAGCTGCGGTAGGCTTGCTCAAAGCCGCACATGGCTTGGAGGTAGGCCAAGCCGTGGCTAGTAGCCGCATAGCCTCTCACGGCTATGGGCATTTTTGCTCACTGGGGCCGCGGGAGGCTTAGCTAGTGCCTTCTATGGCTGGGCTTCAACAACGCACGACTGTGCTTTGGTTCAGTGGGTTATAGGAAGCTGTTTGCAGTTTGGCAGTCGGGTCGTGGGATTCTCTTGAAGTTTTTTTTCCTTTTCATTTTCTTGTAATTTCTTTTTCTCTTAGGCCAATATCACACGAGGTTATTTTTCTTGCAATAGTTTATTTATTGTGATGAATAATTTTGCATGAAAATGGTTAGTAATGGGAAACCACCTTATGATTAAACCAGATAATTTTAATTTTATTATCATAATGTTTAATCCATTATTTGGTCACATAAGAATTAAGGTTAGAAATAGCATGTAAAAAGTTTATTTTGGGCAATTTTATTTAATTTTGTGATCAAACGCACAAAGATTTTTGAGAAATTAATTTTTCTCTAGACAAAACAATTGAGGAAAATATTTTTAAATTGAAACTATATAATTTATAAATAAATTCATAGTTTATTGTTCCAAATGTTTTTTATCCTTGATATGGGGAATAATGTTTAATTTGAGTATTTTAAATTTAGTTCCTAGAAAATGGTTTTAACTTAAGTAGTGAAATAAAAATTCATAGTTTATTTCTTAAAGGGTTTTATCCTTGACATAGAAAATAATAGTTGAATTTTTGGGTTTCACTAAAGTTAATAAAAATAAATTAATTTTTTAAAGACGCATTTTTCCTAAACACCTATTTTTCTCAAAAGATTAAGTGGGAAAAGGGTTCCAATAGCCCTACGGCTTCCATCACCGGTTCCTGTTAGAGACTACAGTTATCCTCGTGTCATTCTAAGCATGATCGCTATAGGTTGGATTTTCATGAGAATTTAGAACTAATGGAGGAATTATAATAAAAGCCAAGGATAAGTATTAGTGTCTGCCAGCCTATCATTGGAGGAATTAATGCTAGATTATCTGTGGGTGGTAAGAGTAGTGACCATCCTATCGATAGAACTATTTATGGATCATTACTTATTAAGGAAGTTTAATTTGTGATAGTTATACACTTAACTTAGAAATTTGTTAACCTTCCTACGAAGCTCTGTCAATTTTTCTAAGAGCTAAATTATTCATATATTTTTTTATAATGGTTTTAATAGGTTAACCATATCATGAAAATAATAAAAATGTTTTAAATGTGCATTTTATATGTTTTTTTCAAAACAAATATTTTTGTGAATGAAGTTTTTTTTCCCAATCAACAGAAATGTTTGGTTTCAGTCCTTTATCCACTATTCTCAAGGAGAATAAGTTAGCTGGACCAAATTATGTGGACTGAAAAAGGAATTTGAATATAGTACTCACTGTTGAGTACTACAAGTATATTCTGACCTACCCCTATCCTAAAATTAGGGAAGATTATATGGACCAAGATCGTGAGGCAGAGAAGGCATGGCGGAAAGTTGATGAAATGGCTCGATGCTATATGTTGGCTTCCATATCCAATGTTCTCCAGTCTAAGCACAAGAACATGCCTACTGTGTATGCCATTGATGTTTCGTTGTGCACCTTATTTGCTGACAAGAGTAGGCTCGCAAGGCAGGAAGCTCTTAGAGCAATCATGAACATAAGAATGGCTAAGGGGGCATTAGTCTATGAGCATATACTCAAGATGATTTCTCACTTCGAGGAGACCAAAGTCCTAGGGTTAACAATTGATCCTGAGAGCCAAATTGATAGAGTTCTTAAGACTTTGCCAAAATCGTACTCTTAGTTCAAGTTATATTATAACATGAACAAGTTGAGTATGTAGTTGCTAAAGTTGATGAACAAACAAGTTGAGAACATTAGCTACAGAGAAAATTATGAAGGTTGAATCAAAGATTTTGGTTACTCATTTTGGTTCATCTTCTGGAATTGAGCCAAAGCCCAAGAAGTTCAAAAGGAAGAAGGGCCAGAACAATACAGGGGCCCAACCCAAGGCATCCAAGCCCAGTCTATCTAAGCCAGCGACAAGTCCAAGGGAAAGTGTTTCAAATGTAGCAAGATGGGGAACTTCAAAAAGGATTGTCCAAACTTCTTGACCAAGTCCTCATCGGGTATTGCTCTTTACTTACAGTCTATTTTGATGGTTGTATCATCATCTATTTAGATTGTTGATTCCGAAGCCACTAATTATATCTGTAACTCCTTGTAGGGTTTCAAGAAGATAAGGTAACTCAATAGAGGAGAACGTGAATTTAGAGTGGAAAACGGAGCACAAGTGTAGGCCGAAGCAGCGGGAAACTTAGAGCTATTATTTGATTGCAATAGGGTTTTAGTTTTGAAAGATATTTTACATGTTTTTAGTTTTAAACAGAATTTACTTTCAATTTTTAAATTGATTAATTAAGGATATATATTCTGTTTCTTCCCATTCTGGTATTTCAATCAGTAGAAATGGAAATATTATTTATTCTAAAAACATGTATGGGAACCTTTTCTATATTAATCCTATTAAATGTCAAACAAATAATACTCAGATGAAACCTAATAATAAGAAGATAAAGGCCACATCAAACAACTTTTATTTATGACATTTGATATTAGGACATATAAATCCTAATTGGATTTAGATGTTAATCCAAAATGGGTCTTTGGACTCATTTGAAACAGAGGAATGGACTCAGTGTGACTCTTGTCTTAAGGGTAAAATGACCAAAAAGTCATTTACTCAAAAATCAGAAAAGGCCACGAAATTATTATAGTTTGTTCATACTGATGTTTGTGGTCCTATATCTTCACCGACTAGAGGAAATTACAATTACTTTATCACGTTCACAAATGATCACTCGTGTTTTGGTTATATTTACTTGATAAGGCATAAGTCTGATTCCTTTAATATATTCAAGGAGTTTAAGGCTGAGGTGGAGCGTCAAATAGGTAAACTAATTAAAAAGCTATGATTGGATCTTCAAGGACTATTTGGCACATCAAAGCATTGTATCTTAGATAACTGCAGCTGAGATTCCCCAGCAGAATAGAGTAGCTGAGAGAAGAAATAGAGCATTGATGGAAATGGTCTGAAATATGATGAGTCATTCAACTCTGCCAATTTTTTTATTTTTTTAGGATATCCCTTAGAAACAACAGCATATATTCTGAACTTGCTGCCTTGTAAGTTAGTGCCTAGGACACCCTATGAGATGTGGACTAAACAAAAGCCGAGTATGAATCATCTTAAAGTATGGGGTTGGAAGATGAACAAATGCTAGGTACTTGGAAGATGAACAAATGTATCCACTAAGGTTTGGAGTACTATGGAATTGGAAGAGAAGTTGATTAACACTTCAACATTAAGTACCCCAATTGAGGAACTAAAAGAAAAACAGCCAGATGTTCCCATACAGACTGAGTCATATCGTAGTGGGAGGATATCTAGGGTTCATGAGAGATGGACTGGAGAGGCCTTTGAGGTCATCTCCAACCATCAGGAACAATATCTCGCTAGATACGATAAGGGCATTGTTGATGTTGATGCAAACAAAGGGAAAATTGCAATGGATGTTGAGATTGAATCTATGTTCCTCAATCAAGTCTGGGATCTTATCACTATACTTGAAAGGATTAAACCCATAGGGTGCAAGTGAGTATACCAGAGAAATAGAGATGTGTATGGAAAGGAGGAAACCTTTAAAGCATAGTTAGTTGCAAAAGGTTATACTCAGAAAGAAAGGATCGATTATGAGGATACATTTTCACCTGCTGCCATACTTAAGTCCATACACATTCTCCTGCTCATCATATGTCATTATGACTATGAGATATACCAAATGTATGCCAAGATAGCTTTTCTTAATGGCTATCTTAACAAAGATATCTATATGTGTCAGCCTGAAGGCTTTATTGCTAAAGGCCAAGATCATATGGTCGACAAGCTTAAAAAGTCCATTTATGAACTTAAGCAAGCATCATGAGCATGGAACATGTATTTTGATGAGATTATAAAGTCTTATGATAGGAACAATGTGTCCTTTATAGTACTTTATGAAGATGACATTCTATTCATTGGAAGTGATGTAGGGATATTGTCATCTATAAAGGTTTAGCTATTAAGTCAATTTTAACATGAAGGATATAGGAGAAGCTAGCTAATTCTTGGTATTAAGCTTCTTAGAGATAGGAAGTAAAGAATGTTGGACTTATCCTAATTAGATTATATTGACAAGATATTGGTTAGGTGTAACACTCCACTACCTACGTACCCTATTAGGGCTAGGGATGTCGCCCCATCCACAGGAAAGAGGTCTTTATAGCTAGGACTCACAAAAAAAATAAAAGAAATATCTCAAAATTAAACATATTACAACCTAAGCAATACATGAATAAGTTCCAAAAATAAATAAATGAATGACTGCTAACATTTCTCAAACGAAATACATAGGAAAAGAAACAAGTCTTCAGAACATAGCAAATCTCTAATCAACAACCTTCACAGCAGGACCGACTTGAAAACATGATATAAAAGTTGGTGAGACAAAAATCTCAAAAAGCCTATGTGTTCTTTAAGTGTTTCAGGTAAAACAGTCTATGTATGCAAGTTAAGAAATTTCCATAAAAGAAAGTGCTGGCAAGCCTCAAATAAATTTCACAAATGAAGAGTGATGTTTTCCTTTCAAATTATACATGTATACAAAAAATACAATCACTCAAAAGAGATAGCCATGGCAACACACTTTGTGTACCATGACAAAATAACGTTTAGCAAGCCACACATTAAGCATACTAACACAAGGTAGGTGTATGGCCTACTGGGTAAGATACTCCTCCATCTCTATACCCAAACTTACCAGTTGTCCACTCCGAAAATACACAGTCCACTCCACTGAATTTGCTAACTCGGACCGGTATGACCTACAAGACTGGCATCCTATCCAAGAAGAACTCACCCCTTAGAGGTGGACACCTACTGAGAGACTTACCCTAACCCTTCAAAGACTAGTCCTAGTAGTCTACCCTTATTAAGTGCTTAACGTTGTGTTCGTCCCACTTGGAACAAGAAAGATCATATCTTGATTCTCTTTGATGTAGCAACTATGGTTTTCCAAAATTCCTGTCAAAGAAGGGTATTTAGGAAAAGTTTGGCATTTTGTATAAAATTGCTTGTTTAACTTTAAATGGTTTTCTTAACTGAAAAGGAAAGAAAAATTGTCCATAATTGTATTTACAGTATAAATACTCGTATACGTTGAACTTGACTTGCCAAGGTAACTTTGGTCTTCAAACAACTTTATGCAGGAACTTACCTGATCATTTGCTCTTCTTGGCTACAAAAGTCTTCTAAGGTAATTCAGGTCAACCTAACCCTGCCTAGGATAAATACAAGGTATGAGACAACCATCCAGACAATACTTGCCTTAAATAAATCATTCTTAGTTCAACTAGCCACAATAATAGCTAACCATGATAGCAATACCTTAAGCTTTAATACTAGTTGATAAAGTTTTTTATAAAATTAGTTTGATAAGTTAAAATAAATTGGTGTTATAAATAATAACTGAGTAATAAATTATAACCTTAACTATTTATTACCAAATAATAAATAATGAGTAATATTGATAAAATTAGTAATAAATAATGGGTAATAATAAATTATAAATAACATTAGTAACAAATAATATTTAAATAGTATTATTATAAATAATAATAAATTATACTTAATTTTCATTAATAAATAATAAATAACAAAAAATTATTAAAAAATAAATAATATTTATTAGTGTAGATAAAAGTTTTAGGAAGGCTATGTAATAATATTATGATTTTAAAAGTAATTTGATATTAATTAATTTCCATGTTTTATTATTTATATTTAATAAAAATATTTTTATTTAACTAATAAAATAATAATATTTTAAATAATCTTCTATTTCCAACCTACTTAATGTTTTTTCGAATTTTGTAAATAAAATAATAATAATAATAATAATTCTAAAAATAATAAAAGTAGTTCTTACATAATTTTTATTGTTACAGAAAATCCATGTACATATTCATACACCCAAGGATTCAAAAAATAACATGTTAATCTATCCAAGAACATAAACTTGAATTAACATATACTACAACAAGGATAATATTCTACTAGGCATAATATTATCTATGGCTTTAGTGAAAAATAATATCATGAAGGCCTAATCAACAACGGTGGCATAATGTCTAACATGCATCAACACATCCATAATGCTCTTAATCATAATGAACATATAGTGATTCTAAAGCATAATCCCTAAGTCACAACATTCATTCCAATTCTCATGTCTTAAATCCACTCCCTTCACCTATATACATAGCTTCAACCCCATTTTATTTAATCAACCTATCATAATCTAAGAGTCTTGATTTTGAGAATTTAAAGAGGAGATCAAGAAAGAAATACTTGATTGGATGAACGTTTGATGCAGTTTTGGTTAGTGGAGGTCCTTGAGTGCTTGGTGGCTTTAATAATCCGAAGATTGTCCATGGTTGTTCATCACCATTTTGTCTAAGAGAGAGGGAGAGAGTGAGAGAGGATCGAATAAGAGTAAGAAGAGAAGAATATATAGAAGTTGAAGAAAAGAAGAAGAACAAGAAGATTGCTATTACTTTACCTCTTTAGTGTTCTTTGAATCTTCAACAAAAAAAAGGGTGATTTGATCTATTCAAAGGTTCAACTTTGTGTGTTTTGGTGTTATAAAGTTCACCAAGAAAGAATATAGGTTCAGTGCTAATGGTTTAGAGTGTTCTGGAGTGATTAGAGATGTTTAGAAGTTATTTAGGCTTGAAGATGTGTAGCGTGTGTTCTTGGTGTTCTTTAGAGAGATTGAGAGGAAAAGGAATTTAGTGTGTGCTGTGTGAGTGATGGCCAAATGGCTTAGCCTAGGGGAAGGTTTTGGTTATCTAAGAATGAGAGAGTGAGTTTCATCTTTTTTCAAAATTCAAATTGAGAGAAAAGTGGAGATGTTTGAGGTATAGGATTGGGTAATGGTGTTTGCTCTTGGAAGGTTTCTTGTCCTTCAATGGTGTATGGCTGAACTGGCTATGTTTTAACCAAGGAATGGAGAGTTTTTTCAGGCTTACGCTGGCCAAAATTGGCTATGGAATGGTAGAGAATTTTCTAGTTTTATCAACTAGCTAAATGAGTTCTTTAATTGAAACCACTACTTATTATTCCTCCTCATTTTCGGCCAACCCCTATCCTGCAAGAGTTAGGATTTTCGAAATTCCTAGGAAGGAATTATCCAAGAATTTTATGGATATAAAAATGAATTAAATGATTAGGTGTACTTTAATTTCAAAGAGGTTAGGATAAGGCTTGCAAAAATAATGGAGGCAAGAATTTCTCTTGAATTATTTTTATGACAAGACCACATGGTCAAGACATTACCATTGTGTCTTAGAAAATATTCCTAACTTTAAGGAATGTAAGAAACAAGAAAATTCAAACATGGATTAAAAATTCAAGATCTTAGAGATTAAACTACAAAGCTCTAACCGCTTAACCACACTAACTCATGCTCTTATTTTCTCAACTAAATATTCTTCTTATCTAAACCTCAAGCCATCTTCCTATTTTGACCTCAAGAAAAATTACCTTTTTACCTTTTCTACTCAATAAGTACAAATAAATCATATAACCTATAAACCACAATTCTAAGGTACACAAAATCATTTAAGAGAAATATTTCATGCAAGATGACATGATATGCATCCCATCCATCTTACTCTATGGTAGATTTAGGTGGGGTTTTACAACCTCCCCTCCTTAGAAGAATTTTGTCCTGAAATTCAAGTGTGCATTTATCTCAAGTTGAGATATTTCTGCTTCACTTATTCTTCCGTTTCCCACATGGCATCTTAAGTGCCATGATGCTCCCATTGTACCTTCACCATAGGAATCTGCTTATTCCAGAGAGTCTTGATACTTCGTCTAAAATTTTCGCGGGTTTCTTCATGTAGCTCACGTTGGGTTGCAATACCAATGGCTCATCATTCAAAACATGCCCAGGTTCAGCATTGTACTTCATCAACTGAGACACATAGAATACATTGTGTATTCCCGCCAATCCATTTGGCAAATACAGTTGATATGCTACCAGTCCAATTCTTTTTGTTACTGAAAATGGTCCCAAATATCTCAAATTCAGCTTTCCACCTTTCGGATGCTTCAAAATTCCTCTACTCGGCATCAACCTTAAGAACACACCGTCTCCTACTTGAAATTCCAACTCCCTTCGCCTTCTATTCACATAACTTTTCTGTTAGCTTTGAGTTGCTTTCAACCTTTCTCTGATAAGTTTTACCTTATCTACCATCTGCTGAACACAAACATCCCTAGACTTGCTTTTGTGGCTGTTTTCTGACCAACTCTAGTGTAGAGGTACTTGACACTTACGTCTATATAATGCTTTATACGGGGCCATTCCAATCGAAGATTGGTAGCTATTATTGTAAGCCAATTTCGCATATTGTACACATTCAATCTACTTATCCTCGAAATCCAATACGCAAGCTCTTAACATATCTTCCCATATCTGAATAACCCTTTTTGACAGACCATTGATTTGCAGGTGTGCCGTCATACTGAACTTCAAATTAGAACCTATTGATTCTTAAAACTTGCCCCAAAATTGGTATGTAAACCTCGGGTCTTGATTGGACACGATACTTGAAGGTACTCCATGCAATCTAACTATCTCCCGCATATATGTTTGAGCTAACTTCTCTATTGAATCCCTTACGTTCACCGATATAAAATGCACTGACTTAGTCAATCTATCTACCACTACCCATATGGTGTCCTTTTGGGTTCTTGCCATAGGGAGTCCGGTTACGAAGTCTATGGTCACCTTTTCCCATTTTCACTTTAGTATCGGTAATGGTTGCAGCAATCCTGTCGAGTTTTTATGCTCTGCTTTAACTTTTTGACAAGTTAGACACAAGGAGACATACCTCACCATATTTTTCTTTATTCTAGGCCACCAATAAGACTTCTTCATATCTTGATACATTTTTACCTCTCTCGGATGAATAGTGTACTTGTTTTTATGCACCTCTTTCAAAATCTTATCCTTCAGCTGTTGCTCATCAGGTACATATAAACGATCTTGAAAATACATCACTCCTGTCTCATCCTACCAGAAATTACTGCCTTGCTGTTTAAGTTCTTTGTCCTTGAAAAATTGAAACACTGCATTACTTTGCTGAGCTTTGATGATTTCTTGCCTTACATCCGGTGTTAATCTCAGATTACTAACAATAATCCTCTCTTCTCGCACTTCCGTCCTTCTATCCAACACCTCTTGGACTGCTTTAATCTCCTACACTCTCTATCTGGCCATTTTAACTTTACGGCCCAAGGCATTAACAACAACATTGGCCTACCCTGGGTGGAAGTTAATAGGACAACAATATTCCTCCAAAAATTCCATCCATCTCCATTGCCTCACATTCAAGCCCTTCTGGGTAAAAATATATTTCAGGTTCTTGTGGTCAGTGAACATTTCATACTCAGCTCCATACAAGTAATG
Organism: Voacanga thouarsii; assembly: GCA_026120185.1. Lineage (NCBI taxonomy): Eukaryota > Viridiplantae > Streptophyta > Magnoliopsida > Gentianales > Apocynaceae > Voacanga > Voacanga thouarsii. The sequence continues at coordinate 56,828 of JANUWF010001053.1, read as the reverse complement.
CCTCTATTCTTTAAAGCAAAAACAATAGCAGCCAACTCCAAGTCATGCGTTGGATAATTAACTTCATGAGGCTTCAACTTTCGAGAGGCAAAGGCTATTACCTTCCTATCCTGCATCAATACTGTTCCCAAACCTTCCTTTGAAGTATTAGTATACAAAGTGTAGGGTTTATCTCCCTCTGGCAAACTCAGCACCAGAGCTGTTATTAACCTCTGCTTCAGCTCTAGGAAACTGTTCTTGCATTTCTTATTCCGGACAATGGGTACACTTTTCTTAACAGATAGGTCATAAATAACTCTAGCGTTGAGAACCCTTTAATAAACCCTCTATAATAGCTGGCCAATCTCAAGAAGCTTTTAATCTCAGTGATGTTCTCCGGTTGCTTCCAATCTGAAACCGCTTCAACTTTCACTGGATCCACCTTGATTCCATCCTTGGTCACCACATGGCCAAGGAACGACACATTGTCCAACCAAAATTTGCACTTGCTAAATTTAGCATAAAGTTTGTGCTCTCTTAGCTTTTCCAATACCAACTTTAGATGCTTTGCATGATTCTCCGGACTCTTGGAATATATAAGTATATCATCAATGAATACCATCATGAACTTATCCAGGTAGTGTTGAAAAACATGATGCATCAAATCCATAAAATACCGCCGGTGCATTAGTCACCCCAAAAAGTATTGCTATGAACTTGTAATGACTATATCTCGTGTTAAAGGCTGTCTTGGGTATATCCTCCTCCTTTATCTGCACGTAATAATATCCCTGCCTTAAATTCAGTTTGGAATAACAATTGTAGCCTTGCAACTGGTCAAACAACTCATCAATTAATGGTAGAGGATATTTATTCTTGAAGTTTAGATTGTTCAATCCCCGATAGTCCATACACAACCTCAAAGTCCCATCCTTCTTCTTCAAAAATAATACTGGGGCTCCCCAAGGTGACGTGCTCGGTCTTATGTAACCTTGCTTCACCAATTCGTCTAGTTTCTCCTTTAACTCCTCTAGTGACATCTGATATGGGATTCGAGATACAGGTTTAGCTCCTAGAATTAGATCTATGGTGAACTTAACTTCTCGATTGGGAGGAAGAGACATGAGTTTCGCAAAAAATACATCAGGAAAATCTTTTACCACCTCAGTTTCTTCGAGCGTGCACTGTTCCTTCAATTTGTTTATCAGGGAAGCCAAATATCCTTGACATCCTTACTTCAACAATTTCCGGGCTTTTGCTCTAGCTATCAAGAACTTCAACTCTTTTACCTGCTTGCCATTGAACTCCAGCACATCACATCCTAGTCTAATTAATTGGACAGATTTATTCTTACAGCCTACTTTAGCTCCACGCTTAGCTAGCAAATCCATACCTAATATGAGGTCGTAGTTGTCAATAGCTAAAACTACCAAATCTCCCTCCAAGCTCTCTTTCCCCATTTTAATCTAACAATTCTATACATATTGATCCGCTTGCACCATTTTTCCTATGGGCGTACTCACCAACATGGTAAAAGGTAGTTCTATTTTATCCTAACCCAAATGATATGCACAATTTTTGTCTAAATAGGAATGGGTAGATCCAGGGTCTATCAATGTATTAACAGAACTATCTTGGATAGGAAACTTACTTTCCACTACCACTGCATCTGCTACAACTTCCTCCTGGTTAAGAGCCAAAACCTTTGCTTTCACTTGCAGCTTCTGAGTTCCTCTTTTGGAGGCTCCCGCGGTATTGGCTTGATTGGCTCTTATGATCTAGGCTGTGTTTCCTTACCCGATTTGGAGAAGTTTTGGGGTAGACATTTCATAGGTGTGTTGGATCTCCACAATTGTAGCATTTTTGTTCAGCTCCCTTAGACCAATAGTTCTTCTTTACAATACCCTTCTTCCCGCAATGTCGACGTGACGGGAGTTTTTGTGCAGGACCCGCTAGTGTCGTTTGTGCTTGCTTTCCTCGGTTCTACCATTACTGTAGAGTATGTCACTTATTAGTTGGCTGCCTGTCGAAGGGTCTCGATAGTTGCCTCAGCGGCAAGAATGGTCTCAGTACCATCCTGCTTCGATCTTCATTCTTTGTCCGGGTCGTCGCGTTTACTGCCCTCGAATAAGTTGTTGGTGGAGAAGCTGCCAAAGCCCTTCTCAGCTCCTGCCTCAATCCTTTAACAAACTGCCTTGTTCGGTTCTGCTCGGTATCTACCAGTCTCCTGCAGTACTTTGACAACTGGGTAAAATGAGCAGCATACTGAGCTACGGTCATGCTCCTTTGCTTTAGATTTTAGAACTCATCCTCCCTTTTTTTCACTATCCACTGAGGGATATATTCTACTCTGAATGCCTCCATAAAGTTGGCCTATGTCTAGTCTTGATGTATCATTTCCCAGTCTTCTTGAACTCGATGCCACCTTGCCCGAGCTAGGCTTCTCAGCCTGAACATAGCAAATTTTACTATTCGCTTCTTGGTGTATTGAAGTGCAGCAACGATGTCCTCCATCTGTTCTACCCGCTACTCCGTTTTTTAGTCTTTTTCGGCTTCTCCCAAGAAGGTGGGAGGTTAAAACTTCAGAAACCTCTCCAAGGCCTCACCTTCCCCCTTCAGGTTCCTTCGTTCTAACAATGTATGCAGCATCTCTGTCATTTTGTAGAATGCTTGCCCTATGGCCACATTGGTAGGTTATTCAGGCCCCACTTCCTGCTCAGGTTCATTCTCATTCTCTTAATTTGGCGATGATAGTTGAGTTGCATCAAACTTCGGAGTCATGCGTTCTACCTCTAGAACCCTTCTGCTGGATGCTACTGCACGACGCTTTGGTGCAATTCTAAACTATATCCCCAGATAATGAGTTTATACATTAAAGTTTAAAATATTTAAATCGAGCATGCATTCATATTCAGACTTAAGTAAAAACAAATTAGAAGCAAGCTTTGCATAAAGAATTACAGTTATTTCAAGATTAGAGTACACCAAGGTACTCTTATTTGCATAAATTTTGAAATAAAACATTAAACATAAATGAACCCTTGGCACAAGAGTTTATTGAAAGTAGTAAATAACAATTTCCTAAGCATGGCCAAACTTAGCCCCTAATCCTCATCAAAATCCTCAGTGTCAGCATCACACAACCATCCTCCAATATTTCTAGAAAAGTCTAACCTTGCACTATTCACAAACCCATAACCCATTAGTTCCTTCCCGGGTTTCCTAGAACTCTCTCGAGTTTCAACATGGTTTAATGGGGGTACAAAATATGATCTAGGTGGAGATTCGTAGTCTATCTCCCCCGGATCATTACTATCAGTAGTCAAGTCAATCACGGGACTAGGTGGGTTTGAGACATACTCCATGTCAATATCCTCATTCTTACTATCAGTAACTAAGTCTATACAGGTATAGGAGGTGGCTCAATCTTCCGAACCTCATTATCACTGCTCTCTTCTAAAGGTTTGACTAGTTGGGGTGCAGGTTGTGGGGTAGGTTGTGGCACTGGTAACTCTTCCGGGTGGATAGGGATTCGTAGATGCCATTGCTGCCCTTTCCTTGTAGTTCTAATCATTCTAACTATCCTATAGCCTAAATAACCTAGATTAGTCAAAAGAGTTTAATCTTAATGAAATAAAGCAAATATAATCAATAATTGCCTAAACCTTATCTCTAATACCACTTGTAACACCCCACTACCAATGAACCCTATTAGGGCTGGGATGTCGCCTTGTCCACAAGACCAGGGGTTTTTATAACTTGGACTCATAAAATAAATGAAAGAAATATCTCAAAATTAAACTTATTATAACCTAAGAAATATATGAACAAGTTCCAAAAATAAATAAAAGAATGTCTGCTAATGTCTCTCAAATGAAATACATAGGAAAAGAAACAAACTTCAAAACGTAGGCAATCGCTAATTAATAAGCTTCACAGCAGGACCGACCTGAAAACATGGTATAAAAGGTGGTGAGACAAAAATCTCAGTAAACCCGAGTGTGCTTTGAGTGTTTCAGGCAAAACAGTTCATATAAACAAGTTGAGAATTTACAAATGAAGAGTGGTGTTTTCCTTTCAAATCATACATGTACACAATCAATACAACCACTCAGAAGAGATAGCCATGGCACTACACTTTGTGCACCATGACAAAATAACGTTCAGTATGCCACACTTTGTGCATATTGACACAAGGTAGGTATACGAACTACCGGGTGAGATACTCCTCCATGTCTATATCCAAACTTACTGGTCGTCTATTTTGGGAATACATAGTCCACTTGACTGAACTTGTTACCTTAGACCGGTGCGAGCTACAGGACTAGCATCCTATCCAGAAAGGACTCACCCTTTAGAGGCGGCCAAGTATTGAGAGACTTACCCTAACCCTTTAAAGACTAGTCCTAGTAGTCAATCCTTATTCAGTACTCAACGTTGTGTTCGTCCCACTTGGGAAAAGAAAGATCATACATTGATTCTCTTTGAAATAGTAGTTATGGTTTCCTAAAATTCTTGTCAAAGTTAGGTTTTTAGGAAAAGTTTAGCATTTTGTATAAAATTGCTTGTTTAACTTTAAATAGTTTGCTTGACTGAAAAGAAAAGGAAAACTATCCAGACATTGAGCTTGACTTACCAAGGTAACTTTGGTCCTCAAACAGCTTTATGTAGGAACTTACCTGATCTTTTGCTCTTTTTAGCTACAAAAGTCTTCCAAGGTAATTCAGATGAACGTAACCCTGCCTATGACAAATACGAGGTATAAGACAACCATCCAGACAATACTTGCCTTAAATAAATAATTCTTAGGTCAACTAGCCACAACAATAGCTAACCATGACAGCAATGCCTTAAGCTTTAATACTAGTTGATAAAGTCTTTTATAAAATTAGTTTGATAAGTTAAAAGAAATAGGTGTTATAAATAATAACTGAGTAATAAATTATAACCCTAACTATTTATTACCAAATAATAAATAATGAGTAATATTGATAAAATTAGTAATAAATAATGGGTAATAATAAATTCTAAATAATACTGGTAATAAATAATATTTCAATAGTATTATAAATAATAATAAATTATAATTAATTTTAAACAATAAAAACAAATAACAAATAAAATTAATAAAAAATAAATTATTATAATATAAATAATATTTATGAGTGTAGATAAAAGTTTTAGTAAGGATATGTAATAATATTATGATTTTAAAAATCATTTGATATTAATTAATTTCAATATTTTATTATTTATATTTAATAAAAATATTTTTTATTTAACTAATAAAATAATAATATTTTAAATAATCTTCTATTTCGAACCTACTTCATGTTTTTCAAATTTTGTAAATTAAATTAATTAATAATAATAATGATAGTAAGAATAATTCTAAAAATAATAAAAGTAGTTCTTACATAATTTTTATTGCTATAGAAAATCCATGTACATATTCATATACCCAAGGATTCAACAAATAACATGTTAATCTATCCAAGAACATAGGCTTGAAGTAACATATACTACAACAAGGATGATATTCTACTAGGCATAATATTACCTATGGCTTTACTGAAAAATAATATCATGAAGGCCTAATCAACAACAGTGGCATAATGTCTAACATGCATCAAAACATCTATAAAGCTCTTAATCATAATGAACATATAGTGATTCTAAAGCATAATCCCTAAGTCACAACATTCATTCAAATTCTCATATCTTATATCCACTCCCTTCACCCACATACATAGATTCGACCCCACTTTATTCAATCAACCTATCATCGTCTAAGAGTCTTGATTTTGAGAATTTAAAGAAGAGATCAAGAAAGAAATACTTAATTTGATGAACGTTTGATGAAGGTTTGATTAGTGGAGGTCCTTGAGTGCTTAATGGCTTTAACGATCCGAAGATTGTCCATGATTGTTCATCACCATTTCAACCAAGAGAGAGGGAGAGAGTGAGAGAGGAATGAATGAGTGTAAGAAGAGAAGAATATATAAAAGTTGAAGAAAAGAAGAAGAACAAGAAGATTGCTATTACTTTACCTCGTTAGTGTTCTTCGAATCTTCAACAAAAAAATGGGTGATTTGATCCGTTTGAAGGTTCAATTTTGTGTATTTTGGTGTTATAAAGTGCACCAAGAAAAAATATTGGTTAAATGCTAATGGTTTAGAGATTTTAGGAGTGATTGGAGATGTTTAGAAGTGATTTAGGCTTGAAGATGTGTCATGTGTGTTCTTGGTGTTCTTTAGAGAGATTGAGAGGAAAAGGAATTTTATGTGTGCTGTGCTAGTGATGGGCAAATGGCTTAGCCTAGGGGAAGTTTTCAGTTATCCATGAATGAGAGAGAGAGTTTTAGCTTTTTTCAAATTTCAAATTGAGAGAAAAGTGAAGATGTTTGAGGTATAGGGTTGGGTAATGGTGTTTGTTCTTGGAAAGTTTCTTATCTTTCAATGGTGTATAGTTGAACTAGCTATGTATTAACCAAAGAATGGATAGTTGTTTTAGGCTTAGGCTAGCCGAAATTGGCAATGGAATGGCAGAAAATTTTCTGGTTTTATCAACTAGCTAAATGAGTGTTTTTATTGAAACCTCTACCAAATCTTCCTCCTCATTTTCGGCCAACCCTTATCCTATAAGAGTTGGGATTTTAGAAATTCCAAGCAAGGAATTATCCAAGAATTTTATGGATATAAAAATGAATTAAAGGATTAGGAATAGTTTAACTTCAAAGAGGTTAGGATACGGCTTGCAAAAATAATGGAGACAAGAATTCCTCGAGAATTCTTTTTAGGACAAGACCACATGTTCAAGACATTACCATTGTGTCTTCCTTAAGACAATATTCCTAACTGTAAGAAATGTAAGAAAGAAGAAAATTCAAACATAGGTTTAGATAAATATGAATAAAACTTTTGTGATGAGATTTGAAGTCTAGACCTTAGAGATTAAACCACAAGCTCTAACCACTTAACCACACTAAATCTTGTTCTTATTTCCTCAACCGAATGTTCTTCTTATCTAAGCCTCAAGCCATCTTCCTATTTCAACCTCAAGCAAAATTACCTTTTTTCCCTTTCTTCTCAACAAGCACAAATAAATCATATAACCTATAAACCCCTCAATTCTAAGGCACACAAAATAATTTAAGAGATATATTTCATGCATGATGACATGATACACATCCTGTCCATCTTACTCTAGGGTGGATTTAGGTGGGGTTTTGCATTAGGTTTAGCTTAGATCAGTGCATAGAGGCAATCATACCCTTTAGGCACGGATTAACCTTATCTTCCAAGCAGTGTCCTAAGACATAAGAAGACAAGGAAAGGATGAGTAGGATTCCTTATGCTATGACAGTAGGAAGTCTCATGTATGACGTGCTTTATACTAAGCTGAATATCTTCTTTGTAGTAGGCATAGTTAGCAAGTATCAGTCAAACCCTGGGAAAGAACATTGGCAAGCTATAAAGTATATACTCAAGTATGCTAGTTTATAGAGCTAATGACTTAGTTCATACCAGTTACACGGACTCAAATTTCCAAGCAGATAAAAATAAAAGAAAATTCACTAGTGAATATGTCTTCACTTTGTCTGGAGAGGCTATTTCATGGAGGAGTGTCAAGCAACATTGTGTTATTGATTCTACCATATAAGTTGAGTATGTGGCAGTTTCAGCAGCTTCTAAAGAAGCAGTTTGGCTTCTGAAGTTTCTCAAAAAACTTGGGGTTGTGCCACATATGGACAGGCCCATAATAATAAATTGTGACAATTCTAGAACTGTGTCACAATGTAAGGAGCAAAGAAACCATAGGAAGGGCAAGTGTATTGAAAAGAAGTATCACTTGATCCATAGGTTTATCCAAAAACAGGAGACACTGGTTAATCAAATTTTCTTAGCAAACAATTTGGTGAACCTATTTTCCAAGCCTTTGATGGAGAAGGTGTTCAAAAGACATTTAGACATCGTAGGGGTAGGTGCATATGGACTATTATAGTCCATTTAGTGCAAGTGGAAAATTATTGGAATATATGCCCAAAATTGCCTATGTACTTCTGTATTTTCAAAATTAATAAAAGTATTGCATGTTTAAAAATATTCGCATATAAAAAGGTCTAAGCGTATTAGTAAGTAATCTACGTGATTAGGGCATTCTTTCACAGTAAGGTGTAGATTATGAGCTACTAACAAATAAACGAAAATATTTTTCATGATTGATTGATGAAGTTGAGTACTTTATTAAGGTTTAGATCATTACACTATGGTTTTTAAATTGGGAATGATTTACCTTTAATAAGTGAGTAGCCCACTCACACCAATAGTGTAAGTGTATTTGGAGTGCGCGAAAATGGACCACGTGATAATAATCATTACCAAAGTACTAAAACAAATAAAGATTGGTTTATCGCAGCTACTACGTGGACAAGTTGTTAGTGTTGTGCCCTAGAGGCAATCACTTGTACGTTGTATAGACACATTTTACTTTATAAAAGGCATTATTTATCTTATAGTTTCTTTTGATTACTTTTGTGTAATAAAACTATTAGATAAAGTCCCTAGTACAACACTGTGTTAAGGAAATCATTATAGAGATCATGATATGAGATTTCTACTACACTGTATAGTGTTAGTACTTAAATAGTCCCTTGTAACACCCCACATTTTTACTTCTGATTTGCTACTACCTGCAATGGGATGAGAATTTATATCAACGGCCAGAACAAAAGTTGATCGGTATAATGAGACGAATACTTTGGTAAAATAAAATTTTGTTGGGACCTGGATGTAATTATTGGATTTGTTCTACCTGTACCCTAAATTTTTGGAAGGCTATTAAAATTAATAAAAGAAGAATTTTAGGGTACTCTAGAAAGAGAAATTGATCAGTGCAATGAGACGCACGTTTTGGTGCAAAACGTGCTACACAGGGGTATCGATGGCATTTTCGTCATTTTGACCGCGTTTGTGACATCGACCATGAATTTGACCAAGTATAGAGGGAATTGAAGAATTTAAGTGTTACCAATGGATTCAGTGGAATTTTTGGAGTCGGATAGTGAAATAAAATATTTTTCCATTACGGATCAGATTTTGGTCATTTCTGAAGAAAATAGAAAATTACGGTTGGAAATGGGACTTGTGGCTTCTTATGATTGGTGGATGAAAATAAGTGTCGTTTAGTGATTGGTTAATGAAGACAAGTGCTTCTATTTGATTGGTTAATGAGGTCAAGTGTTTCTATTTGATTGGTTGTGATAAGTTGAGATAATTTAGAGGGCCCACAAGAAATAAATAACAACGGCCCACAAGCATGACAATCTTGACCAAGTTGGACCACCTTTTTGACCTCATTTGACCAAGCCTAATTAAGCTAATCTTGATTTCAGTAAGTTAATCATGGTTGATTACGCATGGCCATGGAAGATTAGAAAATATCTATTAATTCTTGAGAATTCTAGGAATTTCTACACTTCATCACCATATGGACCAATGAAAACTCACCAAGTGTTGATTCTATGAATGGTTACAAGAACATTCATGCAAGAACCATCTAAAGAATTCCATATAACTCTTGAATATTCCAAAGAACACCTAAGTAGCTAAGTGGACAAATCAAGGGCTTCCAAATGTTAAGGCCATTTAATGTACCTTTGACTTGAAGACCATATTTCTCTATATATAGGCCATGAAAGCCAACTAAAATGGCTTTAGATAGCCAAAATTTCGGAGCAAACAAGAGAGAAAAGAGAGAAGTGAAAAGAAAAGGAAATAGAGAAGAAAGAGAGAGTGAAACCGGAAATAGAGAGGAGAAAAAGAGAGAGAGAAAAGCAAGAAGATGCTTGGACTGTTCAGCCTCCAAACACAGCAACGAAAAGGTAAAGAACTACCTTACTTGAAGTAAATTCATTATATAAACCATGGAGATCATTTTGGTATATATATTGTGAGAAGTTTATTGTGTGAAGTATGGAAACTAGTTAGGTGAAGTTGTGTGAAAGCTGTCCTTGTGTGCAGAAAATTCTGGGAGGTTTTATGTTCAGTAAATCTGTAAAATTTCTGGATTTTAACAAATAAGGCATATTTCATTGTAGCTAAGGATCATAGAAAAATTTTAGAACAAGTTTGAGGTTAATCGGATTTACGGATCAAAAGTTATGGTGAAAATAGTAAAATGTGCCAAATCAGTAACGGGATTTTACTACTGGATCTTTGTGTTCAAGACTGAACAAAATGGACAATAGAATTGGTACTCCATGAATTGGAACTTGTAAACGAATTTCTTAAGGATATTTTACAATTAGTTTGACATCATTTGCATTTTTGGATTAAAAGTTATGGGCAAAACAAGTTAGGGTGTCAAACTGGAAATTTGCAGAATGTTAATGAAAGAATGAATAGTGAAACTAAGTCAAAACTACTGAGGATGTTTTTGCCCAGTACTGTGATACTGGAACCAGAAATCTAAAAATGGCCTATAATGAATTAAATTTAAGAGTCTTACGGTCATTTTGGTATATCATGGAGCCAAATCGGAGCTGTAAATTGAAAGTTATGTGTAAAACAAAATGGTGTATCAATCCAGTAAAATTCCATAAAGTAGTCGGAAAATGAATGAACTCAAGGGTGACTATTTATTTGATTTTGGATAAATTAGTTGGGGAAACATGAAGTGAATCCCTTTCTTATGAAGGGAGGAAGGATGTGGAAAAAGGAAAATGAAAGGATTGATCAAACGACAGAAAAACGTTAGGAACAAAAGTTAAACGTTTTCTTTAACCGACGGCTAACCATCGGCCTCGTCGGCTAACCGTCGGCCCCATCGACTGAACAACGGTTGAACGTCGGCTAACCGTCGGGCACGTCGGGCAGACGTCAACTACCCATCGGCTATTTTTCAGCCAAACACAAATTGACCCGAAAATGATTTTTGATGTAGGTTTAGCGATAAACGGTCAACAGAACATCGAAAACGGTAGAAACGAATGTTAAATGGCCATGAACAGAAATGATTTCTTAGGACACAAGGTGAGTCCCTTAGATTTCTAAAACTCTTTCTAACGCTAGTGTGCTTTGTTTTTTCATGAAATTCTATATTATATACCATTTGGGACATTTTATGAAAATATGTTTGAAAACATTGAATTTAATCCTCTTTTGGAATTAGAATTCTGTATTCCTTTAAATGCGTTCTTTTTGGAATCGGGTATTTGGAAAATGTCCCAAATGTTCTTATTGGAATATTTTGTGAAAATCTTTGGAACTCAAGTATTCGGTAAATGACCGAAATATCCTTATTCGAACTCTTATGAATATTTTTCAAATCGAGTAAGGGTAAGATGACTTGAATACCCTTGGAAATGACTATTGTGATCGAGTATGGGGAAAATGGCCCAGATATTCATGGAAACATATTTTGATGTGTGAATAGAACCCTTTATCCGATTTCAACATGATTTTGAAAAAATGTTGTTTTGCCCCAAAACTATTTTGATATGAAAATTCTGTGAGATCAGATAACCCTCTGGCCTGATCAGTCAGACGGGGTTGGTGACGTTGAGTACTCAGCAAGGATTTTGATCTTTGTACTAGCCCATATTAGAGATAGACAACCCCAAGTAACCTGATCAGTTCTGGGGATTGTCTTACTCCAAACAGGGCGACAGGACATTGAGATAAGTTGTCCTGGCTAGCCGTTTTGAGCCTGGCAATTGCCTATTGATTATGATGGTGGATTGTTCACATGATACTGGGTGGGTACACTCGGTGTGTTCAATCCCTTGCCACGTCGATGGTGATTGACACCAGGATTGGGACCTCTGGCTTATGGTGGCGAGTAAAAGATCCCTAAGTGCAAGGTGAGGTACATTTGTATGCTGCTCACCATTCCAACATGACATGGGTGACGTGCTCTAAGGCACAGTCCCTGGCACAAGAGACCGTGTAGCTGAAGGCAAGGACTGCGGGACTTACATACAGGCTGACCTTCTGTTGGAGAAGTGCTTGTGATTGGAAAAAAAAATGGGGAAATGATTTGAAAGTTGAAACACCATTTTCCAAAAAAATTATTGAGTTCTGAATACACTCTTCATTAAAGAGTTTTAGATTCATTTCTCATGAACAAATGATCTGTTATTTCATAAAATTTTTGTGTACTTTACCTCTTTGATAAAACATTAGTACACACGGGACTCACTGGGTGATTTTTCACTCACACGTGTCTTTTATCTTACCTTTTTGTAGGATCCAGAGTTGCAAGAACTTACGGATAAAGGACGATACCACAGTAACAGCAGAATAAGTCCGAACATTTCCCTTTTGGATAATACTCTGATGGATTTTTCATTATAAAGACCCCTTATCTAGGTAACTGGACGGGGTGACACCGGGATTAGAGATGCTTCCGTTGTTACCTTTACTAGGGGTGTTACATCTCTAGTCGTAGCATTAATGAGACAGGACATCATTAACACGTGGATGCTTGTTAGTGTAACAAGTTCATTAGATGACCTAACTATGAGATAATCATATGGATAACTATTTAGTACCAGTGATATAATCTCAATATAACAAACGTGCAAGTATCCTTAGATTTGCGATCTCCAAGGCACTTTGTTTGCTGAGCATTGTGCTTTGATTCCAATCTCTGGATCTCAATCGAGGACCGCCTATGAGATGGATATTGGATACATTGTGAGGTAAACGAAAGTAGTTGAGAGGGTCAGTCAAGGATTCACCACTCCTAGTAGTAAGGGCGAATATCTCACTGCCAATTGTAGGAATTACTACTCAAGAAGTCATTGGCCAAGGCATATGTGTATTGGAAACAATTTCAATTGATACACATCCAGAGTAGTGGGTTCCTAGTACAAGTATAGTTATATTCGAGCCAGAATTAATATATATTCTTGAGGGAGTTGGCACTAATTTCGTACTCTAGACTGAATGAGATATTATATGGTGAAAGGAGTTAATTGCACTATAGTTTATTATTGAAGGGTTCATGTCAAGCCACTTGACTTCCTAAACTCTTGGGTGGTCATGATATGTTGCTAGATACCGCTCATGATATGGGAATATGGGTTTATTAATTGATGAATTAATAAACCAATCCTGATTAAAATTAATAAGATTAATTCTAATTAATTAATAATTATTAATCTCAAAGACGTTTTGATTAATTCATGTTCGCTACCAATTGATTGGGAAACCTAATAGGCCACACACAAAAGAGAAATATATACTCAAGATGTTATTTGATAACATAGTGGGGTTTATTGCGAGAAGCAGAAGTTGATGTGGCTAAATTATAATTAGTTCTAATTGATGGGAAAATTTATAATTTTGAGAACTTGATGGATTCCAATTGCAATTAGAGAATTGCAATTGTTTGTTTGGAATTCTCAGATGGTTTTATTGTTGAGTTTTTTTGGATGACCCAAGAGGCACACATGAAACAAAACATGAAAACCAAAGGTCACTTGAAACAACTCCAAAATAACATAAAACCAAAGGGCACACAAGAGGATAAATATATGATCTTTTGTTCTCTTCACTCTCTCTTTTGTGAGCTTCTTCAAGGAGAACACAACCTTTCTTCTTTTTCTTCTTCTTTCTCTGGTTTTTTTTTAACAAGAAGAACAAGAAAAACCCTAGCCACCATTGTTGTTTTCTACTAGCACAAAAAATCTTGGTACTTGAGTGTGATCCTCTATATGGATTATTGTTAGAGATAATCACACACTATGATTATAGTGGTTGGACATACAACTCTCGTAGTGATTCTTCAAGTGGATTGCTGGATCGTGCCACAATCATCATACTTGAAGAAAAAAAGTTTTATTTTCCACATAAACAAAGAAAGGTAAAAGCTGCTATTTTTGTTTTCTTTGTTCTCTTCATATGTCTTGTTTTCCATACATATGCAGATCCTGGGATGGTATCTCGTTCTTATTCTGCCGCTGCACTGTATATGATATGCGTGAGATACGCAACACAAGTACCTTAGGACTTAAGTGCAAGTTGGTGGTCTGGTGAAGCTGAACTTGTACACTTTGATGTATGTTGGGTGAGGTCTTATTGCAAGGCTAATAACCTTGTATGTTGGGTGTATGATTCTAGTTAATTAAGATAAATTTATACAATAGAGTTTCTATGCTTCATTACGTAAAGAAATCACTCTCTTGTGATTGTTTGTGATAGTCTAATAATCCAGGGCCCTGGGAAACATGACTAAGTATGTACACTTTTAGGTAACTCCCTGTGATAAATGGATACGTATTGGAAGTCGTAGATTATTGGACTAGCTATCAAAGGATGGTAGATGTCATTGAGAAAGGTTTTAGTGCATTTTTTCTATCTCAATGACAGGTGCTACGTAGTGGGGTATTTTTATCATTATACCTTCAAGTCAAAGATAATACACTTGCAATATTATTCTCATGGTGAATATTGGCCTATGGTGATAAATGGAATATTTAAAATGATTAAAGTACCACTATTTTTTAGCAGGGGTATTTTGGTCTTTTTAGTAGCAAAGATTAATATGTCTTTTGATCCCCAGAGTAACTCAAATAACCTTAGTAAATTTATTTACTATATGGGCTTATTGGGTGAATTTATTATTGGGCAAATTATTATAGGAGTCCTATTATTATTTATATGTGCTTGAATAATTAATTTGGCCAATTTAAATAATTAGTTTATTAATTAATTATCTTGGGTAATTTTATATTGGGCCCAAGTTGTTTAATTAATTAATAAAAGAGCTAATTTAATTATTTGGTTTATTAATTAATTATCTTGGGTAATTTTATATTTAGCCAAATCGGATTAATTAATTAATATGAGAGCTGTTTAAATTAGTCTTGGACCAATTAAGTAAACATGGCCTATCAGGGTTTTGTTAATGCAGTGGTAAGTTTTTCAGAACCTAGAAAGCCATCATAATTAATAGGAAAGGAAAAAGAAATTAAAAGAAGACTAGTGGCCAATTTTTTGTTTTAAAAAATAGGAAACTATTTTAGTTATTAAAAGGAATAGCGTGAGCTTAAAAAGTTTGGTCGAATTTTTCTTAAAAAAAGTACAGCTTATGTTTTTTCTTGTGAACAAAAAAGGCCACCGGTTTTTGTTGTTGTATTTTTTCTTTGTTTCCTTAATTGTTTTTAGCTCTTCCGTTTTGTTCCAATTTTCTTCACCCTATTTCTACTTTCATCGGTATAGGTCCATAATGGTTAGAAAATACTCTGGATGGTCAAGAGCTAACAAACGTAGTATGCATTTTGATGCGAATGAGCTGATAGTTAGTTGGTCTTCCTGTGGAACAGGTAGATATTCTTATTTAACAAGCACCGTCAAACCCGAATCCAACTCCGATTATTAAAGTTAATTGCTCTAGAAGTAAATATTTCTAGACTTTGGCTTGGAAAAATTTTAAATTTGTTTTCTTCCACTGCAATTTTCCCGCGATCCTTCTAGAACCTCATATCACGATCTCTATCATGATTTCCTAAATGCAGTGTTGTACTTAGGACTTGATCTAATAGTTTATACACATAAACATATGAAACAAAGAAATTGGAAGATAAAGAATGCTTTTTATTGATTTAATATGCAAAATATATTGTACAAAAGATTGCTTCTAGGGTACAATCCTAACACCACGTTCCCTAAAGATTACGATACTTGCTAATAATACATGCACTTGCCTATATGTGTGTATTGTGTGATTATATTTGGCATTTCAATTAATAAAACTTGTTGTGTATGTGAGGCACTTTTGATATGAATTTCTATGTGCACGAATCACGCATCAAGCTTTTGATGCCGTTACCGGGGAATGGTTATGGCAATATTTTAAAAACTTTAATTCATATTGGTTTAGCCTTGTATTTATGTCTATATTCGTATATAGCACTAAATTGTTTGTGAATAATTATTTGTATGTTTGTTGTGATTTTATTTATTTTGTCCAAAATTGTAATTGAGAATTCTTTAATTATTTTATTGTTGTAAAATCTATTCTTTTAGACTTTAAGTGATTGCATTAATATGTTTATTTATCATACTTTATTCTTTGGAAAAGCAAGATTAGTTCTGAAATTGTTGGATTTTGAGATTTTTTAGCTTATATTTTATGGTATTGAATTAGTTATGTTAAACATGGAGATTGATTGGTGTTATGGAGATTATGTTTATTTTGCATGAAATTGGGATTTTGAATATGGATAATTGGATATGATATATGCTATATGGTTTTGATAGATGGATTATCTTTTGGAGTTCTCTTGGGATTTATGCTTAAACTATATTCATTTTGTGGAATTGGAAGTTTTTGCTCTATTATTGACTATGTATTTTGATTGAAGATTTGGAGGTTTTCTTGGAAGTAATTATGTTTTATGTTTTTACTTAACAAATGAATTGGTCTTTTTGGACTTTTTTTTTGAACTATGCTTTAATTTTTTTATTCACCTTTTGTAGATTGAGGAATTATTGCTCTATTCATTGATTTTGGCTCTAAATTGAGTTTGCAAGGTTGATTTGACATAATGCTACGAAAAATAATGAATGGGAAGGTATATGGCCATTGAGGGATGAAACTCAAGATGGTTATCATAATGATTAAGTCAATGATGTCCATGGAGACCATGAGCTAAATTATGAGTGTAATGTGGATTGGGTTGATCATTTCATAGTCTTCAAGCATTCACTTCACTTGATGAATCTCATCTCATTTCTCATCCTAAGTCATTGCTCGAACCTCTTCTAGAGCAATTTTCTATTTTGGCTATTTCCCATTTTGAGGGGGTGGAGGCACTAATAAGGAGTCAAGAAGTATTAATCCATGATCTAGGGAATGAGATTAGACAACTTGCTAGGAGTCTTGAAGAATATGCTTCCTGTGAGTTAGTTGAGGTAATCACATTGAGAAGTTGAAAAGAGCTAATTAGTCCTGTGATATCAGTGCATAATGGCGATGAAGAAACATAAAAAAAAAAAAAAAAAAGTAAGAGAAAGAGTTCTACTTGTCTGCAACACAATCTAAGGGAACAGAAGAGGCAATACCTCTACCTGAGAAAATGGGAGTAAAAAAGAATGAAAAGCAAAAACATTCTCTTCTTGTTTCATATCCAGATCAATTGAGGAAAGAGAAAAATGATGAGCAATTCAAAAAGTTCTTAAAGTTGTTCAAACCGATGCATATTAATCTTCCACTTGTTGAGTCCTTAACACAAATGTCCAAATATGATAAATTTTTAAAAGATATCTTGTCCAACAAAAGGAAGCTAGAAGAGCTATCTACTATGACATTGAATGAAGAATGTTCTACCCTCCTCTAACATAAAGACAAGTTGTCACAAAAATTGAAAGATCCAGAGAGTTTCTATATCCTTATATGACTGGTAGTGTTACTTTTGGCACTACATTAGCAAATTTAGGGGCTAGCATAAATCTGTTACTGTACAAAACTTTTTATAAGTTAGTCATAGGTGAACCAAAGCCCACTAGGATGAGTAACAAATTAACAGACATATCTATTAAATATCGTAGAGGGATTGTGGAGGACGTATTTGTTAAGGTTGATAAATTTATTTTTCTAGCCGATTTTGTTATTTTTGACACAAATGAGGATTGTAAAGTTCAATCGATTCTAGGAAGACTTTTCCTAGACACTACAAAATCTATTATAGATGTCCATAAGGGAAAGCTAACACTAAGAATTGAGAAGAAGGAAATTATCATTAAATTTACTAATGGCATGAAACATTCATCCATACAAGATTATTCTAGTTTTCTTATTGATATTCTTGTTGAATGAATTTCTGAAATTGTGCAGGAACACTTTATTCAATTAGCTGAAGATGGGTCAGTGGAAGAAGTTGAGTAACATACCCAAGAACTATTAGCACATGTAGAAAATTTTGAAAATAATTTTGAGCCATCAAAATTTGAAGTTATTGAGAAATCAAGCCTTGGATAGATGAGATCATCTATTAAGAACCTACCAAAGTTAGAATTGATAGAACTACCAAATCATCTTGAGCATGCATTCTTGGCCTAAGAGATTAATTTGCCAGTGGTCACTGTAAAAGGTTTGAAGGAAGGGCAACATTTGTAGTTGGTTCAAGTTCTACAAAATCTTAGGAAGGTTATAGAATAGAAGCTGACATACATAAAAGCCATTAGTCTTTCTTTCTACACATATAAGTTCCAACTAGAGAAAGATGCAAAGTCTATGGCACAACCCTAATGAAGATTAAATCCAAACATAAAAGAAGTTGTTAAGTGTAAAATGATCAAGCAATTAGATACAGGAATTGTACATCACATTTCAAACAGAATTGTTATAAAAAAGATTATGACATAAAAATGTGGGTTCTTAGAAAAAATGCAATCGTTATGCACTAATATATTTTAAAACTTACCCCTTAAAATATAGCATAGTATAGTAGCAATTAAGTTATCGATCCCTCAAGGAACATGAGAAGTATACTCAATAAGAAAAACAATCAACTTCATTCATATGAAATCTTTCTATAACACTTAACCTAATTGAATCTAATGGTGAATTATTTACAAGAATTTACCAATAGATAGTGGAAATCGAATAAGGAAACTTCCTAAGACTAATCCAAAACAAATTATGAAATAAAGAACAACAATAGGAAATAAGAAAAAATAAGAAACTTCAAGACCAATTAAGAAGTTTCCAAGTTTTTATGTATATGTCATACAACCAATTCGGAATCTTATCATTGATAGGATTACTTTGAGTTGTCGATTTTAGAATTCATGTAAAACATTCTAGAATTCTTATGCTTGAAAAAGTGGATAAATCTTTGTTAAACACCCCTAACTAATCCCTAACCTTATTCTTAATCCAATCCTAGTTGTTTAATTATTTCTTAAAGATATTAATACTTCAATTAATCTTTTGTTATAGATTGCAAACAAGATTGATATTCACATCAAGGCATCATTAACATCAACTTAGCATATACAGTAAAAAGATATAAATATATAGAACTTAAACCATGTAATTTCCTATCAATCCTAACAAAGTGCAAAAAGATGTAACCTAATTAAAATTAATATATACTATGTAGTTACATTAAATAAAAGATTAACTAACTTAGCTTTTCAATCATACAAGTTTTATATATTGCACATACATAGACAAATTAACACAATTGATAGAGAAGAAAACTAAAATTGCATAAATACTTAAGAGGCAATCTCTATACGATTAAAGATAGACTATTTAATACATAAATCTTAAAGTATCAAATTTATAACAAAACCTAGCCTTTGAATGATGATAAAATTCTCAATTGCTTTAATACAAAGGAAACTAAAAATAGACCATTTTGAAACAAGAAAGAACAAGAGAAAGATTGAAAAATGAACACTTGGGAAGCCCACAATCTCAAGTTGTCTTGCCTTTTTACCTTCTTCTCCTCTGCCTAGCCTTCTTGGAAGCTTTTCTCTAAGAGAATTATGATCTTGGAGAAGTTTACTGATATACATATTATATATATATGTGTGTGTGTGTGTGTGTGTGTGTGTGTGTGTGTGTGTGTGTGCCTGCGTGCGCGTATGAATTTGGACGACTTTAGCTTATATAGAACCCTCTTAAACTATCCTCGATTGAATTTGGAAAGTTGGAACCAATATTAGACCAATTTAGGATGTTCTAAACCTCTTCAAGAGTATTGCATAGCTGCCATGTAGGGGCGTGCATATTGGTCATGGACCATAACTTCCAAAATCTCCGAATACTTTTATGGTCACTATGCATGCCAATGGCCATGCGTTTGGCAGAGCTTACTTTTCTTCAGAAATTGCAAACTTCTGGGAGCATAAAATCCTCCCCTATTCTGCAGTGCACATGGCCATGCATGGCTCTTGGAACTTCTCTGTTGTGCACGGCTATGATTCATGGCCACACATCAAGTCATGCCCCTATTCAAACACTTAAAAACTCTATTATGCATGTATTCCAAGGTGGTAATTTGTTAGGCAATCATCTTTTATGTGCAAACTCATCATTTTAAGCATATTTTACTTATTTTTCACTTGACACTCATTATTACACAACATGAGTAAAAACAATACATATTTACACAAAAGAGTGCATAAAAGCTAAGGAAAAGAACTATGAAAATATAACATTTTTGCGCTTAAAAAATACCCACACTCAACTTTTTGCATGTCCTTGGCAAAACAATTTTACAAAAAGAATCAAGACATGAAATTCTCACTTTTCCAAAGATATAGCACAGAGGTTAACTTTTTTTTTTCACATTGAAAATCATTCTAGCCTTTTTTCAATCAAAAAGTTTTTAGGCAAACTAAAATATTAAGTAAAATATATCCAAGGCCATTGAAGCTTATCTAAACAAGTTTGTCTGCCTTTTATATATTCCACTCCTTCCTTTGATCAAAACATATAATCAAGGCAAATCATTTAAGTTAAGCATATGTACTCTATTGTCTGAAGTACTACAAATTCAGTAGCAATCTAGAACTTTTCCAAGCACATGTTTTGTTTTTAAATTGAAAATTTTTTTCTTGGGATTTATAGTCTCAAGTGAGAGCGTTTCACTACATCTCATCGTATTAGCCCCCTTTCATATTATTTTTTAATTCTCATCATATTTTGTGCTTTTCAACTCTCTGTTTTCTTTTACACACATTTTTAGCCAAATGACATGCTCTTTGCATTCCTGAACCTTTTTTCTCCTCACTTGTAGGTACCACCTACTCTATCCTACTCACCTTAACCTAAGTTTAGAACTAATCTAGACAAATTTTTCAAAAAAATAAGCACATGTCTCAACTTATACAACTTATACTCATCATATCAATTATATAAATTTCACAAAGTAAAAAGCTTAATACCTCTAATAGGAAATAAACAAGTAAAAAATAAATCACAAGATATAGCTATCTTTAACTTAATATGAAAACTTAACAAAAATATATTTGATTAAATAAACATCAAAATATTTTCAAAGTCAAAAGAAAAGACATTATAACTCCACTAGTTTGTTCAAAAAGCTTAAAAAGTTACCTAAAAAATCTTTAAAAGAAGTAGACAAAAATACTTGAAAATTTTTTAAATTTAACCCCCACACTTAAACCATTCATTGTCATCATTGAATGAAAAATAAGTAAGAAGCATATCCAAAAAGGAAGAAAAAAAATAAGGGGAAAGGAAAAGCAAATACTTCCCAAAATAAATTTGCTCCGTGATTGACATGGGGACTAAAGCTCTAAAAGTTTCATGAACATATCCATTGGAAAGTATCAAGGCTAGAGAAATAAATATTGTTATATCATTAAGTACATAGCAAAAACAAAAAAAACAAAAAAAACAAAAAGAAAAAGTACTAAATAAAAATAATAGAAAGGAAAAGTGCGTAAAGTAAACTTACACTAGAAAACTCGCAAACTAGCTAGAAATATGAAAAGTACATAAAAAGGAAAAATAGAATAAAGAACAAAGATACTAAAGCTCTCAATCTTGAGCATCCATAGGAGGTAAATCATCACGCATTGGCTCATCCCCATGAGGAGCATCTGGTGGAGTAGCGTGTGAAGACATTTCTACACTAAAATAAGAAGGTCGTGGAGTGTAAGTAAATGGTGTAGAATCAAAATAAGAGCATAAGTTGGACTCCATCCATCCCATATGCATATCCACCTTGTCCATTCAGTGTTCAAGACAACCCAATTTTTAAGTGTAAATGTTAGGACTCGAGGATCCAATTGTTTGAAAACATCTACGAATCCTTCCATAGGATCCAAGCTAAATAGTAAGAAGGCTATGTTATACGATCATACCTCACGAATGTATGGAATATAGTCCTTCGAGTAATCGGTGTGAGTTACCACTTGCAAGATAACAAATGCTACTTGTTGCTAATGTCCTTTATGAATTCACAAAACAAACTTCGCTCTCAACCAGGGAGTGCTAGTGCCCTAGAAAGAAAGTAATTTTTATGGTGTTTTGGTTATCACAGAGAGTCAAATAGAGAAAAAAACTTATGTGACAGCTAGGTTTTTTTCCCTAATACTAAACCTATATAACATCTGAACTCTTAAAATGGTTTTAAGAGTTCTTCTCTACACCCACCATCTTATCTGGCGTATTATATCTTTAGATATAAATCATTTCTTTATGAAATCAAATTTCAAAAGATACAAATTATCTTACCAGATAATTTCAGTAGTTACTGATTAACTCACCAGATCAGATATTAGGTATTTGGACATCCTGTATATACATTGACTATAGACACATTTCTAGATTTATTAAATCTGATTATCTTTCTATGTTTGATGAACCTAGACACATTTCCAGATACATTGAACTTGATTACCAGAAAAAATAACTTAATATGTAACCTTATTGTTGGTGTAACGCACTAGTGGAAATCACTTATATACTGTATGTAGCACAAATATTAATAAAAGGAATTCTTTATCTTTCAGTTTAATTAATCATTTTGTGAATATGTATAAAACCTATAAATAATGTCTCAAGAACATTGTATAGTGTGAAGAAAATTATGATAGAGATCATAATGTGAGATTCCTACTACACTATATAGTACTAGTGCTTAAACCATCTCTAGTCATAGTATTAATGAGATAGGACATCATAATGGGCTAAGACCAGCCTATGTTACACTTTTTAATTTGATCAAGTAGTGGTTCTCACAATCATGAGTATTGTGGTATCAAAGTTAACATGTGGATACTTGTTATTTGAACAAGTATATTAGATGATCTAACTATGAGATAATCACATAAATAACTATTTAATGTCAGTGATATATCTCATTTTAGCAAATGTGCAAGTATCCTTAGATTAGAGTTCTCCAAGGTACTTTGTTTACTGAGTGTTTTACTTTGATTCCAATTTTTGGAGTTCCTACAAGACTGCCTATGGGATGGATATTTTGTACAACGTAAAGTAAATAAAAGTAGTTGAGAGGTTCAATAAAGGATTCATCACTCCTAATATATATCTCATAGCCGCTTGATTCTATTACTCAAGAAGTCTTTTGGCCAAGGCGACTATGTGTTGGAAATAGTTCTAATTGATACATATGTTGAGTAATGGATTCTGGAACAAGTACTAATAAATTCGAGCTAGATTTATATTCTAGTTAGAGTTAGTACTAATTCTATATTCTAAAATTGAATGAAATATAGTATAATGAAAGGAGTTTATTGAACTGATATTTTTCTATTGAAAGGTTTAAGTTAAGCCACTTGACTTTTTGGATTTTTTGGTAGCATATATTGCTGGATGTCGCTCATGATTAGTTAAAAACAAATTCATTAATTGGAGAATTAATAAATTAATCATAATTAGAATTAATAAGTTAATTCTAATTATTAAGTATTATTAATTCTATGGCAATTAGAATTAATTCATATTTTGCCACTAAATAGATCGGAAAACCTAATAGGTCACACACAATAGATGAATGGGTACTCAAGATATTATATGATAGTATTATGGGGTTAATTGATCGGATGAAATAATAAATATGGGAAAATTATAAAATATTATAAGTTTTAGAATTCATGGACTCCTAAATACGAAACTATCCATGAATCCCTTCCAAAGACCTAAGCAAAACGCTTAAGGTCGATTAAGGGGTTACTGAATTACCCCTATATCGCTGTAAGCAAGACTTATGCTTTCAGATTTCTAGGTGTACATGCACTTCGAACGATCACCAGATGTTACAATATGTGAACGTCCTTTATCGGATTCACACGACAAACTCAGTTTCTTACCTGAGACTACTAGCGCCTAGGGTTTTGAGAGACGAGATTTCTGGTTATGGAGGCATGAAAATTTTATGAGAAGACAACCACAAGAGGAAGACTAGGGTTTTCTTTTAAAATCACATGAACTTCTTGGAGTCCAACTCTTATAATATCTTATTTTAAATTCAAATTAAATTAAAAAAGATATGATAAGATTCTGCCATTATCTCAAAATTTTAATTAATTAATTTATCAAGTCAGATTCTTATAATCTGGACATCCTCCAGATACATCGAATGTGGACAAATTTCCAAATTCATTGTACCTGGTCATTTTTCTAGGTTCGATTAGTCTAGACACATTTACAGATACGTCAAACCTGGTTATCAGAAAAATAACCTAACGTGTTCGCTTAATATGTGACCCAATAGGTTCATTTAACACTGACAGTGTGTCTAAATCACATTTAAATGGCCCACAAGTTATAAGTGATTTCAAGCAAAATATTATAACTATCTAGCTTAAATAAAGATCAGTGATCTCTTTGAACCAAATCATAACTTTATATTTAGTCCTTAGTCACACAATATCCAGATTAAGTATAAGGTACGAAGCATGTCATCCTTATTAAGCTTAATCAACTATTTCTTGATCTCATAATAAACTGTTCAAACAAATGATATCAATATCTCAAATTGATATATTAGAGCACGACTATATATTTTAACAGTCTAACTTATCAAGGGGCCTATGGACATCTCTCCCATGAATGAGAGGAATAAATTCCTTCACTATCAATCATATTCCTGTAATTAGTTTATTCTATATACAATAGTAGTCTAATTTATTATCTGGTTAAAGATAACTTTAGACATCGTCAAGATAAAGAATTTATCCAGTGGGAAACTGTGGTGAATTCGGGTTGAATGACTTCTAATATCATTATGACTATAAAATACTTATGACATGTCCCATGAAATACTCGTGGATCATACCCAATACAATATTCTCTAACATTTATTTATGTTTTGACTTGACATCATATATATTTATGACCAGTAAAACATAGCCATCAAGTCACAAATATACTAATCTTAATTTACTATTGTTCCATAAATAATAATCAATTAAGGACAATTTTAGAACAACCATTGTATTTGCTATAGGGTTTTACTATCAATTCACGTACTTGATAGCCGTAAAACTAAATGTATTATTCATTGAATGAAATGCCTCGTATTATTACATAATACATATCGACAATAATATAAGTACAAATTGTTTTAAGGCATATCCCTAACAATCTCCCACATGTACTAAGACCAATTTGACATAAACCATAATCCATTTGATCTAGTATGACTATCATGTTTAGACGATGGGATAGGCTTTGTCATTGAATCTGCAATATTGTCATTAGTTGATACCTTGCATACTCTTACATCTCCTCTGTCAATAATTTCTCGAATGAGATAAAAATGTCTAAGTATATGTTTAGATCACTGATTTGATCTTAGTTTCATGGCTTGTGTAATGGCTCCATTGTAGTCACAATAAAGATCCTCTGGGTTCACAATAGTATGAATTACATCTACTTTTGTCATGAAATTTTTGATCCAAAATGCTTATTTAGCTGCAGCTGAGGTGGTGTCTTGCTTTGAACTTTTCCAGCTTACAACACCTCCATTTAAACAAAATAAAAAACATGATTACGATCTATAATCACCTATGTCGGACTAAAAACTAGCATCAGTGTAACCATTTATAACTAGCTCACCTTCTTATCCTCCATAAACTAAGAACATATCTTTAGTTCTTCTTAAGTACTTTAGTATGTTCTTGACAGCACTATAGTATGGATTTCCAAGATTTGATTAGAACTTGCTCATTATGAATAATGCATATGAGACACCGGGCCGAGTATATAACATGGCATACATGATAGATCCTATAGTGGAAGTTTACGGTATCTTATTCATGTGCTCTTCTTTATTCTTCGTGGAAAGACTTTGAGTTTTACTGAGCATAATGCCATCTGATATTGGTAGGAATCCTCTCTTAGAGTCTTACATATTGAACCTTTTTAGTACTTTGTCAACGTATGCATTTTGACGTAGGCCAATTAGCTTTCTAGATCTATCTTTATAGATCCTTACCCTTAAAATATAGGCAGCTTCACCTAAGTCTTTCATTGAAAAATAATTTCCCAACCATGCTTTTACACCTTGTGGAGTTGGGATGCCATTTCTAATGAGTAAGATGTCATTAACATAAAGTATTAAAAAGACTATTACATTCCCACTAGTTTTCTTATAGACACAAAGATCATCTTAATTTTTGATAAAGTCAAATTCTTTAATTGCTTCATCAAAACAAAGATTTCAACTTCGAGATGCTTGCTTCAATCCGTTAATGGATTTTTGAATCTTGCACACTTTATTAGAATTCAAGGGATCATCAAAACCTTCAAGTTGTGCCAGTACACTTCCACAAGTAAGTTTCCACTAAGGAACGCAGTTTTGACATCCATTTGCCAAATCTTATAATCATAATATACTGCTATGGCAAGAAAAATTCTAATAGATTTAAGCATTACAGCTGGTGAAAATGTTTCATCATAATCTATACCATGAGTATGTCATATAACTTTTTGCTACCAGTCGTGCTTTGTAAGTATGCACATTTCCCTCCATGTCTATTTTTTTTTTTTTTCAAAAACCCATTTATACCCAATGGTTTTTAAACCTTCAGGTGGATTAACCAAAGTTCAGACTTAGTTATCAAACATAGATTGCATCTCAGACTTCATGGCCTTTAACAATTTTCTAGAATCATAACTCTTAATGGCTTCTTGATAGGAAGTGGGCTCATCATTAACTATGAGATCCACATTGTGATCGTCAGTGATGAGAAATCCATATCTTTTAGGTTATTGATGAACCCTATTAGATCTTTGAGGTCCTTGTTCTATAAAATTATGCTTGTATTAGGCTTGTGAAACATCTAATTGAGGTTCATTATTTGGTTTAGAAACTAATTTTGGCTCTTGAATCTCATCAAGACGTATTTTACTCCTACTAATTCTTTTGGAAATAAATTCCTTTTCAAGAAAGAATCCATTTCGTGCAACAATTACTCTATTTTCTTTTGGGAGATAAAATTGTATCCTATAGTTTCCTTAGGATATCCCACAAATATGCATTTATCTGATTTTGGTGCAAGTTTATCAGATGATAAATGCTTTACATAAACATGGCAACCCCAAATCTTAAGAAGTAACAAACTAGATTGTTTCCCAGTTCGTATCTCATATGGCAACTTTTGAACCAATTTAGATGGACCTCGATTTAGTATGAACGCAATAATCTCTAAGGCATAACCCCAAGAGGAGATTGGAAGATCTGTTTGACTCATCATGGATCAAACCATATATAATAAAGTCCAATTTCTCCGTTCAGATACACCATGCCATTGAGGTGTTCTTGGTGGAGATAATTGGGAGATAATTCCACAATTTTTAAGATGCCCGTCAAACTCGTGACTTCAGTATTCACCACCTCGATCTAATCAAAGTGTTTTGATACTTTTGCCAAGCTAATTTTGTACTTCATTTTGAAATTCTTCGAATTTCTAGAATGATTCAGATTTATGTTTCATCAGATATAGGTAGCTATATCTGTTGAAATCATCCCTTAATATAATGAAGTATTGAAATCCTCCTCTAGCATGTGGATTCATTAGTCTACATATATCAGTATGTATTAGGCCTAATAAATTAATTGTCCTTTCATTTTGTCCCTTAAAAGGTGCCTTAGTCATTTTTCCTAATAAATAAGAATCGCATGTTTCATAAGATTCTAAATCAAACAAACCCATTATTGTGAAGCCTTGTAATGCATTTCTCATTTATATGGCCTAAACGACAATGTCAGAAGTAAGTCTGATTTAAATCAATGGATTTCAATATCTTAGTATTAATGTTATAGATAGACTTGTTTGAAGATCCACGAAGATTAAGAATATAAAGCCCATTTGATAATGAGGCATCTCTACAAAAAATGCCATATTTATTAATGGAGCAAATGTTATTGCTAATAACAAATTCAAAACATTCTAAATCTAAACAAGAAAATGAAATAATATTCCTACTCATAGCAGGAACATGAAAACAATCATTTAGTTCTAAAATAAGCCCACTGGGCAAAATTAATTCAAAAGTTCCTACAGCTATTACATCAATGTTTGCTCCATTTGCAACTCGTAGGTCCATCTCGCCTTTTACCAAGGCTCTACTCATTTTTAGACTCTACACATTTACACAAATGTGAGATTCACAACCAGAATGCAATGCCCATGAATCAGAAGTAGATAAATTAATTTCTATAACATAAATACCTAAAGCGGCAATCTCATTGTCCTTCTTCTTCTTTGCTTCCAAATAATGCTTTCAATTTCTTAACCAATGTCCTTGTTCACCACAATGGTGGCAAGCTCCCTCCTTGGGTGTTTTGGCCTTAGGTTTAGGCTTGAACTTGTACTTAACCATGTCCTTGCCCTTACTAGCCATGACTTTGCCCTTTCGGTTGCTCTTTTTCCCTTTCTCTTTCTGAACTATTAGAACACTAGAAGTATTCTTCTTAATGTTCAGTTCAGCTTATTTTAGTATCCCATGCTATTCAGTAATAGATTTATCCATATTATGCATGTTAAAATTCATGTCAAACTGGTCATACTCTGGAGGTAATGAGCCCGAAATCAAATCGTGGCCATGTCATGATTAACAAGAGCACCAATCTTTTCAAGATGATCAAGATAGCCCTTCATTTTAAGGGCACGAGGACTTACTAAGGTGTCAGAAACCATCTCACATGCATTTAACGCCTTATGAGTCTCAAATCTCTCTTGTTGTGCTTGCTCTTGAAACATTTCCTTGAGATGCACAATCATGTCATATATCTCTACTTCTTCAAATTGTTTTCAAAGTTTAGGTTTCATGGTTGCTACAATAAGGTAAGTAACATTGTTAGAATCATTTTTGTGCATACTATAAGCATCTTCTTCAGCTCTTATGGCGTTATTTTTCGGAGTAGGGGGAATAGGATTTTTAAGAGCATGGAGATTTTTTTCTTGCTTAAGAACGATTCTTAAGTTACGTGCCCAATCAAGAAAGTTAGAACTGCTGAGCTTATCTTTCTCAAGCATAGATCGCAATGAGTTATTCCAACTATTTGTTGCCATTATCTACATACAAAATATGCAAAGTAATTAATTTTGAGGCCTTAATTAAAAACTCCCACAAAAAGTAATTAAACGTTTAAAACATCAACATTTTGATGTTTCTTAGTGGGTAAAAAACATTTTTTTAAAAAAAATTTTTCTAACTATAAGTAAGCTTTGACTTTAATCTTATAATTAAATAAAACTCAAATTTAATGAGATATACATCAAATGTCCTGGCTAAAAATCTCATATAATGCCTTAGGCCCAAAACTATTTTGATAGCCCAGTTAAGTCAAACTATATCAAACATATAGAAAGCTATTTTCCATCTTGTCTCACTTAGATAATCAAAAGCATCCTACTATGGCAGGAATGACTATATGATGATCCAAGTAATAACAAGCGTTTGATTTTGGAAGGCATTTAAAACATATTTTTTTTAAATAAAAATTTTTTATTGTAGTAAGCATGAATTAAGCATATCAAATATGCATGTAAGACATAAATACAAGTGACATAGCATGGCCCATAACCTATGTTGATCATCACGAGCAAAGTGAAGATCAAGGTGATCAATCTAGGTAGATGAACTCCTTGAGCATTCTCTAAAGCCTTAAGCACACTTCTCATTGGTTGTAATTATAGGCCTTCGTTTTCTTTTACATTGGATAGAAAAATAAAATAATTCCTATTCTAGGAAGCAACTACAATTCTAAGACAATAAAAATGACACGCAGGCTGTATTTAAAAAGTTACAACTCAAAACAGCTAGAATAAAACATGTCAATCACATTGGGGTAAAATGGGTCATGTTGTGCACTATTCAGAACAATCCATAACTGCAATAAAAAAAATGCTAACGAATAACATGCAACAAATATTTAGTCAGGGTTCCTAAGGGCAACACCCCTGGCAGGATCCAAGGAACAGCGCCCATGGCAGAGGTTCATTGAATAAGATTTAGCTTTTCGATTTTCAAATATTAATCAAATTAACATTCGGACCCC
This sequence comes from Voacanga thouarsii, assembly GCA_026120185.1. NCBI lineage: Eukaryota > Viridiplantae > Streptophyta > Magnoliopsida > Gentianales > Apocynaceae > Voacanga > Voacanga thouarsii. The sequence continues at coordinate 26,824 of JANUWF010001053.1, read as the reverse complement.
TTAGTGATAGTCATCATAAGTTACCATATTACAAACAGTATGCGTTCCCTTTTAACCATATTAATACAGATAACAAATTATTATGGCAAATTAATACAAATAATTTGCTACTTAGAACGACAGATAGGATGCTTACGATACCATATCATATTAAAATAGACAAATTTATGGATAATCTGTAAATAATTTAGTCTGATTGAACAATTAAGACAAACCAAATAAACATAATTTCAGGTAGTCTACATGCTAAATATTCTAAAATAACAGGTACAGAGAATACAGATAAAATTATAATCATGTGAACATACTAATATACACCCTTTAAATTGAACGAAATTCATTCATTCATTCACACACACACACACACACACACACACACACACACATATCATACATATATTCAACAATATGATTAACACAGATTAATTAACCAAATCGTTTTGTTTGACTCCACGGAAGGGATTCGTGGATGTTTTCCGCATTTAAGGATTAAATAAAAAAATTGGATTGTAGTAAGTATGAAATAAACATATCAAATATGCATGTAAGACATAAATAAAAGTGACATAGCATGTCCCATAACCTATATTGATTATCACGAGCAAAGTGAAGATCGAGGTGGTCAATCTAGGTATATGAACTCCTTGAGTATTCTCTAATGCCTTGAGCACACTCCTCCTTGCTTGTAATGAGAGTTGGACTCTAAGAAGTTTGTGTGGTTTTAAAAAAAACCCTAGCCATCTTCTTGTGGTAGCCTTCTCATAAAATTTTTCGGCCTCCATAACTAGAAATCTAGCCTCTCAAATCCTTAGGTGGGTAAGGAACTAAGTTTTCCATGTGTATCCGATAGTGGACGTTCGTACATTGTAGCATTTGGCAATCGTTCAAAGTGCACGTATGTCTAAAAATCTGAAAGCAGAAGTCTTGCTTATGGCGATACAGAGGTAATTCTGTAAACCTTAAATCAACCTTAATCGTTTGGCTTAGGTTCTCGAAAGGGAACCATGGATGTTTTACGCGTTTAGGAGTCCATGGATTCTAACAGTCATATCAGAGAAACAAGCCAAGACTTTGGCTTTTAGATTTCTAGACATACATGCACTTTGAACGATCACCAAACGTTGCAATATGTGAACATCCTCTATCAGATACACACGGCGAACTCAGTTCCTTACCCGGGAGTGCTAGCGCCTAGGGTTTGAGATGCTTGATTTCTAGTTGTGGAGGTAAGGAAATTTTATGAGAAGACTATTACAAGAAGATGGCTAGGGTTTTCTTTTAAAACTATACGAACTTCTTAGAGTCCAACTCTTATAATATCTTATCATATCTTATTTTAAGTTCAAATTAAATTAAAAATAATATGATAAGATTTGACAATTATCTCAGTAATTTAACTAATTAATTTATCAAGTCAAATTCTTATAATGTAGACATCCTCCAAATATATCGAATGTTGACATATTTCCAGATTCATTAATTTGGTCATTTTTCTAGGTTCGATTAACCTAGACACATTTCTAGATACATCAAACCTGGTTATCAAAAAAATAACCTAACGTATTCGCTTAATAGGTGATCCAATAGGTTCATTTAACACTGGCAATGTGTCCAAACCACATTTAAATAGCCCACAAGTTATAAGTGATTTCTAGCAAAACATTATAACTATTCAGGTTAAATGAAGATCAGTGATCTCTTTGAACCAAACCATAAATTCATGTTTAGTCCTTTTGTCATGCGATATCTTGATTAAGCAAAAGGAATGAAACATGTCATCCTTATTGAACTTAATCAACTATTTCTTGATCTCATAGTAGACTATTCAAACAAATGATATCAATAACTCGAATTGATATATTTGAGTAAGGCCATGCATTTTTAACAATCTAACTTATCAAGGGGCCCTTAGACATCTCTCCCAAGAATGAAAGGGATAAATTCCTTCACTATCAATCATATTTCTTTCCCTGGTTTATTCTATATCCAATAGTGGTGTAATGTATTATCTAGTTAAAGACAACTTTAGACAACATCAAGATATAGAATTTAACAAGTAGAAAACGATGATGAATTCAGGTCGAAGGAATTCTAATATCAGTATGGCTAGAAAGTACTTATGACATGTCACATGAAGTGATCTCACAATGGGTCATATCTAATACAATGTTTTTTAACATTTATTTAAGTTCTGACTTGATATCACATATATCCATGACCAGTAAAACATAGCCATCAAGTCACAAACATACTAATCTTAATTTATTATTGTTCCACTAAAAATAATCGATCATGGACAATTTAAGAATAGTCATTGTATTTGTTATAGGGTTTTATTATCAAGCCACATACTTGATGACCACAAAACTAAAAGCAGTGTTCATTGAATGAAATGCCTCATATTATTACATAATACATGACAATAATAGTATAAGTACAAATTGTTTTAGGGTATATCCCTAACAATAATTAGTTAGGTGAAATTATAATTATTTAAAAGACATATGGTTGAATTATAAACCTGTTGCAATTCAAGGGGCCTAACTACAATTATATGAATTGAAGCCCTCAATTTGGAAAAGGCTAATTGATGTTTCTAGAAAGTGTCAGGAAAAAGGACATAGGCTTCCTAAAAGGTTTAAGAAATAAAGAGGTGATTTTTGTTTCTAGAAAAGGGTTTCGAAATACAAAGGTAATGGTTTTTTTATAAAACCATAATGCACTGTCCTTTCAGTGAATTTTTCCAATCATTTTTCCTTCTTTCTTTACAAAAAAAATTATAGAAGCCTTTTCCCTTTTGAAAACATGAAAGTCGTTTTGTTTGGGAAATTAGTTTTCCTATTTTATTCCCAAAATTAAAAACCCTTGCCGCCATATTATTTTTCTAGCAGAGAGTGATTCTTAAATACATTCTTATGTGGATTAATATTAGAGAAAATCTTATCCTTGAAATTTAGTGGCTCGTGTTTGGACAAATATTACGGAAAAGTTCACTATGCGAGGAATAATTTTAAAAGCTAATTTTTTTTAGGTAACACAATTTTCTTCTCTCTCCCAACCCATTTAATTACATACAGGTGATCCTGTTGTATGGATTTCATTTAATTTTCCCCTACTCATTATTTGATTTTGCATGAACGAAATTCATCAGTGGTATTAGAGATATCTCGTATGTGTTTTACAAGTTTATTATTACTTTGAAATTTTTTCAAAATAAATTTGCTGTTATGAAATTGTTTCAAAAATATTCTAAATTTTGAAATTGTTTCAAAATTATGTTTGGGTGTGTTAAAATTGTTTCAAGAAAATTTTGATTTTTGGAAAAATTCATTTTTCTATTATTATTATTATTTATGAAATCCTTGGAAATTGTTTCTAAAAATTAAATAATAATAATAATAGGAATTAGTAAATTGTTCCAACAAAGGAAATTGTTTCCTTTTGTTTTTTTCCCTGTAAAGCTATAAAGGTTTAGAAATGGTTTCCTTATTATTATTATTACTTTTTTTGGATTTTTCGTAAGCTATGTACTTGACATCTTTTACCAATTGCAATTGTTGCAATGCAAGGCTTACAAAAAGAAAAGGGGGGGGGGCACCCTGGGAATTATTTCCAAATTAATTGTTTCCAATTTCATTGGAATTTCTTTCTGTGGCTAAACAAATACTATAGGAAATCTGGAAATTGTTTCCAGAAGAAGAAGATAAAGAAATTCCAGAAAGCATTTCTGTAAGATGAGAAAAAGGCCCTTGGGCAGCCCAAGGAATTCCCTAGCCCGCCAAGGAAGTTGCCAAGGTGACCTAGGGAGCTAGGGAACTCCCTATGCCACTCAGGACTTCCCTGGGCAGCCTAGGGACTTTCTTAGGCCATATCTGTGAAACCCCAGTCGGAACCAACCTTAGAGTAAGGGGGTTGGGATGCATATCATATTTTATTGCATGTTTAAATATATTTTTATATGATTTTATGTGCTTTGAATTTGTGTTTTATAGTCTAGAGGGTTGAATTATGATTATTGAGAAAGAAGGGCAAAAGGGTAATTTTTGCTTGAGGTGAAAATAGGGAGATAGCTTGAGGATTAAATAGAAAAAATATTTTAGAGAGAAAATGAAAACAAGAGTTGTTGTGGTTTGGTAGTTAGAGCTTTGGAATTAATTCTTGAGGTCTTGGGTTCAAATTCCATCGTGGAGCTTTAGCATGATTAAATTTTATTTTTGCTTGGGAAGAGGTATTTTCGGCCTTAAGAACCTTAGCATAGGGCAGAGCTGTTGTCCTAGGGGAGATATGATAGGAGTACTCTAATCCTATTCTTGTGCCTACTCAAAATTTCCTAAGAGAATTCATTTCTTCTTAATCTTTAATTTCTCTTAATTCTCAATTCATTAGATTGGTTAAATTAGTTCTAGCCAATTTCATTCCAGAAATTTCAGTAAAGTGCTGTGGCTTTGAAGGTTCAAAATGTCTTAGCGAAAGACATCTTATGGTCTGAAAATGTGGTAGAGATGTGGGAGATTCCAAGAGAATAAATCCCTCTAGTGAACCTTCTAAAATTGCACTCTAGCTAAGTTCATTTTCCTTCATGGCATGAACTGAAAAATTTTCAGCTTCTTATGCCTTCAAGGTGTCGAAATTCTTAGCCATTTTTCCCTCCCAAATGCTGCTAGAGAATGGCCATTTGATCAGCTTGAGATCTGAATTTTTCTGGCCATTTTCGGACTGCACAAATGCTGTGCAAAACCAGAAAAATTCTGGGCAAATTCGCAGCTTTGGTGGTCCTAAACCAAGCTGTTTTCTTTCAGTTTTCATCCAGCTCCTTAGCCACGTTTTTCATCCATGAAGAAGGCTGGAAACCAGCCATGAAATGCCTCTGAAATCCCCTTCAAACTCTCTGCAACCTGGCTAGAAAATGGAAGCCGAAACTGCCTAGAAATATTCCAGCAATGGCGAAAATTCTATGCAGAAAATTTTCTAGCTTTGTTTCCTAATTCATCCTTGGACGAAGCTTCAGCTTCGTTCTGCACAAACCACTCTTAGAAAGCCATGATCAGAACTCCATTGTCTTCCCTAAGCTTCTGCACGAAAATCAGACATGGCTGCCCGAAAATCTCTCCAACAAATCTCTGCAATCATGCCTTGATTGGATACCAAAATTCCAACAAAATGAATTTGGCAACCTTCCATATAATGTTCTTCAAACAACCAAACTTATTCTTCACCAATACACTCCTTCTTTTCGGCCACCATTATCCCTCTTCAACCAGCTTTCATCCAGTAGAAACACTGCACAACAATTCGGCGATAGCAGCTTCCAAAAAGCTTCCATTGATCGAAAATATTCTTGCTATATTTTGTTTCCAAATTTGATCTCCAAAAATATTCTTTTAGGATTTCAACAGCTAGCCTTTCCTTTTCCTTTTCAAACCAGAAAATCATCTACCTAAAACACTCTAGCAATTCGGTCACACTCTTCCTCAGAATTTCGGCCAGCATTAACCAAAATCCCTCCATTCTCTTCAACCTTTAAGCACACATAGAACACCAAGAACACCTACTCCTTTCTTTCACCTAATACCTCTCCAAATCATCTCAAACTTCTTTCAAAAACTCCAGAATTCATCTACTCACTGCCGTGAGTCCATCCATACCATTTTAAACATCAAACTCTAAAATCCAACTTGCTCTTTTGGATAAAAAATCAGAATTTTTGGTGAAGGCTCAAGAACACCTTCAAGGTAGGTTTGTTCAAACAATTTTGTCTTCTCTAATCTTTGAGCTCTAAAGAATATATATATATGAATAAACAGGCTAATGGACACTCTTCTTCACTTCTCTCTCTCTCTCTCTCTCTCTCTCTCTCTCTCTCTCGGCCGAACTCTACTCCTTCTTGGCCGAATGGCTTCTTCACCAATGGCCATGCTTTCTTCATTTTCCTTGGGACGAATTTAGACATCTAGGAGTTGAGATCCATTCGAAACTCCTTCAAGGTATTAATCAATCAAGAAAGTCCCTTCAACCCTCATTTTAAATGCTAAATTCATGTCTCTAGGGTGATATTGGTAGAAGTTGGATTATGAATAGGATTTGAGCATGTGTTGTTGTGTTGAGTAGAGATTAAAGCGTGAATAAATGTATGAATATGATAGAGATGGAATTTATGCATGAGTTGATTATCTTGGTTGATTGTATGGTGTTTTAGGGTTTCATGCATGTCTCCATGTCATAGGTAGCATTTGTGATCAAGTATGCTAGAGATTATGTCACCTATGATGAATAGGATTTATATTCTTGTGTGATTATTAAAGCCATGGTTATATTTATGCTAGTAAAGGTTAGATCACGCCTTAGTAAATTTAGATCTATGCTTATATTCATGACTTGAATGATTTGATGATTTGAAGGGTTGTATATGTTCATGATTGTGGTTAGCAATAGAACTATGATCATGATCTAGTTGTCTCTAAGCTAATTTTATTCCTTCCATAAAATATTTAATATTATGATTTTTGCTAGTAATTTCGAAAAAACTCTAGGAAGGGTAGATTTGGATTATTATATATAATAAATATATTTTAGTCAAATAAATAATAGCTTTTGCTAGAAAAATAAAAATATATAGATATTATATGAAATGATGAAATCAACTAAAGCCTTTTATGAAAATAATCATAATAAGTAAAATATTTTTTTATTAAAATTTAATTATTATCATTTAACCAAAACCTATTAAAATTTATCTATTATCTTTCAATCAAGACTCGTTAAAATTTATTTTCAACTAATTTTAGTTATCAATTATTTTATAGCAAATAATTATTAATAAATCATTATTTTACCTACTACCGCCTAGGGCTCTTCATCAAATAAACTCTAAATTTTTCTTAGTAAGATTTAAACCTTCAGCTTATTAGTACCTATTTCCCAAAAACACTAATTATTTTAAATATCAGATTAGCCTTAACTTATAAACCCTTTTCCTCTATTATTTGGCCTTAAAACTTGGGACACTAGGATCATGGTAGTAGTGAGTTGAGTTAGTTTTAAATTGAGAATGTGGATTTTGGCTTGAGTTTGATTGTGGTTTATATTTACCCCATGCGGGGTTAGGTCGGCTGTTGGAGACCTCTTATTATGAGCAAGAATCAGGTTAGCTCCTGCATAAAACCTGTTTGATGCAAAAATGATTTTTTTTTTTTTTAATGTCAAGCCAAATGTAGAGTGCAAGGACACTCATTTCTGTATAGGCAATTGAGGATTAACTCCTTTCTTATTTTAGTCAAACAAATTATTTGGAAATCAATAAACAGATTTACTCAAACTTAAAACTCTTCCTAAAACTGATTTTGACAAAGACTTTGGAAACCCTTAATTGCCATTTTCAAGTGGAACTATATTTTGTTCATTTTTTTCCCAAGTGGGATATGTTACGTTGAGTACTCAGTAAAGGTTGGCTAGTAGTACTAGTTTCGAATAGCAAGAGTGAGTCTTCTGGCAAGAAGACACCTCTAGAAGATGAACTCAACTTAGAGAAACGTCAGTACTACTTAGTCATACCGGTCCGAGCTAGTAGTTTTTATTTTAGTCAAGTGATTGTGTTTTGTCAGAATGGACACCCAGTTGTTGTTTGGGTATGGAGAAGGAGGAGTATCTTGCACGGTAGGCCGATCACCCACCTTTTGTCAGTCTGCACAAAGTGTCGGCATTCTGACCGGTTATGGGGCCCAACGTGTGGTAACCCATAATCTTTTCTTTCGAGTGGTTGATATTATTAATTATGTATGGCTGGAAAAGCCAAAACACCACTCTTGCTTTTGACTAATGTTTATTGCTTGTCAATATTTCTCTTATAAAGATTTCAGACTTTGCATCCACGAACTATTTTCACTGAACACCCAAAGCACACATGGACTTACTGAGATTTCTGCCTCATCACCCATTTTACTATGATTTCAAGTAGATTCTGCTATGGGGATGAGTAGCTAGTGTTATCCGCCTTGGAAGAGAATGTTGTCATTTATTTTTGTTTTTTTATATATTGCTTTGGTAAGTTGAGAGTGGATAATATTTTTTATGGATTTTTTTTTGGGATTTCATGGACTTATTCTTGGGATGTAATAAATTTTGAGTTAAATTTTTATTTTTATTCCGCTATTTTATTTGTGTGACCTAGTTATAAAGACCCCTTGTCCTTTGGACGGGGCGACATCCCCGGCCCTGGTAGGCCTAGATAGTGGGGTGTTGCAAGTGGTATCAGAGACTAGGTTATAGGTAAATATTGATAGTATATGTGCTATTTATTTAATTTTAAATCTTTATCTAACCTAACTTGTTGATGCTGTAGGATGGTTAGGATGCTTAGGACTACGAGGAAAGGGCAGTAGTGGCACCCGCCTATCCCTATATACCCGGAGGACCTTCCAGTTTCCCAGCCTTGCCTCAGCCTGATATCCCTACGGAGGATAGCAGTGATGTTAAGGTCCAGATTCTTGAGCCACCCCCAATCCCGGTGATAGACATAAGCTTAGAGAGTGATGATGAGGTGATAGAAGTGGAACGTGTACCCCACCTTCCTAGTCTCGTAGTGGACTTAGCAGTAGATAGTGATGACCCGGGGGAGATAGACTATGAGTCTCCACCTAGGCCTTTCTTCGTTCCCTCTTTCATTTCTCCTCCCTGCCAAATCGAGCCCGGAGAGAGTTTTAGGCACCCCGGGAAGGAGCCTATGGGGGGATTTGCCAGTGGGGTTGGGGTAGATTTTTTCCAAGAATTCTGGGGATTGGTTGTATGAGGTTGATGATGAGGGATCCGATGAGGATTAGAGGACTAGGAGTTATTTTAATTCGGATGTTTCTTTGTTTTCCGCTTTCCATGCATTTTTATATTAAGGATTTTTAATGCTGTTTTCCATCAAATTTTTGAATTTATGCAAATAAGAGTACTTGGAGTACTCTAAGGTTAAAAAAAAAAAAATTATGCAATTCTTTATACAAAACTTGCATTTGACTTTCTTTTTAAACCTGAATGTGAATGCATGCCCAAAATGTTTTAAACTTGAATGCATATACTCATTATTTGGGCACGGTTGAGAATGGTACCCAAGCAATATGTAGCCACATCAGGCAAAAGAGTTCCAAAGGTAGAACCTGTGACATCGGAGGTTGAGACGACCCAAATGCAGTCACCCAACCGGGGAAATGAGAATGAGCCAGATTTGGAATTGGGGGCAGAAGAACCTGTTGGAGTGACAACGGAGTAAGTTTTACACCAAGTTTAGCAAGTGCGAATTTTGGTTGGACAGTGTAGCATTCCTTGGCCATATGGTAACAAAAGAGGGAATCAAGGTAGACCCAACAAAGGTAGAAGCGGTATCACATTGGAAATAACCGGAGAATATTACCGAGATCTGAAGTTTCTTAGGATTGGCTGGTTACTAACGGAAATTTATCAAAGGGTTCTCGACACTCGCATCGCCGATGACCCGACTGTTAAGGAAGGATGTCCTATTTGTGTGGAACGAGAAGTGCGAAAAATGTTTTCAAGAGTTGAAGCGAAGATTAATGATAGCACCAGTACTAAGTCTGCCAAAGGAAGGGAAACCTTACGCGCTGTTTACTGACGCTTCGAGAAAAGGACTGGGAGCAGTGTTGATGCAAGACCGAAAGGTGATCGCTTACACTTCTCGGAAGCTGAGACCGCATGAAGTCAACCATCCTACTCATGACTTGAAGCTGGCAGCTATCGTGTTTACCCTGAAGAAATGGCGACACTACCTGTACAGAGCCGAATACGAGGTATTCACCGACCACAAGAGTCTGAAGTATATCTTCACTCAGAAGGATCTAAACTTGAGGCAGCGAAGATGGATAGAATTCTTGGAAGAGTACCGTTGTCCGATCAACTACCATCTCGGGAAGGCCAATGTCATGGTAGACGCCCTGAGCAGAAAAGTTGGAATGGCCAGACTGAGAGTGCAGGTGATTCAAGTGGTTCAGGATGTGTTGGACAGAAGGGTGGAAGTGCAAGACAAAGGAATCGTCATCAGCAATCTGAGGTTGGTACCGGATTTAAGACGGGAAATCGTGGAAGCTCCACAAAGCAACGCCGAGTTTCAGCTTTCAAGGACAAGGAGCTCAAGCGGCTAGGCAGTGAATTTTGTCAAGATGAGGCGGGAGTTTTGCATTTCATGGATCGATTGTGTGTACCCGGAGAGTAGCAATTAAAGGATAGAATTTTGGAAGAGGCACACAAGAGCAAGTATGCCATTCATCCGAGGGAGGTCAAGATGTATCAGGACTTGAAGAGAGCCTATTGGTGGCCCAGATTGAAGCGGGATGTAGTCAAGTATGTCTCGACCTGTCTCACCTCTTAGAAAGTTAAAGCAGAGCACAAGAAGTCAGCAGGACTATTGCAGCCATTGCCAGTACCGGAATGGAAATGGGAGGAGGTGACTATGGATTTCGTCACCGGACTTCCCATATCAAAGACGCAGAAGGACGCCATATAGGTAGTGGTGGATCGACTAACCAAATCGGCCCATTTTATACCGGTAAATGTAAGGGATTCTATGGAGAAGCTGGCCCAGACGTATGTTTGAGAGATAGTCCGACTGCATGGAGTGCCTTCAAGCAGAGTGTCAGACCGAGACTTGAGGTTTACGTCTTGTTTTTTGGGAAAGTTTTAGGAAGTAATGGGGTCGAGTCTGAAATTCAGTATGACGACACATCTGCAGACCGATGGCCAATCAGAAAGGGTTATACAGATATTGGAAGATATGCTGAGAGCCTGTGTTTTGGACTTCAGAGATAAGTGGATAGAGTGTGTACCATATGCAGAACTATTATATAACAATAGCTATTAAGCTTCAATTGGGATGGCACCATATGAGGCTTTGTATGGGCGCAAGTGTTAGGTACCGCTGTATTGGAGTTGGTCAGAAGATGGTCACATGAGTAGAACCGGGGAAGTCTGTGTCCAAGAAATGTTAGACAAGGTGAAATTGATCAGGGAAAGGTTGAAGGTGGCTCAGAGCCGACAGAAGAGCTATTTGGACAACCAGGGGTGAGAATTGAAGGTTCAAGTTGAGGACATCGTATTTTTGAGGTTAACACCAAATAGGGGGATCTTGAAGCATCCGAAGAGGGAAAAGTTGAATCTGAGGTACTTGGGGTCGTTCCCAATTAAGCTTACCGATTGGACCGGTAGCTTACCGATTGGACCTGCCAGATTGGTAGACGGGAATTCATGATGTGTTTCATGTGTCACAACTAAAGAAGTACAATGCTGATCCCAATCATATGTTGAATGACGAGCCGTTGGTATTGCAACTTGACCTGAGTTATACGAAGAAGCCCCCCGGGAAAATATTGGGCCGCAGTATCAAGAGTTTTCAGAACAAGCAGATACCCATGGTCAAAGTTTAGTGGGAGCATTATGGCACGCAGGATGCCACATGGGAATCAGATGAGTGGGTTAAGCGGAGGTATCCAGATCTAAAATAGAGGTATGCTTGAATTTCGGGACGAAATTCTTCTAAGGAGGGGAGGATGTGAAGCCAGTCGGAACCAACCTTAGAGTAAGGGGGTTGGGATGCATATCATATTTTACTGCACGTTCAAATATATTTTTATATGATTTTATGTGCTTTGAATTTGTATTTTATAGTCTAGAGGGCTAAATTATGATTATTGAGAAAGAAGGGCAAAAGGGTAATTTTTGCTTGAGGTGAAAATAGGGAGATAGCATGAGGATTAAATAGGAAAAATATTTTAGAGAGAAAATAAAAACAAGAATTGTTGTGGTTTTGTGCTTAGAGCTTTGGAATTAATTCTTGAGGTCTTGGGTTCAAATTCTATCGTGGAGCTTTAGCATGATTAAATTTTATTTTTGCTTGGGAAGGGGCATTTTTGGCCTTAAGAACCTTATGATAGGGCAGAGGTGTTGTCCTAGGGGAGATATGATAGGAGTACTCTAATCCTATTCTTGTGCCTACTCAAAATTTTCTAAGAGAATTCATTTCTTCTTAATCTTTAATTTCTCTTAATTCTCAATTCATTAGATTGGTCAAATTAGTTCTAGCCAATTTCATTCCAGAAATTTCAGTAAAGTGTTGTGGCTTTGAAGGTTCAAAATATCTTAGTGAAAGACATCTTAAGGTCTGAAAAAGTGGTAGAGATGTAGGAGATTCCAAGAGAATAAATCTCTCTAGTGAACCTTCTAAAATTGCACTCTAGCTAAGTTCATTTTCCTTCATGGCATGAACTGAAATTTTTCCAGCTTCTTATGCCTTCAAGGTGTCGAAATTCTTAGCCATTGTTCCCTCCCAAGTGCTGCCAGAGAATGGCCATTTGATCAGCTTGAGGTCTGATTTTTTCTAGCCATTTTTGGACTACACAAATGCTGTACAAAACCAGAAAAATTCTGGGCAAATTCGCAGCTTTGGTGGTCCTAAACCAAGCTGTTTTTCTTCTAGTTTTCCTCCAGCTCCTTAGCCATGTTTTTCCTCCATGAAGAAGTCTGGAAACCAGCCATGAAAGTCCTCTGAAATCCCCTTCAAACTCTCTGAAACCTGGCTGGAAAATGGCAGCCGAAACTGCCCAGAAAAATTCCAGCAATGGCGAAAATTCTGTGCAGAAAATTTTCTAGCTTTGTTTCCTAATTCATCCCTGGACGAAACTTCAGCTTCCTTCTGTACAAACCATTCTTAGACAGCCATGATCCGAACTCTATTGTCTTCCCCAAGCTCCTGCAGGAAAATTAGACATGGCTGCCCGAAAATCTCTCCAACAAATCTCTGCAATCATGCCTTGATTGGATACCAAAATTCCAGCAACAATAATTTAGCAACCTTCCATAAAATGTTCTTCAAACAACCAAACTTATTCTTCACCAATACACTCCTACTTTTCGGCCACCATTATCCCTCTTCAACCAGCTTTCATCCAGCAGAAACACTGCACAACAATTCGGCGATAGCAGCTTCCAAAAAGCTTCCATTGATAAAAAATATCCTTGCTATATTTTGTTTCCAAATTTGATCTCCAAAAATATTCTTTTAAGATTTCAACAACTAGCATTTCCTTTTCCTTTTCAAACCAAAAAATCATCTACCTAATAAACTCTGGAAATTTAGTCACTCTCTTCCTCAGAATTTCGGCCAGCATTAACCAAAATCCCTCCATTCTCTTCAACCTTTAAGCACACATAGAACACCAAGAACACCTACTCCTTTCTTTCACCTAATACCTCTCCAAATCATCTCAAACTTCTTTCAAAAACTCCAAAATTCATCTACTCACTGCCGTGAGTCCATCCATACCATTTTAAACATCAAACTCTAAAATCCAACTTGCTCTTTTGGATAAAAAATCAGAATTTTTGGTGAAGGCTCAAGAACACCTTCAAGGTAGGTTTGTTCAAACAATTTTATCTTCTCTAATCTTTGATCTCTAAAGAATATATATATGTATAAACATGCTAATGGACAATCTTCTTCTCTCTTCTCTCTCTCCCTCTCTCTCTCTCTCTCTCTCTCTCTCTCTCTCTCTCTCTCTCTCGGCCGAACCCCTCTCCTTCTTGGCCGAATGGCTTCTTCACCAATGGCCATGCTTTCTTCATCTTCCTTGGATGAATTTAGACATCTAGGAGTTGAGATCCATTCGAAACTCCTTCAAGGTATTAATCAATCAAGCAAGTCCCTTCAACCCTCCTTTTAAATGCTAGATTCATGTCTCTAGGGTGACATTGGTAGAAATTGGATTATGAATAGGATTTGAGCATGTGTTGTTGTGATGAGTAGAGATTGAAGAATGAATAAATGTATGAATATGATGGAGATGGGATTTATGCATGGGTTGATTATCTTGGTTGATTGTATGGTGTTTTAGAGTTTCATGAATGTCTCCATGTCATAGGTAGCATTTGTGATCAAGTATGCTAGAGATTATGTCACCTATGATGAATAGGATTTATATTCTTGTGTGATTATTAAAGCCATGGTTATATTTATGCTAGTAAAGGTTAGATCACGCCTTAGTAAATTTAGATCTATGCTTATATTCATGACTTGAATGATTTGATGATTTGAAGGGTTGTATATGTTCATGATTGTGGTTAGCAATAGAACTATGATCATGATCTAGTTGTCTCTAAGCTAATTTTATTCCTTCCATAAAATATTTAATATTATGATTTTTGCTAGTAATTTCCAAAAAACCCTAGGAAGGGTAGATTTGGATTATTATATATAATAAATATATTTTAGTCAAATAAATAATAGCTTTTGCTAGAAAAATAAAAATATATAGATATTATATAAAATGATGAAATCAACTAAAGCCTTTTATGAAAATAATCATAATAAGTAAAATATTTATTTTTAAAATTTAATTATTATCATTTAACCAAAACCTATTAAAATTTATCTATTATCTTTCAATCAAGACTCGTTAAAATTTATTTTCAACTAATTTTAGTTATCAATTATTTTATAGCAAATAATTATTAATAAATCATTATTTTACCTACTACTGCCTAGGGCTCTTCATCAAATAAACTCTAAATATTTCTTAGTAAGATTTAAACCTTCAGCTTATTAGTACCTATTTCCCAAAAACACTAATTATTTTAAATATCAGATTAGCCTTAACTTATAAACCATTTTCCTCTATTATTTGGCCTTAAAGCTTGGGACACTAGGATCATGGTAGTAGTGAGTTGAGTTAGTTTTAAATTGAGAATGTGGATTTTGGCTTGAGTTTGATTGTGGTTTATATTTACCCCATGCGGGGTTAGGTCGGCTATTGGAGACCTCTTATTATGAGCAAGAATCAGGTTAGCTCCTGCATAAAACCTATTTGATGCAAAAATGATTTTTTTTTTTTTTAATGGCAAGACAAATGTAGAGTGCAAGAACACTCATTTCTGTATAGGCAATTGAGGATTGACTCATTTCTTATTTTAGTCAAACAAATTATTTGGAAATCAATAAACAGATTTACTCAAACTTAAAACTCTTCCTAAAACTGATTTTGACAAAGACTTTGGAAACCCTTAATTGCCATTTTCAAGTGGAACTATGTTTTGTTCATTTTTTTCCCAAGTGGGATATGTTACGTTGAGTACTCAATAAGGGTAGGCTAGTAGTACTAGTTTCGAATAGCAAGAGTGAGTCTTCTAGCAAGAAGACATCTCTAGAAGATGAACTCAACTTAGAGAAACGTCAGTACTACTTAGTCATGCCGGTGCGAGCTAGTAGTTTTTATTTTAGTCAAGTGAGTGTGTTTTGTCAGAATGGACACCCAGTTGTTGTTTGGGTATAGAGAAGGAGGAGTATCTTGCCCGGTAGGCCGATCACCTACCTTTTGTCAGTTTGCACAAAGTGTTGGCATTCTGACCGGTTATGGGGCCCAACGTGTGGTAACCCATAATCCTTTCTTTCGAGTGGTTGATTTTATTAATTATGTATGGCTGGAAAAGCCAAAACACCACTCTTGCTTTTGACTAATGTTTATTGCTTGCCAATATTTCTCTTGTAAAGATTTCAGACTTTGCATCCACGAACTGTTTTCACTGAACACCCAAAGCACACACAGACTTACTGAGATTTCTGTCTCATCACCCTTTTTACCATGATTTTAGGTCGATCCTGCTGTGGGGATGAGTAGCTAGTGTTATCTGCCTTGAAAGAGAATGTTGTCATTTATTTTTGTTTTTTCATATATTGCTTTGGGAAGTTGAGAGTGGATAATTTTATTTATGGATTTTTTTTGGGATTTCATGGACTTATTCTTGGATTTATTCTTGGAATGTAGTAAATTTTGAGTTAAAGTTTTATTTTTATTCCGCTATTTTATTTGTGTGACCTAGTTATAAAATCCCCTTATCCTTTGGACAGAACGACATCCCCGGCCCTGGTGGGCCTAGGTAGTGGAGTGTTACAACCTCCCACTTAAAAAAAAAATTCCTTTTTACCCACTTGTTTTTCCTAATTCAAAAGGGACCCAAAATTTTTTCTAAAAATTTCATTTTTGGATTTACAAAGTTTCTAAATTTTGATTTTGGAAATAACTATATTATTTTTACAAAATAAAGATTTTGGAATTTATATTTATCTATTTTATTTTTTTCAAAATAATGATTTTGGAAATTTTTTATTTCAAGTATTTATTTTGATTAATGTGTTTTAAGCATATTTTTGACACGTTGGCTTTGTTATGGACTTAGACCAATTAATTTTGATTAATTAATATTGTGCCATGCATTTTATTACTTTGTTTTGAATAAATAGGGCCTGCGTGTCTTGCCTTCTCTTTTATTCTTGTGTGATTTCTCTTCTCGTCTTACTCCCCTCGAATATAACTCAAGGTTTCTTTATTAGAAAATTTTATATAATTAGATTATATAGGATTAGAAATTATTTTCCCAGACTTAAAGAGATGGTGATCAAGATGAAGCAAGAAGATGGTAAGAATTTCTTCTCAAAAACATGCACGAACACATATATTGGACTAAAATTAATTTCCTACATGGCTCAAGAAAATTAATCTAGAAAAGTCCATAACTAAGCCATGTAATTAAATCTATTACAATTGTTTCAAAGTATTGGTATTTACGCACGCCAAATGTATGAGACCACTAATATAACAAATTCCTCAATTAATATTATACCTAATACCTTCTATTAGTATAGTAAGAATGAAAGCTCTTTTTTGAGACCAGGTTATTGGGCAAACCCAAGCCTACTTGACATCGAGTATGTTCGAGCTATGGAATTTAAATTCTTGATTAATGGGTTGTGTTTAAATAATTTCTTTATCTCGGTTGAGCTAACTCAAGCATAAAGAAAATTAGATGCAAGATTGAGCTAGCTTAAAGGCTTTAAGATTAAAAGAAGTTAATAGCCCAATGATCTGGTAAATACATTCGATATAATTTGTATTGAATACCTAGAATTGAACTTAAGAATGGTTTGTTGGGCAGACCGAAGCTCAATCTTAAGTTGGATTCTTGTGCACAAGGAAAACTTCCAACAGGCTTTTCGGAATCAATAGTGGGGGGGGCTATTGATTTGAGTAAGATAGGGGAATGATTATACACTTAATTAAAGGGCTAATTACTTACATATCATGTGCACATACATTTTGTTAATTTCTCTATCTTTACATTTAGGTCATTTGCATCAAGACTACAAACTTGAACTTACGTAGCGTTTTGGAAATGAAGAAGGTTATTGAGACAAAATTCTTGGACTGGTATAGGAACTTGAGAATTATCTCAAGTCGGAAAAGTTTCTCTACATGTTACATGCTCCTATTCTACCACCTCCAACCATAGATACTCCTGGTGATGAGCATGAAGTTCACAAGAACTACTAATAGGACAGTGACATAGCATCTTGTATTATATTGGCTTCAATGAACTCTGAACTGCAAAAACAATATGAGCATATAGATGCTTACTTTATCATCTTCCATCTAATAGAGTTGTTTGACCAACAAATAAGAATGGACAGATATGAGATCTCTAAACAGTTATTCCATTTTGAGATGATAGGAGGTGCTTCAATAGCTGTACATGGGCTGAAAATGCTATGCTTGATTGAGAAGCTTAGGTCACTAAAGTTTGTAAGGGATTATGAATTAAGTGTTGACTTAATCTTACAATATTTGCTAAGTAGTTTTTTCACAATTTGTGATTAACTACCAAGTGAATAAGATTGAGACCATACTACCTCAGTTAATCAACTTTCTCAAGACTACAGAAACTTCCTTGAAGAAGTAAGCCAATGCAGTTATACTTGTAGATTCTTCCTATTCTAAGAATAAAATCCCCAAAATGAATAAGAAGGTTCCTACTAAGCCCAAAGGTGGCATGAAGAAAAATGAGGCAGTTGCTAAAGGCCTATGTCATCATTGTGGCAAGATGGGCCATTGGAGGTGCAATTGCAAGGCTCACTTGGAGATCGTCAAATAGAGGAAGGGGAAGGAAAAGCTCACAGGGGCTTCTACTTCCACTCCTGATATATTTATAAATAAGATTAATACTACCTTTAAAATTGAGATATAGTTATTAGATACCAAATGTGGATCTTATATGTTTATAGGACTAAAGGACAATAGAAGGCTTGAAAAGGGCGATGTGGACCTACGTGCTGCAAATAGAGCAAAGGTTGCTACACTTGCTGTGGGACTTATCATCTACACATACCTTCTAGAGTTATTTTAGAGCTTACAAATTGTTACTATGTACCTATTTTACTTAAGAACATTATCTTAGTTGCTTGTTTGGACATGAATGAGTTTTATTTAATTTTTAAGAATAAAAGTTATTCTTTTTCATTAAAGGATGTCCAATACGGTGCTACAACTTTGATAAATGGTTTGTATATTCTAGACATGAATGATCCTATTCTCAATATAAATCACAAGAAAAAAAAAAAAGATAACTCAATCTTATCTTACTTCTGGCATTGTCGTTTAAGCCATATAAATAAGAATCATGTTTCTATGTTATATAAGATTGGTGATTTGGGGTCATTTGATTACGAATCATATGACATATGCAAGCCTAAAAATGGCTAAAACACCCTTTTCTAGTAAAGGAGAAAGGGCCAAAAAGTTATTAGAACTCATACATACTGATATATGTAGCCTAATGTCAATTCAAGCAACATGCGATTATCAATACTTCATTATGTTTATTGATGATTATTCACGATATGGGTATTTCTATTCAATGAAATACAAATCAGAAGCCTTTGACAAGTTCAAAGACTTCAAGAATGAAGTAGAGAAACAACGTGAAAAAAGTGTTAAAAAGTCTAAGATTTTATCAATGAGGTAAATACTTAAGCTAATAGTTTCAAAGTTATTTAAGAAATAATGGGATATTATCTCAATGGACTCCACCATATATACCTCAACAAAATAGTGTATCTAAGAGAAGGAATCAAACCCTTCTAGATATAGTATGAATCATAATGGCTTTTGCAGACTTGCCAAAGTCATTTTGGGGATATGCATTGGAGACTATTGTTTATATACTAAATAGAGTTGCATAAAAAATAGTTGATACTAACCCATTTAAGTTAGTCTTTGGTATAAGACCAAAGTTATCTCACATGAGAATATATAGTTCTCCTGCCTTTGTCAAAAGACTACTGTTAGACAAACTTGAAAGTAAGTCTAACAAGTGATTGTTTATTAGATATCCAAAAGAATCATTCGAATATTACTTCTATCTCCCTTCCGAAACTAAAGTGCTTGTTTTGAAGTATTCTGTCTTCTTAGAGAAAAAGCACAAGCTCAAAGGGAATAGTGGTAGTAAAATTGAACTTAGTGAAGTTCAAGATGAATAAACAAACATAAATGAATCGTCTAAACCCGTATCTATTGAAAGAATATATGAACTTTCATCTACACAAGAACCTCACAGGTCGAGTAGGATACGTGTGACACCTGAGAGAATAGATTTCTCATAAGTGACCACAATGATGCATTGCTGATAGATGAAGATGAACCTACTACTTACAAGGATGTTTTGAATTGTTTAGAATCTGACAAATGGTTTAAGATTATGAAGTTAGAAATTAATTACATGTGTGACAGCCAAGTATGGACATTGGTTGATCTGCCCAAAAGAAGCAAACCTATTAGATGCAAATGGGCTTTTAAAAAGAAAACCAACATGGATGTTAACATAGTTACCATTAAAGCACGACTGGTTGCTAAAGGTTATTGTCAACAATATGGTATTGACTATAATAAAACTTTCTTGCCAGCTGCTATACTGAAATTCATAAGGATACTCCAAGTACTTGTTGCCCGTTATGATTATGAGGTTTGGCAAATGGATGTGAAAATGATTTTTCTAAATGGAAACCTAACTAAGGAAGTGTACATGACATATCATGAGGGTTTCACATCCAAAGATCACATTAAAGTGTGTAAGCTGCAAAGGTCCATTTATGAACTTAAGCATGCTTCTAGGAGATAGAACAACCATTTTGATGAAACAATCAAAGAGTTTAGTTTGATACAAAAATGAATAAACTTTGTGTATTCTAGAAGGATAGTGGGAGTGTAAATGTTTTCCTGTTGCTTTATATAGATGTCATATTGCTAATAGGAAATGACGTCTCTACTCCTCAATAAGTCAAAGGAAATATTGAATCTACGTTCTAATTTAATATTCGATACATGAATGATTGGCTCTAGTGCAAGTGGGAGTTTGTTGGTGTTATACCCTAGAGGCAATCACTTGTATATTGTATGTAGCACATTAATTAACAAAAGGCATTTTTTGTCTTTCAATTTAATTAACCATTTTGCTAATATATGTACAAAATTGATAGATAAAGTCCCATGGACATAGTATAGTGTCAAGAAAATTATGATAGAGATCATGATATGAGATTCCTACTACACTATATAGTACTTGTGCTTAAACTATCCCTAGTTATAGTATTAATGAGATAGGACATCATTAATGTGCTAAGACTAGCACGTGTTATACTTCTTAATTTGATCAAGCTGTGGTTCTACATCCATGAGTATTATGATGCTCAAAGTTAACACATGGATGCTTGTTTTTTGAACAAATACATTAGATGACCTAACTACAAAATAATTACATGGACAACTATTTAGTGTCAGTGATAAAATCTCATTATAGCGAATGTGCAAGTATTCTTAAACTTGAGATCTCCAAAGTACTTTGTTTACTGAGCATTGTAATTTGATTCTAATCTCTGGAGTCCTTATAAGACTGCCTCTGGGATGGATATTGGGTACAACATAAAGAAAATAAAAGTAGTTGAGAGAATTAGGAAATAATTCATCACCCCTAATAGTAAGAATGTATATCTCATGGCCACTTGTATAGAATCATTACTCGAGAATTCCTTGGCAAGGGCAATTATGTGTTGAAAATAGTTCTAATTGATACACATTAAGTAATGAATTTTGGAACAAGTACACATTATTCAGACTAGAATTAATTATACTCTAGTAGAAGTTGGCACTAATTACATATTCTAAAATCGAATGAGGTATAGTATGATGAAATGTGTTTATTGTACTAATATTTTGCTATTGAAAGGTTCTTGTCCATCCACTTAACTCTCTGGACTTTTGGGTGGCTATGATGTATTGTTAGATGTCGCTCATGATTTGCTAAATATGAATTCATTAATTGAAAATTAATAAATTAATCCTAATTAGAATTAATAAGTTAATTCTAATTATTAAGGATTATTAATTCTATAACACTTGAATTAATTCGAATTTTGCTACTAATAGATCGAAAAATCTAATAGGTCACACATAATAGAGGAATAGGTACTCAGGATATTATATGATTATATTATGTGATTAATTTATGAGAAGAAATAATAATTATGGGCTAATTATAAAGTATTATAATTAGTTGGGTGAAATTATAATTATTTAAAAGGCTTCTGGTTGAAATAAAAACTTGTTATAATTCAAGGGGACTAATTTCAATTGTATGAACTTAAGCCCATAATTTGGAAAAGCATAATTGATGCTTCTGGAAAGCATCAGGAAAAAGGATATAGGCTTTCAAAAAGGTTCAAGAAATAAAAAGATGATTTTGGTTTCCAAAAAAGGGTTTAGGAATACGGAGGCAGTGGTTTTTTGTAAAACCATTACACACTGCCCTTTAAGGGAATTTTTCCAGTCAGCTTTCCTTATTTTCTTTATAGAAAAACTATAGCCTTTTGAAAACATGGATGTCGTTTTGTTTGGAAAATTAGTTTTCCTATTTTCTTCTCAAAATTAAAAACCCTAGCTGCCATATTATTTTTGTAGCAAAAAATGTTGGTGGTTCCTAAATACATCCTCGTGTGGATCAATTTTAGAGAAAATTTTAACCTTGAAATTTAGTGGTTTGTGCTTGGACAAATATTACGGAATGGTTCCGCCCGCGAGAAATAATTTTAAAAGCTAGGTTTTCGAGGTAACAAATTTTTTTCCTTCTCCTAACCCATTTAATTATATACGAATGATCTTGTTGGATTGATTTCGTTTTATTTTCTATTGCGCATTATTTGATTTTACATGATCTAAATCCAACACCTGTAAGTTCATTTAATAATGGTAGTGTGCCGAAATCACGATTACATATTCCACAAGTTTTAAGCGGTTTCTACAAAAACATTATAACTTCCCAGGTTAAAATTAATATCCAGGATCCTTTTTGAATGAAACCATATGTTGATATTTATTCTTTTTGTCACATGATATCCCATTTAAGTATAAAGCTGGGAACATGTCTTCCTTACAAAGCTTAATAAACTATTTCCTAATCTCTAAGTAAATGGTTCAAATAAATGATATCAATATTTCTAATTGATATATTTGAGTACAGCCATGTATTTTAATAGTTAACTTACCAAGGGTCCTATGCATATCTCTCTCAAGAACGAGGG
This sequence comes from Voacanga thouarsii, assembly GCA_026120185.1. Classification (NCBI taxonomy): domain Eukaryota; kingdom Viridiplantae; phylum Streptophyta; class Magnoliopsida; order Gentianales; family Apocynaceae; genus Voacanga; species Voacanga thouarsii. The sequence continues at coordinate 4,380 of JANUWF010001053.1, read as the reverse complement.
GGACAAATTCCTTCACTATCATTCAAATTCCTCTCTCTGATTTATTCCATACTGATAGGGCCTAAATTAGTCGTATTTTTCCTAGTTATTTAAGGCTATTAGGTGATACATTTTGTTCAATAACTAGTCATATTCCTTCATGTTTAAGATTTGCAACTTGGAAAGGTATTTTGAGCATTATTTCAGATTTTAGGGGAAAAATAAGATAAAAACATTGCAAAACAGAGTAGAGGTAGCACCAAACAGGGCAGAGGAACTGGTGCTGGCCAAGTGATGTTGGCATGCACTTCAAGGTGACGAAAAAATCAGTGAAACATCCGGAACAGAAACCGAACTGGCGCCGACTATGAAGCTGGAACAGGTGCCAGCTGTACTTTGGAAAACTACGCAAAGAAATCAAGAAAAAATCGACGAACAACAGAAGAAACAGAACACAATTGGCGCCTGTGCCGGCTGTGCCCTGATGAGGTGGCGGTGCCTTGATTTTTGCACGTAGTTTTTGGTAATCTGCAGAATTTTAGTATCTTCCTACTTCTACTCAGCCAAAAGCCCTACACCAACGAGTTTAGGCACTTTCTAAGCCTATAAATAGAAGGAAAACACTAGAGAAAAGGGGGGAATTCATAGATCATAATAGAAAATCACTTAAATCAAAAGAGGAATTCTTCAATTCAAGGAGGGTTGTGCAAGAAGGTCTTCAAAGGACGAAGAAGGAGGCTTGTCTATGAGTTCTTTCTTTTACTTTATTTTCTTTTTTCTTGAACAATGATGTATTAATTGTTTTATTGTAATTTGACATTTTTTTAGGTAATCATGATACTTAGAGTTATTTGATCTTTTGATTAATTGATTGTTCTTCTTGGTATTTAATTACTTGCGCTTATTACGAGATTAATTGATTGGTTGTTTCTATTAACTCGTTGAGGCCAAAGGGGTTGATGGTGGTTTCAAGTTATTGATTTCATATTTGTCTTCTATTAACTCGCTGAGACCAGGAGGGTTAATTGATGAGGACTAAGTAATTAAAGGTTAATTGATGTTTGCCAAGACAAAGGATTTATTAGTTAGTCTCATGTTTTAAATTCGCCGAGACCAAGGGAATTTAATCAAGGATTGTGTTTAATGCATCTTTTGGATGAATTAGTTGAGACGAGACCAAGTAATGCTAATTTATCTAGAAGATAGTGATTTCATGGATTGAAAAAGAAGTGAATCTATCTTAATCCTTCATGATGCCAAGAGAACAACTAGTTATGATAATGATTAGGTACTTTAAGATTATGTTTGCCAGAATTATGGTTTGAGTTACATAATTCTCCATCCTTAACATGTAAATATTCTTTTATTTTATTTTATTTTTATTTCTTTTTCACTTTGTTGAGTCGGTTAAACAATGAAAGAAAAGTGATTAATGAATACTTGTTCCTTGAGGATTGACACTCGTTTAAACCCTATGCTATGTCAATGATGAGTACGCTTGCTCATATGTGTAATTTGGAGCTAACATTTTAATTGAAAATGGATTGGGAATGTTCTTATTTTTATATGATTTTTGCACCTAAATAAATACGTATCAAGTTTTTGGTGTCGTTGCCGGGGAACAATATCATGAAAGCTTGGATTTTGTTGATTTAACCATATGAATATGTAAATATGTAAATATGTACAATTGTTCTTTTCATAAAAAGGTGTCATCTTTTGTATCGTTTGTATCTTGTATCTCTGTGTAATCTAATTTACTAACTTTGACTTAATTGACTAACATACTTCTTGTTGCACGTAAATAACACTAACTTTTGTATTTAAGTAGTTTGGGAATGTGTGTGTTCTTCTTTTCTTTATTTTTATATTATTTATTTTTAAATTTTAAATTTTATTCTTTTCTTTATGTATTATTATTTTTTTATTTTTTTTATTTTCAAGTTGATTTTTGTTTTTCTTTGAGCGCGAGATTGACATCATCATGGACAACTACTTTTGGGCACATGATTAAAGGAGCTACAATGATGAGATATTGGCAAGGTTGCAATCTCGGATTGATGCTTTTTTTGAGACGTCACTTGAAGCCTTAATGAATTCTTTTGTTGCCAATTCAAATTCCCCCATAAAGTGGCATAAAGCAGTATCCCAACGATTGAGCCATCAAAGAACACAACTAGCCAAGTTGGTTGAGGATGCCATAAAGGCCCATATGCTTGAACAAGAGACTCTCCAAGGAAAGGAGAAAGGATATGAGGACCAATTGTCCAATATGGAAAGTGAGGTATTCAATTCTACTTTATGTGATAATAATTCTAATCTCTCTTTATCACATGATTTTTTAGGATCCCCTCAATTCTTGGACAACAATGGTCCCAAGGATGATATATGGAGTTTAACATGCCTTAAAAAGTTGGATTTATCATTCATTCTAAGAAACCCTTTGAGGATGTTGACAAATTCTACCCTTTACCCCAATTTTAGGGAGGTAACTTAGTTTTTGTAGACCGTGCCTTGAAAAATACGAAATTTCTTGATCCCATCTGTGAGAACACAAATACTAAGTTTAAAGGGGCATTTCAATTGTGACAAATCTTTTGAAGGGTCAAAAGGCGATTTCAAGTTTGATGCATTCTTTAGAGATCATGTGCACTTCTATGTTGACAAAAATATTTGTGTGTATAAAAAAATGTTAGAGAAAGAGGTTTAGGTGTTTTGCTTTAGTGAGAAAAATTGTTCTCATAAACTTTTTATTTCTCAAAAGCCTCTCTTCATTCTATATTCATCATGCCTATCTTCTATTTTGAGTTTTAATTTCTTTTCAAAAGGTTTGATAAGGAAGCATGATGAATGTGAATAGTTTGTCTTATATTTTTTATTTGAGTCTTTTTCTTTAGTTTTTTTTTCTTTTATTTAGGTATGTTTTTATTTTTTTATTAATTTTCTTGTGCTTTTATTTGTGTTTTGTTTTATAGGAATAAAGTCCTCTTGGACAAGCCCTTCTTTTTACCTCAAGTTTGGATAGCTATTGGAGCATTAATGCTCTTGGAAAGTATTCCTTAAGCTTTCTCACCCATTATTATTATTAGTCCCTTTGGAGATGCTTCCTTGCTCTATTTATTTGGCCATTGAGGACAATGTCCAATTTAAGTGCGGGGGAGTGGTTTGGGGATATACTTTGTCCAAGTTTTTATCAATTTTATTTTGAGCACAAAGTTTGAAAAATTGGAGCTACTCCGTCATGGAAGTTTTTTCTTTCTTATTTTTTCCACTTTATTTTTGGTCCCGTGGCATTATTTCCTTGCTCTATTATTTGGCCATTGAGGACAATGTTTAGTTTAAGTGTGAGGAAGTGGTTAAAATAAGAATTCTTCTATGCTTTATTCTTCTTGAAATTCTTCTTTGCTCCTTTGAACAAATTTTCAATTTTTTTTTAATAATTTTTTGTGAGCTTTCAAGATGCATTTTTAATGCTTGTCTTTGTGATAGATCATAGAGCATATGTTCTATATCATTTATGGCATATGAATGACTTTTTGCTCACATTTGGACTAAGTAGTTCTTGATCAAATGCTTTATATTGTTCTTAAACCTATTTTTCCACTAAAATTTATTGAGCATTTTAGAACTGACTTGAATACCCCTCAAGGCAAAATAAGAAAAACATTCATGATTTAACTTAGGGATGACGATAATAGGCATTTTTTGGATAGTTTGAGCTTTTCAAGGCTACCTATTTGATATTATCCCTAGTGCCTATTTTGAGCCTAAATTGTTAATTTCTTTGTTAAAACCTATTATCATACTTTGTCCATTACTTCTTTCTGAGAGTTTGATTTATCTTTCAAATCTTTGATTGCTCTTGATGGATAAAAGTACATGTAGGAAAATGTTGAGGGAGACTATTTGTGAAAAGATCATGACTTGTTACTTTCAGTCGTGCATCAATAGTTGTGTTGAGTTGGGAAAGGAAAAAAAATAAAGAAAGAGAATAAAGAGAAGAGAAAGATTGAAAACAAGAAAAGAAAACAAAAGGCTGCTAGAAAAAGTGAAAGTGAAAACTGAGAAAGAAACAACAGCAGCATTTGAGGAAAAAAGAAGAGGAAATAGAAAGAAAAAGTAAAAGAGAAGAAAAGAATGATCACAAGAAGAATGGTGGTTGAGCTATAGGAATTTCTGAAAAACTTGTGTTCACATCAAGTTCTTGATACTATTGATGAAAATTTGAATGGTCTTGTGAAAAAAATTATTGATGAGTGAGAATGATTGATGAAAATGCAAGATTTGCTTGAATTGAACTATAATTGTTATAAAAGGATGTGAAATCCCAGCTAAAACCAACCTTAGAGTAAGGGGGTTCGGATGCATATCATATTTGCTTGCATGAATAAATATATTTTT